>CM038720.1:28589240-29229240 GCA_021613375.1 Megaleporinus macrocephalus | reverse complement strand
GGAAATCAAATATAAAGTGCATTAAGTATAAGTGAGGTTAATAATAATAGGCCAGTGATGTCTTTAGTGAAGTCTACTTTAGTTTCTCTACTTGCTGTGGCTGAATATGGGTTTAAACTCTTTTATTTTGTATGAAATGGCAAAAAAACAAATTTCTTTGCAGTATCAGAGATTGACTTCACAGCAAACATGTGGTGCTAAAATTCATTATAATTATTAACAGTAAATATGACAAAATGTATTTGGATTAGTTGTCCAAAGTATATGAGCTGCTAATATATCATAAACTGCTGCTTTTATTGTTTTGTAGTATACATTATTGCACATGCAGTTAATAACAATGCCGCTGGGGGGCTGTTGTGCTTATTTTCAGTGTTTATACATTTTTTTTGGTGACGGCTAGAATTGATTTACATGTTTCAATGTCGGCTGAACATTTTTGCAGTTATACATTCACAAAAAGCTACAAGACACACTAAAGGAAAGAGAAAAACTGGAAAAGAATAATAGGTCTCCTTTTACATTTAGTTAAGTGGGCAGCACAGGCTTATCTCCTCCTCCCTTTTCAATTCTTACCAGTGTAGGGATAGGTCCAGAAACTGTTTTGCCATGGCACCTGTCTTCCCTTCCTACCGGTCATCTCCTACTCCGGAAGAACATGGAGCAATCAAGGAGAGGAAGTGAGCTGGAGCGTAGAGACCGAGCAGTCACATAGTTAGCTAACTGCACAAATCCCACCAATTCACATTTGTACAGTTTTCTACTCCTTTTTTTGTGTTACTCCAATTACACAATACACAGCACAGATCATTATTTAACACAACAGAAACACAGAATTTAGAGTAGGACTGGATTGGCCCATGTTAGTCGTGTCTGCACTGTAAAGACGTCCTGGCAGGTGTTATTTGCAGGTGTATCTTCCACTTTCGCGGGTATTAGAAGCAGCTTCTCTCGTCTCATTCAGCATTTGGACAGCCAGCAAAATGGCATCAGGAAATCAGTTTCTGGAGTGTGGAGGAGGGAATGAAGATCTAGAAAAGAAAAACTGGAAACGTATAGGCTTTTTGGATGCAGCCTGGAAAAACTTTATATATAGTTCAGCATCAAGCTTTATTCTTTTACTTAGCAAGAGTGTCTCTAGCATTTCATCTGTCTATAACTATTCTTTTGTTTGCTTCCCAGTGAGGTCTATTGCAGAGAGCCTCAGCCATTGTTGCGTTTACTCTTTTCATTGACTAGTTACATATTTAGTATGAAAAATTCAGTAAATGGCCAATAATTGTGCATAAACATGGGCAGAAGTGTCACCTATGTTTAGAATATTTTCTTATTTTTACTTTAAAAAATTATTATGATATGTATTATTATTACCTACATATTGTTCATATTTGACCAGGGTCAACTTTTTCATATGATAGTTTACAAGGACATTCTCTAAAACTCATCATCTTTGTCTCCCACTGTTTAGAATCTGGGCCCAGATGACAAAGGAGCCCAATACAGTGTGGAGACTGCGAGACCATCTAAAACTGTCTCGTACACCAGTGGACTGAAGCTGGTCTCCTGGAAACAGGAGAATCTGGACAAAGACACACAGGATCTGTTCAGCGATTCACCAGTCAAGGTATTTCATTACACAGCAACCCTAAAACACTAAATTCACTAATCACTAGTTATCAAGAGCAACATTAATAAGCTAAAAAGCTTTGAGGATCAGAATGCTCAATGCAGACTACTCAGTGTACTGGAAATGAACAATTAATTCCTAATAAATAATGCACAGCTCTAACCCTGCTGCCCTCAGACATTCTTTCAGTTTCTGGTTGAAGTTTCATGGTTGAAAGGACCTTTTGCGTGTCCTCTGTTTAAAGGACAACTTTAAAACAGGCGCGTCGGTGCAACAGCAGCCTAGCTAATGCAGGCCTAATGGCCGGGCAGCGTGAAGTGCTTTGTTTATTTGTGACCGAGGCCAATGGGACCTGACCTTTGACCCAGGGCTAATCACAGGTGGCGGGATCGATAGGCGCGTGACAGCGAACTCTAATGAGTTGAGTGCTGTGGTGTGGCTTAGCTTAGGGGGGTGTGCCAGACTTGCGTTTGACCCCTGCCTGCCCTCGTACTCACATAGTCTTCCTGCTGCCACATCTGGGCTTTTGGACCCTCCTGCCATAAATTCCCTTGGTAGTCTAGGGATGTTCAGTTTAGCTAGTCATAAAAGCAGCATCCATTGTGTTGAGGTGAGTAGCATTCAGATATTTCAACAAGTAATTTTTATGGTTCTGAGTAAAAGTGAACACAAAAAGTTTTTATTGCTTGAGGTTAGCGTAAAGAGTGATCGCTACTTGCAGTAGTACATACTTCCAGAGGCGCACAACTAAAACTGTCTGATCACGTCTTCTGTCTTAATTGTCTTCTGGGAAAAGTGAGTACTGAGGTTGGGCATTTCATTCAGATTTGATATTCCAATTCATAGGGTTCTTATTTTAAAAAATATTAAATCAGTGCTCAGGCTTGGAAAAAAATATTAGAAAATAATAATAACCACCCTACAGGCCACCACACACACCAGAGCACGCCACACTGCATCTTATTATTACTGTTACATATTTAACAAAGGCCACAAAAATAGCTTACATTTACACTGACAACGACAGTCAATGAAAGGTCTTCGGACAAAGGCTAATTATCTGCTTTCACCTTAGCTACATTACATTTGGTAGAGTTTATTAACAGTTACTGATACAAAACCTGATTCATTCACTGCGTAAAGTTAAAGGTATTATATGGTTAAATCTAGATAAGAAATGTGTAAAGATAAAGTAAAGATACACCAGTATTGGTACTGATTTATCTTTACTTGATATGGTATTGGACTGATACCACTGTTATATACTTATGCACCGACACAGACACCAACACACTGATTCCATGTGATATAAACTGCATGTACGATCAAGGATCTGCTCTCATAGAGAGGTGTTACTGACCCTGTGGAGGTCAAGCTTTAAACTTTTCGCCTTGGCAGATTCCTGTGAGCCAACTTTTTACATGGAACGATTTCATCCTATTATAAACACAGACTAACACAGTGATACCTGTTTGTTGAAGAGACAACGCTAGCATGATCACCACCACTCCCCAGATACAGGTGGAGAGACTAACAAGGCTAGCAAACGGAGGAGAACCAGACTACCAACCAGATTGTAGTGTGTTTGACTGAATAGAACTGTAATTTATTGTAGTGCAAGAGGTCTCCTCAATAAACTCACCGTTGAGTTTTTGGCCTGCGCCATAACTGAAACTTTTATTCCAGAGTTTTAGAAACAGCAGAAATAGGTGGGGGAAAAGCAACATCTCACTTAGGTTATTAGCATCTAACTGCCCCAAAAAAATATCTAAAGAATGATTACAGGCTAAAAATATAACCAGGTTTAGCTCAAACCTATAAAGTTAGTGCCTCATTTTTCTCCCTTAGCAAAACTCCACCACCCACCAGTATCCAGGAGCTCTGTCTCAGAGTAATTGTCTAAGGGAACTTAGCACATAAACATTCCTTTGGTCTTTTTCTCTAACCAAACTACATAAATCCTGTTCTTTTGGCTCCCCTGGTTCCTGAGAACCCTGTGGTAGAACATGCTGTAAGAGTCTGTCTATGTTTTCCTCTTTGGAGAAATCAGATGGCTAAAATGTAAGATGCAGACTGTACCCTGCCCTCTGGTGGATTATTGGGCATCTCATTTTGCTTCCATTTAAGAATATATAACATTAATGTAAAAACAATCACACATCTTTGTGATGGTCTCTGTGTAATACTTAAATAATTTACTAAATTGATTATTTACTGAACATGTAAAGGTCATTCAACTAAATGGTTTGGAGTAAATATCTACGGTTAAATGAAGGTGATAGAAGGTACCAAATTAAGGTAGTTGTATTTTTTGTCTCATCTTATTTGTTATTGTAATTTGTAATTGAGTAGCTATTGAAATTAAACAAAAAAGTTTTGTATAGCTGCTTAGTGGCATCACCTTTCCGTGCTGTATAACCACAAAGTATCAAATAGAACAAATCAAGTGCACTCTTTAAACTTTTGCTGCTCTCACACCAACATAGACACCATCTATTGTCATTTAAAATGTATATACTAGCGCAGTGTTTCCCGAACTGGACGTTTATGGTGATCTAAGTGTATTTAAGAGGACATTCATCAACATTTCTTTTTGTACTGCATCGACACAAACCTGTGGATCAATATGTGAGTATTAGGGACCGATTCTAAACAGATAAACTCCTCAAACTGCTCCCAGCGGGAGCGGCGGTGCTGAGGTCACTAAAGATTTAGCACCAGCTAGATTGAGCGAGACAGAGAGGAGAAAGACGGCCGCTTGAAGGAAATGAAATTTGGAGAGAC
Organism: Megaleporinus macrocephalus; assembly: GCA_021613375.1. Classification (NCBI taxonomy): domain Eukaryota; kingdom Metazoa; phylum Chordata; class Actinopteri; order Characiformes; family Anostomidae; genus Megaleporinus; species Megaleporinus macrocephalus. Next base: position 29,224,829 of record CM038720.1, on the reverse strand, counting down.
AGTTTAATGGCTTTCACGGAATTGTGATGGATGATAATCCAATGGTAGTCGTCCTGCGTTGTTGCAGCTGTGTATGTCGTGGAGGGGGAGGCTGGGGCAGGACAGTTTGACCTGGAGAGGAAATCTCAGAGTGTAGCTTTCTGTGACGTACGTTGTTCTTTTCATCACCATGGCAGGAAACCAAAAGCACAGTCTGGCGATAGTTTAAAGGAGTATTCCAGCACTTTCTCCCTAACCTCCATCTTCTGCGTCTGAAAGCCCATCCACTCACTTATAGTAGAAGCCAGTGGGCATCTGTCAGTAAAGGTATTTCCATGTTTCATCAAATCCTGTAATGAACTCAGAGGTACACAGTGTTTCCAAAAGTCTGTAGCCACCGGCTCATCCCACACTTCTTCCCACATCAGGGATATTTATGAGGGGATATTTATGATGAGTGATTATGTCCCCCATTGCTGCAGTAACTGTTCTTCTGGGAAGGCTTTTGCACTAGATGTAGGAACATTGCTCTGTGGATCTGACCGAAGCCATGAAAGCAATAGAGAGGTCAGGTCTGGTTGAGCGATTAGTTCTGAATCACAAACACCTCATCCCAAACTTATTGGATGGTGCTTCATCACTCCGGAGTGCTGTTGGTGTGGGTGGAGTTTTCCCGGGATACATTTGATTTACTTGGATACCAGAAGATCTTGTTTCGCTGTATGAAAGCTTCATAAGAACAGCTTTGTTAAGATGTTCGCTCACGTCTGTATGATCCTTAGGTACTGTATTGTTGGGGTAATGGTTTAAAGAGTGTTCGATTCCTCGTTTCATCCAAACGGTTTAATTCAACAGTTCAATTTATGTTATTCAGTCATATTTCAAAAGGGCTTATTAGTTCTCTGTTCTCGTTGCTGTTGCTCCATTGGTGTATGTACATGTTGGGGGCATTAATATGAATTAGTTAAGACTATTGTATAACAGTTTAGGTTGTAGTTTGTATTTGAAGGAGGAGAGAATGGTGTCACAAGTCAATGTTATGTTAAGTTCTATGGATGAAATCCTTCTTATTTAAATACATCTATGTAAATACAGCCTGCTCTCTTCAACATCACGTGATAAATATCTGTAATTCATCCTAAACTGGGTCACTGATGTATTGTGAAATGGTTCTTCATCTTCTTGTGGATTGTGTTGTATAAACTTGACATTGTATTAATAATAAAAGCCCCTCTTTGATGCTGTATAGAACCATACACAACATATTTCCATCACTTAGTCACAGTATGTTGGTGGTTCTTTGCATATTCATTGATTTCATTGAAGAACTGTTGTCTTCTCCAAAGAACACATGGAGATGTGGAACCCTGTTGTGTGCCCTTATGGTCAATTGGAAATAATGCATTTTCCTTACTTGATAAGATGTTTCAAAGTGAAATATGGTATGAGGGAGAGTCTTGGAGCTAGGTGAACTTTTGTGCATGGCCGTGGTGGGAGGGGCAAGTGATTTTTTTTATTTTTTTTTATTTTTTTTAATTTTTAACATTTTTTTAGATGTTTCCAATGTCAGCAAATGTTTCCAGTATAACTTACAGTATAGAGAATGACTAGATTTTTAGCTCAGTAGTCCATGTGCAGTCTTCTCACAGAATTACAGTTTAGCAGAATATTATTCTAGACCAGCCATGCGATGGACTAGCAACCTGTCAATGGTGTTGACCGCCTTCTTGATTTGTAATCAGCAGTCTAATAATTGCTGAAGTATCACAAAGGAGATGCTGACAGTAGTTCAAGATGTGTGTGTGTGTGTGTGTGTGTGTGTGTGTGTGTGTGTGTGTGTGTGTGTGTGTGTGTGTGTGTGTGTGTGTGTGTGTGTGTGTATGTTTAACAAAAAAGTCTTCTTCACTCACATCACTTTTTCCTAGTTTGTTACATTATTGCATTAAACAGCCTCCGTCTCTGCATTCTCCCACGGGTTTTAACATAATCTCTTATTACTGCAGACTGTAAGCCAGACGCCTAAGAGGAAGCTACCTGATTGGGCAGAAGAGCCGAGGACTTCGGTTGCTGCTGCTGCAACAAAGAAAAGCAAGAAAAAGAAAGGACTTTTCATGTGACTTTCAATGAAGTGTCACACCCGTGTACAGCTCTATTTAATGTGAGAAATATTTGTTATGATTATATGTTTTCATGTCTACATATATTTTGTCAAATAAAAGTATTATTTAATCCGTTATGTGGCACTGAGTATGCCACTTGATCTGACCATTCCCAAATTCATGCTGTTGTCCATCGTTGTGTGTTTTGGTGGGGGTGTGAGTGAGACTGTATGTATATCATCGCTGTCCAGTGAAAACCATTTATGTCTATTTTTGAGGATTTTTATTTTTCTATATCATTCAAACACGACAGCTGCTCTTTATTTTCTGTGAAAGTTTCATGATGAGTGGACCAAAATTGGAAAAATTTCTGGTTCCATTGTCATTTTGAAAATACTTGTTTTTCTTTGGACAGCAGTAATAAGAAATATACTCAGTATATATATACTGCAGTATATGTGTATACAGTACCAAAGTCAGAGACCATCCGTTATTTATTTAAAAGGGACGTTTACTTGTTTTTCACATTCATAGTTTTGTTCTTGGGATGCATTGAATAGATAAACATATTTAATTTTTCCTAAAACACAATATATTTTTCATACTATACATCTATATTCACATTATGTCTGAAACAAGCTCTTTTTGTCACTCTTTAAGCCCTACCTCCTGATGAGCCAAGTGTGCTTTGATTGGTCAGCGCACCTCATCTTTTCTGTTGCCAAGGCGATATCCTGTTATAGTACTAGTTCAGCCCCCATTCCTTTGTAGTTGTTCTTACAATGGTGTTGGTGCTGCCGAATCTGTTTTGAGTCAGAATCCAATCCTGAAAGTCAGGTAGAACAACTTCGTAGGCCCAGTTTAAGTTTGCAAGCTAGACTAAAGTGGTAAGTTTTTCAATTTTTAAGCTCTCTCAATGCTAAGCTTTTTGGGAAGGTTGTGTTACAAGATGATGTCACCTTGTAACAGAGAAAAGGACTGGATTTCAAACGTTTAAGGCAGCTGAGAAAGTGATTTTAGTGGTAGAGTGTTTCTCTCTCAGGCATGTACTTAAGACTTTATAACTTTGTAGACTGTTTAGAGACTGCAGCTTTAGCACAAAATGCTAGCCTACATACTAAAGAAAAGGGGGAAATGGCATAATAAGTCCCCTTTACAGCTAAAAAGCCAATAAATACTGTTTATTAATGTTCCTGAGACAGTTCTGAAGTTATTAGATATGATGATCTTAGACTTAGACTTGGATTTTACTTTATTGTCCCTGTAGGGAAAAAAGTAGGGGAATTCTTGGGCCACCCGAAACTGCGTCCCGTTGTCATACATCAATACAAACACTTATCCCAAATGTACCATACAACACATTAAACATAACACACTAACCATCAATGCATCAATTTCCCAACATGATAAATACATAAATAACAGAAGAAGAAGAAGAATAAGGAGGAGAAAAACCCAAATAAATAATAAACTTGCTCATCTTTTAGAATTAAGAAATGCAATAGATGCCGGTACAAATAAATTCTTATACCTATTTAATCTCATTGCACTCCCAGTCTCCTTCCTAAAGGGAGAAGATGAAACTATGAAAGAAGAACATGATCCGGATCAGAAATAATTCTCCTTGCTAACCTAACAACCGACTCCTCATAAATTACATCGAGAGGGGTGTGCTGACTACCACCAATGATTTTCAGAGCAGTTCTTACAACACTAGGTAATTAGTTCCTCAGCTGAATAGAAGGGTTACCAAACCAGACAGAGATAACATATCTTTAAGTTCTCTCTAATAAGGAATTGTAAAACAAAGTCATTAACTTCTCATCCACTCCAAAGCTTAAGAGAAATGAGAGAAACTTCAACCGTGCAAGACCTGGTAGAGCACCAAAACTTTCCTCATCAGATAAACAGTACTTACAACTTTTAACTTTGAGAGGAGAAGAGGCTCCAAGCTCCAACATATCGTCACTGTCCAATGAGAAACAAGTATCGGCAAAATTGTAACTTTACAGGAGAGAACAAAAACATACTTTACTTTCAATGCAAGTCAATGAAACCAGAAAATTTTCAAGCTGTTTTGGAGCACTTCTATTGGTCCACTCATCATAACACTTTCACACAATGTAAACAACCATTAGTGTGTTTAAGTTATGTAGAAAACGTGAAATCGACAATAGTAGTGATGTTTTTCATTGGACAGCGACGATATGCAAATCCAACATGGAAACTATTCTCAGAGCAATAGACAGACCACCCCAAAGTCCAGACTTCAACATCACTGACTGACTGTGTTTATTTGAATACTGGGATTATTTGAATAGTAAAAACTAGAATCCAGTTTCCTGTAATGAGGACTTATTATGAGCTAAATCTTTAAAAAATTCACAGACACATAAATTGAACTTAATAGAATAAATTCATAAGACATACATACAAAAATATTTATATATAAATAATTTTGGTGTAAAAAATCGCTGCTGTCTGAAGAACAATCTCCAAAAAGATACCTATACAGGACGAGAAGCGCAACATACTTAACTTTTTATGTAAGTCAGTTGAAACTGATGTTTTCCAGGTAATATTGGGGGCATTTCCTTTAATGAACTCATCATAACACTTACAAAGTTCAACAACATGCCTTTTGAAACTGAAATATAATAAAAAAGAAGATGCAAGATTTTTTACACACACACACACACACACACACACACACAGTTAAAACTGTATTTGTATGGGATATGTGATGTGTAATTTACAGCAGAGTGGAAGGCAGCAGGGCAGCAGAGGGAATAGGAATGCGTTGCTGTGTGCGAGGTTAATCCCGTGTGAGGTAAAGCTCTTCTATCTACACTGATGTCTTTGCAGATTAAGGAGTCTCTGGATTACTTGTCAAATATAGTGTCTGATCCTCAGGGAGCAGAAAGACTAATAGTCTCTGACCTTTCTCTTATTTCTTCACTTTTATCAAAGTGTTTTATTCATAGATTCATTTTGAAGTGTGACCCCCACACCCTACCCACCCAACCACCCACACACACACACACACACACACACACACACACATTCACCACTTTGTGAAGCAGCCGTCTTCAATGGAACCCCTCCTTTCTCAGGCTCAGCATGTTTACACTCAACTGCTTTTCAGTACAGCTTTAGAAGGAGGAGCTGCTCTATAAAACATCTTTTATAGGCAAGATGCTGCGTCAAACAATTAGAAGTATATAAACCTGCCCTTAAGCAACACCAGCCATACCTTCATCAGAGAGAAGTTCAAACTATATGAAAAGTGGTACAGATTAATATCTCATACTCACCTTGGGCAGAATTTCTGTGGTTGAATCTTCTTGACAAAGCCCAACTTCACAATTCTGCATTGATCTGTCTCATGTGAGAGCTGCACATTGCTGATGATGATGGAAATTAAGAAAGACTGGGCTTCTAATGTGATCGGTTTTTTTTTTAACCCTTTTAATCGTCATCGCATTTTGACTTGTTTGTGGTCTGTACTTGATGACAGATCCCTGATATGTAACTTCTACCTGCCATTTGTTTGAAAGCACCAGGTTAGGTTTAGAGAATTCTTATGACATATACGGTCTGTTTTGCAGAGGCAGGTTAAGCCTAGGCTTAAGCCTGGAATCCTAATTGAAATAGAAAACTCATGTCAACATTTTTCTTTTTTCCTTTCTTATAAGTTGTGCATTCTTGGGCCTGGGTTCAATTCCCCCTGGGTCTGGGTGGGTTTCCTCCTACAGTCCAAAGACATGCATTTAGGCAGGAGATCCTAAATTGCGCCAAGCTGTGAGTGTGTGTGTGCATGTGTTTGTCTATGAGTGAGCCCTGCGATGGACTGGTGACCTGACCAGGGTTTTCTGCCCATGAGCACTGGAATAGGCCTCAGCACCACCAAGAAGAAAAAGTGGTGTACGTGATGATTAAATTAATACATTGGCTTCACACATGAAAAATCAATGCTATATATATATATATATATATATATATATATATATATATATATATATATATATATATATATATATATATATATATATATACACATCAGATGTTATTCTTTTCACAAGCTTGCATTCAAATTTGTTTACTAATTGATTTACAGTGTTGATATACAGAAACATTGTAGTTCTTTATCAACATCAAGTACAAAACAATGATTAATCTATATGGAAAAATGTTTTGATAAAACACCTATTATGTAAAAGTTCTATTATGTAAAAGAGGTATTTGTAGATTTTTGCTAAAAAATTACATGTTGACTTTCTGTGTGTGTGTGTGTGTGTGTGTGTGTGTGTGTGTGTGTGTGTGTGTGTGTGTGTGTGTGTGTGTATATATATATTTGTGTGGCGTCGCTGTCCAATAAAAAAACAAGTAGCTCCATAATTGCAACTTTACAGGAGAGGCTAAAAACATACTTTACTTTCAATGTAAGTCAATGGAACCAAGCTATTTTGGAGCACCTCTATTGGTCCATTCATCAGGAATTTTTTAAACAACGTAAACGACCATCATCATGTTCAAATTATGTAGAAAACTTAAAATCGACCAAAAATGAAGATACATGTTTTTCACTGGACAGCGAAATACATATATATATATATATATATATATATATATATATATATATATATATATATATATATATATATATATATATATATATATATAATTTTGTAATATATAATTTTTATATTTATTGTATATAATTACCTGCTTTTCTGCATTAATTGCTCATAAAACATGATCTGATCCACATCAGTCCCAAGTATAGACAAACTCAGTGTGCTTAACCCAATACCACACAAACAATTATAATATTTCATGCCTGTATTGGACACACCCATTAACCATTCACAGTGCTGGCGGATAATGTAAGTGAACCCTTGCGCTAACGACTTTAATAAAAGCTAATTAGAGTCAATAGTTAGCATGTTATATATATGTACTACATCACAATGCAAAGGCATTCTTATTTGCAGGGTGCACATGCAACATACATATGTTTTTTATTTCATCCTATGAAGCAAACTACCTAATATTGCCAATATGTTCTTGTATGCTTATGAAGCAAAAATATGTAAAAATTAACAAGAAGGTGTCTATTTTATGTGACTGCTGTTCAAACTAAATTTCAGTTTTTGCCAGAATTTAAAAATACATGTTGTCCTTTACACTGTGCATGATAAGGATACGGAGGGTTAATTTTGGAATTTCCAAATGAAATGTACCATAAAAGATCTAGTTACACTGACTTGAATGGTAAAGTGCGTATATGTATATTCATCGTTATCCATCGTTAGCAGAGGGTTTTCTTTGTAGGTCGTGAGGAAACAGTGTAGTTGTGGCTTTAGGGGAAGCCCACACAGCTGTGCTTGTCATGTCACATGTGCCTTCTGGCTGGATGTGCCAGCGTTCATGGTCCTCCCCTCCAGCGATGAGAAGGCTGTTTTCTCCAGCAGGTGTGCAGCAGGCTCCTGCCAGCCTGGCCATCCCCGGCGCCACTCCCATGCGCAGCTGCCCCAGACCACAGGCTGTTGTGGACAGTCCCTGGGACGCGATGCGCATTGTGATTGGCCGTGCTGTGCTTAGGCATGGGGTCGAGATTAAGTACTGTGGTGGGTTTGGGCTAAACATGTGCTTGGTGCTACAGGTGTCCGCTATTGGGCTTGGCATCAGGGTCCACTGTGTATTAATGTACAAGCTAGGACATGAACGCCTGCTGGGACAAACAGCAGGATGTTCAGGGCAGCTGATTGGGGGACTTCTGACCATCTGTTTACTTGTTATTGTAATTCGATTCTCGAATTATGAAGCTGCCCAGAGGAGCAGAAGAAAACAAATGTATAAGAGTGATGCCCTGATCATGTATTTTGCAATTTTGACAATAAAACTCTTGAATCTTAAGGCCTTAAAATCTCAGCATGCTACATTCTGACTCAGGATTAACTTCTCATGACCTTCAGTGAATGACGCACACCACTGATGGTCTAAACCAGGCCTGACCCAAAGCCCTCTATACATGAATTAGTAATGTCTAGGTTTAAAACAACTGCTTTGTTTGCTCTCCTCATGTGTCTTTCAGTCCATTGCTAGGAATTGCTTTCTTCCCTCTCTGAAAGAAACAGCCATCAAACAAATCTTAATCTCTTTGGCTAACGTTCCTTTAAAATTCAGAGTTTGGGAAAGCTGCCAGCCAGCCTGAGGCCAGCTGGAGTTCAAATCACGTAATCGAGGATCAGATTCCTTCAGGCTCCATCCAAATGTGTTTTTTGCACCATTCCTTTTGTTGTTCTGCCTGAAGTACTAATAGTTATTTATTTGCTGTATGACTACATTGAATTCGCCATCAGTAATGACTGTGTGGTTGCAATTCATCTGTATTCTTCTGAATATGTTAGTTATTTTATTTGTATAAAGTATAATAAGGAAAGAGCTTTCAAACAGCAACGTCTGCATTAAGCGTCTCTGCCGACCTTTGGTAAGTACAGCTGTTAACTTAGCTCAATATTCGGTGGTTTGAAGTTGCAACTAGTTCCATTCGCTCAGTTAGATGTATTTAAGAAAGAATTTGATTGTTTGTGCTTTCCTGGATGTTACAACTCCTATTTTCAGTCAAATAAACTTGTGAGGAAAGGAATCTATCTTTTACTTAGTTACATCTAGTAATCAACATTATAATTTACTTCATACTTACAAATTGATCTCTGTGCTGGAAGGGTTTTTTGGGGGGTATGACTATATTTATACACACACACACACACACACACACACACACACACATATATATATATATATATATATATATATATATATATAGCCTTCTGCATATATATCAGCCTTTTGCATAGAACATCATGCCCTGATATAATGCAATGTGAAATCTAAAGGTATGGTCTTGGGTTCACTAAAGCCCTGTTAGAAAAACCAGCATGGACCAACACTGGTCATCAGTAAAACCAGCACATTGTTGTTGTCCAAAGAAAAACATGTGTCTCCAAAATAGGAGCTCTACAGGAGAGAGGTGCAACCTTAGTAACTTTCTATGTTTATATCTTTTCTAAGTTCATATACAGAGTGATGCATTTCTAGCTAGTCCGATAGCAAGCACATATTAGTCCGCTGGCTTGAAAAATCTCCTCAAATAGATTACAAACTACTAAGAGCAATAAAATAACAGCTAGGCCTCAAACAGAATGAGTGTTAATGTATATATTGTGAGTAGAAAAGAAGCAGTGAAACGTGGCATTTATGTCTAACACTCTATTTAACCACCAGTGGGCAAGACACCAGAGGACCGCCAGCTTCGCTATCACTGGGCCAACAGTGGTCTCTGTTATCCTCTTGCAATCAGACCAGCTCTGCTTAGTGAGTTAACAGAGCAAAGAAACAGACTGACATCAGCAGGAATGTATAATATTAGTTGAGTATTAAGCCCAGTTTGCTTAATTACTCCTACTCCACATCCCATATCTGCGTAAGTTCTGCTCCTGAGGAACTTTAGGAAAACTGATTAAGGGAAGTTGGGATTAGACATGGGGCCGTATATATATATATAATTGTTTCCAAGCTATTTTGGAGCATTTCTATTGGTCCGTTTATCATGAAATTTACAAACAATGTAAATGCCCATTGGAAGGCATTTTCAAGTGATGTAGAAAACTTTAAATATATATATACAGTGCTTAATTTGTGCCGGATCTTGCTGGAACAAGATCCGGCACCTCTCATATTTCAGGCAGTTGCGTTCCAGAACTTATTTATGTGGATCCACCACCTCTTAGACGTCTTTTTTTTGTAGGACACCAAAAACTATTCATCCAGTGGCATTTCTAAGATTTTATGGTTGCAGCTCCTTACTGCAGTCATTAAAGCTAGGATTATTTTATTGCATAGATTGCTACTATGTTAGATGGACACTTGAAGCACTGTTGTGTCTATGCGTTCCAGGACCTTTTCCATCACTGCCACTTGCTGGATCACCCCACCTTTAGTGTTCCACCTGATGATTTACAAATTAAGCACTATATATATACTGGAGCAGAAGCAGCATCAGTGAAAAAAACAGCAGCTAGCAGCTACAAAAACTAGTATATATATATATATATATATATATATATATATATATATATATATATATATATATATATACTAGTTTTTGTAGCTGCTAGCTGCTGATTTTTTCACTGATGCTGCTTCTGCTCCAGTGTGGGTTAAACTGTGTTAGATGCAGGCGTTAAGGTGAGCTCAGTGCTGGAAATCCTCACACACCCACATGGAGGACTTTTTATTCCTCAGGCAGCTCCGCCCACTCCGGTTGCGGGGAGAGTGGATTGAGATCAGCGTGTGGATTGAGAGTAGAGGAGTTGCTCCTGTGCGCTCCCGGTTTCGTTCAGTCAGCACATTAAAGCCCCACCGGCTGCAGCACTAAAGCGCGGCTAACGATGCCTCTGCTGTCCCCGGGCTGGCCCTGGCTGGCCCTGGCTGCTCTGAGCGGACTCCTGGCCTCCAGCAGCCCGGGCTGCCCGCCCCGGGGCTCCGTGCGGGACTTGGCTCACCGCGCCGGGGTCGTGTTCGAGGGCAGACTGTACGAGGAGCTGCGGGGGGACATGAACGAGAGAGAAAGACAGAGAAAAAAGCAGAGAGAGACGCTGAATCGGAGTGTAGAGGCAGAAGTGGAGTTGAACGAGACCGTGGAGGCTCCGAGAAAGCACGTGAGGGTGCGGGTGCATCAGGTGTGGGAGGTGAAGGCGGCCGGGCTGGAGAGGGATGCTGTCGTGTCTCTGGTGTGGAGAGAGGAGGACGAGTGCTTCAGGCCGAGCGCGGGAACGCGCTATGTGTTCTTCATGGAGGCCACCAATGACAGCGCCGTGTTCAGGGCGCTTTCTCCGCCCGTGGAGACCCGCAGGGCGGTGAGGAAGGACGTGGGCAAAGTGTTGGGGACGAGCTGCGGTAAGCGCCTGGGCTGCAGTGTGAGGGGCTTTGCTGGGTTGAGACAGAGCGTGTGAAATCAGAGAGGAGGGTGAAGTAAGCTGAAGTAGAAGTGAACTCTAAAACTCTACCTGCTGGACTCAGGGTGCTCTGCCTCTTTGCTGTAGTCATGCTGTTAGGAGGACCTTGGTCAGCAGGGGGGTCTTACTCAGGAGGACCAGACAAGATTAGAAAACAGGAATTTACTTTTAGATGAGTGACAAACAGTGAATCACCACTGCATTTTAATGATGCTCTGAAATTTAGGCTTAACACTCACTAGACCTGATCTATGTCCAGGAACTCCAACCCTATTGGTGAAGTTACAGAATGGTCAGCGTGTCCTGTAAAACTGAAGTGATTCATAATTTATTAGCAGTTAACTGTTAATATGGCATTTAAACTGTTATATATATATATATATATATATATATATATATATATATATATATATATATATATATATATATATATATATATATATATATATATATGAATAAATGTGTTTGCTGGGAAATAATACTGATATGGAGACTGTATACCATAAACATTTCCCTAAAAACATCAATAATAATGTGGACAAGAAGAAGAAGACAAAGTTTTTTTACATAGCTTTTTTTCTTACATCAAAAAACCCCCCGCATGTTTATAACAGGAGACATACAAAGATAAAGAAAACAAACAATACAATAATAAGAATAAAGTAAATTTAACTTTATTAAATCTAAAAATCTTTATTCAAGCTAAAATGATAATAATGTCTCAGTGAGTTAAGGGTTAATGTGATTATTAGAAATTATATACACATACAGATACACATTTACAAAGAAATTATTTGTTTAATATAGGAGTAAAAATCTTCACAACATGATATTACCACTATATGATATTAATATGATTTTGCAATATGATTACCTTTTTCACCTTCATATTATAACCCCAAGATAAAACTTTGCACTGTTGTGGTCACATAGGAATCCCCTGACCTTGTAATTCAAGTGTTGGAAGTGAATGCAGTCTTTTGTGCTTTATTAAGAGCGATTGGTTTTATTTTTGTTCTAGTACCAAATGTTTTGTTTGTATTTACAAATTATATAATAAAATATTGGTGCTTGGCATCCATGTATAAATACGATATTACCACGTAAAACATCCTCACAATTTGCTATAACGATTCTCCTACCCACCCCTATGGTTACATGAGTGACTGCTGTGGTCCTGAGTGCTGTGGTCCTCCAGGCCCCCCTGTTTGTCAGAGTCAGAGTAATCAGAGCTGCTGTTGAGGGAGCTCTCTACACTGTGTGGTGCTGAACCTCAACCTGCAGTGTTTCAGCTGTACCTTTGAGGGGGATTGGTGTGGGTACTCGGCTGTGACGAGACCCTTTTTTAAAGAAAGTGAGGTTTTGCTTGTCTCTGTCGTCTGCTGGGTTTCTTTTTGCTCTCTATGCTTTCAGTTGCTGCACATAGGTTTTAGGTCATGGTTGTCTTTGTGTTGTTTTATCACACCTTTAACATGTTGTGGAATGCTAGGCTAGGCCAGGACACTGTTTCACGGTTGTTATGCACATCTGTTTCCTTTGGGCGCTGCGGCTGGATGCATGTCAGTTGCAGTTTAAGACTTTAATAAGTTTGTTTGTTTGTTGTTTTTTGTTTTTGCATGTTTCATAGCGACTATATTTCCATTCTCATGCAACAAAACCACCAGTTTCCCCCTTTAACCCCTTTGAACTCATGCCATATTATTCAGCCAGTAATCTGGAGACTTACAGTTCAGTTTGAAACTTATACGTAGGTTAATGTACAGTGAGGAGCTGCATGCACATTCCTTAAAGGGTAAATGCAGATGTGTCTGTTATATATGAAGCTATATTATCACAGCACATGCTGCATTGTTGGGTGCTTCAATCATCTTGGAGGAGAACATGAAGTGTGCAGACTCTACTATGTGCTCTTGCTGGTTGTCAAAGATGTTTCAAAGATGTTTAGCATGTTAGGTTGATTGATCACTCTAAATGGTCCGTAGGTGTAAGCGCGTGAGTGAGTGTTGGCCATGCGATAGACTGGCGAACTGTCTATGGTGTACCCCGCCTTCGCCCGATGATGCTGGGATTGGCTCAAGCCAATCTTGTCTTTGTTTGTTGATGTTTGTTAATAATGAATTAGCGTTTTCCCAGCTGCTTATCTTCTCATTTCTGTCACTCAGTATTCATCCATTGAAGCTACTAATCAATATCTGAAATATTCATTAGTTTTTGTAAATTAAGACAAAATACATGTGTATGTTACACGTATGATGTTGTTAAGCGGAAAACACCTCACTTGTTAAAATGTTAGTCATGTCTATGGAAATTGCTTGTAGGTTTGCAGACTCAACAAGAGAAGAGAACACAAGAGAAGTAGTGTTAGAAAATAGTACGGTTACACAAGATTTTAAATGTTTATGTGTCATATTTATTAAAGATTTTCATTAAAACAGTCATTTAAAAAAAAGAATAGAATAGAACCTTGCAGCAGATACTGTGAATTAGTTGGGGGGCGGGTGTGTAATTGATAATCAGGCTTTTTTTAACACAAAAATATTGTGTTAGTTATATTTTGATACCCCCCAGATTTACTATGAATAGTAAAGTTCTCGAGGCAAATTCCTCCAAGAATTGTTTATAAAGACTACTCAGTAATATATTGCACATCTCTACTTCCAACCACAGTGGTTTAAATAGGGCTTAAGCATTCAGCCTCATCTTGACATTACAGTCATGGTATTACTTTCTAAACTTTCTTGTGAGGCAATAAAGTCATTTTAATGGCTGAGCTGTCGTTGACTAAAAGCTGTGTTTTTGGCAAAGTGTCCACAGAGTGTACATGTACAGCTGCCAGCAGATTCTGGTGAATTACACTCAAGTCCTTGGTTGAACTTGCTGAACTATGCATGAACCAGTGATCATTACTGGAGCTACTGTGGTGACATAAGAAAGGCAAAAATATATAATCTTTAGTCTGTTCAACATGATGTACCGCATTTACTGCTTTTTAAAGCATGCATTCACTTAAAACAGCAGTTAGATAACTCGTATATTGCCTCTGTGATTGGCCTCCCTTTGTTTGGACTTGGCATCTGCCACCGCTGCCAAATCCTCGGGTTCTCAGCATTGCTTCATTGAGTATGGGCATGCAAATAATTCGGTAATGAGCTTTGGGGTGTTCATGAGCTGAATGTTGCTTTGTGTTTTAGTCACCTACAAGTGGTCCAATGGCCTTAAATATCGACATGCAGCATGCTGGCAGTCAATATAACGAGGCTCTCACTGGTTAAGGAGGTATGAGATAAATCCCTCATCATGTATACCAGAAAGAGGCTCACTGGTTATATGGTGTTGATTGCATGCAGTTTTTCACACTTACAAGATCTTTGAATGAGATGTATCTGTTTCTTCTTTCTTGTGTGATAAGATGTTGGGAGTTTCCACATTAATCTAGTAGGAAATATGAAGACTAGCCTTGCAGGTATTGCAGGCATCTAGATAAACATATTTCATCTTTTTTTAATACAGTCTAAGTGAAATTATCATGTGTGTAAGGCTTTAAGGACATGCTGAGGTACTTCTATATCATTTGTATCAAGTGATGAGTCTTAGAAAGGTCTTTATCACCTGTGTATTTCAAAAATAATGGGTGCTGTTGCATATTATGATTGAGAACATGGTCAACATGAGAATTTATTATTGTTATGATAAATTAGATCACGGCGTGGGTGTATAGAACCTGTTTTATATAACAGTATATATATATATATATATATATATATATATATATATATATATATATATATATATATATATATATATATATATATATATATATATATATATTTAACCCATATATATTCTCTGATTCCAGTGGGGAACCGTCATGGCCCTCTACGCCCTCTCAAAGGGCCTAAAATATACTTAAAACACACACACACACACACACATTTATCATTTTATTTTATCTACTTACAGTTTGATAATCAACATCTAAACATTTATAAAAATATAGGAAAATAAATTATTCAAACGTATCTATTCAATCTGTGTTGGAGCGTGAGGGGTTCAGTGGAAGCCTGTGAGTCTGTGTCTCCCCTATAAGGACTGTGATGTCGCAGAATGTTGGTGATTGGTGGTCCCACTGTTCATGTACAGAGGGGGCCAGGCAGTTATAATTCAGCGCCATACCAATTTCAAATGACAGTAAAACTGACCAATCATATCTTCCCTCTAAGTGGGCGGGCTTAACTGTATGATCATTTCTGCCCACTGGACGATGCTAGCTTAAGTGTCACGGTTCGCTACTCTCGGATTCCTAGCTGCTTCCGCCCCCATCACCGTCACCTCCTGTCTAGTCCTGCCCATGTCTTTCTTTGGTTCTGTCTTTGTTCACGTCCCTCCAGGTGCCTTTGTTTTCCTTGCCATGTGCTTTTGTTGTGTTTAGGTCTTGGCTCTTCACTTCTCCTGCCCTGTTTTCACCTGTTTCTATTTCCCGTGATGTTCTTTCTAAGAATCAGCCACACGTTCAGCTCCTCGTAAATCACCACCGTCCCTGTAATGTTTAATATGATGACTTTTAACAGCACACTGAGGTAATACGAGGAGGTGATACAGTGATGGCGTGCCTTATGAAAAAGTGATAAGCTACCAGTTGCTCAGTTGCAACTAAATGTTTTCATCTACATGTTGCATGAAATTCTGTCCCTGCACTTTATTTTGATAACAGTCTTTCTAGAAAAGCACTTCATAGAAATTACAAAGATATGTGTCTTGTATTGACCATTCAGTCTAAAAGTACTAAGATATAATTCTCGCTCTTTTACCTCAGCATGATGCTACACTAACTCCTAATAGTATTACATCAGCCAACGGATGCTCGCATTGGATAACATTGAGTGATGGGAAGAGATGGAGGCCAAATTCTGGCCACAGATGGTTTTGGCATCAGCAAGGATCAAACTTACAAAATACCAGAAATGAAGCATTGTGTAGCCTGAAAATGTCTTTGTTATTGTAATTTTAACATGTAACATATCCTACACTGCAGGTCTGCTTCGCCCCAATAGAGAATCATTATCACTATTCTGGCTGAACAAATATGAACTAAATCAGATATTCTAGCATATCTAAAACCAAACTTTCTAACACAAGGTTTTTATAACAGTTTAATAGTGTTTCCAACAAACGTTTGTCTTAAATAGAACCTATTTTATATAAGAGTTTATATACATTTTACTCAGATTTATTCTCTGATTCCTAGCGACTTCCACCCCTATCACTGTCACAACCTGGGTAGTCCTGTCCATGTCTTTCATTGGTTCTGTCTGTTTTTGTCTTTGTTCACGTCCCTCTAGGTGCCTTTATTTTCATGGCCATGTGCTTTTGTTATGTTTTGGTCTTGGCTCTTTACTTGTCTTCATTTGTCCTGCCCTTAGATTAACCAAATCAGATATTCTAGCATATCTAAAACCAAACTTTCTAACACAAGGTTTTATAACAGTTTATTAGTGTTTCCAACAATCGTTTATCTTAAATAACGGGCAGGAAACAGAATGAGTATAAAGATGTGGAATCCTCAAGAGAACAACTCATTTCGATGCTCCTGACAGATAACAGTGTTAGTTCATTTGACAGATTGAAGAGTATTGATTGACTGTTGCACCTCGGGGAAGACATTACTGAATAGATTATGGGTTTGTGTGACGCACTGGGGCACACACTTTAGTGACAGATAGGCGGAGTACACTGGGCTGTATTGCTAGAGTTATTGAAGCATTTAGCACATTTTTCACTGTGGCTGGTTATGATGAGTGATGCACAGAATTCACTGGTAATTCTAAATGGTCCATGTTCCGATTCCGAGTCCATGTTCAGATTCCGTGTTCCGAATTCCATGTTCTGGTTTGGTTTTCCATGTTCTGTTTATGCGTTCTGAGTTCCATGTTCCAAATTCTATGTTTTGATTCAGCGTTCTGAGAGCCGAGTTCCATGTTCCGATTTCCATGTTCTGATTCCGTGTTCCGATTTCCATGTTCTGATTCTGTGTTCCGAATTCCATGTTACGATTACGTGTTCCAATTCCATGTTCCGGATTTCATATTCTGATTCCGTGTTCCGAATTCCATGTTCTGATTCTGTGTTCCGAATTCCATGTTACGATTACGTGTTCCAATTCCATGTTACGGATTTCATATTCTGATTCCGTGTTCCGAATTCCATGTTCTGATTCTGTGTTCCGAATTCCATGTTACGATTACGTGTTCCAATTCCATGTTCCGGATTTCATATTCTGATTCCGTGTTCCGAATTCCATGTTCTGATTCTGTGTTCCGAATTCCATGTTACGATTACGTGTTCCAATTCCATGTTACGGATTTCATATTCTGATTCCGTGTTCCGAATTCCATGTTCTGATTCTGTGTTCCGAATTCCATGTTCCGATTACGTGTTCCAATTCCATGTTCCGGATTTCATATTCTGATTCCGTGTTCCGAATTCCATGTTCTGATTCTGTGTTCCGAATTCCATGTTACGATTACGTGTTCCAATTCCATGTTCCGGATTTCATATTCTGATTCCGTGTTCTGAATTCCATGTTCTGATTCTGTGTTCCGAATTCCATGTTACGATTACATGTTCCAATTCCATGTTACGGATTTCATATTCTGATTCCGTGTTCCGAATTCCATGTTCTGATTCTGTGTTCCGAATTCCATGTTCCGATTACGTGTTCCAATTCCATGTTACGGATTTCATATTCTGATTCCGTGTTCTGAATTCCATGTTCTGATTCTGTGTTCCGAATTCCATGTTACGATTACATGTTCCAATTCCATGTTACGGATTTCATATTCTGATTCCGTGTTCCAAATTCCATGTTCTGTACAGTTGTATGCAAAAGTCAGGTTACTGAGGTTGATTTCTAGTCAAATAAAATGAAAATAATTGCATATTTTGATGCACAGTTGCTGTTTGATTTATTTTGATTTATAATTTAATAAAATGTCAGAGCACACATTTATATCTTATGTAATTTTTTCCAGTATGTTGAACTCAAACAATAGAAATTGTGCACTAAAATTAGCAGAACCCAATGTTGTATTTAAGTTTGTTCTAATAGTTTCATGTTCATTTAATTTCACTAAAAAAATCAACAAAACATGTCATGTGACCAGAAGTATTTAAACTTTTGCATATGCCTGTATTTTATATCATGATTTTTCTGGATTTGTATATAGAGAATAAATATCATGTGTGGGATAAATAGGTGATGTTGCTATAAACAGTGATTTATTGCTGCAGAAATGTAGTAAATGCAGTATTTTGACTGTTGAACTGTTCGGACCCAGTTGTTTCATAGCTGGATTGTCAGTCTGTTGTGCCTTTCGTTGAATAATGTTTTCATTGTTCTGTTACAAGGAATAATATCACTGACACACAAACTCCTGCAAATCCTAAATGAAGGCTTCAGAGAAAATTAGGTTTCATCATGTTAAAGACTCCACCATTATCCAGCATTCATGTGAAGGTCTCAATGTTATTCTTTTTCGAAAGAGATATGAATTGATGTTTGTGATGCCATTAAGCCAAAGCTCACTCATTCCTCTTTAAACACTGATGAATTGCATGGTCATAAATCTGTCTGACAGCTAATGGCTAGTTACTGATTGCATTCGTGTCCTCTCTAACAGCTGATAGAGTGATTTGGATATAAGTGAAAGCGTGTACCATATCACAGACAACTTAAGGAGGTCTAGTTCTTGCCATAATCCCCTGTACGCTCACAGATTATCCTGTAAATCTGTATTTATGTCGCTCTGAAAAGTGAATGTCCTACATTTGATAGGAGCATCTGTGGAAGAGTGGCATATATTGCAGCTCTTTTTTCTTGATGTTTATGTTGTCTGCATCATACTGGAATTAGTTGTGAGAGTGAAAGTGTGTTGTTTTCTTTAAAAAGCCTTTTCTGTCCATGTGTGTTCTGGAGGTGCAGTTTGGCATTGCAGGGTGCAACACTACTTATAACCTCAGTGACTTATAGATGAGGCTAAACTGCTGTAGGCTCAATAATTAGATGTATGTAGAAAGTTCCATTTCCAGTCATAATGTCCAGTAAGATGTTAATTTTTCAGCCGATTAAAAAAATGCAGCAAATGTGTATTTACAGGAGCTCTGTGTAAGATTTAGGGGGGATCCATTAACAGAAATGTAATATACATAAACTATGTTTTTATTAACATATATTTGCCTGTAATTACACATCTTTGTGTTTTCTCGAACTTAGAATGAGCCCTTTATACACATAGGAGCAGGTCGCCTTCCAACACAGGCTGCCATGTAGAGCAGCAGTGTTTCTACAGTAGCCTTATGTTTTTTTTCTACCTTTTTACATTGAAGTCACTGCAGAATGTGGTGGCACTATAGCACCAGCTGGAAGACGTAGAAAGAAGAAGAATCTCATACATAAAACTTGTAGACTTTTTTTTGGTGGAATTGAAAAAAATTGATCATGAAGCTGGCAAATAAGAAGCTTAATGCCTTTTTGGAAAATGTTACAGACATTAAAATAATAATTGGGATATTTTGATAGACTAATTCAGCCTAAGAGGAGGTAAATAGTAATATTAAGCTGAATCGGAATTAACATTAAAAACACAATGAAATGTTTACAACACTGACTTACTACGCTGTACTAATGATATGAGCATGTTAGGAAGGACTGTCTAATAGGTAAAATATATTGCTAGGACACCGGTGCTCACAATTTCATTGTGAGAACCTAAACTTTGACAAAGGGATTATTATTTAGTGCAAAAATCCTAGGAAACTGAGAAGGTGGGTGAATCCTCACCGTCAAAAAAACATTTGGTAGCTAAACTAAATTGGGACAGGCACTGGGGCAGCGGCAGCAGTCCCTAAGACCACCATAGCTTCTCATGGAAGGTGGGGTGGTGGATGAGACATCAGTAGTTTGCAGTAGGCAACCCCATTGCTAGAGTTTCACATGCTGCTCCTTCATCTCAGCTTAACTGAATATTTAATGTACCCATGTTTACATGCTGTTATGTATGTATATGTATGTTTCCTGCGTCGAAGGTTGGCTTGTATCCAGGAGTATATGTCACGTGTAGGCCAGAGAAACAAGGATTAACTGAGGTTGTGTAAGTGGTTAAACATTTAATGGATCAGGCCTTTTCATTTTACAGAGAGAAGCAGTAGATTAAACATAATGAATCAAATTTGGAGAACACAATCAAGATATTCAGAGTCCTGAATATCTGCTGAGCTGGTGTTCAGACTAATGTAGTAGATGCTTCTCTTCACTACTGTAATACTATTCTTTGTAAATAGATTATAGCATAAGAACTGAAAAGCATTTAACAGAAGAAAGAGTGACTTGAACATAGAAACTGCTGGAGTAAGCCATTCTCTTTGAAGGTCTCTCGCTGTGGAGGACCTCGCTGTGGAGGACCTCTTTTGAGTAATCTGTTGGAGGGCCAAGGCGATACATGTATGGAAGTGCTTTGGAGCCTCCATCGGCTTTGCACTGAGCTAAAGGGCTAAATCATTAGCTAATGGAAAAGTATGACCCTGACCTGACCAGTGTATTTGCCACTATCATGGATTGAGCACTCTTGACCTAGAAACCCGGGTGCTCCATGCAGTCTTGGGAAAGATTGGAGCTTCACAGAAATCTTGAGTTCGCAGTGGTACAGCAAGAAAGTGAGCTTTGTTTTTTATCACTAGAGATCTGAATCTTTCTAGGACAACATGAGGCGAAGCACTGAGTGGTCATGTGCCTTACAGGTCTAAGACTTGAGGCACCTCAGATGTATATTAGCATGTCATCATTGATAATATCAGTACTCTAGGAATCTCTGGCTTGTTTAGATGCTTAAGGCCAAAGAATTCCAGCAGAGATGGCAATGATCCTAATCCAGGTATTGGTATCTGACCATCATCAGCAAATTATGCCGTATCAGATGTAGGAGGACATGGTTACATTGTCCATACATACATTGTGCAACATGATGGTGCTAGCTATGCACTTTTTCCTGCGGGGCAGTAAAGTGAGTGGTCCGAACATGAGGCTACACATCTTAAGTGAAGTGCCTCCTTTAAAACAGACTCATCAAGCTTAGTGGTAAAATGAAGTAAAATTAATAAAATGCAGTCATTTTATCCCAGTGGTCTCCAGGACCTGGATAGCTGCTTTCCTGCAGAGTTTAGTTCAACTTTAATTTAGTTTGCCAGACCCCTTACTTAACTGTAATATCTCTGATCCAGTCAATCAGGGAAGAGGTTGATTAGCTGGAACACATTTAGCAAATTGTGGAACTGTTGTGGAGACTAAACCTGGGCTAAACCTGCTTGTCGGTTTAAAATATTAGTCAAATTCAAAGATTGGTCTGGTTGTCTTTTAATACCAGTATGATTCTGATGTCATTGCGAATCCATAATTATCACCACATTAATTGCCAACTAATTATTGCTGATTCTTAGAGAAGATATATATTTTATTCAATGATTGTTCTTAAATCATGTAATTGAGTTGGTAAAATGTTTGTGGCGGCACTTGAACATATTACAGTCAAACATTCTACAGACGTTGGGGTTTTAACTTATTTAAAGGATTTTAATAAAGCTGTTCTGTCTAAGAAAAGAAGGACAAAACAGTTCCTTTACATACAAACACTGACCTATTACATTCCGGTAAAACTCAGCATAATTGTGAATGTAAAATATGTGTTGCCTGCAGTGAACATGTTAAAGTATTTTATACATGTCATTGTAAGAGGGGATGCCTAAATTTTTGCATATGACTATATATATCGGACAGTATTAATGGAGCATTGTGTAAAATGACACAACCTGTCGAATTCATACTCCAAACACACAGGCGGCACCATATGACCAGACAGTTGTGGTATCCAATATTAACTCTTGTTTTTCTTCTATTTATATCTCTCATGTTTGCTGATCGAATCTGATTTCTTGTGGAGAACAGACAGCGGCGGTGGTAATAATGACTGCTTGCCAAGAGCTTTAGCTATTATTGCCTATTATTACTCTTTGTTTTACTGGATATCTGTCCTTAAATGATCTAACCAGTCCTGCTTTAACATGCCTGACAAGAAATAAAATAATGCCCATAGGGGCAGTGCTACTTCTTTATCCACTGTTTAAATCAACTCTTGAAGTAGAAAGTAGGCAGGATGGGCTGGACACACAGTTAAACTTATTTTTTCTCATTGGTGTAATAATTAACTATCAATTATGTATTATTATTATTATTATTATTATTATTATTATTATTATTATTATTATTATTATTATTATAATAAATAACTATATTTATATAGATATGTACTAAATTGTTTAGATGTGGCCTGTATTTGATTGCATATTTACAGAACTCTGGAAGAGCAGAATTGTTATTCAGGGCTAGACTACTGTTCTCAAATATCTGCATTGTATTCAGTTGACTGCATATGGAACGCTTCAGGAATACATGCTATCATGCTGTCAATTTTAGAAGCGTTTACCGATTGCTACTGGCATCAGCATCTGAGACATGAATATCAAAAACACTGGAAATCTACATTGACCCACAATTCCAATGTTACTGCATCCCTCTTTGCTGGTGTACTGTTAGAGAGCGTACATCTGTTGATACTCAGCTTCAGGCTTGCTCTATTGATGTAGCTTTGTATACACATTTGTATGCAACAGTGTGGACACCTCTGGTCAAACTAATAATTTGTTCGTTTTATAAGTTTATGACCTCAGAGGACCTCCAAATAGTCTTCTGCACATTTGGATCCACAATTGATGCATATTTGCTGAATTGAGCCCACAGGGAAAAGAAAATGTGGCACATTATACAGTTCATGCTTAATTGTTTCTTAGTGGGTTTGTGAACTAAATTTTCTGAAAAATGCTATATTTAAGTGTTTCATTGTACAGGAAGTTTTAAAGTATTTTCACGTGTCATTTGTAGGGCTGTGTATCAGCAAGAACATGGAGATACCATGTTTCAAATCTTACTATTAAAACACACCACTGTATGAACAGGTTTGCCAATGCTTACAATAACATTGCACTCTTGTGCTGCTTGTTCATGTTGGAGTGGAGCTGAAAATGGATTACAACACTGCCATCTAGTGTTCAGAGGTTTAAACACAACACACAATGATTCACTTTCCAGGAATCATAGAATCGAAACTGTGTTTTTGAGAATCGGTACAGTATCACAAAACATAATATCCTGATATTTGATATTTGATTATCAGGATATTATGTTTTGTGATACTGTACTGATTCTCAAAAACACAGTATCGATACATTCATAGTCATTTGATGAGGGCAGTTAAACTTTTGCAAACTGATTTTAACCTTTTATCACTTCTCATCACCTTCAAACCTTTTATCACTGTATCTTCATTCTGCTTCCTCAGAAGTCTTAAGATATCAGAAGTGTTTTATTGGCCTGAGCATCAAAGGACGAGGTGTCGGTTATGCAGCTAATATGTAGACTTTGTGAAGGAGGCTCCTCCTCTGTCCTCCACAGTTTCTTGCCTAAGTATCCCTCGTTTTGTCCTGTAAATCAGCACCTCATCCAAATAAATCACTGAAAATGTGCTGGTGAATTGCTCAGTGAGAGTGAATATGGGAACGAATGAGGATGAAGAAGAAAAAGAAGAAGAGGAGGCGTGACTGATGAGCCCAGCAGATGGAAGGAGGGAATGTGTTGAACTCTTAGGTAAAGGCGCCAGTGCACATGAGGTGCTTGGCTCTAGAATGGCACGCAGGTGATGAATGAGAGCTCGTAATACCACCGGGATCACAGTTTCTGCTCTACACACAAGCCCCCCTTTGTGCTTCTGTAGGATCCCAGCCTCATTCCTCCTACTGGAGCACCTGTCAGGGTGTTAAATTGGGGCACAAACTGTTGTAATAAGAAGACATTTTTCTCGCAACCAGCATTTCAAGATGATGGCGTACGGGGCCCCTGTGTGTATTATCCCAATTTAACAACATCAGAGTCTCAATTATTACCACAACTTTCATAACCACAGAAAAGTGTACGACCTGTACTGTCTATATACGAATTTATGAAGCTATAACTGCAGTAGAGTTCAGGCACCAGCTGCGTAACACTCATAAACATGGGTTGTGTCTTAATACCAAAAACGAGAAGAACAGACTTGTGTTCTGGAGAGGAATGTTCTCGACAGGGTACCTTGCCAGGACAGAGAGCGTACATACAGGAGTTTGTACTGTGCTGTGTACTAGCTATCCAGTCCAGCTGATTTCATCAGCATTAAGAGATTATTTGGTAGCTGAAAAACCCGGAATATGAAACAGTGAATCCCAAATTAGAATCTGATATGAGCGCTGATTTGCTACAGTAAAGCCAGAGCCCGTCAACAGCAGGTTACCAGCAGGTATTCACTAACAAACTGTCAGCACAAGTTTTCATATCAGCTATTATTTGTACTAGAGATGGACAGATCAGCGTTTTTGAGGCCGGTTCCTATTGCCAATCACCTTTCAGCACGATCGGCCGATAGCCAATACCGATTGAGGGTACCACGGCAGGGCTACATGTAGTTATAAGCGCAAGCAAGTCACAGACATGGTCTAAACTGGTTTATTACCATTTTTTACGAGCTCATATTAAACAGCATAATATTTTTAACAAAATTAACAGTAAATAAACAAAGTAAATCAAACAAATATCACCAATACTACAATCATTAAATTTAGACCCTTAATTTAACAAGCTAATTAAATAAATGCAGTCAGAACTGCAGTTATTAAACGCAGACTCTGATTATTTGAAATGAAAGCAGGGAGCTGGCCGGAGTGGGTTCTCTTCCTGGATGAAACGCTAGCTGCAAATACAGAAATTAGGCTCATTTGTTTAACACCATCGATCGGCTCTCGGGATCAGCTGAACTGGAGAAATATCGGCTGAGCATCGATCACATATTTTGATTAAAAAATCGTCCGATACCGATACATAGCCGATCGATCCTTCCATCTCTAATCTGTACTGAATGAGCCAGTGTTTGATCACTTTGATGTGTATAAAACTAAATACATAACTGAAAAAAAGAACTCTTAAGCTTACAGCTGTGAGTCGGTATACTCAGCCACACTGAATGCTGGGTGTTTCTGCATCGTCTGTTTTGGGGCTGTTTTGGGGGCACCTGGGTACTGGAATGCAAGTTTGGGTGTGGAAGATGACGTCAGGCTTCAGAAACAGTAACAGCCATGGACTTTGTGGTCAGCTCACAGTTTAAGTGTAATCTCTGGCCCTGTGAACATACCTGGGAATATTTCCTGTGGCACCTCGTCCACGCCAAAACAATTTTATTGAAAATTCTGTCCAGTGGACGGGCAGAACGCAGCTTTTTGAAAAAACAGTGACATCACAGTATTAACTTGCACATGCCTGTAAATATAATAGCTCGGTCTGAAACATGGCCAACTAATGGGTTAATATGTGTCCAGCCATTCAGGTGTGATTGTGGGGTAACTGACTGTAGCTGTTCTTCTTCATTACACAAGTTGTGTGCAAGTGCCTGAACTTTATTAAATATTAAAAATATTAAAAATATTTCAGTGATTCTAAAGACATGTGGCTTGATTATTAACCAAAGTTAAAAAAAAAATTCTAAATATTGATCAAACAGAGTGAAAAGTTAGAAAAAGTTTCTCTGATCAGGACTGTGTCACCACTTCATGTGTTGCTGGTGGTGAAGCTATGGCAAGGTAAACAACCCCCATAGCAACAAGCTGTCTTCATGGACTTTTTTAAAATTCCTTTTGTGTCGTTCTCTTATGTGCTTAGTGTTTCTCTCGAAGCTCATGACATCAAATTTTATTGTTATTATTGCTACCTACGTTTGTTGTTCCTACATATGTATGGAAAGATTTTATTGTTGGTATGGACAGTTATTTATTTAGAAACTGAGGAAATTTTAAATCTGGACGTGTGTGGATGAGGCCTCAGGTGTAGTATATAGGTATAGTATTTGTAGTATTTGGGGATGAATTTACAGAAGAGATTTGGGTGTTGATTTCTTGCAAGATGTGAAATACAGGATTCCTTATTAACCTCTTGGACCCCCTTGTTGTCTCAAAATCACAATTAAGGGGGGTCTCTGAAAATAAATGGATTATAAAGCTGCTCATTATAGTACAATAGATGCTTGACATTAAGTTCAGGGAAAAGTCATTCTTTGGCTGCTTCACCCAAAACTGTAAGCTTCTGTCAGCACTGGTCAGCTTCAGGGTGGCACTGCAGTAAATTAGTTTGCCTAGTCCTGTATAGTCTAGTGACTGTAAACAGCTTTCCCAAAACTCTTGAAAACTTTGGGGGACAGTAGGGGTGGGGGGCAAAATCAATACAGCGTATTATCATGATATTTTGCAAGCCAATATTATATTGATATATGGATCTTTAATTTATTGATATTATTATTGAAGTAAATTGCAAATACAAATTAAACTGGTACCAGAATAACGAAATCTGTTCTTATTGTGGGGATTTTGGTAATTCCCACCTCTCGTGAATTGAGTGAATTTCGAGTGAATTTCCCAAACTGAGGACATCAGTTACCAATTTGGAGATGCACCACTTGGAGGTACCAAAGTTTCCAACTGGACGTGATGATATATATATATATATATATATATATATATATATATATATATATATATATATATATATATATATATATATATATATATATATTTCTACAGCCATGACACTTCCACTCCAACATATACGTGTACTGTATTGGCGTACCACCAACATTAGCAACCGACTAATTAACATTTTTATACTGTGACAGTTTAACAAAAATTATATTTAAAAATGCTGTATATTGCTGTATATTGAATTTTGACACCTGTATTATAATAAGTATCATATAACCTTTTTTTTCCAATGCAGAGCTCTAAAAATAGTAAAAATAATAATAAGAAGAACAAAAAAATGTGCTTCACGTCATAAATACAATATAAAAAATATAGAATATATAGAAAAAAGCATTAAAAAGAAATCAAAATTCCTTATGAATATAAAAATTAAATGAGAGATGATAATGTAAGACCAAACATTTTGCAGCCGTTGACACTAGCATCAGTGCGGCTAAGGCAAATGAGTTTGTAGCGTACCAGGGACCATTCATGTTTGCTAGCAACATTAACTTTGTACATTTAGGTGTCGTACGTTTCTCAGAACCTAATAAAGATATTAATCTTGAGCAGACTGGCATTGTTTCCTGAACGTCCCCCATATAAACCTCATACATAGTCAATACAGAGTCAAGATTTGTATGTAATCTAGTAAATGTAATCCATTTTTCTTTTTTCTTTTTTTTTTTCATTTCAATGCATATAGCAACTACTACACACTATAAACATACTATGGCATTTCATCGAGCGCTAGTTCAAGTTCTACTCAAACACTATGAATCAGAATGCACTTAACCAAGAATAAAACGCTAATCTGTAAATCCACCCTTAAGATATCAGCAGGCATATAGCGCAGCAGTCCAAAGTCTTTATGTAGAAAGAGTGCTCAGTAGCATGTACAGTAGACACACCTGTCTATGTTTGGCACGTGCCCGCTCCACACACCCCTCCCCACACTTCCTCAGCTGCTCGAGACAACTGCAGAAGCTGAGGATCAGGCTTCCCCTCTCAATGCCCACTGTACTCTACTATAAGAACTCCATTGTTGTTGTCGTGTTCGTGTTTCAGCAGTTTTATGTCCTGAAATTTCCCGTTGTAAAAAGCCAAGGCGTTCACATAACTGTTAGTTTATCCCAGAGAAAGCCCTGCAGAACAGCATCACTGGCCGTGAAATATGGCTTAGGCTTTAAGACGATAGCGTGAGGAAACACGGATGATGGTTTGTGTTGAGTTGGCTGGTTTTCAACGTGTTTCTTGTTGCAGCTTAAGAAAGGAGTTCAGATTGTTAATGCTGATTGTTTGGACTTATACATCTTTAAAAAGTTCTATGTATTATCTGGTAACTACTGTAAGACAAACAAGTTATGAAGCACTTAATATAATTCACAAAACTGTTGGCGGGACTAGAATTAGTGGGAAATGTTGCGAATGAATATCATGCTTATCCTCATTGGTCGTGGTGGGTGCTGGAGCCTGTCATTGGACAGAAGGCAGGAAACACCTTGGGCAGCTCACCAGCCCATCACAGGTCAGACACACAAACATACACATCCACACACATTCACACCTAAAGGCAACTTAGTATCACACCTGAACATTATTGCTTCCTAACACTAGCTCTGCTGGCCCCACAAAGACGGTTCTCAATGTTGTTTCCAGTTTAACAAGATCAACTTCTTATTTTGTTTTTCTTTTTTTATGCTCTTATCACAATAAAGGACATAATCGTGATGCAGAGTCAGACAGCAGTTCAGTGCCTCATCTTCTAGCTTATATATTACTGTGTGTCAGAGAGTGGATCTCGAGTTTGTTTCATTTACATATTCCTCAGCATTTTTTACCAGACTGAAAATGTAGGTTGTTTTCTTTCAATGTAGCTCAAAGTTTTGTGTAGTTAATTAGTTTTTGATGTTCTTCTTGTATAGTTATTATGGTATATCTATAATTCAGCACAATCTTTTCAAATGGTTACATTTTTAAATCAACCATAGATTAGAATGATTGTACCAAAGGAATACTGAAATAAAGCTGAAACAATAAAATGAGGACAAAAGAAAAGAATAGTTTACAAATCTTCATATCTCTATATTAAAATGATTGTAATATTCGTTGTTATGAGTATCAGCTCCAGGCTACTATAGTGCATAATGGAAGAATTCTTCATTGCTATTAGTATTTATCATGAATTAAATTACTTTAAATAAGTTTTAAATATCCCCAATATGTCCCCAAGTACTGGAAATTTTACACAGTACTGAGCTAAAACAATGTAGAAAAGAAAAACAATATATATATATATATATATATATATATATATATATATATATATATATATATATATATATATATATATATATAATATATCTTTTCTAAATCATTTGAGCTTGACTTGACTGGTTGTATCAACAGAAGTCCTTCAAAATTGCTTGGAATAAAACCATACATGTAATTTATGTTGACTTACTTTGAAAGTATATATATATATATATATATATATTTCTACAGCCATGACACTTCTACTCCAACGTAAACATATACTGTATTGGTGTACCACAAACATTAGCATTAGCAAACCTAGCTGACTAATTAACATTTTTATACTGTGACAGTTTGCCTAAAATTAGATTTAAAAAATGCTGTATATTGCAGTATATTGAACTTTGACCCCTGTATTATAATAAATATTATATAACCTGGTTTTCTCAATACAGAGCCCTAAAAATAGTAAAAAATAATTAAAAAATAAATAATGAAAAAATAAACTGTGAAAATAAGTGAGATGTGTATAAGTGTTCTTTATAGTAATGCTAATAAGTCATAAGAAAAAAAGAGCATTAAACAGAAATCAAGATTCCTAATGGATATAAAAATGAAATAAAGAGTAAGAGATTAATAAAATGCTGAAGTTGTTTGTCCCCCAGTTTCTGTGCCCTGAAAAATGTTCTGCATAACTTCACCATTGCTGATCCAGAGCTTTGTCTGCATGTGCTCGAGCACAGACAGCACCCCTAAGACCTTTAACAGAAGTGATCCTAATCTGGCCATAATCCCCAGACAGCTGTTTTGTATAGTAGGAAGGATCGGCTTGTCCTGGGTTTTTCAGAGTCAGCGGACATAAAACATGAAACAAGTTGGCACAAACACGCACGGCAGCTGCCCGCGAACACAGAGCCGTGCCCAACGCGCTGCAGATGTTGCTCTGTAATCTTTTCTTCTCCTTCTCTTCTTTCCTCAGGAAGAAAGCACTTATCAGCCGTCACACGGAAAGGTCCAGGTGCTGCTGTGCTGGGCCCTGAATGTCGTGTGTTCTTAGTTTTGAGCGTGTTGTCCCTTAACCATATAGAGAAGTCCTTTTTTTAACTATACTCTATATGCACACGTTTGAGGATACCTGGACACGACCATGAATCCATATGATTCAGACATCTGAAAGTGGTCACTATTGTTTCAGACACCACTGAGCATTTCAGGTAGAATTTAACAATCTGTTCTGTGCATTTCAGTCTGGACTGTTTAGGTAGTTACTCATATCAGTCTTATGTACTATGTATTAAAAAAAAATCTATATTTTATCTAAATCTTTATCTATAGCTATATTTGATCTATGTTTCTAAGGAAAAGAGTGGCTGGAAAACAGTCATGTAAAATAAACTCATTTTACCAAAACCAAAATCATTACAACTGGACTTAAAGTGGGTAGAATGTTTATGTAGCTATACCAGTTTAGTTGCAGCATTAACTGGATTTCTATTAACTGCATGTATAGTGAATCATCTGTGCAGTGTGTGATGATAAATGGGAGCGAATGTATTCATGTCTTGTTTGACCTTAGTCTGTTCCTTAAATTATAGCCTACCAGTGAACCGAAGAGAATAAAGTATGTCCTTAAGAACCAGGTCAAATCATTAAATGCTGGTTTCCCTTGTTATTGCTCTATTCATTAAGTCCTGGCACTCTGACATCTTGATCATCGCACTATAAAAAGTATTAATAGAACAACAGCTGGAAGCTAGAGCTGTGTATGGATTATTCTACAGAGTTGGTTCAAAGTCAGAGTTAAAAACATGCCTTAAACTTTAAACTGTCTTGGATGTTAGACTAAAATCCTATTGCTTTGACTGATGCTGTTGACTGATGACTATGTTTTTGTTACTAACAAATTATGAAACATTTCATTTTTACTAAGTAAGTCATGTTGTTATGTGAATAGTGACTGTTTCAGTCGTGACAATTGAACTTATTATGAGCATAGCTCTAAAACGCTGGCCAGCGCATGAGTAGCAGGATGTTTTTTGTATATATTTTTATATATTTATCTTTTTACTATCTCACCTGATATCTTTTAAATAGATCATAACAGACTAAGATCTGAATATACTAACTAAGGCATGTAGTGTCACGAAGGCAGAGTCGAGGAGGCAGGATGCAGCCGCAAGCTGGAAGGCCGTTTATTAAAAAACAAAAACACAACTCTAACAAGACAACAAACTAGAAACACTAACCTGAACTACTACAAAAGAAAACAATGACAAGATTCAAACAAACAGGTTACCAACAACAAAGGTTTCCACTAACATGAAGAAAGACAAAGCCCACGGACCAGGGAATATAAACAGGAACTAATGATGAACACCTGGGGCTAACAACACGGATCAGGCGAAGGGCGGAGACAAGGAGCACATGACAAACATAAACAGAAACCACATGGCAATAACAGAACGTAAACAGACAGGCACAAAACAGAGCCGGACGTGACATGCAGGAGCATAGTTTGAACTAAATCAGCAGAATGCACCTGTCTGATAGTACTAGATGGATATTAACATCCGCACTAAAGCTGTAAGTATACATGCAAAATGCAAAATAACATCTTTTTGGTACAGACCATGCAGAGTTTTAAGTTTGTGTGTGTTGCTTGCTAAGCAGTAGTCTTAATCACCATCTCATTCTGATTTAAGTTCTCCCCCTCCAACTTCAACTGGGCCTAATCCCTGTATCATTTCCCTGACTGTGATTGGTCCACAGGATGATGTGGGCTTCTCCAAAACAGGCAAAAGCTGTTTTTTATTTGTTTGGGTTAACAGAGCACTGATAGTATGTTGTTAATTGTTATTGGTTGATTCCTTCTGATGCCAGGATTTGTATTAGAAAAGGAATTAATGTGTGTCCCCAGACATTGCAACCAAAAACAAAATGCTTCATCATTGCAGCACTTCATCTTGATATTGCACTGCCTGGTCTTTGAATTCCCCAAAGCTTATATTAATTTTATTAGACGAAGCCGTATTGCATTTTCTTTATTGTCTTTATATCCACAATATCGCACTTCACAATCTGGTTACTTTTCAAAATGCAGTGGCTGGAGTTAAAAGTTACCATCACCAGCATGTCTGGTCATATAAGTTGATGCTCTGTTTATTTTTGTATCATATGAGCCGCATATTGGTTCATAATTGCAGCTTCAGGGACCCTTTTTGCCTGAACTACATTTAACATGAAGTGCACAGTTGATTAAGCATTTAAATTAGGGAGCTGTTCTATATATTGGGGTCCTCTTGCAGGCTTCAGTGACTGCTGACATGTTTCCAGGTCAGTAGTTGTCATGTGAAGGCAACAGAGTGAGCCAACCAACCCTGTTTTGACAGATGAGGCTTTAAGAGTGCCATTTGTGTGAATGAGGCTGTTTGTTCATCGTGAAGGTCTACATGACCAGGTCAGTACAGTTTGTCATGCAGTGCATGCAGTTGCTGTAACAAGCCGTATGAGAAATACAATTTAGTACTGATAATACAAAAATACTCAACTATGTCATCCACATTTATAAGGCTGCTTGAATCATCATTTGGCCCCGGTGGCTCCGAATTAGCTCACTGTCTCTGTTGTTTTGTAAGATGCACTTGGTTTTATTAACAGCCCAAAGTCTGACCTCATAGCGCGCTGTACTAAATGAACTTGTGTATGCCGAGGCAATAGATGTGAGATACGGTTAACCCTTAAATGCTCAACTCCAGGCTCTTATTCTTGGCTGCCGTAATTTAGGAACAGCTCAGTCAATTTGCATTGTTTTCCATGTAATTACTGAGGCTTATCATAAGCCTTGGTATGTGATAAGCCTAAGAATTTAAGGGGTTAACCCATAGGTTGCTCGCAACCCGTGACCTTATATACCACCTCCCCGCCTCACACACACAACTTAACTCAATTATAGATGCTCAGTGTAACATTCAACTAAATATCTATTAAATGCAACTGATTTTGAAGTTGAATGTATAAGATTCTAAATACTCCTAAAACCTAAACCTAAACTCATGGCGAAATCTACACCTTCTTCTAAACCTAACCCTAACCAATCACCAAATTCGTGTGACCCAACCAACATTGAAACATATAACAGAAAATGTAGTACTTTGCAAAAGTCAGAGATAAAAAAAATAAATAAACAAAAGTTTTGTTTATTTAATTTTTCCGGTCATTAAGTACAAGTTAAAGTCTACATTTATAATTTGAATAATTTGGATTGTGAAAAGCAGAAAAAGTAATCAGCTTCAAAAACATTTCTTCATATTTCTTTGAAATACTAAAAGCTAGTGTCTTGAATAGAGTGGAACCTTGTCTAATAATACAGTGAACAGTGTTCTAGGTAAGATCTAGATACGATACTTCTCAGTGTGTACCTCTTGTTGAGTAACACTTCTTGTGAATGTTTCAGTCCTTAAAATTAAACCAGTGAATACAGTCACACACGGTTACAGTTCAAATGATACACTAATGAAGAGGCGTTTGTGTGTAATTTGCATAAAACGTGAAGACCACCCTCTAGTGGCGGTATCACGATTGTGAAGTGAGGGCATCCAGGTTATGTTTTTAAGCAAAATACATCCAAATTGTTCATAAGCCATAATGTGCCTTGAAGAAATTCTTGTTTTCTTGTAATTAGTGACTTATAAGTTTTTCTAACTTCTGATTACTGCAGTAATAATGGGCGGGCTACAAAGACGGCAGATAATGTCATTAAAACAGCACTGGGTTTCATAGTTTTAAATAAAAATGACACATATACCTCATATCAATTAATTCTGAACGTATTTATGGGTTCAGTTAGACT
Source organism: Megaleporinus macrocephalus (assembly GCA_021613375.1). Taxonomy (NCBI): domain Eukaryota; kingdom Metazoa; phylum Chordata; class Actinopteri; order Characiformes; family Anostomidae; genus Megaleporinus; species Megaleporinus macrocephalus. The sequence continues at coordinate 29,190,927 of CM038720.1, read as the reverse complement.
AAAAACATTCTGATTGCAGCTTAAACATGTGTGTGTTACTTGTGGTATATTAGTGTATTAATCAGGATTTAGCCATAGTAATACCATAGAATCAGATTTTGCTAATCTCTAATCCCTCAGACCCGCGTATGGAAGTTATTATGTGTCTATAAGAGCTGAATAGGCCTGTTTGGTCCTACATTGGAGTGAGAAGTCTACAGAACTGAGCAGTTCATCAAGCAGAAGACATGGCAGCCAAGCAAAATGGCTGCTTTATCATTGGGGAATATAGCTAATTGTCCGTTCAGGCACAGAAACAAGGGTTATTTGTTTTGCTGAGAATATAAATGTGTGGTCCTATTGTGCTCTTTCACTTTTATACTTGCAAGGCACATTGAAGTGATATGTTATGTTATTAGGTGCACAGGCTGCGTGAGCAGAGCAGCGGAGCGCCCCAGTGTGTATAATGAGTTTGTGTGTGTTTGTGTCTCGGTCAGTCAGTGTTCTGCCGATACTCAGTGTAATACCAAATGCTCAATAAAGCCAGAACTTATCATGACAACTGTAAACATTGTCATATCGCTCACCAATAATTGCTAGTGCTTTCTTTCATCCTTCGGTGGTCTTTGTTTACAGTTTTAGCTGCACTACGTATACAGCTGTGCTTTGTGAAAGAGGATCCTGAGTTTGACGATGACGCTGCAAAAAGAGTCATTCCTATCAGCTGGAAGTGCCCTGAATTTATGAGTGTGCAGTAAATGGAGAGGGGTTAAAGGTGGCAGGAAGAGGCCGATTTACACAGATCAATGAAGAGCCCGTCACTGACGCTAAGAACATACGCTCATACGCAGGCAGTGGAGAGCCCTGGCAGCTATAGGCTGTATGTGTGTGATGTGACAGTGATGTAGGGAGTGTTTGTGAAAGAGAGGATAATGATTTTGCAGCAGGGTTTGGACTGGTTCCAGGCCATCCAGTTGACCATTTTCTGTCACCCTATTGGTCTGTTTCTATTGACGGGCATCCTACACATGGAAAAACACTCGTCAGATTATGTACAGTGGTATTAGGGCCTATATCCTACAGTGACATTTCGAGTGACACTATGTGTGTACCAACAACAACATCCCACATCCCTGTATCCCTTTATTTTCTATTATCTATTTATTTTAAACAGTCTTACTGTTACTGTCTCACTGTTACATTAAAGCTGATCTGTGATTGTTAGCTGTGTTCTAACTGGCTGGCCTGAAACTCTTGAGTGTGAATGAGCAGGGCTGAACTGCTTGAGGCTGAGTATGTGGATATGTGTAAATTACATATTTAAACATGGGAAAAATTGGTTTGTGTTCCTTAATTTCCATATATGGACTATTTTGCATATATGAAACTCTAACAGAGTGTATATGCTACTTTAAACTCTCTCATTTAGAAAGAAACAGTAAAATGGACATTTGCAGATTCTGATACTGATACATAAACTACATTAGGTAGAGAAATGTAACCACAAATGCAGTAAAATACAGACATTTTAGTCTATTGTCTAACATCATTTAAACATCCATTTATTTAACAAAGATTAAGCTTTTTAAATGTTATCACTGTGTTTGGTTCTGTGTCTTTTTCATAGGTAGGGTCTGTTGCAATATTACCAGAAGACAGAATGTGCAGAAATATGCATATATTTTGTAAATTAAAACGGCATTAACATTGAACCCTGAGGCACTCCTTTCTGTCCTCTCACACTGTCTGCAACAACATGCTGCTTTCTGTGTGAAAAATGTGTCATGTGATGAGTTACAGCCAGTTTGATCTGATCCAGCAGCAGACGGTCAATAGCAGTGAATGAATCGCAGTCTCAAATGCCTTTGATACTGTAGATCAATGAAGAGCACAATACATGAGCTTTTTGGAGAGTATATGCAAAGCAACTGTGAAATATAGGCTCCCTATGTGTTTTAGTATACACACTTTTTATAATTCATAAGTATTTATTAACATAGCAGAATGTTCATTATAAAACAATGAGTCTTTTCTAAAGAGAACAAAGATAAATGAGAACATGTTTATCTTATTTTCACATTCTAGCTTTTTGTTGGATTATCTGTAAGGCCTATCACAAAGGAAGGGTGCTGAATGTGATGTAGTAAAACTGAATGCCCAACACAGACAAGAAAAACACTGCACTGGTCCTGTGTGAGTAGACATACATCAACAGAAGCAAACAAACCTGCAATAGTTGCATTCCAGATGCACATGAAGAGCTACAAGAAGAAGTGTTTTCCTTATTCTGAGCTTGTTGCTGCCATCAGCCCTGCATTCCCTGTCCTCTGCTGTCCTGACAAACACTTAGGAACCTGTCTTTTGTTGTTTGAATCATAATTGTGTTTGTTGGCCGCTCAGCATACTTGGTAATGTTCCAGAAATGTAGATCATTATTGCTCTCAGTAGAAGCAGAAGTGGAAATCAATTTAGCTTTGTTTTTGTTGATTACAGATTAGGCTTATTAGTTGGATTACAATAGCTGAATGGTCCTTCCATTACATCTAGAACATAGACACCCTGTTTCTGTGCTTTTAAGAAAGTTTCATTTAGAAAGTTTGAATGTGTCCGGTTCACTGCCCAGATTATGTAGCCCACTTAGCTCGGAAAACAGCCTGTTTTTAAGTTTGCCATGGTTGTGCTGTCACAGCAAAGAACAAATTTACTAGAGATGGAAGGATCGATCAGCCATGTATCGGTATTGGCCGATTTTTAATCAAAAGATGTGATCGGCGATCCTGAGAGCCGATCCATGACTTTAAACAAATGAGCCTAATTTCTGTTTTTCCAGCTAGCGTTTCATCCAGGAAAAGGAGCCCTCCGGCCAGCTCCCTGCAATTCCTATCTGAACCACTAGGTGGAAATACACACCCTTTCATTTTCCGCAGACTGACTAAAGCAGCGGCCTCGTGAGAACAGTTTATGGCGTTCACTGCATGCAGATAGAAAACATGTTGTCTGTCTGTGTATGTGACTCTCATCCAGGGCAGTTTGTAACATCTGTAAAATTACTGAAATCAATGTGTGTCGTTGGGGAACCAACACAAAGACATTTAACACTACTGATCTGATACAGCACTTAAGAGTTCACCACACAGCTGAATACAGTGAGTATTAGCAAACAGCAGAGCTAGCACGCGCAGCTAGCACAAAACAAATAACCCAGAACACCGTGCAGACCAGATCTGACCGGTACGAACAGTACAGCAGCAGAAACAGCCAGAGAGCTAAAGAAATCACAGCCAGAGTGATTGAGTTTATAGTTCTAGATAAGCAGCTCTTCTCGGCTGTAGAAGACGTTCATTCTGCTGCTTAATATTCCACCTGGATCCACGCTCTGCTGTTCCTAGTAGAGATACTTTTTAGATGTCGCTCTTCTGGAGCTGTATCAAACGGTTACGCCCACATAGACCAACTTCTAATTTAGTAACAAATATTATGCTGTTTAATATGAGCTCGTTAAAAATGGTAATAAACCGGTTTCCACCTTGTTTCATGACTTGCTTGCTCTAATAATATGTAGCCCTGCTGTGGCATATAGCCCCGCCCTCGATCGGTATCGGCTGATCGTGTTGAAAGGTGATCAGCGATCGTAATCGGCCTCAAAAATGCTGATCGGTCCTTCTCTAACATTTACATATCGTCGCAGTCCAATGAAAAACATGTATCTCCATTTTTGTAGATTTTGAGTTTGCTACATCATTTGAACACGTCAGTGTTTGTTTACATTGTATGAAAAATTCATAATGAATAAACCAATAGAAGTTCTCCAAAATAGCTTGAAAAATATTCTGGTTCCGTTGACTTACTTTGAAAGTAAAAGATGTTTTTGTTTTTGGTGATACTTTTTTTATTGGACAGTGACAATATGACCACTGTTTCAGCCTACAACCATTTTGCCCACTCATTTTCATAAAGTGATAAAGACAATGGGGTTATTGGAGTGAAAGGTTTGGGAAATGTTGAACTGGGGATCATTCCTGGCTGTAAATTAACCATATAATCTGAAAGCAGTGGCTGAAGTTTATGTCTTTCAGATGTTCTTCAATTCTTACTACTTGTATATCATTTTGGTAATATGTGTTGGACCAATAATGTATTGGTATATATGGCAGCACTGGCATTTAAATGCAGTATTGAGAATACTGATACCTATGACCCCCACCACAAAGCAGTTTCTGACCACTGACTCATGCATGTATGCCAGTAGACAGAACTTAATAATGTCAGCTTGGTGAAATGACAAGCAGCATTCCACAATTTCTATATATATGGCAGAGTCAGCCGCTTAGAGGTGTAGTACGAGAGATGAGCATATGAGACACATCACTCAAGAAATTTGGATATGAAACAACATCCAGCCTCACTTTTGCCATAGCAGAAAAGTTCTTACATGTACACATCACATGTTTACCTATACATTGTTCAGTTCTATTTTAACTACACAATGAAGATATTTTACATTTAATTAAGTGGTTAAACATGGTACTTGTTACTAATTCTATAGTAGTAGACACTAGATATATATATAGTAAAAAACAAAAATTGATTTTCCTAATCTAATATGTATTATTCCACAAGTAATTGCCATTCAGCCAAGCTGAGAATGTTTGTTTTGTTTGTTTTAATTTTTGTTATTATTTATATGTTTGTATATGTTTGTATATGATTAGAAGGTCAGAGAGAGTTAGCATTAGTAGTGTTGGTAGTATAATATATATATTGGTATAAACTTTGGAATCAGATATTGTTATCATAAGGAAACAAGTGATATTGGTACATCTCCATTAGACAACCAGCAAGCTGAACACAGCAGAGAACGTGTGCAAGCTTTGCTGTTTTGTAGCCTCAATCCTGTATCATATTGTGTCAGCTAATATGTATTAACCTGCATCTACTTTGTTTTTACTAGTGGTTTTTTGACAGATACACATACTTTCAGACCCATAATGTTGGACAGAAGCAACTGTTCTTGGATTGTTTTGAATCCGAAGCAAGAGTAGGGCTTGATTTCCATTTTCATCTCAAAGATGAAACCTGTATTGGTGCTCTGTATATTCTCAGGTGGTTGAGAGATGGAGTCAAATTTTCTCTCTCTAATTTATTCCTTACCTAAAATTGTGTATTCACTTATTTTCCCTTTCTTTAGAAAGTAGATTACTTTATATAAAATCTCCTGAGAAATACTTTCTGATAAAATGAATAACTTAACTGGAAACTCAGTAACTTAAGGACATTCTCTGGCGTTGGCACAGCACTCTATGTCTGGGCCTGATTCCAGTAAGAAAATAATAAATAAGGCTTTTTAAATTGAGAGGCGTTATCTGGAATTAGGAAAAGTGGCATCACTTTAATAACAGCTGAGCATTTTTGCTACAAGGATTTTCCCTTGTGGACATTGTCAGTGGAAATGCGGGAAGGCTTAGACTTGATCTGGAATCGGGCCAAAGATGCGCTGTGGGTGTTTGGTTGTGTGTGTGGCATTGCACAATGCTATCAATGTGTGGAGTCCCATAGGAGTGTGTGGCATCTCTGTCATGTGGTGAGTCACGGAGTGCACGGATGTTGAGTTATCTGCTGGTGTGTGTGAGAGTATGTAAGTATGCCTTTGGGGTCCTCAGAAGACCCCAACTTGGTGTGCATGTGTGTGGGCACATGTGTGCGAAGGGGCCTTAGACTGCCCACAAGCAAAATGTGTGTGGATGATAGATCAATTACTGTGTGTGTGTGTGTTTGCATGACTGTACGGACCATTAGAGTTAGGCTCGGCTTCTCTGGCTGCAGGGCAGCAGTGGCTGCAGGCTTTCTGAGAGGGAGGTGTCTGTTGAGTTGAATGGATAGTGACAGCTGCAGCAAGGCTTGTCCCTCCACTGCACACACAAGCAGCCATTGTGTTTAGCACTGGGCCTTTTATCAGCACATTTCACCACTCCAGCCGAGGATACAGCGTGTGGTCTTTTTTGGATGCGACCTGCTTCCGTTTGTCATGTACAGGAAACGTAATCTTCAGTGGCAATACAGTGATATGTTTGTATTACTTTATTGTGAAATACCCTTGTCTGAGCATGTCCTGCTTGTATAATCTTTATTGTGGTAAGTCACTGATTGGATGGGGTGCAGTATGACTTTATCTTAGTTTATTTTTATATATAGTTTAATTTTTCATCCCATAGCTGATAACAGTGCTGTTATCACCCTACCTATCTCAGTGCTTCTGCACCTATGGTAATATAAAACCATAGTAAGACATCCGGAATCAACTGGAATACTGGATTCAGCTAAACCCACAAAACTTTACTACCCAAATCGGACTACGGAGATATCAAGGATAAACAACACTTAACTTAATCAGCACATGCTAAAGCATACTGCCGCAGCGGACATGAGTAATGTATATAGATCGTTTATGTTTTTGCCTGACTTTTCAAGCAATTGCCCTGTTGCAGACACATTTCTAGTCTAGAGAGTTTTGCTAGAGTTCCAGCTTGTTCCTATCATCTTGATTATTTGGTGTAGGGTGGTCAGGACAGCTGTCTTAAAACTAAATCTTAATTTTGTCTTCATGTTCCATTAAAATCCACTGTTTAATAATGTCAGAAGTTTTCAGTCTTGGCTTGTGCAATTAATGATCTTTATATTGCTTGGTACATAGTCCATACAGGGAAGCTTAGAATATTAGAAATCAGCCGATGCTAACCAGTGACTCCAACACACGTCCAGTGTTTTTCAGCTTGGGAGTTTATTACCTACGTTACCATGGCTTTACCTGTCCACGCTTCTTTAATGCTGTTGTGACGCATCATCTTTACATGTGAGAGACTTTAGTCTTGTCTTTAAAAAGTCTTTTTCAGTGTCTTTCAGGGTCTGTGAAAAAAAGAGTCATCCCTTGCGTGGTTAGCATTACCTTTGATGACTCGATCCTTTGAAGTAGATGTTTGCTTTGACCTTCTGACGCAGCCGTTTCAGCTTTGGTAATAAAAGAAGATTGTAGGTAGCAAATTCACGCAGAAACAACATACTCTATCTGTGATGGGATCTCACTTTAAAGGTCCCACAGGTACATCTTGCGACCACAGGTGGTGCTTTCGTAATTCAAACACTGCTACGCTGATGAAGGATCACGGCATGATAGCGGTGGCTGCTAAACAGTGATTGGAACCAGGAAACAAAAGACTAAGCTCGGGTTTGGTTGTTTAAGACTAGGATCTTGCAATATATATGCTGTATATATGAGTGTATGTGTAGGCCTGTGGCTACACACCCGACGCATTGCTTACAAGCTGGGAGGCTGAAGACGAGCATGTTGTCGGAGACATGTAAAGTGTCAGCACATCTTTTTGAATTGCTGCTAACCTTCTAACACACTTGTACGTTATCTAACGGATGGCCTCGTGGGCTTGCCCCACACTGAATGATGGGGGAAGAGGGAAATCTATCCCATCTATATCGACTGTGGCATTACTTCATAGCGTTTTGTAAATATGATATGATGAAGTTGCTGATTCATTTTGCCTGTTTTAACTCTTTGCAAACCTCAGGAAAAGATATTGTGATATGCATCTACCAGACACTTATAGTTCACTTATCTTGTGTCTGTACTCAGACTGTAGTACCTCTGTTTCTCTGCATGCTGTGTTAGACTTCTTTTGCCCTGTTCTTCAGTGATCACAGCCCCCACAGGACCACCAGAGAGCTTCTCAACACTGCAGTGGCACTGATGTGGTGGTGTGTTGAGATACTGTACCACTTAAATGTTTAGTTTAGTTTTTAATAATATAATTCCACCTGTTAAAGGAAACAATTATAAAACGAATCTAATATGCCAGTTTAGTTCAGTTTTAAGAGATTTCAGATGAACAGAATTCTAGATGATGATAAAATCATAACACATGATCACATTAAATAATTTTAATAATTCTAATAACATGGGGATTATTACATTTGTACATTGACCGTCTTTTTAAAAGGTCACTGGGGAACTAAATAGTTCTGTTGTAGTGTCAGAACAGTGCATGGTTATGTGAAACGAATCTGTGATATGAGTAGAGCTGCTGTTAATTTTTTTTTAAATTTAAATTGTAGTTGACTTTTTGATGTTCTTTAGAAGTGAAAGCGGTTCAATATGAAGTGTAATATTCTACCTGTAGTGAAAGTATTTTAATGCGTATTAGTACTTTTTAAACATTTTCAGTCTATGTTATACACACTAATACAGATAAAACTGTTGTAATTATAATAGGACTACAAAGCTTGGATCTTGATAATGGTCCTTGATATGATGATAGAAAGTGTACATAGTGACTCTTCTCCTACTCCAGTATTTACTGTCAAAGTTTGGATCATAAATCCATCCAAAAGTCTTAAAATCATTCAACTTGTCTGTCTATATATACTGGTTTAGTGTATGTGCACATTCTGTTCTCTAGATGGCAGCATCACACATGGCTACAAGCTTCACCTGCATCCCTGGTTGTAGATGCAGACACATGAACACACAATTATTGTTGCATTTTTAAAAACCAGAACAGAAATAAATTGAATTATAAGGTCATATGTTACATTTCATTGAAGCAGCTTTGAGTATGAGGTATTAAGATAGTATCCTGTGTCACCCTTTAATGCTAATCTAAAACATCTATTAAATGTACTTGTTATATTCATATATTGATATGAATTAAGTTTTTATACTTCAGAATCAGTATGTGTGGCCACATCAACTTGATCTGTTTGCATCAATTTACTTAACATGAATATCAATAGAATATAAATAGTGTGTTAATTTTATGTCTGTACAGTGGGTGATACCCCAGTGGTGCATCTTGCCCACTTCTAAATGCGTTGGTCACTTCTGACCTGCGGCTTGTTCAGCACTGTGGCTTATTCTTGCCGGAAGAAGCAGAGCACATGTTAGAATGGCCAGCGGTGGATATCAACAGGAAATGTTAAGCAGCCCCTCTCAGTTCTCCATGTAAACAGTGATCTCACCACAGCACGATTAGGCTTTCCATCAGGCCTGCTCACCTAGATAAGCCTCTTCCTTAGAGAACAGCCCCACTCACACCACTGTAAACCAATTTCTAATGCTGGACTGCATTATCTGCTCAACTCCATGTTTGGTTTGGACGCTCAAGTACTTTTTGTCCATCTCTCCAAAGGCATATTTTCTCTGTAGCCTTTTTGCTCTGAGACAGTAACAATCCAGACTGTCTTTGTATGAAGGGAGTTTTTAACCACTTGAAAAATATCAGGTAGCATTTTGGTAGAATTCTACAGTTTTCTGTCTTACCAACCTAATGGTCTTTGTATGGGTTGCAAATAAGACTAATAATCTGAATACTGAAGTATTTGTTTTTTATGTATTTAGTATTAAATATATTTTTGGATTCGAAAGCTTTAATTATTTCATCACAAATATGGTGTCTGTGATTGTTATATGTCATTGTCAAAAAATATTTTTCTAGGTCATTTGAGCACAGCAACTGTACTTTAGGTTGTGTGTTGAATTTCCTGGTAAATGGACCAATAGAAATGCTCTAAAATTACTTGTAATGTAGCTTCTTTACATTTACGTACATTAGTAAGTTATGCAGGTTTTTGCCTCTCCTATTAAGTTGCTGTTGTGAATTTAGAACACAGAGCAATACACATACACCATACACACCAACGAGCACACACACTAGGGGGCAGTGAGCACACTTGCCCAGAGCGGTGGGCAGCCCTGTCTTCAGTGCACAGAAGGCAGTTGGGGGTTAGGTGTCAGGGGGATCGATCACATAGCTGGTTCCCTAACCTACAGCCCGCGACTGCCCCCTATATGTTTTTCTTTGTCTCATCTCAACCACAAAGTAAACTAAACTAAAAGAGATGATATGCCTGAAGAATTCCATCCGTCCATTATCTGCTGCTTAATCCCGCTAGTTGGGGTCACAGGGGGGCTGGAACCAATCCCAGCATTATCTGGCAACGGTCGGCTACACCATGGACAGTTCACCAGTCCAACACTCACTCACGCACTTACACCTACAGGCAATTTAGAGTGACCAATCAATCTATCATGCATGTCTTTGGAAACATGGGAGGAAACCAGAGTACCCGGAGGAAACCCACTCAAGCACAGGGAGAACATGCAAACTCCACACAGAACAGCCCGGCCCGGGAATCCAACCCGGATCGTCTTGCTGTGAGGCGACAGTGCTAACCACTACACCACCGTGCCGTCCCTGAGAAATCATGTTTGGAAATATATATATATAAACTCATAGTTATTAGAGTACCATAGTGTCTGGTCAGGAGGTTCTTAAAAACTAGGGAGCTCACAGCCACACATGTTTAGTGGAGTAAGTTCTGGTTCTGGCTAAGAATAAGGAGAAGAACACCAGCACTGCGTCTATTGCTTCTGTTGCTACTTCCCGGGTGGTCCTCCTTGTGCTCATACAGGCCTGTAGGTCTAAAAGTTTTCAGTACTTCAGTGCTTCACTCTCTGTAGCTCAACTTTGACTGGGCTCAGCTCAGCCCACTGCTTTATGTGCTCATTTCTATGTATTATTGATGATGTTATTGGAATATTGGAAAATCTGAAATTAAAAGTTTCTTTGAGGACATGTGCCCTTCCACCATGAATGGACTAAAACATAATTTTAAAACTTCCTATGAAGGATCCTTTTTGAGGTGGACGCCTGGTTTCTATCACCACCACTGTGAACAATTCTGACTCAACAAGTTTCTCTAGATTGAAGCATTTCACACCAAACCACTCAGAATGACGTTAGACGAGTTCCCCTTTAATACAGTGTTGTTGCATACTCTATAAAACTGCAGTAACAAACATGCTTAACATACGAACACATTTAACATCTAGTAAAGAATGAAATGTGAATATTGCTGTGTGTAGGGATATTTTTAGAGTATTATAAAACATGTCTGAATGACAATGTATATCAAGTTAGCATCTTATGTTCACATGCATGAAGTTTCGTACACATGATGTGTTCATTTCGGGGAAGAGTTTGTGGAAACAGGCTTTACTGCTGGACACGTGAGGCACATGTGAGTCAGGGCTGGGGGCGGTGGGCGCAGCAGCAGCAGCAGCAGCACGATTGTGATAAGGCCAGGCCTAAGACCAGGCCCTAATGGATGTGTTTTTATTTGGTCAGCGAGGCCTGGCCCCACGCGCCGGCTCTCTAGTCCAAAACAGGGCCTTTTATCAACAAACCTCTTCTCCCTCCGCCTGCACCAGCTGTGGAAAGGTCGCACTGCGTAGGAGCTCTAAAACAACCTCACTGACTCCGTACACACGCACAAGGGCCGTCAGGCGAACGCCACGCAGCTGTTGTTGTGTCACGGCTGCAGGGGTAACTGCTGAAGCCAAACTGACAGCTCCACAACAGACACTTTGTCTGTTAATAATAACATTGAGCTCTTTTTTCCTGTAGGTACCATACACAGTACCTGCTCTACCCAATAAGTGATGTAAGCAGGAGCTTTGAGCCACACAGCAACTTCTTTTGGCCCAATTACGTTTCCAAAACTATTTAATAGAGATGAACCGATCAGCTTTTGAGGCCGATTCCGATCACATTCCAGTGCGATCAGCCGATAGCTGATACCGATTGAGTGAGGCTATATACCACGACAGGGCTACATATTATTAGCGCAAGCAAGTCATGAAACATGGTTCAAACGTGTTTATCTAGCGCTATAAATTCAATCACTTTGGCTGTAATTTATTTCGCTCTCTGACTCTTACTGCTGCTGTTCTGTTCATACCGGTCAGATCTGGTCTGCACGGTTCTCTGGGTTGTTCGTTTTGTGCTAGCTGCGCGTGCTAGCTCTGCTGTTTGGTGTTACTTACTGTATTCAGACGTGTGGTGTTCTCTTAAATGTCGTATCAGATTAGTAGTGTTAAATGTCTTTGTCTTGGTTCCCCAACGAGACACGTTGACTGTACAGATGTTACAGAACGCCCTGGATGAGTTTGCGTCACATACGGTAACAAACAGCCAGACGGACGATGTTTTCTATCAGCGCAGGTGGTGAACACCGAAACCTATTCTCACGAGGTGTGCCGCTTTAGTCAGCTCTCGGGATCGGCTAAACTGGAGACATATCGGCCGATCACCGATCACATATTTTTAATAAAAATCGTCCGATACTGATACATAGCCGATTGATCCTTCTATCTCTTGGATTGAAAAGAACTTACGCAGCAGGAAACAGTCAGTCTGGGTCTTCTAATGAATGAGGTTCAAGTTGACAGAACTCTGGATTCAGAAAGCTGGAAAGGTTATCTGTGATTTAAACTGTGAAATGGATTGCAAATCGATTTGATCATGTTCTGGACTCTGGGGTGGCCAGTCCATTCTTTAGAGAATACCAGTATATTCTCAGAAGTGTAAACCTTTTTAATAGGGGTTTCTATTCATTTGTACTTTTTGTTTGCACTCCTGATGCCTTCAGTCAGAAACAGCTCACTGACTCCTGATGCTTTTATACTTCCTCAGTCTTGCACTGATCTTCCATAATGGTTGCCTCATGCGTGGAGATGTGGAGGGAACAATTTTTCACTGCCGTGCTAGTGGTTTACATGCTGCCTTCAAAATTCCTTACTCTGCATCTTAGATGTTCGGTTTTGGCGTTTAGGTAAAATATTCTACTTTTTTGTCTGTTTCCTTTTCTCAGTGATGCCTTCCTGACATCTACACTTCTTTTTAGACCCATAGTGTTGTGACTTCTCACAGTAGAAGGATCGACAGGTGTTTCAGAGTAGTGGAGGTATGGCATGATATTGTGGATTAATATCATTTGATGCAAGCAAAAATCAAGAATTTATTGGAATTTTGTCTTTAAAATATGATATACAATATGATTATATTAAAAAACATTTTCAGTTTACATTAAGTAGATTTGCACTCTGTGATGGGCTGGTGGCCCATCCAGGGTGTTTCCTGCCTTCTGACCAATGAGCGTTGGGATAGGCTCCAGCACCAAATGATTAAGCAAATGAATGAATAAATGAATGAATGAATGAAGCAGATGTGTATGTATATATGTATATACAATACTGTGCAAATGTTTTAGCCAAAGGAAAAAGTTATTTTTGAGGCAGGAAGCTTTTATTTGCTCCGTAAAGCACTTTTTTTTTTAAATATTCAAATAGTATTAGTACAGTAAGTGGTGCTTTTACACAGTGTGTTAATTTAACTCTTTCCAGGCTTCTCCTTGTGGAAACAACCCAGTATTATTTACAATTATCATCTAATACCTGCTTTGACTACTCAGTCCTTTATTAAACTAAATCAAGATTGCTGCTGAAGGAATTAAATACATTGAAAACATCATTTTTATATATAGATATATTATATCTTTCAAAATAAGCTATTTATGCTACTTTGTATTGTATTCATACTTATTTACACTGTTTCTAATGATATATGGCATTCTAACTGATAAAAATTGCTATGAAATAAAGTATTTAGTAAACTTTAGTAAGTTTTAATGACATTCTGTAGCCTGTTGTCTTTCTGTTTAGCTTTTTCATCACTTACTTTTCTGCATCTAGTTTTGTCAGTAATCATTGGAAGACCCCCTTCATGAATCATTTACAAATCAGTTTTTCACTCTAGCGCACACAGTGGAACAATCAGTGTAGACGGAGGAATGTATGATCTGAAATCAGTACTGTTTACTCTTCAGTTGGAGTCTTTTTGGTAGTCTATGCTTCCAGGAGAGGGTGCTGTGTACTGCTTCTTCTCTCTGTGCTTAATCATGCAGGTTAACTTGCCAGAGTATTCCTGCTCTATGGAAGCCAGCAGTTAAGATGAACTCATTTGACAGGTTAATTAATCAATAAATAATGATTCTCAACCCTTGTGGCAGATGGATGTGACAGGTATGAGTCTTCATTCTCCAGCATTGGCACAGCAGAAATGTCTTATTTAAAAAGCATACAGAGACAGAGTGCTGTGAGAAACCAAAAAGCAATCTGCCCCCTGTTTCTTTAGCTATCTCTTAGTTTAAATCAGGTTATTCACAAAATGGGAATCTCTGTCTTTGTACATTCATTGCAGTTATGTATTAGTGAAAACACATTTTCTAAAAATTCCTTTGCATCCTGTGCCCTGTATACAAAAATAATGGATTCTTCTCTCAGTGGCTGGTTACAGGACTTGTAGTAGCCGTTAGAGTTTAGTAGCAATCACTTGTTCTTTCATGCTGAAATGTTTTATGTCTGTGATGTTTGTGGGTTATTAAGGAATGCACTGTTTGTTTTGAATCCTAACAGAACATCTTTTAGTTTATCCGTTCTGAATCATTCTAATTTCGACAGACTCCCTTGTTTGTTTTGGATTATTGATTCGCTTTGTCATGCGGCAGTAATTCAGTTTTAGTGGAAGACAGATGGCCTTAGGTTCTTCCCTGACGTTTCTGAGCAGAACCTGTGATAACTTCATTGTTTCTGATGCAGTAAAGCACCGTTTTAGCTAAAATGTATGGGAGCCCAATATGAACATGTTGTGTTATACCCAGTGTGTCTGACCCCCCATGATATTCAGATTTGCATGCTGGCTCATTACTCCAGCATTGACAGGATGCTAAATGACTCACCATAGCAGCACTGATGCTAGCTTCAGTGGCAACAAGACCTTTGGTTTAACAATTCAAGACTTCAGATTTGCAAATATGCTGCTGAGTCCTCCCAGGAATAGTTACAGTTGCTAACCCAGGAAAGACCAATCAGGTAAACCAGTTTACTAGAGCACTCTCCAGAGGCAGACCAGTGCTACACCAGTGCTACTTTCATGAGACAAAAGCTAAACTAATTGGAACTTGTTAATATCCATAATGTTGAATGCTGTGTTTGTTTTTTTGTTTCATTTTTTATTTATTTACTTTAGAAAACAATCCAAAAAGCTGGGATTCTTTCCAATTTTGGACATGGACCAGTATACTACCAATACCATGATCTAGATACTGACTCCTGAATCTTCTTTTTAATTACTAACCCAACGCCGGTTGGTTAAAAACAGATATGACATGTTTTCCGAATGCAGATTGACTGATTTCTCAGGCATAAAAAATTGTGAATTAAAAAAATTTAATTGATATGGTGTGTAGCATTATGGGACTGAATTTCAATATCCATTTCTAGACATAATATATATATCAAATAAAATATAAGTTATTCACCTTTTGTTGCCAATTTCTGTGGAGGGGTACGTTGATAAGTTCTACTTATTTATATGGTTCTGCTATGGCAGAGCTACATCTTTGGTAGGGCATTCATGGCCTTGGGGAACTAGGCTTGTGACTGGAAAAAAATGTATGTATAGTATTACCTTTCCTAGTTAAATCTTTGTAAACAACTGAGATCTGAATACTCCATTGCAGGTTGAGCTAATTCAGTAGAATGGTGTGAAGAGCAGTGGCAACTCCATAACAAGTCAATGTCAGTAACATTGTAGACTTCTACCAGGGCAGTGGTCAGTGACAGTGGTAATCCACATGAACACATGGAAATTTGTATTATTCCTGGGATAAGATTGTTTCTATTTTAAAGTAAGGAAGTTGGAGGAGGAATGCTTACCCAATACATCTAATCTTTAGCTTCACCCGCAGCAGGGCAATGCCCTTTATATAAGCAATGGACTTTTTCAGCCCTGTCACCAGGAACCTGTTTTCATCTGGTACTAAAAATAGATGTAGAATGGCAGGTGTTTTTAGTGGATTTGTGAGAAATGCTTTGGGAAGTTTTGTGTCCCGTCACATTTGCAGAACAAATACCATGACTAATTTATTAGTAGGCTATATTTGCTTTACTTTATAATGCGTGTATATGCATGTATAATGCTTGTATATGCATTATTTATGGAATGTCTTTAACTTTTTATAAATGTACAAAAGTAAGTATTTGCCGTGGTTGCTCTTGATATCGTTATGGGTTATTGTCATGACTCAGAAATTCCACAGTAATGTATTTTCTTGCTGGTTTACACAATGACTGAAATTGATCCTTATTTTGGTTTTAGGTTACTTTTTGTATGTCGGCCATGTTTCCCATACTGTGTGAACTGTAGAGAGGAACTCCAGAGTGAAATCCACCTGGAATTTCTTGTGACCGTCATTAATCACTACATCAGATGAGTATGGACCAGAGCTCATTGTGAGTCTGTTGTTACACATACAGTCGAGTCACATTACTTTGACCAAAACTACTTTTTAACCCACAAACATCACAGAGTTGAAACATTTCTGCATGGTAGACCTACCAGAACCTTATTAAGTCACTCCCGGCTGTCTAGCTAACATAAGCTAATGTTAACGGTGGTTAATGGTTGCTAAGCTGTTAAAAATAAAACTTATCAGACTCTCTTTACCCCAAAACAGCAGCTTTGTACAGTTAAAAAAAGACCCTAATGTTTACTTCATGCTGGTTGTTATACAGCAAGAACTGTCAGTTACTACAAGCATGGACAAAGAATTCACTGTGCAGTTTAGTATGCTTTTTAGTTTTTTCTCATCCCCTGCATTAAAAAAATAGACTTACGTCTATGGCAAGAAATAAATATCCAACTTCAGCGTCGCTGCTTGGTTTGTGTCGAACGAACATCCATGGTATTTATTGAACATCAACAAACTTTAAAGAACTGCAACACAACACTATTTAATGAACATCTTATGGGAACATCTACAATCTTTATTGACCAATCAAGGTTTCACTCATATTTATGGATACAAATAAGATGCCTCGCTGTGCAGCTAATGGTGGTAATTAGTAATTAATGCGTCTCTACCACTAATTAGTTTCAGGTTGTAGTTTCAATTGTAACTATATTAATAAGAAAGTTAGGATACCTGCATAATAAACAGTTAAATGTAACATTATCAGTATTTACTTGTACTACACATATACATGTAGTCATATTATAATCACATTATTATTATTATAGGGTGGCACAGTGGTGTAGTGGTTAGCACTGTCGCCTCACAGCAAGACGATCTGGGTTCGTTCCCCGGTCCGGGCCGTTCGGTGTGGAGTGTGCATGTTCTCCCTGTGCTTCAGTGGGTTTTCTCCCACATGTCCAAAGACATGCATGTTAGGTTGATCAGTCACTCTAAATTGGCTGTAGGTGTGAGTGCGTGAGTGGATGTTGGCCATGCGATGGACTGGCAAACTGTCCACGGTGTACCCTGCCTTTGCCCGATGGCGCTGGGATTGGCTCCCGTGACCCTGACTAGTGGGATAAAGCAGCAGATAATGGATGGATTTTATTATTATATGGTGATGGTCAAGACATACAGTCTTCTGAGACAACCAGACTATATATAATGCTTTGACATATCCTAAAACACTTGTTGTTTTGTGAGAACAGCTGGCCTGTTCTGCTGTGTCCATGCAGTACTGAAGTCCTTCTAGTGCTGCTTTGCTCCTGATGGCTTTCTAGGGTCTTGAGTGGACTCCGCTTGGTGTTTATTCACTGTTTTAGGATGTGAGCGTTAACTGAAGCTGGAGGAGTCAAGCTGCAGCAGCTCCTCAGGGTTGAGCGGGTTTGTTTGGAGGGCGCATCCTGTTGTAAGTCACTGGTCCGCCTCCTCTCTCCTCTGTGACACACACTTTGCCATCTCATGCTGAGGATGTGCAGGTGGTCAGCTCTAGTCTGTGCGGCTCTCCAGGCTGTTTACGTTCTGCTCCGCTGTGTTTTGTAAGGGAGTGTAGAGTTATTCTAAATGACTGTAAAATGATTCAGCGAACCGTAGAGTTGGAGAACCATTTCAGGATGCTGGTGAAACTGTGTCACGAGCTGAAACTCTGGTCTGTTGTCCAGATGGTTTGTTTTTTGATTACTACCTCATTGACTTGTTAGATCCAAAGATGATCTGAAGCATTTATACCAATTGTTGCAAAGAATGTTGACAAAATGTATTTTGAAAGTATTGCCATATGAACAAGTACAATCAGATTAACATAATTAAATTAACATCTGCTGCGTTAACATCTAGCGTTTCATGACATCTACATTGTTTAATGAACATCTACAGTGTTAAATGGACGAATTAACTTTCACAGTCTTTTATGAACATCAGCATCAGTTATATGTACAGAATTGAATGAACATATACAGCATTAAATGAACATATACAGCATTGAATGAACATATACAGAGTTTAATGAACATATACAGCATTGAATTAACATATACAGGATGGAATGAACACATACAGGATTGAATGAACATATACAGCATTAAATGAACATATACAGCATTGAATGAACATATACAGAGTTTAATGAACACATACAGCATTGAATTAACATATACAGGATGGAATGAACACATACAGGATTGAATGAACATATGCAGTGTTGAATGAACATATACAGAATTTAATTAACGTATACAGTGTTAGATGAACATATACAGTGTTAGATGAATATATACAGGATTGAATGAACAATTACAGGATTGAATGAACATATACAGTGTTAGATGAATATATACAGGATTGAATGAACATTTACAGGATTGAATGAACATATACAGAATTGAATGAACAATTACAGGATTGAATAAACATATACAGTGTTAGATGAATATATACAGGATTGAATGAACATATACAGTGTTAGATGAATATATACAGGATTGAATGAACATATAAAATTGAATGAACAATTACAGGATTGAATAAACATATACAGTGTTAGATGAATATATACAGGATTGAATGAACATATACAGTGTTAGATGAATATATACAGGATTGAATGAACATATATAAAATTGAATGAACATATACAGAATTGAATGAACATGTACAGTGTTGAATGAACATATACAGGATTTAATGAACATATACAGTGTTAGATGAATATATACAGAATTGAATGAACAATTACAAAATTGAATGAACAATTACAGGATTTAATGAACATATACAGTGTTAGATGAATATATACAGGATTGAATGAACTTATACAGTGTTAGATGAATATATACACAGCAAAGAATGAACCCTCACTATGTTGACTTTACATCCAGCTGGGCTTGAATTATTACAGTGTTCATTTAACACAGGTGTCTGTGAACAGGCTTTTTTGATCAAGTACAGTCACTTGCAAATTTATTCACACATTTTCATTTGTTATTTCCTTAAACATTTGCGTATTATACCGTATTACAGTTGACACATACTGATCTGTAATCTTGAAATACATTCATGGGCAACTCACATGGCCAAATACAAAAAAAGAGATTTGTTCCATGCGAGTAATTTTCTTTTTGAAGAATTATTAACTGAAACAAGCTGACTGCAATAGTATTCAGCTGCTTTTCCTGTAATAATGAATAAAGGGCACAATTACAACTTCCAGGTCTTTTTGGATGAGTGACTAACAAGTTAAGCTGGACTTTATGATTTTTTGCCCATTGGAGTTTAGGAGGAGTAGGTAGAAATAGAGTAAGCTCCCAATTACACTCAATTTTCAATAATTAATGCACTTTTAGACCAAATCTATTGATGTGTAATGGGATCTAATGTGTTGTACATGTTTAATGGGATGTCAGTATACAACAAACAAACAGAATGATATGTGTCAGTGGAGTAGGGTGGATAAGTGTTGAATGTTTTATTAGCCCAGGTTTTGCTGCTGTATCAGCCTGTACGTTTCAGGCTTTTTGTGCTGTTCAGTCTGACAGGACTCGTTTTCTCTGCTGTGAAGATGCCTCCAATTACACACCGCTGCCATCCTCACATTGTGCTATAGCACAGACAGGCCATAAATCATACAAAGTGGGAATTAGATTCTTTCATTCTACACAATTCCATGTAAAAGTTTGGGCAAACTGCACGTCAAACTGCACGTTAAGTTGTTAGTCTAAGTGAAAATAAGTAAACACATCTATTTTTATCCACAATTCCTATTTATTTTCTCAGTTTGAGAACAAGTTATGGCTCGTGTTGTATTTTATGTTTGATTGTGTTCCAAATGGTTACATTCAGCAATCAAACAGAAATTGTGCATCAAAAGTAGCAGAAAAATGGCATAAAGGTTTGTTCACTGTAGAAATAAAATCATGTAGTTTGAATGTTCAAACTTTTACTGTAAGAATTTGAGCTATTATCTACAAAATTGATTCACTTGGCCGTCCATATAAGAAAACAAAGCTGCAAAGACAGTCACCACCATGAACACATGGTCTTATTCATTAACACTGAAGTGATAAGGAGTGCTGTTCCTGCAGTTACTGTTCCTTGTGGGAGTTGTTGGGCAGGGTTGGGAGGATTACATTAAAATGTATTCTGTTACATATTACATACATAAATAAATAAAGAAAAGAGACCTTAACATTTTCCTAAAATTACTTACCAAATAAGTTCTTTTTAAAATAAGAATTAAACTTAACACACAAAAACTGCACTGCTGTATGAAACAGATCAGACACTGATTAAATGGACAGTCAGGGTACATGACTGTTTTAGATACTTTATCTTCAGGAAAATGCAGCAGATCTGAGTTCTGACAATAAAAATAAAATATTTACCCTCCACCCAAAATTAAAAACTTTTTAATTTTACATACGACATGTGTAGAATTATCATTACAGCAACAAATTTTGGCAAAAGACAACAACTTTGCATTTTAATATAGTTATGATAGCAGTTGCCCTGTTTTTATATTGCACATGTAATCTGATTAATGAAATGTAGTTACCTTTTTGTATTCTGATTACATAACACATTTACATGTATTCCAATACTACACCATCCAGGAATGGCGCGTAATGATTAAACACTGTTTCTGTCTGAAAATCCAACAAAAGGAAGTATTTTAACATACTATATAAGTATATAAGAAGTATATAAGTATATAAGAGATGATTGAATATAAATTAACTTGTCATTCATCAAATGAACGAATATTACTCAGTGCTGCCCTCTACTGGTGTTATAACAGACATAACATAAACAAACATTACTCACTATTATGTTTATGTCCTCTAAACATTTCACAGCACTGGTCAGAAGTCAGAACTTCTGTAGTTTTCCTAAGACTCATGACGTGTTCAGCTTTCTTTTGTGTATTTGTCTCAACACAATTAATTAAAACACATCCAATTCAGATTTTGTTTGTTGAAACTTAAACAAGTCTAACAACTGTAAGAAATAATCATGTTCAGCTTAAATAATTGCAGTCATCACAAAGAAGTGAGATCGGGTGATTATGTAGTATTTGTGACAGGCCTAATTGTTACACCACTATTAATCTTAGAAGGAGAATCACTGGTTCTACCGGTATACATAACATAGACAAGTATTATGAATGCGGTGACTTTCTACCCAAATGTCAGAGCTCCTAATAAAACATTGTTACTGTTCTGCTGTTCTGTGATGTGGCAATCACGGTACTTATTCTGAAGATAATAAATCAGTAGCACATATTACTGTTGCTAGCTGTGTTGTACTGTGTAATTTCACTGCAGCCTAGGCTGTATTTTCAAGCTTGCCCCTCATTCAGTCTATTCTAGGCTTGCTCTCGGCTTTATTGCTGAGCACTAGCTTCCTTGACACTAATATGCAGGTAATGTATGTAGACTACAAATCACACACACACACACACCCACATATATATATATATATATATATATATATATATACCAGTAAACAGCTGTACTGTTCTATCCCAATACCAAAAACGCTTAACTGAAAATGCCTAGATTACCTGTATCTGTTTTAGTATGTATACACTGTATTCATTATACATTGTAGCCTGTGGTATGTTCCTAAAATGTTGGGATGGCCATGTTTACATATGGGGTTACATTATCTTAATGTTCAGTAACTGTTTAGGAAGCGAAGACACCAGTTATTGTAGATGTGAAAATTGATTCTTTTTCTCTGTCTTGTTTGTTAACACGTCAGCTGTCTTCGTTGTCAGGAATTGCTAGAGTTACATATTTTAGTGGGAGGAAGTTTTGTACTGCAGACAGATCATTTTAGCACCTATGCTTTCTTACTACCAAGCCACACAGTTGAAATACACACATAGCTTGACATTGTCTCCCTGAAATACGCAGGCACGTCCCTGAAAAAGACGTTGTCTAAATGGCAGCATATAAGTTGTATAAGAGTTACTCACATATTTGTCACTAACATGGTTGGGACCAACTGATATACAGGGGTTGGACAATGAAACTGAAACACCTGGTTTTAGACCGCAATAATTTATTAGTATGGTGTAGGGCCTCCTTTTGCGGTCAGTACAGCGTCAATTCGTCTTGGGAATGACATATACAAGTCCTGCACAGTGGTCAGAGGTATTTTAAGCCATTCTTCTTGCAGGACAGTGGCCAGGTCACTACATGATACTGGTGGAGGAAAACGTTTCCTGACTTGCTCCTCCAAAACACCCCAAAGTGGCTCAATAATATTTAGATCCTTGCATCATTGAAACCGACGTTTGGCATTGGCACAAGTGACCAAAGGTTTGGCTTTAGCAGCCCGGCCGTGTATATTGACCCTGTGGAGCTCCTGACGGACAGTTCTGGTGGAAACAGGAGAGCTGAGGTGCACATTTAATTCTGCCGTGATTTGGGCATCCGTGGTTTTATGTTTTTTGGATACAATCCGGGTTAGCACCCCAACATCCCTTCCAGACAGCTTCCTCTTGCATCCACAGTTAATCCTGTTGGATGTGGTTCATCCTTCTTGGTGGTATGCTGACATTACCCTGGATACCATGGCTCTTGATACATCACATACATTGACACATCAGACTTGCTGTCTTGGTCACAGATGCGCCAGCAAGACGAAAACTTTACCAATGTATCTCTCTTTTATTGGAAACACTTCAAATGTGTCACTGCTATTTAGCTGATATTCTTTCGTTTGTTCCAACTTGTTCCTACATCTCAGAAATAATTTACTTGATGATGCGTATCATACATCACCAAAAAGTATCATGAGGTTATATTTACCATATCGCCCACCCTTAGTCAGCTGTCTGTGTCCAGACATTGCTGGCAAACAGTGATGCTCTATTGACAAGTAGCTCCTGCTGTGAATTTGTACAGCAGACACTGTAGGGCTATAAATTCTGAAGGCACTAATGGAGGCGATGAGAAATTCAGCAGACGTCGGGTTTATGCTCCATTTATATTGTGTCTGTTATGTTTTATAGCTCTATTCCTCTCTATTCTAATTGCTGTGGTGGAGTCGTTGTCCTGACATTGGACACATATCAGGCAGATATTAAAATCTTTAAGTTGCTCTTATGCCCCTGAAAAGAAGATATCCAAACCCCCTCAGCTTACAACAGGTGTAATTAGCAAGTTCAGATCCTGTCAGCTTTGTTTTTGGAGCCACTGATATGATCTAGATTTGAAAAATGTTAAACATGTAAAAATACTATTTTTATATGGCATTACTATGTAGCTACTTTACGTAAAGACACACTGGCCCAAAAGAGATTTAAAGTGTTTTCAGTTGGGGTTGTTGAAATGTTTTGCATATTTTAATAACTGTTAAATTATTCAAGAGCTATTTTAAATATTTTTAGTTAAAAAGATTTTTTAAAGAGGCAGAGATGCGTTTAATATTTAAATGAATACTTTTACGCTCACTGTATGATGCTCATCGTCGCTGTCACACAAGAACCTTGTATCTTCTATTATTATTATTGTTTATTATTGAATTATTTGAAAAGTTTAGTTACCATTTGCTTTGTATTCAAAATTTGTTAAAAATGTAATGAGATTCCTCTCTCTCACTCTCTCTCTCTCTCTTTCTCTCTCTTTCTCTCTCTTTCTCTCTTTCTCTGTGAAAACCCGGCTGTTAAAAAGTTCTTTAGGGAACAGGAGGTTTTTCCTGTATGATGTCACTCCAAAAAGCAGCATTCTGCAAGCATTATTTTAAAATTTGTTTATAAATTAATCATGAGACGTTTCCACATCGCAGAGTTCTGACACAGTATGGAAAAGCAGGTTTATATTATATAAATATTTCAGTGCTGTATAGGCTTGTTTATCCTTCACCTAGAGGATATGATCAGCATTAACCACAAAGGGATGAATCATCTGCGCTTACGCTGATTGCTCCCTGACTCCTCAGTGACTCCTGAGCTGCTGTTTATTTGTGTAAATTTATTCCGGATAAATGGACACTCCGTAGTGACGCTAGTTTTGTGGGCATTCAATCAATGATTGTATGTAGTGGGACATCATAAAATAGGAGATTGCACCCACTCTCAGGTCCTGCCTGCGTCCGACCCGCGGCGCTTAATGCACGCCAGCCGAGCGCTCGGTAGAAGTGGTGATGCCGTTGGGCGGGGGAGGTTATGACCCTGGATTATGACTGGATTCATGGCGCCAATTATCATAATTCTGCCATTAGAATTTTGTGGAGCAGCTGAAAGCACATGAGGCGGCGGCTGACCTGCATGCCGTTTTGTTCTCCTTCATAAACTCGATGATTCAGGAGCGCTGCAGCAGGACAGCACACCTGCTGACTCTGGAAAGGCTCCATGTGAATGGAAAGAAGTGTATTAATTTTTCTCAAAACCTATAAAGAACCTTGCTGGAAAAGAACTGACTGGAAATTTACCCCGAGTGTCACAAGTTTATGTTCATTACTCAAAGTAAACAGAACGTTTCCGACCTGAACACTGAAACAAGTTCAGCTAGAGGTCTCTTGTCACTATACAGCCTTACAGAACCTTACAGAACTCTGTATATACAGGCCTCTAACCACTCATGCTCTGACTGATCTCCACGCTCCTCAAATATGCACCTGCATCTGAGCACACATTTGCTGACCTGCAGTGTTGTTTGAATTCCACTAACTTGTAACTCTTACATTGAATATGTTTGTAGTTTTTGCCTGATATGTGCTCATTTCCACTCTTTGAAAAGTCATTTGAAGACAAAGTCATAGAAGAACCACTTTTGGCTCCCTTAAAGAGTTTTCAGTGAATGGGTCTGTTTTTGTATATGAGATGTGAGTGTAAAGAAAACTATGTCCACGTATCCACATAAAGTTGTAGCGTTTCACAAAGGTCTCTGGGGAGCAGTGGAGGCAGAGTCAAGAAGATTATTTGAATATATATCTATCCAAAGTCATAGCATTTATTCACTTATTTCATTTATTCAGGCATTTGAATATGGCATGCTTTGTTTTTTTTTTTAGATGTGAAGCATATTATCTAGCTAATATAAAGAGTTTAGGTCATATAAATGACCACACAGTCATGAAGGTCCAACTGAGTGAACCAGTTGCCAGCTACAGTGCCACCCTGAGGCAGACCAGTGCTGTATCTCTGGCTCGTTCCAAAGACAGAAGGTCACTGATTGTGAGTGAAGCAGCTTAACAATGACAGAATAACATCATCATAATAAGTGTATTTTCAGGTACCCCCAAAAATGGGATTTTAAGGCTTTTAGGGGGACCAGAAGGACCCCCATAATTTCACATTTTGTAAAGCCAGAAAACTTAAAAGCTGAGTTATGGCTGAATTTACTTTACTTGATGTTTACATTTTATTTGCTGTTATCATATTTTATTCCTCTCAATGTTTTGTTCTTCTTTCTTATGTTATTAAATTTATTCTGACCTGTTTTGCACTTTATTTTTCAAAAAGTTTATAAATTAAGCGATTTACTTTATTTTCTTTTTTGAATAATATCTAGTTTATATTTGCATCTTGTGTTAAATGTATGTGTAATAGTAATTTCATTAAATTTGACTACATGTTTCCATCTAGCTATGTATATAATGCCCTAGTGTTGAATGCAAGGTAACAGTGATACCACAGTAAGAAAAGATTTAGGTGGATAATTTAGTTAAAGTTAGAAGTTAATTGAATTGTTCTCTGATATCTACATATTAGGTATGTGACTTCTTGGGGAAGAATGCCCAGATGTTGTTTTACATGCACATTTACACCCCACGATTTATCCATAGAGTGAAATTTCTTTTTTTTTTTTTTTTTTTAATGAGCTCATAAATCATTTTATGAGCTCTGCAGATTGGCTGTGAAACGCTGCGTTGATCACAGAGAAGCAACATGTTGAAATAGACACAGACAGAAAAATAATATGAAGCTCAGTGTAAGCTCTGTCCTCATACTTACTTAAGGCTAGTTAATAGCTAACGTTACCTTTACTAGCTACTTTCAATCTCAACATGATCATAATTAAAGTTGTGACTCGCTGTGAAACTTGTCAGTGTAAGATGATCTGTTCAACCAGCAAGCAGTGATAAACACGCACAGCATGGCTGCTACTTACAGGTTGCTGTTGAGGTTGTGTTGCTGATAAGGATTAAACAGTTCCTCTCTTCAGTTTCTTCAGGGTCAAACACTAAACCGCTCAATATTGTTTGAGGTAAAAAAAAAATGAAAACTCAATTAAAGTCGTCCAGGATCTTGTTAAACACGGAGGAGCTGAAGTTGCTTCCTATTCGCCAGCTCGAGAATTTTCAGTTCCACCTTAAATGATGCTGCGGTTACATTCTGGCAGCTGTACAAGCTGCAGTGTTTAAGGTGTAAATGGAACATTTGGGTAAGATGCTGATGAATAGGAAGCCAACTTCAGCCTAGTTTAAAGATAAACATCAGTTGTGCCCTGTTGACAGTATTTTTTTCTTTGGAAAGGGTATGAACAGTGCTGACATCACTTCACAGCCTGGAACAATGGATTTCTGCCCTTTTCAATGCTGTTGCTCCATTGTTGTTGTTTTGCTTGGGCTAGTATGTGAGCTGGCATATTTAAAATTACAGGTAATATTATAGTTTTTTCTCCGTCGCTTTAGTGCATCAGTCAGGTCAGAATCAAATGTCTCGAAATTAATGGCTCAAAAAAGTACACATCTTCTGCTTACTTGTGCACATCATAAAAAACATGTTTATTCATTTTGAGCAAAAAGCAAATGCTTTCTAGATTCTGGAATCAGCTCGTTTTGTATTTAAAGGAGGAATAACAATGTTTGAGGTTGCCGGTACGTACAGTTCTATGTACTGGGCTCTCCTTATTCAACTATGACAACATACATACAGTTTTCCATTCTATGGCACCTTTAAGTAAACAGTAAGACACCCCACCCCCCCAAAGCAAATGCTTTGGTGTAATCATGCAAATGAGTTTCTCAATTGTCTACTGTTTCCTACATTGTCAGTTACCTTTGTTATGTCCATCTAGCCATCTATCCAGCCATCATTTCATTGCATAAGTCATTACAGTCAAACGTACATCTCCTGAACTGATGATTAGCTCTCAGGTGAATCATGGTCTTCACTCATGAACAGAAGCGTGTTAACATTTAAATCTACCTCTGATCAAATAGGTCAGAGGTGCACCTCATGAACCTTCAACTGGCATACATATACAGACAGAGTATAACAGAGAAGAGTAAGAGTGAGTGGTGGAGAAGTAAAGAGGCAGAACAGAGGAATATATAGAAGAGGCCAAGGCACTGGGCACGTTCCAGATAAAATAGAGGTCTATTTTTGGACCACAGTTCCAGTCGTGGCCTTACAATGGCCAAGGCTGGTCGAAGGGTGCAGCTGAATGTTGGGAGACATCAATATGTCCTCAATTATTCAAACATACTCTGATGAAACTGGCTGTCACAGATACAGCGTGAGGAAGTCACAGCAGAGGCCGGATAAGACATTTCTAAAGATTCTTTCGATGCTCTATATCAAGGGAAGATATCCATTGTGATGTGGATGAGAATCTTTAGCCTGACAGACAGGAACGTCAGGAGGTGTAGAAGGCATAACTCCCCACACAGCTCTGCATGTACAGTTGTGCCTGAGGGGTGTTTGCTATGTTTATTTTTCTGATATTGGAAATATCTGTTTATGCTAAACAGTCCTGTCCTCCTTTTCCGTATCACAGTGACATAGTCTGTCAACAGAGTACAGTACAAACAGTACCAGCGTGACTGTAAATCCTCTCTAGTCTCCTGCAATCCATCTCCCTCATACAGTAATGTGTATCTTCACACCGCTGAAGCTGATATATGCCTCACAAATAAGGTGCAGCCTTTCAATCAATTTCATTCATTTTCATTAAAAACTGGGCATTCAAAACATCTATCTACCTTATTCAACTACGGCAACACACATATAGTTTCCAATTCTATGCAGGGCCGTCGCTGGGGTGGCCTGAGTGGAGCATTACCCCTCAAAATTTTGTCTTTGCCCCCCCAATCGCAATGCAATGCAATCGATGGCTATTATCTCTGAACCAATCACAAAAACTCATTTTGCTGTGCATTGTGAAGACATGTCCTTGTTTATTTCTGATTAGCTGATATTGTAATTTGTAGGGATGCACCGATACCACTTTTTCCATACCAATACCGATACCAGCTTTTCAGGTATCTGCCGATACCGAGTACCAATAACGATACCAACTTAAATCTTGATATTTATAGTGTTCCACGTTTTATATGTTGTATTTTGTGCTAGCTTGCTTCTTTGTGCTTGCTTGAATGAAGTTGCTTCTTTGATGCACACATTTTTGCTGCTGCCCGTCTCAACTGAGAAATACTCCCACACCGCGGACATGCTGTTGGCTTCAGTCAAGCACCATTTAGTGGTACGCATGCGCATCAATAAGCTTCATGGTATCGGCGCTCTCTATTGCTAATACCAATACTGTGTGTAGGTGCCAGTATCGGCACCGATACCGTAACAGTATCGGTATCGGTGCAACACTAGTAATTTCCTGATCATATTAGTATTTTCACTCATTCCTGTTTCCACTTCTGACTATTACAGTCTCAGTCTGTGTCTATTTACTTTTGTCAGCTTTGATTTAAAGTCGTACTAAAGGTTTTTAACGAAACAGAGTTGTTCTATCAGTGTAATGCTAAATTAATTAAGGGGGGTTATTGACATTGATCACAATTTGATCATTTTTTAATTTACATGAGCAAAGTGTACCCTTTAATCATTAGGTTTTAAGTTTAAGTTTGAAGGCACGTGCAACATTTGTATTTCTTTACCTCATATAGTAATTTAAGTCAGTATCATTAGATCTGCTGTTATCATTTATGCACAAATCAAGCCCTGAATATGTTTCTGGCTTTGAAAATATAACTATTAACATGCCCACACATTATGATTTACTAACCCCCCAGGCAAAGCAGTCTAGAACCGGGGCTGATTCTATGGCACCTATAAGTAAACCATCCTGTAAGACACGCCCCCTGGAGAAGATTTTCTTAGTGATATGCCATAGTTACTGGAGACAGCATATTTGAAGATGTTTCAGAGCAGCTCACATATTGTGGCCTGAAGCTCCATATGTTGTAGGCTTTGTTGAGTATGCTTTTCCCTGAACTATACTTTGTTTACCAAACAATCTAAAACAACCTCACTTTCAACAGCGTTTTGTGAAAACACTCCATTACGGCAAGTACACACATCATGCTCCACATCTGGCTTTTTGTGTGAAAAAAAAAGCATGCGTGGCTTTGATGCCTCTGCTGTCCACTCTTTTCATCTGAGTAAATGCTCGAACGCCGCATGTGTTTAATGCTATCCTCCATCGGACTCATAATATTTACAATACGATACTTTAATTGTGGTCTTTGTCATTGATTTTCTAGTCGCGATGACCTTTTATGGGTATAAAAACATACACCTGCGAAACATTTTCACTGGCTTTCGCTCCCACTCACAGGCCGCAAGGTCGGGAAAATATTTACTTTATCAAAGCTGGTGTATTTTTCGGCAACAAAACAACACGGTGAGCAAGCCAAAAGCTGGCTCATCATGAGCTGGCCCATAAAACGGAGCAGTTTCTATCATGATGGCTGTGGGGCCTTTACATGTATACAGCCTATAAAAAGTCCTCTCAGCTCTCCGTAATTGTCAACAGTTGTTGTATTATGTTATTATTCTAAACACGTAATATAATACATTGTATTTTTCGAGCAATTTTCACACATTTAATACACTTCTAAATGCTTTACAAAGAAATACACAAAATAAGAAAAAATAGTTAACTAGAATAATAATGCGGTATAAAAACGATTATATTTGAAAATATACTAGTCAGTGAGTAGCCTACTAACACAATATTTAGTGAAAATAAGTTAACAATCAGTTAACACATTTCCAGCAAACGCATTTGTGCATATTTACTATTTATTCGAATATTGGAACAAACAGTAAAACAAAATGTGGAAGCGTGTTTACTTTTTCCAACACATTATGTAAATAAAAACAAACTGTACATTCAAATTTGAAGACGTAATGTTTATGAAACATATAAGGACATTTACCTGTCAACATGATAATGACCCTAAATACATTGTTAAAACCACAGTATGATGTCTAACAGTTAACATCTTGATGTGAGTTTGAAAATCAATTGTTCGACAAATGTTACTTTAATTGATAAATTCTCATCTTTACTAGTGGTTTTGTGCAAAAGGCAGAGATTCATTTATTTATTTACAGTCAAAATGGCCAACACATACAGCTTATCCCTATTTTTAGCCTCTGAGGAAATAAGATAATAAATAATATCCATTGTATGAATAAGTTAAAAGTTAAATGAGTTTAATATTATTAATTTAAAAAATTATATATTTTATTTTTAAACCTTGGTATACCACCAGAACTGTAACCAACGAATGAAGAGTACTTTAGTTTCTTTACGAGTTACGGAGAAAAGGAAGTCAATAAAAAGAAGAACATGTACAAATCATTCAAAGAAGCTGCTGTTGTTCTCAAAACAACAGACTGACCACCCCAGAGTCCAGACCCCAACATTACAGAATGTTTTTGGGTTTACTTGTATCATGATGCAACCAAGATGTAACCAACCTCCGAGACTGACTGGAGGTGTGGAAAACATCCCTGAACGCAAGAATGAAAGAACTTAAAGCAACTGACCTGAGAAGAGTGGAAGCCAGACACACTAATTGCTGAATATTGTTATACTACAATACGCCGACCAATCATTTCATTAAGTACACCTGCCTTCTATCTGCACTCTTTATCCATTGTATCAGCTCCATTTACCATAGAAGTGCACATTGAATAGTAAGACGAGCTGATTAACTAGACAAAGACTATATATACACTACTGCTCAAACGTTTAGGATCACTTTAGAATTTAATTTCATGCAATTTCCATGCAATTCATGCATTTTTCACACAATTCACAAACAATATTGTCCATTTCACGATTAATTTAAGTGTATCAGATGATTTTTCAAGAATAAAAATGTTTGTATTAAAGTCTATTTTTGTATAGAGGCTTATTTTGTGTTGAGGAAGGAAGACTACTCCATTGAAAACAAGAAAATTTTACTGTGATTTTAAACTTTTGAGCGGTAGTGTATATTAGTCGCTGTCCAAAGAAAAAAATCTCCAGAACAGGAAGTTTACAGGAGAGGCCAAAAACATTCTTTAAATTCAAAGTAAGTTCATGTGTAAGTCCAAGTGGAGCATTACTGTAAGTCTATTCATCATAAAACCTTCACAGAATATAAAGGGCAGCTCATGTGTTTAAATTATATAGAATAATGAAAATTGACAAAAATGGAGTTTCATGTTTTTCATTAGATAGCGACTATATACACAATACAATATTAGAAAAAGTGCTATTGTGCCACTAATATATACTATTTAGGAGAATTCACCTTCATAGAACAGAAACTCTGTATTAGATAGAGTTATCGGTACCGGCCTATTCTTAAGGATCAGGTACTGTATTGGAGGGGAAGGTGTAGTATCAGTGCATCTATAAGATTTATACATATTAATGTTTAATAAGATAGGAGATGGTTTTTATACCTTTTCTGCAAATTAAAAATGAATGCACATATTTAAGTACATACTTAAGGCACGCTGGTGGCGTAGGGGCCAAAAGCATCATCTTACAGTCAGACATAGTGGAAAATACTTGATATTAAATTGTCAATTTCTGACTGATGGTATCTCACAGGTTTCTTTATGCATCAATTCTCTTCTGAATGGGCTCCCTGCATGTTCCCACTTCAGTGGAATTAACAGTTTCAGGTGGAGCCAAAGCCAAATAAGAACAGGCAGTCGGTAAGGGATATGACTCTTATTGTCTGTTCAAGTTCAAACAGGCTTTATGTAGAGAGGGAAAGGTCTGAATGGAGATGAATGAAATGCCCCTCCTAGAAACTGCAGGAAAAGGAAAAAACTAACATTCTGTTTTCTGGAGGCTACAAAAAGAAGATTAATTAAAAAAAAGTATCATTTTAATTAGATTTTTTTTATTTTATCACTGTCAACTTTGCAAAATTGTTTACGAAGAAATGTTATGTGTCTCTTGCACAGTACAGTGCACTTACAAATGATGTATTGAATTCACTTGATTCAAATGATTATTTTTTTATTTATTCATTTATTTACTGTTCACATTTTACATGAGAAGGCTAAGAAAGCAAAACACAAACAAAAACATCAAACAAGAAAGAACATGCAGCGAAAGTACAAAAACCCCAGAAAGGGCGTGTACTAAGTAATTTCCTCAAAGAAGAAAAGTATGTGTATTACATTGAATTCAACAAAATATTAATAAATATAAACCTAAAAGACAAACATGATCACCAGAAATACAAACACGCAGTTGGAAGTTTCATATTTAGGGAGTAAAATAGAGTAGATAAGTATTAACCTACTTTTTGAAGATGCTGAAATAAGTACAGGTTTTTAGATGAGAAATTGAAGGCCCTTGATAAGAGAGTGTAAACTGTCTCAGTGATGTCCTAAAGAACGCTGTGGGGAGCTTATTAGAAGATGGAATAATGATGAACTTTAAAGTTGTATTATAGGCAGTCTAGAAGAAGATTGTGTTATTAAATAAACTGGCATATTTTTAAAATGTTATTGTTAGTTTCGTACAGATCTGGACAATATGACAATATAAATATATCATTATCATGATATATTATTTCACAATATAATGTACAGTGTTCTTTTCTAAACATAGATATATATATCTTCAGTAGTTGTAGGATACTGACCCACTGCATGTTTATAAAAAAGAGAGAAATAGTCCTGTTAACTGGATTTCGTGAAACACAGTATGTACAAATACTGAATAAAAGTCATTGTATTCAGTTTTGGATAATAATTTTTAAATGCTGGCTCTCTTTTCCAACTGATCAGATTTCTAGTATCAAGACATATAGCGTAGTGAAAATGTCTTGCAGTATTGCTATGTTATATTTTTCCCATACCACCCCCTTTGATTTCATACGCATTGAGTATTTGAAGATTTTGGAAAAGTACGTGAGCAGAACTTCTGAAGTTCTGAGCGGGCAGCATGGTGGTGTAGAGGTCAGCACTGTCACCTCACAGCAAGATGATCCGGGTTGGATTCCCGTTCCGGGCTGTTCTGTGTGGAGTTTGCATGTTCTCCCTGTGCTTGAGTGGGTTTCCTCTGAGTACTCTGGTTTCCTCCAAACACATGCATGATTGCAACCAAACACAGGTTGATTGGTCACTCTAAATTGCCCGCAGGTGTGAATGCGTGTGAATATGAGTGTTGGCCATGTGATGGACTGGCGAACTGTCCATGGTGTACCCCGCCTTCACCCGATGACACTGGGATTGGCTCCAGCCCCCCTTGACCCCAACTAGTGGGATTAAGCAGCAGATAATGGATGGATGGATGGATGGCTGTTCTTTCGAGCACAGTTTGTCATGAATAGGTTCAATAAATGAATACAATGTATTATATCAGTACAATTGTGCAAAGTATATAAACTCAAACACAAACTACAGCTGATGTGACAGTTTGCTGTGAACATGTACATCAGGTCATTATGAAATAAGTCATTAAAATGTGTAGAATTGCTGATACCTATTTTCAGCCAATTAAATAAGTGATGAACATGTTTGTTGGGGGATGGGGGTTCTGTAGGCGTTGTGTTTGTACCATCTGCACTCCTGAAAAGCTGCAATTTCTCCGAAAAGTCCTCTGGAAACTTCAGGTTCCCCCAAGTGCCCTGAACTCTCTACTATAAACTGTTTGTATGAGAGGACTCGGCGTAGGTGAACTAGAGTCACCATTTACGCACTATCCTGCTCTCTTATTGTCTGAAGGAAATGACGGCAGTGAGCAGCGCATTTCTTCATGCGACCTTATGCTCAGTCTTTTCTAAGGAAGCTATTAAAGGAAGCATAATTTAGAGAACAGAGCAATGTTATCACATTGTTCATCTGAAGATCTGTAGTAGTACTGAACAGCTGGGTGCATGGTAAAACATAAGAACACAGTTTTAGTCACTTTATATCTCATATCAGTCCTGCACAGGCTACCTGTATCTTTTACAATAGACTTTAAAGTTCTGCTACTCGTCTATAGGACTATCTAGCACCAGCTTACATCACAGAATGTCTCTCTGTTTTTGTTCCTCGAGATCTTAGATCTGCACATCCTTCATTAAAATGCCAAAAATATGGAGAGACTCAGTTATTCTGCTTCTATTCTGTGGAACTCAATTTAGATTTTGATTAAACAGTCAGGATCAGTGCTCACTTTTAAGAAACTATTAAAATTGTGTCTCTTTAAATCAGCCTTTTATTAAAACTTTGTCTTTGGCAGAGTGAGTTTATGTTTTACTGATTAAAACTGTAAAGGACTTTGAGCTAGCACTGGTATGAAAAGTTCTCTATAAATAATCATTATTATTATTATTATTATTATTATTATTATTATTATTATTATTATTATTGTTGTTATTATTATTATTATTATTATTATTATTATTATTATTATTATCCCTGTAGCAGCGTTTTCTGCAACTATTGACAGTAGTCAAACATAGGTTTATTGAGATTCACCCTAAAGACCACCAATGCATTTTCTGGTTATCATACATGTTGTCCAGGTACCCGTGTCTATAAGTCACACAATTGTGCCTGTATTATTTAAATCACTGTCCTGGTGTCATTCTTACAATGAGAGTTAGCCAGGCTCAAGTGAAGCCTCCATACAGCAGGGTTAAGTCTACAACAGTGTTACAACTAAGCAGCTCAAAGAAAACCATAAGAGAAGACAGTGTAGAAATACCTTTTATTAACAGTAATTATTTTATATTTGTTCCTTATTTTGTATTTTGGTATTCATTTTGTGGTGTAGTGGTTTGCACTGTCGCCTCACAGCAAGACGATCCGGGTTGGATTCCCGGTCCGGGCCGTTCTGTGTGGAGTGTGTATGTTCTCCCCGTGCTTGAGTGGGTTTCCTCCGGGTACTCCGGTTTCCTCCCAAAGTCCAAACACATGCATGTTAGGTTGATCTAAATTGCCCGTAGGTGTGAGTGCGTGAGTGAGTGTTAGCCATGCGATGGCCTGGCGAACTGTCCATAGTGTACCCCGCTTTCGCCCGATGACGCTGGGATTGGCTCCAGCCCCCCCGTGACCCCGACTAGCGGGATAAACCGGCAGATAATGGATGGATGGATGGTATTCATTTTGTTGAATGTGTGTGTATGTGTTTAGTAAATTCCTTTGGCAAAAACCAAAATGTCTTACAGCATATTTACTACAGTGCACTACACAAGACAGCCTAAAGGCTGTTTATTATAAGGCAGTGCCACAGGAATGTTATATTAAAATATTTTTATATTTAAGTCTTGTAGAGCATAACTACCATTTAGGACAATTATCAATAATCAATTAGGACAAACTTAAATATGAGTTGTCAATGTAGACGTCACTGCTGATATTGCTGCTGTCAGAACAAAACTTTATATCAACTGTTGATGTTTTTTAATTTTAAACAAAATTTGAAAATAATAACCTTTCATATTGTCTGAAAATGTCATGATGAAGGGACCAAAATAAAAACACAAAATAACTTACATTAGAGATAAAGAATGTTTTTTCCATCTACTGAAAACTTAATCTACAAAGACCAAATAGTTACCTTAACTTAACAGAAAATTGTAATAAAAGATAAAACGGGCTAATTATTGTGTCCATTTTCCTTGTTTCCCATCAGGCCATTTCTGTCACCAAGAAACGAGTTTTAACTGGTTTGATTGAAGGGTTAAATTGTTCAGCTTTCTTTTTTGTCTTTTAAATCACTCTGCTTTCTTTTACAGCCTGGTGTTCACTTAGTTTCTTCGTCTGGAGTTTTATTTAAAGCTTGAAGATGTACGTAGTGGGGCTACAGAGTGTAGAGTGTGTAGCGGTACATGTATGTGCAGCATGTGCAAAGATTAGCTTCTGATTACTGAGCAATTGCTGCAACAATTCACAAACAAATGTAAATCAAATAATCAAGCAAACACATATACACTGTTAAATAACAATGTTAGTTCTTGGCATCTTCAGGTGTAGCACACATGTCTAAACTCAGCATTGTATGATGGCATTGAAACGTCCCAGTACATCCTCTAAAGGACAGTAATGCTGAGTAGAGCCACTAGGGGCAACATGCCAAGTATTGAAATGAAATTGCATTCGTACTCTGGCTCCAAAAAACATGTTAAACTCGGCAAATGCATAGAAAATTTTCACTAACACTTAAAATCAACAAGTAAAATGATGAATGATATATAAAATGCACATCTTTGCATGTGTATTATTGTGCATCATTAAATAACAGTGATAGTTAGGACTGTGCACAATACATATCATTTGACATATCATTCGTTTTACATTTCAATGTATTGTGTATCATTATGTATTATTTTTGTATATTATTATATATATATATATATATATATATATATATATATATATATATATATATATATATATATATAATCTTTACATTAATTCTTCTTATTATTCATTACATCATACATTATTCTAATAAACTATTCATTAAAGCTAAATACTGTCAAAATGATAATATTGTGATATTCAATTCTAGCAATATTTTCATACGCCCCCTGTAATAATGGTTGAGATCATACTTTTTCAGCTGTTAGTGTTAATGTAGTACTAGGCATTTCCTTCTACAGTGCGTGCCAGTTTCTGTCAGTGTTGTCAGTCTGTATGCATATTCTTCACATTCTCTTCCTCCTGTGTCATGTAATTTTAAACAATAAACCCCCCACTTTTCCCCCATCACCGTTTCCTCTGAACTTCTTTCTCTGACGGGATCTGTCGAAGCATCCTGAATGCAAATCTTACGAGAGCACTGATGTCATGTCATTAAACTCGCTCGCTTTTATGCAAACACTGACGTTTTAAGGTAGCACAGGAAGCAGATGTTTACCAATTTGGAAAAAATGTTTACGCTGGTTAGTACAGAACAAAATAAAACATTTCATTGCACTTCGCCGACTTACTGTTAAAGAGAACGAAATCAAAAGCTGATAATAAGACCATTTCATGTTTAGTAAAATGCTCAAATGGAAACATGTGAAAATGAATGGAGCAGTCTACGGGAAAATAGGTACGCACCAATACGGGAATTGTGTGTCGATGCAAAGACTTGTTTATTTACAGATTGGTCAATGCCAATACTGATATATAAACATCTACCTGGATTGGTATTACATATATACAATATAACATTAATTTATTTGCCTTAAAATATATAAATTACAGATATTTTAGCACAATCACCCAGCATCATCTAAATGGTTTGCCCCTTCGTAAAATAATCGAATCATCAAATTTTGGGTTGAAATATCAATCAAATCTAAATATCGGTCCAATACTGATCATTTGTTTTAAGCAAAAATCTGTTAATACAAATATGATTCCAAAATCAAAAAACATTCCTATTAAAAGCAATACACACAACTTTTTAGTTAAAAACACTAGTCCAAAAATTGTATTCAGACCAAAAATACAGCACCTGTTATTGATTATAATAAATTATTCTCAAATCCAAAATTGATGAGGTTGGGCATTCACCTTCAGACCAATGCATCATTATTTGATCTTCATGCCTCTATAGTAGTTACAGAGTAAATTTGAAGCTGTCAAATTGTCTATAATTTGAAAACACCAGCCAGCATTTACGATATGTCAAAAATTAATGAAAAATTGAGAAACATGTTCAAAAATGATTTAAAATAAAATCTTGTTACATGAAAGCTTTATTTCTTTCACTTGTAAAGTAACTTTTATGAAGGTACAAGGTTTTATTCCAACCCCAATAACTTTCTAATAGTAACTGAATAAGTATTTGTAGGTGTTATTGAATAATTTAGAATAGGTTCCTACAGAACAAGACTTAAGATCAATAATTAAATAAGCTTAAGAGACTTTGGACCCTTTTTTAAGCATCACAGTGTGAAAGCATCCATGAATAGAAGCATGAAATATTAGTTTTAAAGTTATGCTGATTTTTATATTGTAGAAAAATGATGCTGTATTCAGTCAGTGTTATAACACATTCCAGCATTATCCAACTAAAAAGCCTGTGTACCACTTTTATGATGGAGCTTCAGATGAATCCATGGAGTACTATGGCTGTTTTTTTTTTATGTTTTCCTTTCATCAGCGTCATTCAGTAAACTTTTCATGATTTCATGAGTTCATGCTTCTTTAAGTCAATCAGGTTAAAAGTAGAATAGGGAAAAAAGCATGTGGCTGCACATCACTTTTAATGACTACCTGTCAGTGTAGCTGTTATTTCTTCTCTCCTTCTTTAATAATTTGTTGTTGCATATTGTCTCATATCTCCATTTTTATCCCAAGGAAATGTCCCAGATTTTTATTATAATT
The DNA here is from genome assembly GCA_021613375.1 of Megaleporinus macrocephalus. NCBI lineage: Eukaryota > Metazoa > Chordata > Actinopteri > Characiformes > Anostomidae > Megaleporinus > Megaleporinus macrocephalus. The sequence continues at coordinate 29,152,223 of CM038720.1, read as the reverse complement.
AAACAAATCAATAATAGAGTTAAAGAAAACAAATACATGTATTACTTTACTACCTCACTACCTTACTAGAGTTTATTCTTTTATTCTTTTAAAACATTCGAAAGTTTTGCCTCACTAATCCCGTCAGCATCCTTTGGTAAACTTGGCATTTGTCACGCGCTTTAAGTGAATCCATTTGCCGGTAGTTTAAAAAAATGAACATGTTCCTGCAGATCACCCTTAGCTTGGATTTTTTATGTATTCCTTTGAAGGTTTTGCCTTATTAACTCCATCAATATCCTTCCATAAACTTTCCCCATGCACATTAATGGTTTCATTTAGTAGTAGTATATGGGTTGATTAAACAAAAATAAGTGAATTAAATACTTACTTCAGACCACCATCTTACATTTCCCAGCAGTTTATCCTTTATTTACTCAGCATTCCTCAGCGAACCGGTTTTGTGCGTTTGTCATGGTGCTTTAGTCGTAACATTGAAGATGATTTTCTACATTACAGGGCACTAATACAGACTTTTCTCAATTTCTGCTAAACATTGCAATGTAAAAAATGTTATTTCAAGTGCTATATGATGTATTGTACAGAGACGTAGAGACTTCGATGTTTTTTACAGTAGTGGTAATAGGAACCAGGGGTCATGATGCAGAGAAGACCAATGTGCCCTCAGAGTTTATAGAATTATTGTTAATAATGTTAAAAAGGTTAACAAATCAGAAAAGTACTTTTCTTTCTGGCCTTTTAATCCATTTCATATACACTTCTGTGCAAAAGGCACTTAGACACCTAAGCTAATTGTTTAAAAGCCTTTATTTTAGCAGTAAGTGTGTTTTAACCAGTAATAACACCAGATGTTATTAGAACAGAGGTAAAAAAAGCATAAATACAATAAAAACTAGCATAAATATCTTATTTTGAAAGACGTAGATAAGATTGGAAGAACAAAGTGTAGTTTCAGATTTCTCCTGGACGCCCCAGACATTGTATGAACGTATTCAGTCCTTTCAGCAGAAATCTTGATTTAGCTTAATAAAGTATTGAGCAGTCAAAGCAGGTATTAGATGACAACTGTAAATAATACTGGGTTGTTTCCGCAAGGAGAAGCTTGGAAAGGTTAAATAAACACACTGATGTATGTAACAGCACTACTTACTGTATTAATAATATTTAAAAATGTGTAAATGAAGTGTTCTGTTGGGGAAATAAAAGCTTCCTGTCTAGAAAAATAGTTTTTTAAATAATAATGTCCCAACATGCCTAAAGGTTTTGTACAGTACTGTACCTCTGCGAATTGAGTGGCCTTTAAAAAGAACGTTTTAGATTCAAACTTTCTAAAAAACTACTGTAACGCAATGTAACCACAAGACCTGCGCAACTGCCCTTCACAAGTACAAGTACCTATAAGTATTTGGACTAGAGTCTTAATGCTACCTTTACCTACCTCTGTAAAAAAAAGATCAAACTGTAAATCGCACTGGATAAGAACATCTGCCAAATATATTTGTATTTGTAATTTTTAGTGAAGGAGCTTTTATCTCCACTGTGAACGATTTGAATGAATTTTGTTGACATGTTAACTGTTCAGTTACATAGATTTTTTTTTTAATTGGTGAAATTCTCCTGTTACATGTCACCAGCTTAACGTACATTTTTACTATTTATTACTTTACATTATGTTTAATTTAAAGTTTTGCCACATTAATCCCATTAATGTCCGTCCATAAATTTTCTACTTGTCGTGGAGCTTCTAGTGAATCCATTTGCCAGAAGTTTAGGGGGGTTATGTACCAAAACAAAAGAATGAACATGTTGCTGCAGATCACCCTAAACTCACTCTAGCCTTTCAGTCTAAAACTTTTGAGAGAATACTCTAGTTATTTGACACAATCTCTGACCTTTCACTGGTATCATGTGGTCAGCTGCCACAGATAGTTAGAAAGAGTTTAACTCTCCTATTATGTTAATGGTACATGTCAAATTGACCAAAGCAATAAAGCTTACTTTTAAACTCTCAGAAGATTTGGAAAGATGAACATATGGTATATTTACAATTTTAACAACTATTTAACAAACATTTTCTTCAGAGAGGGAAGCCAATATTTCAGACAGTTTAAAGTGTAGACGAGTCAAATTGACCCTTAACATAATAGGAGGGTTAAAGCACTGCCCATGCTCAGTGCCACACGCTACAGATGTGGCTGATAGAGCTTAGGTGGAAAAATGCTAGACTTTCCCTTTAATCCCATCCATGTCCTTCAGTAGTAGTCTTCCCTCCCACGTAACCTGCGCTCTCTTTGTAGATGTTGGGAGGGAACCGTGCCCTGGTTTTGTTAACACATGCTCCGTTGCCCTTCACGCCTGAGCCCAGCTCTGCCGCGACGCGCGTCCCCAGCGCCCTCTACGAGCCCGCACATTCCTCAGCTTTGGCTCACGGTGAAATCACCTACCCACGTTCCTTTGTGACACATCAGTGTTTGCCAAGGAAGAAGGATTCTCTGAATGGGGATGGGATCTCCTCCAGCCCACACCAACCCCCCACCTATCTCCCCCTACCCCACCCCCTTCATCCTCCATTTCCACAGCGTACCTGGTAGCGGCTCGTTTATCACTCACTCCGGGTTTCAGTGTACACCCACGGAGTGAAACTGAACAGGAAGATTAAAGCAGCACCAGGAATTACAGGCAGTTAGAAAGAGTTGCTGTTTTCTCACGACTTTGACTTAACATGCCACTGCTTGCTCCGATGGAAAGATTGAGGATTAAATCTGAAGCGAGGCGACTATGTGTAGAATTACTGAGAGTGAAAATATGCATGCATAAATCATTTGAGAGCGCAGATTACGCGGCCTGCTTCTGCTCTGCCTTGAATTAACCCAGCAAATAGGGAATCAGTAGCACATTTTTTTAACTTTTTGATGTCGTCACAGACCCCCCTAAGCCAACCTGACCCATGCTTTTTTTTATAATATAAACAGAGAGAAAAACGTCCGGGAAAATAATCTTATCATACATGTAGGGTTCAGCTCGGCTCACTCTAGACATCTTAGTGAAAACCTGAAATCACTGGTATCACTACCTGGGTTTCTGATAGCAGGTCTGATCTTGTTAAGTGCTGTCGTCAAACGGAAAAAGGGATATGACTCAACAACTCATTGTCAGCATAAAAAAGAACAATGTCATCCACTTTGATGGCTTCACTAGTTTTCACTAGTCGCGTGTTGTAAAATACATGGGAAAAGGACAACTAGATGGGCGGGTGTTAAATAAACAAATAGAACAGGAAGCTGGCATTCTGTAATAGCTCGAGTTAAAAGAAGCTACGCCAAGTACTGTAAAGTACCTGTACAAATAAAAAGCACACAGTGAATGTTCAGCTGGGAGGAATCTGATCATAGTAATGTAACAAACTCAGTGACATATACATCGAACCAGTGGTTTAAAGAGTTCATGGTCGTTCATGTAAAACGTACCTCTAGAACAAGGGTGCCCAAACTTTTTGTCATGGAGGGCCAAAGTGCAACAATTATGATTGAAATCTAAAAAGACAAAGCAATATACAAATTACGAAGGTAGGTAGGCTTCAAATAGGGACCTGTGTTCCAATATTTGAGTATCCTCAAGTTAATGAGCTGCTAATAATAAAGAGTAATGTGTAAGAATGATGCAACCTGTTGAATTCCTGCTGCAGGCAATAGGGAGCAACGTATCACCAGAAAGTTATGGTGTCCACCCCTTTTATGAGAAACAAGGCACAGTCCCTCCTTCTCAGCTGTTTACTTACCAGTATAGAAGACTTTGCTAAGAGTGTCTCCAGCGGTGGAAAACATGGTTAGTGTTAAAGTTCTCAGTGTTAGGAGGGTCAGCCTTAAATGATCTAACCAGTAGCAGAACCTTCGTGATTGAAAGAAGGTTAGAATATGCCATCAGGACAGTGTTACTTCTTTATCCTCTTATGTTGGACTGATTTAGTTTGACACTACAGTGACTCACTATTGCCTCCAGAGGTAGAAAGTGGTATTGTGAGACAGGATAAATCTGGGCTAGCTGCTCAGCATGTCAACTTTAGGATGTATGTCTCTGCAACAGTTATTGGTCTTTGATACACTGTTATTTCTTCACATTCTGTTGATAATTGTAGTTCATTTTGGAATGTTGTAAACTAAAAATCTTACATATTGCTACATAACTACAGACTAGAGGTGTAAGGAAGAAAAAAAAGAAGAAAAAATAAATATATATATATATATATATATATATATATATATATATATATATATATATATATATATATATATATATATATAATATGATAATGTATTGATTGTCGATACACAGATTCCTGGCAACCAGTGTTGTAATCCATTTTCAGCGCCACTCCAACATTAACATGCAGCACAAGGGTGCAATGCTTTTGTAAGCATTGGCAAACCTGTCCATGTAGTGGTGTGTTTTAATGGTAGGATTTGAAAAATTGCAATGTATCACTTTGCAATATCGCTGTATAGTGTGATATATGGAATCGTGACCGCTGTATCACAATACGTATTGCATCGTCAGGTTCTTGCCAAAACACAGCCCTAGTTAAGAGGCATAGAAAATTAAAAGTAAGTAGAGGAATACAGTTGTAATACATTTGTATTAAAAAAAAGCTGTTGGAAATCACTAGTTTTTGTGTTGCATGAGTAACGGCTGCCTCTCCCAGCGTGAGCTATGTACCGTTCCCATTTTTCAACTGTATCTTTCATAGAACTGATACAGATAATATAACAGCAATGTTCAATATAAAGCTGTACAGTAAACCATGTGATGTCATTTTAAGTACATTGACATAAGCTGTTTATAAATACTTAAGCTCCATACTTTATTCAGTGCTGATGCATATATGGTAATTTATATGTAGTAAATTCTACATAATTAAAGGGTTGAGATATGACACATTCACCAGTTTCTTTTCTACTAAATGTATTCTACTAAATGTGAGAAGCTCTCTGCCCAGTCGGAACTGCTCACAGTGGTGGTGATGGGAAGTAGATGGGAATGCATCTGAAGGCTATTACTTAAACATGTCTAGGAATATGCTGCTTGATGTCTGACACAGAGTCTTCTGATTTTGTGGTTACGTTTTTGGTTTAAAATGTATTTCAATCCATTTCTTTTGATCCATTCATGGCGGAGGAGTTCCTAAAGGGTGCTGTCGATCAAAATACAGTAAATAAAATGACTATATTGGTGTTGTGGACATGTCGACCCCTGGTTCCCATCACCACCATTATAAAGCAATCAATGAACCAAACCACACTAAATGGTCTATGTTTACATCTCAGTGACTGAGTTGAAAGTTTGAAAACTTATTGAAAACTGTTGTTGTTGTTATTATTATTATTATTATTATTATTATTATTTAATTAGGTACGTTTATATATTTGAATTGTCACACTCTTGTTTCTCCTCAGAGGTTTATTCACTAGTTCAAAATAATCACAATCTTGATTACAACGTAGTTTCCTACGCGGTCTTAAAATGGTCATCTGTGATAACGAGTGGATCCTGTGTGGGCAGCGCGGCCTCCATCACTGTTCTGGGCAGTGTGGAGTAATTTGACCTGGTGCTGTGGTGGATCACCCGGAGATCCCGCCTCTCTTTTCGGGGCTGTAAAACTCATGCGGAGCGAGCAGGGCTGCCGGAGAGCAGTTAGCCGGAGTAGGTGTACAGCTCCCACCCTGAGGAACTCACTGACACACAACTACAACTGCTGCGGCTCCACTTGAACCTGAAGAAGCAAAGAAGAAACTGAGGATGCCTGAAAAAGAAGGGAAAGGTGAAAAAGGTGGGAAAGGTGGGAAAGGTGGAAAAGGCGGAAGGAAAGGACAGAACGCTGGAAAGAACGATGCCCCAGGTGCGTAAGTTAGCTGCTTAATCAAGGCAAGGTGGCTGGTGAGGTGTGGTGGTGCTTTCGTTAGCGTGTTTAAAATACAGTGAAGTGTGACAAAACTGAGGGAAAGTAATATTTTTTCGCGTTGTGGGTCTTAATGTTGGAGCAGGAGTGAGTTTTCTCACATTTCTGAATGTAGTTTGAGGTTCTGGGCGGTTTGGTGGAGCACAGGTGGATCGGCTGTGGTGTGGGGAGCTAACAGCGGTCGTTGCTGTTGCTAAATGAGTGAACAGACGAGCACGTTTGGGCAGTTGTGGACGTTTATGAATCAAACTTTCCCAGAATGAAGGCTCCTGTGTTGCCCGAGGCGATCCCGGGTTTCAGGGAAGATGAAGAACTGGTGGCGGCTCTTTGGACGAGTTAAACAAGCTGACAGAAAGTTGAGGCGACTGACGCGCACTGTGTGGAGATGACAGAGCGCCCTCTGGCGGCATAGTGGGGAATATCAGTGTGACCGTTAAAGGTGAACTTCACCGATTTTTAAACTTTTGTGCGTTATTGACATGTAAGTAAAATCAGATTGGTTAAAATTTCTTTACAATACAAACTTACCGTATGCATCAGTTACAAATCAATGATTAATACTCCAATATATATATATATATATAAGCTCCAGATGCTTGGAAAATGCTCCAACATCACTTGGAATAAACTTACATTAATTTGCAATTAAAATTAAGAAAGTTATTAGCCTCTCCTGTAAAGTATTTTGTCGATTTTAAGTTTTCTACATCATTTGAACACGCCAATGGTCGTTTCTGCATTTTCTGTGAAATTTTTATGATGAATGGACCAATAGATGTGCTCAAAAACAGCATGGAAACAATTCCGGTTCCATTGACTTAAATTGAAAGTGAAGTATGTTTTTGTTCTCATATATGAATATGATACCAAAACCTCTTCTCAAAACTAGCTTGTACATACTTTAGATGTCTGCTTCTAATAGTCAACTCTTAAGTTTGTCCAGAGTGGTTTCACATCTCACCACTTTTCATACCCTAACCTTCTAACTATGCAGAATGTTTTATAAAAAATGACTAAATTACTCTTTAAGAGAATGACTCAAATTGGTAAATGCTAAATGCTGACTGAACTTGAATACCCTGTCAAACAACCCTCACCTGCACTGATAAGAACTCACATTTTTATGTTAGTAATGTTAGTAATGTAATACCAGTAACAGAAATGACTGGACAACAGAAGTGTCTATCTTCTTTGCGACTCACTTGTGTTGTTTAGTGTTGAAGCAGTCTTGACTGAGTGTTGATCTGAATGTGAAAATGTCCCAATATGCTGAAAAAATGTTCAAATTTCAAGTGACTTATCATTTAAATGATTTTACTAGAGTTAGCTATTAGCATCATGGGACTATTGATATTTACCTGAACAATACAAAACCCAGATTTTATTTTTAAAAGTATTAAAATAACAGAATAAAAATATTTATTAGATATACTTTCAAGTCAAAACATACTTAATGTAGTTGTTGGTCCTGAGGGAGTTTAACAGGTCATATGTATTGGTAGAAATTTGTTTCCGAACTCATTCTAGACCAAAATTTCTTGACAAATTTTTTTTGTTGAGCACATAAAAGTATTAGTGCTGTATTGTGACTAAAAACACCTCGATTAGAGAAATAAAGCCGTACTTTCTAGTTGGCGTCAGCTGTTATTGTTTACAAAAACTTATATGGATATAAAGCATTTTGGAGTAAAACCCTATGAGCATGTTGTCTGAAGACTGTTCCATAAAAGTGCTTGTGAATGAATGACCTCATTTCGTCGCTCTCTTTGGAAGAGGGAGCTATATCATTAGGGTCTAAGTGAATGAGTGACAGGTGTCATTCCAGTGTGATCAGCAGGGAATTTCAAGAGCGGTTTTGATGAAACCACTGTAAACAGAGGAGCTGGTCAAAGTTCATTCACTGTGTAAGGATTCAGATTGCAGTGGATTGCAGTCATTTACTGCATTCTTTTTTGGGGATTAGCTCACCTGAAAACCTGTTCTATTGTCGGTGTCTATTTTGGGATAGGCTCTAAATTTTAAACTTAAACCAGAAGGAGGCTGTTTTTTCCATCTAGGATTCTTTCATTGAAGCTATCTAATACTATATAGGCATTCAGCGATCAATAGGTCCCTGAAAGGATGTTAGTCATAAACAAATAATTGAGAAAATTTACTTAGTGAAGTACATAACAGGTAACTAGGAGCTTATAAGCGGTTGGCTGAAAAGCCAAAAATGTGAAGAAACAGTGAATATGACTAAGCTAGGCTTAATGGAGGGGTTGATTTAGATTATTGATTATAGCTTTCTCCTTTTGAGAGGTATTGTGTCCTCCCAAGACATTATGAAGGCCAGTCCTTCAGTAGAGAAGGTGAGATTACCAGCAGTTATAACTCAAGTCATCAGTGTCCAGGGACAGTTGGCGGAAGACGGTTGGAACATGCGCTGGTGTCTGGACCCCATATTAGATCATGGAATTCCTCGCTCAGTGAAGCAGTGAAGGCTGGAATGTGGACCCTGATCCGTGTAAATTTTGTGGCCTGAAAAACCAGCGTAGGAGTTCCCCCAAAGGGAGCTCCTCCGTGACACAAAGAAACAGCTGGTGAAGCAGCTTGGGCCCACCGACGCTGTGGGCCCTGAGAAAACAAAGAGATAAGCCATAAATGAAGTTATCTCTCTTTCATTAGGACTGCCTTTATGGCCACCCTGTTCACTTTCAACTGATATGAATGAAAAATAGTTTGGACCGTCCACTCTACGCTCTTAATGCGCTGTCACTTGCTTTGGCACACATCTGTATATTGTACATTTGATTAACTGCAGTGTTATTTGGAGGTAGCTTCACTGTTTCCAGGGTCACAAGTGCAGCAGTTTATGTTTAAGGTATTGCGCAATTGCTTGGTTACAACATTTATACTGGAGGGCATCCTCAATGAAGGGTGTGAAGATGTGAAAAAAATGTTCGAAACTTTGAATGTAGGTTAAATAGATATGACACAATACCACTTTTTCTGTTTCCAATATAGATGCTAGTTAAAACAGATGAGATATTTATTCTTTTAAAACTAATAAATAAGCCATTTTAAATGAACTTCATTTGGGTAAGCATTTTCAGTGTAGGCTGTCATGTTTAAACTGCTTAAAAACTAAATCACAAAAAGAAGTACATGAGATGTTGACAGTCAATCAACTTATTCAGCCATACCTCTTTTTAATAATCAATTTTCAGTGTATCCATCTAAAAAGTATATTAGTTTCTTTTTGCCTCCACAAGTCTAGAAATGTCTGGTGGTGCAACATAGATTAAGTGAACTACCAAAAAAAGATAATTTAGGTGTGTAAAATTTTAAATAAAGTATTTTGGCATGATTTTTCTGATGTTGAAACATTAAAATATTTTTTAAAAACAAATGTTGCAAAATAAGGCAATTTTAAAAATACTCAACTCATTGAAAGTTCTTACTTTCTCAAATGTCAGGCGGCACAGCCAGAAACAAATGACTTTTATTTTGACATGCTTTTTATATTTGACATGTGAAAGAGGAGCCAGGCTATAGCATCATAAAGAAGAAATAAACAATCAGGTTTAAGGATAAAGGTTTCTATGTGTGTTTAAGGAGATGCCTGATTTAATTTTAAAGTAGTCTGAAAAGTCAGGTGGCACAACCAGTAAGTCAAATGGTGCAACAAGGCCAGTACAGTTTTAATACCTGTAATAGGCATCAAAAGCATTAAGATAGAAATGAAAAAGCAGATATAAAAATGTTCAGATTGGATCAAGTGTGGATTAAATTCATTGTTTTTTCCCTCCAATATCCTATCTGACATTTCTGATTATATTGGCCTGATATTGGTTGATGTAGTGGGCAATATACCTGATCTTTCTAGTATACTAGTTGAGTTTCTTCCTAAGGTGTGAATGTAGTGGTTACCGTTATATACTGATACCATTATACTGATATGCTACAAATAAACACAGGTAACGCCACATATACATGGTGTGTCATCTGAGGTTAGTTGGTCCAGTTAGTTGTTAAAGGAGCAGACACCTTTCATAAGGTGTCTTGTTAAAGGCCACTACAGTTTTGATACCTGTAATAGGCATTAAAAGCATAAAGATATGAAGATAACAAGGTGTCTTGTTAAAGGGGAAAGACGTTTGCCATGGAGACGAGCCAGCTTTCCATGCACACCGCCTATGGAAATTGCAAACTGTCTATTTTGCTATTTTGCCCAATAAAAATACTTAAAATTTACCTCAGTTGTTAATTATAGTTCTTATTGAAAGTGAAGAGACGTCCTGGGTTTATACACCATTGTTAATCTACAAAATAGGTTTACTAAGTATCCAAAATGGTTTTGTTTGTACATATTGTAGTGTGATATATACCCAAACTGTCTGTAATCTTAATTACATGATTTTATTCTCTGAAGTTAATGTAATAAGATTTTATTCCATGTCATTTTAGACCATTTCCTGTGATCAGCTTTCTAGCTATGTTCACAAAAGACTTTATGAGGTTTGGAAATGTCATATATTTGTATTATGTTCAGCATAAACATATTCTGATAGCAATGTAATAGCAAACCATGGCACGTCTGCATTGATAATAACACAGCGGATATGTTCATTCTTATTCCTCACAGATGTCGGCCAGAGTGAATGTACCGCATTTTTGTCCCATTAACCACCTTCCCCAGAATCTGTGGGTTGAAGCGTTCAAAGTGTAGTTTCCTTGTTTTGCAGCTAGCATTGAATTACATGTACTTAGGCGAGGAATGCAACCTCTTATCAGATACTTGCAATTTTTCCCTTTTTCTGAATGAGAGAGAGAAGTGTTCCGGTTTGGGTTGGGCGGCATTCCCCCGAGGTGATTGGGAGTGAAAGTAACAGCTGTGAGTAAGCCCATTTCTTTTCATGGCAAACTAAAAAACCGGTATGAATACGTTCAGCGGGAGACGTGTGTGACTCTCCTAAGCTTTGCTTGTTCAGGTACTGTGTGTTCAGGATTTCACAATGCTTTGTGTAATAGCAAACCTGCCCAGAGATGAAAGACGGAAAGAGGAGGACTGCAAGTCTGGAAGCGTGTCTGTGACACAATAAGTCTAACCTCTGGCCCACTGCTCCAAACTGTTGAGTCAGTTCTTTTAGGACTTCAGTCGGGTGATTATTGATTAACCCTATTAACCCTTGCCAGCTATATACTCAAAAGTCTTTTGCCTTGACGCTCCCTTAAGTCTACTCCTTGTGTAGCTGGGCCACATGCATGTCTATACTAGCCATAGTAAAATTGATCAGCATGTGTAATTGGAGCTTCCCTGGTGGTATGGTGTGTTTCCTGTTTATCGGTGTGTAAAAGAAACACAATGCAGCCTTTATTGCAGGACGCGCTGTGTCAGGTCGGCTTTTGCGTCATTTGCAAAAGAGTGCAGGAGTTTGCGAAGATGTTTCGTTCTTGAATGTGAGAACTAGGGGGCAGTGTTCAAACCAGATGTAGAGAAGATGAAGAGGAAAGTCCTGCATTGTTCCTCTGTGTCTATAAGAATGAATATGCACGTCACACTTTTTAGGATATTTTGAGGATGGGTGGGGTAAATATTTGTAGCGTCACATCTCTCCTGCAAACAGATTCTCACACCTCTACGTTTAATTTTGCGCTAGTTCAAGCACTGTTTGCTTCTCGCCCTGACACTACTCATCCTGACGCTACATCCGCTTGACATGTAGTAGTCTCTGTGGTCAATCTGTGCTTACCTACAAAACACTTCTCTACTTCCCATATACATTTATGCAGATATGAATGCATTTTAGCAACTTTCAGAGGCCTGAATGGTTTGTTTCATCAGCGTGAATGAAGTGTGATTATTAAACAAAAACTTATTAGTGAGCTTAAACTCCTTACATATAAAACACGCAACCAACAGCATTGAAGAAACACTCTATTAGCAGAGAGGAGTCTATTAAAAGTCTGAAATAGTATTTTTTTGGCGGACTGAGTGGTTAATATTGTGACATTGGTCAGTCACAATTACCTGAAGAATTAAATTCCTCAATTAAAATTCATTTTCTCATTGAACAGTCATTATGGTGTAAAGCCTACTGTTTTCTCTTACAGAAATTTTAAACGTTTGAAAGTTTGTTTTTATTGTGTAGCCTTTGTAGAAGACTTTTTAATTGTGGAACTGTTCAGTGGATTGTTCTATTACTAATGTAATTCATACTAATAGCATTCCTATTGGTAGCCAACTGTTCTTATTCACTAATCTTAATAGTTTACTAAAAACAAAAAAGTATCCAAAATGCAGAGTGCAACAAGCCAGTCCAGATTATCCAATGTACACTACTCAAAAGTTTAGGATCACTTTAGAATTCCATTTCATGCAATTTTCATGCAATTCACAAACAATATTGTCCATTTCACAGCTAATTTAAGTGTATCAGATGATTTTGAAAGAATAAAAATGTTTGTATTAAAGCCTATTTTTGTATAGAGGCTTATTTTGCATATAGTTCTATTATCAGCAATTCTCAGTCCTCTGTCTAAATCTCCTGGTACGGCCGCCAATCCAAGTTAAGGATGTTATTGGACTAATTGGTTGTTAGGACACTCTTGCTCTATTGTGATGCACAGCTGAAAAACATTCTACTAATAAGTGAGTATAAAAGGGAGAACAACATTCTAGGTTAGTTTAGTATCTGAAGCATCAGCAGCTGATGACTTGCTGACCGACTCAAAATGACCAGAAAGAAACAACTTTCTTTAGAGACCCGTCAGTCCATTGTTGTGTTAAGGAAGAAAAGATACTCCATTGAAAACTAGAACATTTCACTGTGATCCCAAACTTTTGAGAGGTAGTGTAAGTCTTTCTTGTCTTTTTTAGGTTTACCAGTTTGCTTGACGGATCTGATTTCCATGGCAATCAGAGAATTAGTTTTCAGAGGTGTGCCACTATTTCCGTCACATCCTACACTGGTTTAAATATTGACACAGAGCTTGTGTAAACTAGAAATCCTCATATTCATTCATCACAGGCCTCAGCGCTAACCCTTGTATAGTAACTGCAGATACATTCCTCTCTGTCAACATCAGTTTCTTACTGTTTGCAAAGCCACCATTCTTTTCATCGTACATGCGCACCGATGATTTAAAACACATTCATAACCCTGTCTTTCTCTCTCTCTCTCTCTCACATGCACACGCCCCAATCCCTGCATTCCAACGACACCCGCTTTGTTTGCTTAAATGTTTTTCACTTCTCTTTCAGCTGGTGAGACCTTTTCTCCGTTCTCATTCCTAGTTTCTACTGCAATTAACAGCTTGACGCGGAGGCACTTCTCAGCTTGTTGAAACTGACGTTTTATTCTGGTTTTTCATGATAAGCATGCGCTCCAATTAAATTTAGTCCTGTTGTTGCCCCTTTTTTTTCCTTTCGGTTCAGAGGAGAGGAAGTGTAAGTGAAGTGAGTTTGAACAAGCAAGCGCAAGCATCCGTTAGGGATGAGCGTTCCATTTAAATATTAATATTACATTTTTTATTAAAATATTCAGAAAAAATATAGTTGCACACAAGACTCTTAATGCTACAGTCTACTGCTCACTGGAGCGGACACCGTTCTGCGTTTTACTATAAAAACAAGTCAAGTCAAGTTTATTTATATAGCGCTTTTTACAACGATGTTGTCTCAAAGCAGCTTCACAGAGTTTACAGACCTCAAATACATAGTAGGTGACATCAGTCAACATTTATTTGTGTAGCACTTTTTACAACCAGTGTCATCTCAAAGCAGTTTCACAGAAAATCAGTTTCTGAAAAAAAGAAGGGGAAAGAAAAGGATAGAAAGAAAAAGTTCATGCATAAATATAAACGTAAGAAAGGGTATCCAGGTCCAAGCCCGCCTACAGCAAGCCTGAGGTGACAGTGGGAAGGAGGTAAGAAGAAACCTAGAGTTGAGAGGAACCCATGCTCCTCTGGTTTACCCAGGATAGAGAGAGAACAACAAAGCTAATGAGAGTTTATGACATGATACAAGAAGAAGCTTGACTTGAACAAGTTTCATAAATATTCTAGTTCAGGAGGTAGTGATGTAAAATTTGAATCATCTCATAGGTTCTCTGTCAGAGTGAGAGGTAGTGCCAGATGTTGGTGCTCCACTGCAGTAATTCAGGCTGACGAGCAGGAGAGCGTTAACAGGACAGACAGTAGGGACAGTCGATCAGCCGGTGGGGATGGAGCTCTGGTGACTTGAAATGCACCCCAGTGTCAGTAAGTCTTTAAGAGAAGCAGTTACTAGACATCTGTTTTCACCTCAGCTGACACTACTAGCCTAGGGTCTGTCTCAAAACCTAGTGAGGGTCTACATAGGTAGCATTTTGCGCTTCTGACATGTAGGCTGTCCCAATTGTTAGCTACCTTAAACATGCTGTCTACTGAGGAACCTTATTTTGGCCTGATTTTAAGGAAGCATCAACCACTTCTTTAGTCACTAAGGCAATCCCATGATGCAACACAGACAAATCTACGAGCAGTGAAGTCGTTTGAAATTTGTTATTTTGAGTTAATTTGATTCTCTCTGGTGTTTTAATGTGTTTCTTGTCATATAATCACACAAACCAGTATTTTATTAACAACTTTTATACTCGAGTCATTAGCATGATAGTGGATTTTTAAGCCTCTGGCTGTTGTTTTGGATGCCGACCAGTAGCTTAGCAACGAGCTAAACCACCGGTCGCGTGCAGTGGGCGGGAACAAGCCGAGGCGAAGTGGCTCTCTAACTAGAGCGTCTGTCTTATGAACAGAGATATCAAATAGAACACAGCTACTTAAACAGCTGCCTACCAAGACAGTGCCTACTTAGACACTCACTAGGTTTTGAGACAGACCCCTAGTCACCCTAGAGGGGTTTATATTCAAATGTTAGCAAATTTTAGAAGTGTGAATTAGTGGAAGCAGAGTTTTTACTTAAACTACGCAATGAAACTGTAGATAATGTAAGTTACCGTGATTGGGAGGTGCATAGAAACGAGCAAGATTGAGAGATTAATTCAGCTTGTGCTTTAAGTTTAATTATCTTTACACTAATTTGCCATCTTTTAATGAAAACTAAAATATCAGTGCCACCCCGACACCGTCCACCTTTTCAAAGCTAAAGTTGGCTTCTTGTTCTGATTTCTTGTTCTGTTTTCTTAAATGGTGCCAAAATGTAACTGCTACAGTATTTAAGGTGGAATTAAAAATTCTGATAAGAAGCTAATTTCAGCCTCTTTCTCTGAGGCATCAGAGACAGATCTGAGAGTACATCGCGAGAGACTGTCTAAGGCACTGATGTTGTATTGACAATAATAAAATTCAAACTCCACACAATAATTAGACTAGAAGAGCAACCGGTGCATCATTAGAAAAGACAGAAAAAGAGTTTTATGTTTATACTCAGATTAAACACAGAGTTAGGCTATATTGTCTACTCATTTAACTTTTCATTGGTTTCTACGACAGTCGCAGAGTTCCTAGTGATGTAATTAATGTGAAAATCAGATATACTAATTAAGGTGTTACAACAGGTGAGTGTCCTTGTGGGCCACAACAATATAGACCTCGGCTGTCTGCCTCATTAAACACACCTGATTCAACTCATCAGCTAATCAGCTTAAGCCTTCTTGAGGGCAAATACTGTTCTCTGCAGCGCTCTGGGATTTTGACCTGCCTGGTTTAGATGGTGGCATATTATTGGCACAGCATTGCTGTAGATCAGTATTTTTACCATGTCATTGGTTTTAGTATCAGACTTGGGAAGGTGTTTTAGGCTGGGGTGCTGAAATTTGGAGCATATGTGGTAATTGTAGTAATTTTGAGTGTTTCCTTAGATCTTTATAGAGCAGAAGATAAAATGGGTAGATAAAAAGAATGTATTAAAAATGGACACCTAAAGGTTTTAGCGACACAACCTTAAAGCAGCCAACAAGTAGTAAGGAAAGCAAAAATTTGGGTTTTTATTTTTTTGCAGTTTCGATTGAACTTATGTTTACATTACATGCCTACTGCAGCTATAAACAAACATTGGTTTGAACTGTCCAAATGAGTATCTTTTTATTACTTTTGGCAGTTGTAGTTAAACAGTCCTGGTCCCACAGCTATTCTTGTGTGCCTGGAATATTATGGCTACTTGGTATCAGCATTAAATTTATAGTAGTATTAATTATAGATGCCCCATCATATAAGAGGACACTTACATAACTAATGGCATACAAAACAGCTTTGTGGTTTGTGGATCTGCGATGCTATACAATGGTATATGTGCCTCTTGTGGCTTTCTCAAACCTTTTCTCTTTGTCAGGGGGCTGTCGTCACGTATCTGGGTGGCGTGAAGGCAGTGTGAATCCATGTGCACAGTATTCATGACTTGTCAGTAGCTACTGTCTATTCCCAGCCTGCAAAAAGAGCCTGTGGGGAACGTGGAGCCTTTGAAGCCGAGTTTGTTAGCATCAGAATACCCTCCCACTACCCCCATAAGGGTGCTGTACAAAGTTCTTCTGCTGTAAGAGGTTGAAACAGTTGATGGGCTGCACTGTTTGCTCTGTTTCCACAATGAAGTGTCCCCCTCAAAGTGCTCTATTAAAGGCAGGACTTTGCATTTAACTAGACAGTTTGATGGTGACAACACGGGTCGCTTTGAATGAGAAATGGGGCCTGATTATTCTTTTTGTTGTTGCCTGTAACTGGAGGAGCCACTTTCTTGAGGTTTTTGCAGACCCTCCATGGAGCGAGGCTGTGTTTTTGGGGGGCTGAAGGCATCTGGTTTTCTCTTGGGATTGCGCAATGGCTGGGGTCTGTTGAAAAGATGGTTGGGTATAATGAATTTCACAACACAGCACAGTAATACAAAGGGCTTCAGGCAGGTCTGCTGGCACACAGTGAACAAAATGTCCACTTCTGTTTCTTTCCCTCCAACTAAGCTTGGCAATCAGTCATGGTTTCACTTCAACAGGGGGCTGGACAGTTCAAAGCAATCTGAACTAAACTGTATAGACCAAACACAGACCACAAATAGAAGTCCTGGACAGTCAAAAAGTAGAGATCCTGGTATCAAACGTTCAAGCAGCACCACATTTGTATTCAAGTGGAAGAGGAGACGTATCATTCTGAACTGGATTTTATGGAGCTGATTTGATGGAGCAGACTTCTTTGTCAGAAAGAAGTAATATGTTTGCCTAAAAAAACATAATACAGTGACACTCGGTGTGATTTGATGTCATTGTATGTGTAATATATTTACATTTTTAAATGAAAGAACTAAAAAAAGTATTTATTTTGTCTGTTTTTCAGCTGTACCCAAATTAAAGGCACTGAAGAACATAACTGTGCCGGAAGGACAGAAGACTATACTAAAGTGTGAGCTGTTAGCTGGCGGCAAACGGACCAAGATCGAGTGGTACCTTAATGAGAAAAAGATCAGCAATAATCCCACCAGAAAGATCAAGAAAAAAAAGTAAGTACCCCCATCACATCACATCTACAATGAAGAAGTCTTCCGGTTGAATCTATTGTTGTGAAATGAGTCATGAGTTAATGGTTTACACAGCTTGCTGAAGCAGTGGAAAACTTAGTTTCACTGCCTACTGAATACCTTGAGGCATGAGGGTCCTCACTGAACAAGGTACTAGTCTGTGCGGGCTGATTTTTAGCAAGGTTTGCAACTTGACCTTCCGTATCAGCATTTGTATCAGAACTGGTAGCTCGGTATTTTTTTTAATGGTACTCATTTGAGAAGATTGGTTCAGTTTAGTTTTTTTAGATCTGATATTAGGATTGTGTAATATTGACAAAAAATAATATCTAAATTTTTCTGTCATTTTGTCGATAACGATAATAAATTATATTTTACATTATTTAAAAATGTGTTTGTAAAACATATCTTAAAGGATATTAAAATCCATTCATCCCTTATCTCCCTGTTTATCCTGCTAGTCAGTGTCACAGGGGGCTGGAGCCAATCTCAGCGTCCTCGTATGAGGGCGCTTTTTAAGTGAATGACTCGCTGAAGTTTGCTGAGTGTGTGTTTTGCCAGACACCTTAGCTGAGTTAGGTCTGTCATGGATGGTGGGCTCCCAAAGCGCTTCATACTCCTCATACTCTGTGCTGTGGTTTGTTGGGAGATGATGTAACAAGTTAGTTGTCGAGCGATCATTATTGGTAACTGTTTTCTGCAAAGTCTGCAAATTACCGTCTTTTGAGCAACATCAGTCTTTTCAGAGTCAAACCAGCTCTTTGCAAGTGAAGATGATCCTCGCTTAGGAGTTAAGCTAAGGCAGTAGACTGCGAGGCTGGTGGTGTCTGGGTGTCTTCCCCTGACGCAGTGTGTTCACTCATTTTCAGCTTTAAGTGTGTTGTTTAGGCAGCTGTGCTAGTTTAGCCTATGCTAGTACACAGTATGGCCACTCTCAATACACACTTGCAGCAGCCTGTACTAAAGCATGAAAGTCGAGGCGTTTTTTTTTTGTTTTTTTTGGTTTTTCCCCAGTCTGTAGCGTACTTAATAACGTCAGCTTGTGCATTGTTACCACGACAATTAAGCTATTATCGTAGAAAATATATATCACACGCCCCATCTGGCATAGATCCTAAGCAATATATCAGCTGGCAGACAATACTGGTCAATACTGACCACTGTCAGTTTTACTGATGTCAGCAGAAATGTTACTGATAGTTGGAAACTTTTGTAGTTATAGAGATTGTAACCCCCTGACAATACTCTTACAGAAAAAATGCATTTGAAGCGTGCACAAAACATGTGTTTACAAGTAATCAAGTTCTTTAAGTACTTTACACGTGAACACCAATTTACATGTAATCTTATTTTTTCACGTTATCATGTTTTTCAGACATATATTTAATGTGCAGTTTTCTATATGACAGCATTGCAGATTGAATACCAAACCCCATGATGATGTTTATATTATTTCAGTAACTATTATTTAAGATTGGTTGAGTTTAAAACATGCTAACTCACAGTCAGATCAGTCAGTATAGCACTGTTAAACTAAAACTACTGGGTTATAGAATTGAAAGTATAAAATACAAAAAAGCAATAATATCAGATTATTAAATATTAAATACTAGATTTTCTCGTTACATACTGTAAAGATTTTATATTAGTCTGTTTGTATAAAAGTAAGAGGTCCAGCAAGTTCTTAAGTATTTTGAGGCACCTGACAAAAGCCTCTCATTTTTTTAAATGTTTACTTAAAAAAAAAAATTTACTGTTTGACCGTTGTCATTAAACATGTCATTAGGGCTGGGTTATAAAACGATAACGATAATTATCACAAAATAACGTTTCCTCCATAGAACTATAAGCACGAATAGCCAATGAGAATGAGAATAGCGCAGCCCCAAACCAATCAAGTGGCTGAACTAGAGTTCCAGCCATTTCATGTTTTGTTGAAGCACACAGTACAGAGTGTAGATGTAGCGGCAGCTTAACCCACATGCTAGTAATGTGGTTACTGCAGGCGTCACGGTCAAGCAGTGAGAACGAAATAAGAGAAAATGACGACAGAAAACGTTAAACTACTATTGAAAGAAACATGTTACTGGTGTTAATAATCTTAAAATAATCTGCTAAGATAAGATAAACAGGTAAACAGGTGCTGTCCTGCTGCTGTGTTAATAAAGTGCTACTATATATATGTTTGCGGTTCAAGTGCTACTATATATAACGTGTCTAGCAGCTGTACTGTTGTGATCATCTCCACTGCGCAGAGCTGACAGAGCACCACACTGTGGCATGCCTGTGTAAAACACTCCCACAACTTTAGATGCACGCGAGCGATTGTTTGAGTTGCAGCTTGCTCTCCGGATAAATCCATGCTTTCTGTAGATGCGGTCATCTTTGTGAATAAATCAGAAGATAAAAAACAATGTAACAAACTTTAAATTTTGATATCTTCACTTCTCACTCAAAGTAAAAAGGCAATAGTGATTTGATTTATATCGTGATATATATTTATATAGATTTTTTCCCATATCGCCCAGCCCTACATGACATGTTCAAACAAAATCAGGTAAACCACTGACGACCCAAAGGGGACATGTAAAGCACAACGAAAACAGTTATAAAGTACGTGAGTAAGTCCATTTGCATATATTTGCATTTTCATCATTTTTTACTGTCAGAGTTCCTGGAATACTTCCGACTGCACGTGTTTGCAGGCTGACTAATGATGATGTTATAGTATGCATATTATTAGGATGAGTAATAATTTTGCATGAATATTTACATTAACGACTGACAGCAAATTAGGGATTTTTCAATCCGTCAGGCAAAAAAGGAAAAGGAAAAAACTAGCTGAATGTGAATAGAGCAACTTATCATAATCATCGGAGCCAATGTCACAAAATGTAAAACACATCAATACAGCGCTCCGGCAGGGACAACGTCCTCCTCGCTGCGGCTGTAATGGCAAAAACATTCAAATGAGATAACTGGTTTAGACATTTTTCAGTGGCCATTTATAAATTGTCATTATTGCCTTGGAAAGTGTGCTGTGCCTTCTGATCGTTTTATAAAGCATTATGTACAGATGTGCACTAGAGGTGGGCAGAAATATACTATAATATTAAAAGACTTGTATACAATAAACATTTGCACGATAAACAGCTCTGTGTGAAAGTCGGACGCCAGCTTTCATTTATTTCCGAGTTACTATGTTTTAACAGAAAATTACACAAAAGCCTCAGTAACTAAATACATTTTTTTAAATGTTTAGTATCCGGTTTTCCACACTTTGCTTTTATTACAGCTTTCATGCTGCTTTTATATTTTATATATTAGGTATTTTTCCTACACAGTTTTTTCAGTCATGTTTGTTGAATTTTTTTTTCTTTGTTTTTCATTTTCTGAGTAATCCCAAACACATTCAGTGATGTTAATGTCTGGACAACCGGGTGGTCAGTCCATTGGTCTGAGAACACCAGAAGATTCCTTATTTGATTTGCCGACATTTTTCTTGCTTTTTAGTCTGTTTTCCTTTCTCTGTAGAATTAAGTAGAATGAAGTTGTCTTCTCACAGTGGAGGCATAGACAGAAACACCTGTGGATGCTTTTAGATCTGAAGCGAGAGTGAAGCTTCACGTTTTCCTCTCTCTCGAAGATATTCTATATACATAGAACAGAGTATAGCTTCAAAAATAATATTATGATGTGATTTATGACCATAAAGAAAACATTATATAATACTGTCCACTCCTAATGTGCAGTTAAGTGCCTGCCTGTCGCTACGGAGGAAAAATCTTTGGACCTTTTTATGTAAATCATCAAAGACGTCTGTAGTACAGTTTCATTGGCGACAGTGTTTTGTTGATCAGGTCTGTTCTGTTGTTAAGTTACAAACAGCGCAGCACACTCTCAGGCGCGTTCGGGATTGTGTAAGACTTTGTCTAAGACCTGCCCATAGATTCAGCCCAGGATGTCTGCCCAGCCAATATAATCAAAGCAAGTTTAGAAGCGTGTCTGTGATGCAATGTGTTTCACCTGCGGCCCGTATGGAGTGATTTAACTGTTTGAAGTCCTGTTTTAACAGTTAACAGAGATTCTGCAGGACAGTTAGTACTCCGAAGAGAAAAAGTAAACACTCGAACTAATTAATTTATAAATAAGATATATTATTTTCACATGTGTGGGTCCAGTATCTTTAATCTATGTAATGTATTAATTTGAATCAAGTAAATTCAGATCATTTGTCAGACTGTGAGGGATTCTGAAAAATGTAGTTAAGGAAATAAACAAAGGCTGGGGGAGCCCAGAAGTGTGATATATAATGTAATATATTGAAAAGATGGTATACTATGGCATTAAAGTTAAATACTGTATTAAAAACTAAATAAATTAATAAATAAAAACAGAAAAAAAACAGTTTACCTAAAAACGAACTTTCTAAAATGATGTGTGTACAACAGAGAACAGCTGGTCTAAATTCACTAATACGTCGACTGTGTTGTTTGTAATTTTTCTCATCATCAAAATCTGTGGCTACAGGTAATGTTGGTGCGTTAGTGAGTTCTGCTGTATTTGATTAGGATGTCATGTTTTCAAGACATACCCATGATGGTAAAGTTCTTGGCATCTCTCCCAAGGAAATATTTCTTCAAGGCGTACGTTGATTTTGCTGCTACTGAAACTATGTGAATGGTTCTGCATTATTATTGTTCAGTAAATGATGTATTTACACTATTATGTGATGTAATGAACGTAAAATGTGTTCCAAAAAAAAAAAAATACTGTTGTGTTTCCAACAGACGTTTATCAGAGCTTACATTAATGAAAGCTGCAGAGTCTGATGCTGGCAAATACACATGCAAGGCTATCAATGATCAAGGTGAAGATTCCTGGGATGCTGCTGTGACTGTCATAAAAGGTAAGATAACTGTATGCTTTGTACCAATGTTGCCAGCCACCCATTAACCTTTAGAAAGATTTTCCTGTAAAGGTGACAATCACTAATCCAAAGTATAAAGTACATGTATACTGGTGTCCAGTATGTTGAACAGGTAAGTTTGAATATATTAAACTGGGCACGTACGGTAAATAATCATTGTGGTTCTGATGACGTGTATATCCAGGCATTATCTCAAAACTGAGTGTAAAAAGTTAGGGTTAGGGTCAGTTGTACTTATTGTATGTTGTTTTGTATCATATAATATTTTATACTATGCTGCCTGGACTCGGCTCTAGTTGGCAGCAGGACCCAGCTCTAGTTGGCACAGCTTCTCAGGATGGTATTGCTCTGCAAAATCAACCCAGATGTTAATGTTGATGAATGCCGAGACGGAGAGTTTTCAAAAAACTTTGCAGGCCGTTAATATTCCAGACGAGAATGTGGTGTTCCTTTTGCCCACTCTGTGCTCTTGTGGCAGCACTGAAAGAGGAATCAGTATGCTGTGCTGTTTAATGTGGCCACTTAATCACTTTTCCAATTAGAGAGTAGTACCTCTCTGAACGTCTGCCAAGACAGAAAAAAAGCTGTTTCATCCACATCTTTCCCCAGACATTGTTAGAACAGCAAGGACGAGCCGCACCCTGTAGAATCATTTATCCTGTTTCAGTATTGACACCTCAAACACTGAGCACGGCATCAGGGTCTGATCTGGTCTTTTGTTCACTTAAGATTTTGGTTTTTTTTTCTGCTTCAGGGTCTGGCATGATTCCATCAGTGTTGAAGGACAGCAAATAGCCGTCACTACACTTTCATGCCTCCATGTCAAAGTTGGCCTTGGTGTTATTAGCTCAGTTATAGTTAAACACAAGGACATGATATAGAAATAAATCTGTGATAAAATGGAATCTAATGGTATTTTGATGGAATGATGTCCTGGGGCGAGATGATTACTTACAGCAAAGTGCTCACTAGAGGTGGGAATCTCTTAGCTAGTATGTATTAGTTAAAATTGTAAACTATTTTAGTTGAAATAAAAGGAGAAAATCATGGTGTTTATGCACTAACCCTAACCCTGTAAAGCCTGAAATAGTCATTTAAAAGTCAAAGGTGACAGATTACGTCTTAAAGTCTTTATGTATTAACATAACATGCATAAAAACAGAAGGTCTAGTTTATGAAGAGGTTTCAAATACAAAATCAAAATTATTCTCATGAAGATATTATGACTATGATTATGGTCATTCACATATATCCTCGGAAGACACAACCTTTACCAATTTTTGACTAAGTTCTCTTTGAATATTCTTCTGTAGCTCTCATAAATGCGAGATGTGAATTCACAGCACAACCAATTTTATAAAATGTTCTTTTGCACTCCTCAGGTGAACACTTCTTTTAGGCTGTTAGCTGAGGTGGTTGTTACACTGAGCTATGTTCATAAGTACAGTATGTTTAATATGGTTTCGGGCCTTCTGTGTAAAGTCTTTATGTATTAACATAACATGCATAAAAACAGAAGGTCTAGTTTATGAAGAGGTTTCAAATACAAAATCAAAATTATTCTCATGAAGATATTATGACTATGATTATGGTCATTCACATATATCCTCGGAAGACACAACCTTTACCAATTTTTGACTAAGTTCTCTTTGAATATTCTTCTGTAGCTCTCATAAATGCGAGATGTGAATTCACAGCACAACCAATTTTATAAAATGTTCTTTTGCACTCCTCAGGTGAACACTTCTTTTAGGCTGTTAGCTGAGGTGGTTGTTACACTGAGCTATGTTCATAAGTACAGTATGTTTAATATGGTTTCGGGCCTTCTGTGTAACATACATGAAAAAAGTGACCAATTTGTAACTATGGACATGCCTGAGATCCTGCATTTTTTCCTGCTCCAAGCTGGGACCTTTTATAGGGTCTCTGGTTTGAGTTTAGTTGATAGTAAGTGAAATAACAGAGGCTTTTAAAATCAGAAGATTCAGAATTTTTGAAGAGCAAATCGCGGCACATCTTAAGAATGGATTATATTTCCCACTCCCAGTACCCTCAGTACACTTACAGTATGTTGAACTTCCACATAGTTAGCTAACCGTTACAATGTCAAATAAGCGTAATAATAGAAGAAATAAAGAAATCTGATGGTATTTGTCAATAAAAATGTTTAGTTTTCACACTGCCTATCTCTACGCTTTTGTCACTACAGCTTCATTAAAAGTACATAATGGTCCTATTGAACATTTAACCTTTCTGTCATCTTGGCACTGCACATAATCAATAAAATATTCATCCTGTTTGCCTTTAACAGGCGCTTGGGCTTTTACTAAGAGACGTTATTTTAGTTATTTTCAGCTTTGCTTATTTTTGCCCGTTCATTAATTTGAAGGTGACTGTTTTATGTTGCACTAGTCTGGGCTAACCTTGCTGCTGTAGCAGTAGTCTCTGTAATGATGCTGCGTTTGTAGGGCTGCAGAGGAGGAGAGGACAGTGTTGGCGCAGTGAGTGATAAAGCCGGCGCTGTGCAGTCATGTAATGGAACTGCCTGCTGTGCTGGTGGTCAGTGGCCAGGTTCCCGTGGGTACCATTCGTGACTGTGGATGAACTTGATGTGCTGTATATAGAACGAGAATGATGGCAGGATGTGAAAGAGACAGCTTTTAAAACGGAGCTTTCACTCTTTAAGCTAAACAAACCATACATGTTGTACATTCTGTAATTTCTAGCTATGTGACTAAATATGCTTGCTTATACTTGTTACTCTCGTGTCTGGATTCAACACGTCATTTATAGAGAGGGCAATATGGAAAATGTGCAAAATAGGGCAAAAATGTGTAATATTACAGTATGTGAAGGTATTTAACAGTAGATATCATGATATTTTGCCTTTCTGGAAAAGATACTATGCACAAGGCTGAAACTATCAAAATATAACAAGCTATCAAAAGCTATGATCAGACAATGAATTCTTTTTTTTAGTGTTTCAGTGGGCATTAGTACGTCCAGTTTAAAAACAATAATAATACTCTCTTGGCATCTATAAAGGATTCAAACTCAAAATATCAACAGGCGAAATCATAGACAGCTGTGCTTGGCAGCCTCATTAAAATGTACAAAATTTGAACAAAACTTGGTTGGTGTTTTTTAGACATATAAAAGTTAAATATAATATA
Organism: Megaleporinus macrocephalus; assembly: GCA_021613375.1. Classification (NCBI taxonomy): domain Eukaryota; kingdom Metazoa; phylum Chordata; class Actinopteri; order Characiformes; family Anostomidae; genus Megaleporinus; species Megaleporinus macrocephalus. Next base: position 29,126,685 of record CM038720.1, on the reverse strand, counting down.
ATTTGAAAAAAATATAAAATGTGTATTATATCTTTTGAAATATACTGACAGTGCATAACAGTATATCTATTTTTATAGAAGAAAAGTACTGACTGTGCCTTAAATGTGCTCAAAAAAGTTTGTCATTTATAGTTATTGCGAGATCACATTGTCATATCAGCCACCACTTCTCATTGATTTGCGGTATTTGGTCTGAGTAGTTTCCCCTCAAGGTCTACCATATAAGTCGCATTTCCTTGCAACTTGAGACCACAGGCAATCATTAGCCCCTCCATGAAGACCTCCCCCATATTCAGCAGAGCTTTTCATTTGATCCATTTAAGGGAAGTCGTTTCTCTCCATTCCATTGATGTAATGACTGGCACTGGTCTGTTGCACCATGATTGTTCAAACGGCTTAGGCGTTGGGCCTAATCCTGTACGTTATTTACTCGTTAATTAAAATAATCTCAATTCAGTCAAGAATTCATGTAGATAATTGGATTGGGATAGGCTAAATGAGTACTGTAGTATTTAGACTTCAGTGATTACTTAATCAGCGACTTGGATGGAAGAAAAACTAGTTGCATTAATTCATACAATAAGAATAAATTCTAAGTAGTTGTTTGGTTGTTGTTATTGTATGATTCTATTCTAATTTCACTAGAATCGCTTTTTGTAACAATAAAATTTTTTTGAACACTACGATCAGGAGCCTCTCTCTTTTAAGCTAGACATCCACAAAATTGATGGCTATTGATTCGAGTTCTCCCAACACAGCGCTTCATTTTGCCAAGAGGTGGGCAGCTTTTAAAGGAGGACAGTATTGCAGTGCGTGGAAAATGGATGGCCCATAAGTAAGTGTGTTCATTTCTTGCTTGAGTCGAAGACTCACCTTCAGCATTTGCATTCTAAGGAAGAAGACTTCCCTAAAGTGGTGAAGAGCAGACTTACCTTTAATCAAAAAGTACTTATTCCATTCCCAATTGAACATTTGCGCTGACTCATTCATAGTGATTTATGTAGCGCACGACCAGACCCGGTCGTTTTATGAATTATTAGTTTGTAGTGTCTCCCACAGAATTCCAGCTAAAGTCATGAGGTCATCTAGTAGATATGTCTCATGTGGTGCTTAGGATTCGGGCCAGTGGTCAGGACCCCAGACAGAAGGTAATGGTGTTGGACTTTTAACTGCTCTTGTGCCTCCTGTCTGTAAAACGTGCAGCTGTAAGGAAGGATAATATGTCAGAGTATTCGGTATTGTCTGCCAGGCCAAAGCAAGATGTAATACGTGTGGTATTTGGACCTAATACCATTAATTAAGTTCCGTGCAAATGTCAAATTGTTTTTACAAGCTGTTATCTGAATGGGTCCCGTTTCAAGTGGGGAACATGAATAAATGTCTAGACAAGCATAATGTCTGCTGGGGAACATGATCTAAATGTGGTAGATGTGCTTTCTTTCTCCCTTTCTGAAAGGGATATTAAATCATATCCTGGAGCTCGGGATTCCATTTAGTCTATTTTAGTTTAGTTTTGAATGAAATGGAATATGGTATATGTTTTTGTAAGTTCCATAAGATAATATACATTGACTCTGGTATTCTCATGGGTAAATGTTAACCTGGTTAGAAAAAGAGAGAAGTGACTGGATCTTCACAAAAACACTTGTGGGGCTACTAAGGCTGCGTGTTATGGCTACAGTTGGCGATGTTTTGTCTGTCCTCGTTTTTTTTTTTCTGAGGGACACAGTAAAAAGTTGAAAAGCTTCCAGAAACACTCTTAATATCCCATAGTTATACCAGTCAAACTGGCTAAGATATTGAGAGTTTTTTCTTTCTTGTTTTTGATCTATTTTTCACTTCAGCACCTGCGAGTATTCACCACAGGAATTCGCACTTTGAAGCTTCAAATCCCACAGGCAGCTTATACATCATCTTTGTTTTAATTTGTTCTCTAAGATCTAGGGCCAGCAGATTTACACTTCCCAGCTTATGCTTCAGTTTTATTTATTTTCTGTATTTGTTTCTTTTTTTAAGCTCCTTCCAAGCTGGGGTGCATTTCTCTTCTCTGTCTAGGTTGTCAATAGGCTTATGCACATCCATAGAACTGCCTGAAGTACATGGAAAAGCTCAAAAGGCTCTCTCTTTCCAAACCGGGGGATATTCTTCTTGCTGCACCCAGGGATATGGGGGGGGGCTTTTCTTTTGACAGTTTGTGTTATCTTCCATCAGGCGTATATTGAAATGTGACAGTAGTGAAAGCTATTTGAGGAATGTTTCCTTAACCTGAGCCCAACTTGCTGTCAACTTGAGCCCCACTGGATACTTTTTTCATCGTCACAATGACATGACAGTAAGGAAACTTTCAGAGTTGCGTTTTGAGATTGGCATAAGTTTATTGAGGTGGATAATACGGAGAGAAAATATTCCAGCTTTAACTTCTGTTCCTTATTATGAAGTTTTTCCCCATGTAACTTTCAAAGCTGCAGGCAATGTTTAACTAAAAAGTATAAAACTCCCTCCTCATGGCCAGTCGTGCCTGAGTGCAGCGTATTCCTAGTCACGCCACTGACTTCCGTATGGGAGCTGTTTAGGAAAAGACTCTGAAGCGGAGAACACACTGTACCCCTGCCACAGCATTAATAATTACAGCCCTCTGAGTGAGCATGTGGCACTTTCAGCCCTGCACCTCAAGCAGAGCACCGTTAAGAGCCGGATTTCGACATCTTAGATTTCAGAGGCCCTCTCTTTTACAGCTTGAAACTTCCTAATGCACCTCTAACCTACCACTAGGGATGAACACGGAATGGAACCTGAGGAAATGGATCACTATGAGTACAGAAGATTGAATGAAGAAATTATACCCTCTCTTTGAGCTAGTATGTTTTTCATTATTGGCTATATCAATAATTTTAGTACAACAAAAAAATAAACTACAGCCCCAAAAAGACCCTGACAAGCTCTCTTTCTTAATATGTTTAACTGTTACCCTACAGCACTGCTGATTCCAGTAAAATGCTGTTGGTGTTACAACCGTCCAATCAAAACAAGCTGTTTCAGCACTGTTTCAGTTACTTTGATTTAGATACAGTTCATGTTAGGCCAAGCATTTAGCGTGGAGTAGCAATACTCCGGGAGCATGGGTTCCCCACACGTGACCCACCATACTGCAGGCTGGAGTTCAATTGCCCACCTGGTCGTGTACAGTGAAAATGTTACACCAATCCTTGGGCAAGACCCCTAACAATACATCTGACGGTAGCATGTAACCTCTACTAACATTCTTGGTAATGAACCTAGAATTATAAATTATAAATAAATGTACCAGAGGTATAAATGTAAACGTGACACTGTGATTTATTTGCTAAGTAGTGCAACATTCAGTTGTATCACTACCCCCATGACTCATTTGCTTTCAGATTATTGTAGATCTGCTCACAGATACAGTAGTGTCTTTCTGCTTTCCATCAGCTTTCGTTCAGAGGACACGGTCTGGGCTAGTATTAAGTCATGTCCTACATACTATATAATCTTACACGGTGGCACTGTGACTCTTAATTTAGCTTTCGGGTAGATAACCTCGAGTGAAGGACGTAGACACTATGCCCTTTTATCTCTCTTGTGCTGGAGCTGGGTAGGTTATCCAGTACAAAACGCTCTGCTGAAACAGGTTACATCCTGAGGCGAATTCATGTGGGAGCATTCTGTATCAGACAGGAGCTGTCCAGCCGAGTGGTGCTGAACCCAGACACCCCTCCAACCCCCTCCTTCTCCCCTGCTCTACTTAAAACCATTCCTGAAAGGACTGAGAAAGAATGAGTTAGTGAGCTAGTAATCTTCAATTGAACAACTTGCCGCCTGCCCAAGCACCGTCACATACACAAAAGGGACGCCAGCCACAGTCTGTTTGCCTGTGTGTGTGTGTCAGCGAGGGTCTCTGCAGGAGACGGATGAGCCTGTGGTGCAGGCACCAGCCAGGCGGGCCGACAGAGGTGAGAGCGCTGGCACACACACAGATACACACAAGCCGAGCCACTTATTTCTGTCCACCCCACACAATGACCGTAGCGCTTTTCTTCAGTTCGGTCACAGCCAAAGGCTGGAATAGAGACTGTAGGATGGAATACAGGCTGAAACACCAGTCGCCTCACCCCCCTCCCCATCCTGCCAGCAGGAGGGAGAGCTTTACTCACAAATGCTGTCCTGTCCTGGCAGTGATCTTGTGCTTAAGAAGGATGAAAAGGGCTCCTCTATTTCTCTAAAAGCCTCTCATTGTCCGTACGTCAGCAGAGAATTGCAACGTTATTGAATTCGAGCCTGCCTCTCTGAGCCCTCGTCCCATGTTGGTTAAAAAGTTTTAGTCTTTTTGGCATGAAAATGCACCTCATCTTCTAATGCACCAGTAACCCTCTGTCTGCCAATAGGCAGCCTTCCCTGCTCACTTTTAGACTCTGCACTGGGATTTTTCTAGGTCAGGTCCCTTAGACAGACCCACTCTCTTTCTCATCTCTCTCTCTCTCTTTCGTTCTATCTCTCTCGCTCTCTCCCTTTTTCTCTTTCTCGTTCATAAATAATTCATTTGACTTCCTGTAAAAAGGCTGCAACAATACAATAAAGAAATGAATTTATTCCCATTTTGCTAGTCCAATAATTCCCTTGGGCATGCCTTTCTTCCGCGTGTGTTTGATTGGATCCTTACTCCTTCAACATGCTGTAGCCATCGTCTTTCCTCGCAAGATGGTATAAACCAGATCGTGGATATGTTCATGCGTATGTGATGTAATACTCTATGCTTCTAGAGAGCTGGACGTGAAGTCGTTCTGAGCATTTGAGTTGTGAATCTCATGTGAAGTTCTTTGTTGACATGCTACAGTATGCTGACTTTTTGAGGGAGGGCGACTAGCTCAATGACCTGAAAAGGCTCTTTGACATTGCTGCGTCTTTGACAGACAGACCTGCATAGTGTATTCGTCTCAGACTTGGACTGGCTCTGACAGTGCTTTTGGCATCCTCTCCTGCATTTGAGAGCCAACAACCTTCAATAACAGAAGTCATTTCATTAATCCACCCTCAGTGCTGTTCTTATCTATTTTTTTTATTGTTTTTTCATTAAATAGTTTCCAGAAGGATGAAAGTGGGTGCATACAGTAGCTAGCCTAGTCGTACCATACATAAAAATAAATACACATAAAGCCGCTACTTCATATTTTTCATATGGCTGCTATAGAAACCTCTCTCCTAATAGATATCATTTCATGTTCATTATATATTGGCTTTCCATTGGTTGGCATAAGAGATGCCACATCATGTATATTATTTGCAACTGCTCTTAACACCATTGTCCGAAGTGCTAGAATACTAGAATAAAGTTAATATGATTTGATATATGATCATAGTGATTAATATGGTCAGTGATTAATGTGATCATGGTGAAACCAGCACCAACTAGAAATATGAACTCGTAATCATTGAACAAATATAAAACAGAATTAAGGCTACCATAACTTGAGCAAAGTATCCATGTTCATCCCCTCTGCTATGAATTTATACCAGTTCTCAGGCTTGTAATAGATTGCTGTAGAAAACTAAATTACTTTATATGCTGTATGGAGTGCACTCGCAAAGCCCCTTGGCCTTATGTTGTTCACCCGCGATATATGGATTACCCTACAGTGATTTAAACAATGGGAATTAAGGCAGCCCAGTTTGTATCCATGTCTGCTTTAAACACATCACATTAACTGCAGCAGATAGGATGGCGTCAGTGGGGGGTGGGGGGTCAACATGTTACTGCCACTGACCTAACCCTAAGACCCACCTCCTGCGTTTTTTTCCAACCTCCTGTACATTCTGGCCTGGTCCGGATTTGACCCCCAGGCCATTAGCACCAGGCGGGGGAGAGCTTAACACCTGCTATCTGTCTCACTCGTTCCAACAAAGAGCTTTTGCTCAAAGCTGGCCAACGCAGAGCATGGAATTTAGGACTGATAATCCCAATTCCTGTAATGTTGGGAGTAGACTAGGATGAAGTAGCTGAAACCTGAGAGCGACCAAGGATGGGTTTGTGTTGCCATAACATAGCATGGCTGCAGAGACATGTTTGAGGAAAGGTGGGCCTTCCCTTTCAATGAACTGGATTGGTCATCTCATACTTGATTATTCAACTCAAACGATTATTTGTCATGTGGCTTAGCCAGCGTTAGTGTATTAGTCACCTGTTTCACTCAATTCGTACTTATGAAACTGTTTAACCAGGCTTTCAAACCCACATCCATTTCCTGGACACATGCACAGACAATGACAGTGGATACGGCTGACTAATCTGATAAGCAGATGTCTAGTGTCTGAAGGAGTTAAACCAGGGTGGTATTCCATTAAGCAAGCTCATAGAAAGCGGCGTTTATTTAAAATAGCTTCACTTACCAGGCTCACTCCAAAATACAGGTGTGATCTGTTCTTACTAGTTCAAGCCACATTTCAGTAATAATCAAAAGGCATACACGTTTAAGCAACTCTGAGAGTTCAAGTGCAGATAAAGCGATATACTGAGAAACTATGAATATTATTTATCATGTGCAGATGTTGAGTTTGTTTTAAGAAAGCAATTAATATGTAATGCAAATAATATTCACTTAAACTTTATAGCACAAAACATTATAGTTTAGCTTTACACAGGCACAGGGGCTGTAACAGCGCATCAGATGTAAAGTAAGAGAAAAAATACTGCATTATAATCCAGTATATAAATCAATATGTATAGAAACCAAATGAATATTGCATTACATTTTACATCTAGCCAAAAGGAAGGCTCCTGTTACTGCCTCTGGTGGAGGGGTGGGGCTCCTGTAATGGACCTGATTCCAGAAAAGGAGCAGCCCTGGATCAGGTGCCCCATCAATTCAGACATGTCATACGGATATGTTCTGCATGATTATTCTGTAGGAGGATTCTGGCTTCTTGTATTAAACATCATCCAACGATGGGAAATGTCTTGATGTTTCTGATCCTCCTGGGGATACATTCACAGAGTTGTATGTAAATGCTGTAATTGTCCAAAAACTTTGTAATAATGGAAAGTTCCCCAGAGACTGGGTAATGTTCCGCTGTACTAATTATCCTCTGATAATGCAGGACTGTTTAGGGCTAGCAAGAGGAAGCAGATGTTCACATGGAAAAATATATGCTCTAGGAAATTTAAGTGTAACTGAAAAAGTTGGGGGAAAAATGAGTAAGAGATAAGGGCAGACTCATTTTAATATATTCATTTTATATAACATTTACTTGAGGCATTATTACTGACAAAGACTGAGCAAGACCCCTAAACCTCTTTAAATGAGAAGCTGTATTTTCATCTTGTTAATAAAAATGCACTTGTTTTTAAATCTGTGCACACTGCAGGCAGCCAATCAGAGTGCAGTATTATCATCCACACTATGTAGTTATGCACAGTGTATGTCACACACCTTTTGTAAGTGATGCTTCAGTTGTTTAATTCTGGACTTGCAAGTTCTGAACAGGTTGTATGCAGAAAAGCAAGGCTAATTCCTCACAGTTTGCCAGAAAAAATGTCCTCTAAACAGACCTTAATAACTAATCATTTGGGGATCTGCATATAAACCTCTAATATTATAATATAAAACTGCTTAAATAACCTTTCTGTAGTTAAAATATGTTTTATGGCAGGAACTAATGAGACTACTGGGAACTTAAAAAACTAAAAAAAAAAATTCTAAATTTCTTTCTAAATTACTCATACATGTATGCTATTTAAAAAAATGCATATCTATTCAAAATATTAAATCTTATTAGAGGCCTCAGTATATTTTATATATACTGAATATATTAAATATAGACATCCTTTATGCAGTGGTACATCGGACAATACTGACAAAGAATGTTGTTCTACAGCAGTGTTTCAACCCAGCCTGTGTTGTCGCACAGCTTGTCCAATAGAATTGATCGAGCTACGCTAAGCCACAACTTTTATCTGTTATGAAGCAGATTTGTTCAAAGGCATATGGCATATTAACCGAGATTAACTTCTTTCATAGAACCAGAATTGTTTATTATTAATTTTTTTTTAAATTGTCAAACTTGGTTTTTCAATAAAATTTGTGAAATACACACCAACACTGAACTCACAGAGAGAGCTAATTCCATCAGCGCTGGGTGGAACAATATTGAGGGGTTTTTTTTCTCTCTCTCTAAAATGTTTTTTTTTTTCCCCAGTTTTATTTTGTAATGGTTTGTTGTTGAGGCCTCTTTTTGTACTGGAGTGTCTATATTAATTGCGTAGATGAAGTAAATATGTCATGCTGTACAACCTATGAAATTGGTCTCTTACAAAGATCAGTGAATTGCCTGCAAGTTACATGCTGCATGTTACTTGATATCACTTGTCCTCCAGCCCCCTGCTGGTGAGGACTTACCTTATATGTTAGCTCTAATTAATTATATTGTAGATATAAAAACAATTCAGGATTTTAATTAACTCTGCTGCCAGCACTGATGACTGTGCTAATAAAAGTGAGTGGGAGTGGGACAGCGTATTCCGTTATTAAAACGGCCAGGCATCCGGAGCGAGTGCGATACTCCAAAGGAGTCTGTTCTACATGCAGTATTTATGTGCAGTGCAGGGGCTTCCGGACTGCCTCCCCCCCTCCCCCATGCCCTGAGTCAGCGATACACTGCCAGGTACAGACAAATGTGATTATGGAACGCGAAGGGGGAACTGCATGTGGGAACTGTAAGTGTCAGCCAAGGAGAAAGGGACGCAAATGAGAGCAAAATCTATTTACCCTTTACAAATCAAGTTTAGGATACCAGTCCTCACCTGGCATAAGCAAATGTTTTCATTCATGTTTTATCCTCCTCTCGTGTGGTGGCCAATAAATTTTGGTATTCCGTTAGCAGCCCTCTTAAAACAACAGCGTAAGTCCCATGAGGAGTATCACATGTCACCATCACTGGTGTAGCTCTTCCTGCTCATAAAAAAACCACACCCCTTTTGTATTAGCATAATCAATGGTCTAGGCAGAGGAGGTGGACAAGTGAGTGAGTGAATGAAAAAGTGAAACAGAGAAGAGAGAGAGAGAGAGAGAGAGAGAGAGAGAGGGGCTGGGACCGTCTGCCTTGCTCGCCTTTGATTCGTTGCCTTCCTGCCTAATTGGATCAAGTGCAGACTTGCCTAGCTCCACGCATTGTGTTCTGAGTGCAGAGCCGGAGCAGCCGGGGAGGGGAGTGTGGACATACCAGACAGGAAAAGAGAGGGAGAAAAGGGATTGAAGGGACCAAAAGAGAGAAAGAGTGCTTGAGTGTCTATGAGAAAGAAAAGAAAAAGAGAGCGAGGAAGAGAAAGATTCTGAGAGTGAGGAAAGAGGAAGAAAGCAGCTACGTGTGCGTAAGGGAGAGAGAGAGGGAGAGAGAAGGAAGAGGAGGGGTAGAAGTGAGGGAAGGGGTGTGTGTAATCCTCACTTGCCCATCCTTCCGTGTTGTGTTGCGAGGCGTTAGCGATCAGCTCCTGCTCTTGTCCATCGGCTCTCAGGAGTAGACGGGCACCTGCTGCTCCTGGATGATTCAGCCACTCTCAGCTGCTGGAGCATGACAGCATGGCTCTCCCGTTGGCCGAGCCCCAGCCCCTGCTGCAGTTTCAGCTTCCTCCTCCCACTGCCCTTCCCTCAGGTACACACTGCCCTGCCGCTGGAGTTCTCTGAGCCACGCCGCAACGGAGTCTCCTGAGGAAGGGATCCACCTCTGGGCCGCCCCACTCCGCTCCTGCCTCCTGAGACCGTTATTTATAGACTTTTATGCTGTTGCGTGTTTTTCTCCTCACTCCACCAAGAAGGAGGATGCCTTGAAAAGAAGTCTTTTTTGGCACCAAGTCGGAGCCGCTTCCCAGATGTTAACGAGGGTTCTCCGCCTGTACCGAAGACCATCTCTGCGCTCTTGCTCCCTTCCCCCCCAGTGATCTGATAATGGACAACGCACTTTATGAGCCACAGTGCGTGATGCTGAGAAAACTGCTGCTTCTTCTGCCTGTGTAATATTCAGAGCTAGAAGCCGGGCATCCGGGGACACACTCCTGTACGAGACGAGAACGGGCGCAACAGGGAAAGGATAGAAAGAACAGACAAAGAAAGAGGAATGGAGTCATCAGGAGTGGAGGATTCTTCGGTCAGACTCTGCAAGACTCCGGGATCCACATCTCCCTTGGGCCAGTCTCCTGAAGGTCCTCTTGAATCCGGCCCCGAGGAGTCACCTGAAGAAGAGACGCCCGAAGAAGAGGAAGTGGTGGTCGGGGAGAGCGAGGAGGAGCGTGGACCTCTGCGATGCCTGGGTTTGGCTGCCGCTTCCTGTTGCGTATGTATTGAGCTGGAGCAGGTACGCAACTGTGTGCGCTCTGAAAAGATTTGCATCCTGCCAATTTTAGCCTGCTTGCTGAGTTTAGCCCTCTGTACTGCTGGTCTTAAGTGGGTCTTTGTGGACAAGATCTTTGAGTATGAGCCACCAACCCACCTGGATCCCAAGCGTATAGGCCAGGACCCCATCATCATTGACGCAGATCCTACGCTGGGGCTACCTGTATCATTTTCACACCCCACCTCACCCCCTGTGCCTCTCCCACCAACTACCACTACTACTGCTAACCCTGGACAGCCTGTGGTGTTTGTGGAGGGAGACTCCACGGCCGGCCCTTTTGCCCCCGCCTCACCCAAGGTGTCCCGCTTTACTCCCACCTCAGCAGTGACTATCTACACAAGCCCTGCCACTCAGCCCCTCCCCAGCACCACCCCTGAAACGGGCCGGAACAGCACACCAAGCCAACATCCTGGTCTGGAATCTAACAACATCATTACTAAAACCTGTAAGTACCACTTGGTGTTTGCATAGAGCCTCAGTGCTGACTTAGAGATTGATTTGATCATTTTTGGCTCAGAAGGGTCCCTAAGGAGAGATGGGGAATGCATCAATGTATGGTTTTACTGTGCACTGTACATGGCTTGCTGTGTGAAATCTGTAGTGTGTATATATGCCTTTAGTTATGTTGGGTACCATTTAGTCTAGAACAATTCACATCTAAATATTTTCTGTGCAATATTCCACTCAGACATCTTCCACAAAAAACTTCACAAGCATGTTAAGGTTTCATTTGCTTGTACTCCAAGCCAGTGTCATATTGGAAGGTAGCGCCTGTTGCTTGCGTAATCTGCTCAATGGCAGACATGTTGCATCTTGTCAGCAGTGTCACAAACAGCTGTGACTAAGCCCTCTCAGAATGGATAACTTTACCTGAGGATTGAATGTAATGCACACTCCCCTCTGTGACCGCAACCGACAGTTACTACTCTTTAAACCTAAACAGGATTACCAGAGACCGTACCACATCAATTACTTCAGTCCTCAGTAGGCAGCAATAAAACACAGCGCTATCATCCTTTTAGCGAGAGTGAGGGAGCTTCCTAGCTTACTGATTCATTTGCAGCTCTATAACAGCGCCGTTTCCTCTAATCCAAATGCTGTGGCGTGAGGAGACTTCCTCCTCTGGGTGTTCTAGTCCATTTCAAGGTCAGTCTGCAGAGGGCTAATTGATTCCCATCCATCGCCAAGCCACACAGAAAGACTATCCCAGTAATGCTATCTGCCTGCCTAACTGCTCTCCTCCATGACTTTGAAAGCTGAAAGAATTATATCGTCTGGAGGGCTGCCAGACTCTTCATTGCCGTGGTCCCCACCTCCCTTTCCCTCCACCTCCACTACGTTTCCTTTTCCTGTTTTTTTTTTTTTTCTCATGTCTTCCACCTATGCTGCTAGTAGCGATGTAGGGTGGTGCAGAGGTTGGACTGACCTACTGCAGCCAGCTGTCCTGGCAGAGACAAAGAGGGAGGGGGAGTTTCAAAGACCTTACCAGCCGTTCCAACACTATAGTTATCACTGCTCCTTTAGGTGCGTCATTTTATCATTTGCAAATAATTTGTAAAATGAAACAGATGCATTATTCATCTCCATCCAGACTCAGTTTGAGGGTAGGATGTTTGCTTAAACCCTTTTGAAACAAGTTGAGTTGATATCATGCTCGCTCACTCTCAGACAGTGGCTGAGACTGTTGCATATGCAACACAATAAGCAGTTGCGCAGAGAAGCTTAGCCGTATTCCTCAGTGAGAACTGAGATTAGTTAAAAGTGTGGATCAGAAAGGACTAGACGTTTGGACCAAGATAAAGGAGAACCTTGATGTGCGCTTACTACACAGCGGGATCCTAGAATATAATATACTTTTTCATTTTATAAGGTTAGAAAACTTGGCATGTTTAAAGTAGAGTTTCAGAGTCTTAAACCACATCTGACAGCCAACGTATTCCCTGCGTAGCTGGATTCAGTCAGTTTTATCAGTATTTCTGTCCCGCTCACTCGCATATGCATATATTACCTGAATCAGACGCTGCTGCGAAGCTAAAAGCCCTTCCCTTTTTGAGCAGCGTGATCAATTGTCCAGGCCCGGAATGGAAATGCGATCGGTTTCGTCGGTAATCTCAGTCTAAATCAATACACGCAGAGAGCAGGTCAGCTGCTATAGCAGGAAGCCCGGTGAAAGCGATAGTGATCCTGACCCCGCTGGACACGCACTGACTAATTGTCAGAGATAGGAGAAAGAGAACTGAACACAAGCGTCTTACAAAAGCAGATACGTCAATAGCATTCGCGTATGCGCTTGTATACGCACGTCTTGTCACTCTGCAACATAAATGCTTAATAAACACCTCAGTGTTGCATGTATTTGCATATTTAAAAACCAGGGAACCAGCGTAAACATTTGTGGAGCTTTTTTCTGCAACTTACGGTTGGCTTAAATATAATTTATTTAGTATATGGAAACTTTGTCTTGGTTTAAACTACATAAGATATAGCAGTTACTGCTATTATATAGAAAATAAGTTATAGCTATTTAGTTTGGTTTATGTTTAATACATTCCTGCCCAGCATCCATTCCACAACACATGATGATGATGATAAAGCTAAAAGTACGAAGTTGGCAAAGACAATACCACTTGTCGGGGCCCTTAAATTCATAAGATGATTACAAAAATTCTCAGTACAAAGATGTGCTAAGATGTTGGTGTACCATAGAGACATTATAAGTTGAAGAATAATTTCTAATTGAAGTGATTCTACTTCTTATTGAATATTTTGAGGTGTGTTGAACTTAAGAACAAGCATTTGAGTACTCAAACATTCAAAGCCTGAAAACTGCAGTTCAAGCTAGCTTAATTTCTAAATCTGCATTCTCTCTCACTTCCATGCCCCTTTTTCCCCATATTCACATCAACTGCAGTCTTTAAAAGTGGGTGCTTCCCTGTTTTATTTGTTCTTGTATATCCCCCTGACAGTTGGGCTGAGCTATTCTATAACAAAATGAGCTTCATTCATTAATTTCAGGACCCTTAGTCTGTTTAATATATCCTTGTGTCAGCAAGTTTGCTTTACAGTAGTTGTTCCCCATGTAGAGAAGCCTTAAGCCTGGTTTGTCTAATGAGACACATGCACATATACACTTTTCTCAACTAATGGTACACCTGCATGCTACCTGTCTTCAGGCAACACTGTCAACACAGTCCCATTAGTCAGAGCAACATTTATTTCTGCTTGGTCGACTGAACGTTTATCTCATAGAGAGCTGATTGAAGTCTACTTCCTCTAGGGACTGCCGCACTAGCAATGCGCCACGCACCGCTCCACGCACCGCTCCACAGGAGGCCAGCTCACAGTGATTTGATCTGAGCGACAGAGAAATATAATTCTTTTAGTGTTTTTATTTCCTCAAGGTTTATTCAGTGCCTCAAGGTCTTTGTTGAAGGGGATTGCTTCTTGCTCCTTTTCCACTTAACCAACACAGAGTATGACACAACAGACCTCAAGTCATACACGTCATGGGAAAGAGTAATTGCAGTTGGAGGCCGTAGTTTGCAGCTGGATAAATGTGAGATTAGGGTTATGTCATAAGTAGGGCTTCAGCTGCCCGTGGCTCAGCGGCCTCTTTTGGGCAATAATTTTCTTAGTGATGTTATGGTGCCAGTACTTAGGGTGGATAGTCTTGGCTTTAGGTGAGCTTAAAAGTAAAGCTTAGACGGGTTAAGGACACTTTTGGCAAGAGACGGCACGGGACCACTTTTTCTTTTCCGATATGAAAAATCTTGGTATTAGTATCAGCTAATACCAGTTTTAGTAGTCTTTCTGATTCCTATCTAAACAGAGGTTTAGATTACTGTCTGTAATGTGCCTTGTCTTTCTGTTGCTGAGGGGACAGAGGTGCAGTTGTTTTTTTACCTGGTTTTGTTGTTCGGTTGCCATGAGTTTGATTTGAACAGCGTTGTTTCAGTGTTGCTATAGCCACTTTTCCATTGCATGGTACCAGCTCAGTTTGGCTCGACTCTACTCGCCTTTTTTGGTTTCCCATTGGGCAAGCCTGGAAACTGGTACCTGGTACGGCATGCTATTTTTGCTGTTAACTCCATTGAGGTTTCATGTGAGCTGAGCCAATACAAGAAGGTGATATAAAAACACTGCCGAGTGGTCGGAGAGAATTGTTGAGAGGGATAAGCCACTTTTCCACCATAAACACATATGCTAACGCTAGCTGATAGGTTAGCGTCATTTTTGGGGTCACATTCAAGCAACTGGAATCGTCTCATTGTCTTAGTATTTCCCAAAATCTACAGCAGTCTTTTGTCTTACTGCCATCAGCTTCTTTTTAAAATTGTAGTTTCATGTGCTAACGCTAGCTACCAGGATAGCATGCCCTATTGCATTGCCTTTGAGCGAACAGAATTATCTCATTGTCTAGTATAGTTTGTAGTATTTTCCAAACTCTTTCATACTAAACTGCTTGTCTGTCTCAGGCCTGTTTTGTAGGCAGTGGTACTCGGGCATTAAGTATATTGACCTGCGCAGGGAAAAGCTGCCATGTTCTTTAGCTCAGCTAACTGCTGTTAGCTCTGTCATTTTTCATTCGGCTGCTCTTGCGGCACAACACTTGCAGGCTCTTTGGTGCGTTGGGTGTTGTGTTGAGTACTTGTAGATGGAGCTGTTACTGCCCCCTTAGCCTTATTGATCTTTTCCCTGACTCTTCTTTCCCTGTTTTCTTTCTCCAACTTGGGCTTCATGAACAATGCCTCCTTTGAAGTGATTCCACTGAGCCTTGCTCATAGATTGTTTCCCAGTGAACACTCCTGGGGTGTAGCTTAGTTTTGGTTTATTTGTTCAAAGTAAACATTTTTCATACCCTTAGAACCCCTCCAGTATTTTTTTACATTAAAATGATAGTGTTTGTCAATATATGTTTGAATGTGAGAATGAATGACTGTCTTTAGCAAGTCATGTTGAAATATTTATTACAACTTTAAATGTGCTTGTGCAATCCATAATGGTAATCCTGTAGGTCCCTATCTCACAGCATGGATAGTTATTTAACGGTAAGAGCCTATACACTTACTTAATAATGTATACACGACTTCCCATACACTACTGTGCTGATGGCTATATTGATTGCCACAGTCCGTCTCACCAGCATCCCAGAGGTGGCTCCTTGTCAGCCCACACTTCGAATGTTTTTCCATTGAACTGTGGAGGTTCAAAACATACAGTCATGTTTTAATTGCTGCGGTGGTTTTATGACTCATTTTGTACCTTAAATCGTATTTAAGCTGGATTAGTTTTACTAGAGGAGGTCCTGTAATTTGTAATGGTTTAACTGGACAATTAGTCTGTGATTAGTCTGTAAATTTCCCCAGATTCCCTCAGGCAGCCCACATCAAAATGTCAGAGCCCTAAACAACAGAAACTAACTCTGTAATAAAATAGCATTAGGCTAGTAAAGTGGACACATCCAAAAAATGCCACCAAACTAGAAGTGTGCTGCCCTGTAAAAGTTACTTTCATCATATTTAATTTTCATTCTTCTTTTAATTATAGGCCATCAACAAAACTGTTGTAGATTATAGCTGGGCGAACCGAGAAACCACATAATGGAAGTACCTATCTAAATCTAGATACAGGAAGCAACCGGGAGTCGTTACCATCAAACAAGATGTTCTGGGTAAAGGGGCGAAACATCAGTGAAAGATGGTTCCCACCTGAAGACCATGCAGCTGGTACTGTGACAGGTAGAAATGCCTTGAAGTGTTATCGTCTGTTAGTAGGTTTTGCTATTACCCTGCGGTCGATTTAAACAGAGCTACTATGACCAATGAAGGCCCAAGTTCGGCGAATTACGGAAGGTAATTCACTCCAGGATTATTACTTAGCTGACTTGTAAAAACTGCTGTCACGGCAGGTTTGTATATTAAATTCACAGTTCTCACCGGTAATCACTCAGATTACAGCAGCTCCCCAAGTAAAAGGAATTCAGCTCCAATAGGACATGCTTGTTAATTCCTGTTTATCTTTTTAGCCAAATTATCTTTGAAGTTATGTCAGTTCTTGTAAATGATATATTCATCCAGCGCACTTCCCCCTCCTCCTCTCCTCTTGTTGCTCAGCCTTTGTTCTGAGATAATTAGGTTCATGTAGAGGTCATGTCACACACTTAGCAAATGAGTACTGGCCCATCAAGCCACCTCTTACCTATAATACTGCTGTTCTCTTTCACGAGATGCGTCAAATCTCTGGGCTGCTTATGGTTTAAATCTGGTCGGTTTGGGAGTAATGTTTTCTTTTACTTGAAGTAAACCAATGTGGCATGTTTCCCATTATTTAATTAATGCTGGTCTCCATAATTTGTCATGCTAGGGCCAGTTAAGTTGATTTCTGCAGGCTAGCTGGAGCTTTCCGGAGCTTGTATTCTTCAAATTAGGCACAGCAGTTCTCAACACCAGAATTAATTAAAAAAGAAAAAAGCACCATGACAAATACATGCTGAAGACGGACATTAAAATATATATATATATATATATATATGAATTTGACTTAAATTGCATTTGTTAGAACATACAAAGAACATAAGTCTTAGCCAAATGCTGTGTGCTATAAAGGCATGCATGCTATTTGATGTTTGTGTAGATCATGGTTTATGAGCCGTCCCAGTGGCCTGTCTCCCTCTCTCCCTCTCTCTGTCTCTGCCTCTCCCTCTCTCATTGTCTGGGTGTGTGTGCCTGGGCTGCTTCTTTATTGCCCATAAAGTCTTTCCTGCTGTACGTGTGGTCCAGCAGTCACCATCTCCATCAGCATGGCTAGCACCACCTCATCTGGCTACCCAACACACAACCTCCATCTGTACTGCCAATTAGCCAGCACTGTAGCTTTTATCTCGCTACACTGTGCCATTGATGCATTATAAACATCCGACCAGAATAGTTTCGGTCTCTCTTGATCTCACTGTCACCTACCTGGGAAGGATCACAGGCGCGTGCCGGAGACGCCATCCTCACGTGTTTGTGAAGTCGAAGTGCAGATTAGCTTCCTCACCTTTTATCAGATGGTGGCTTATTGCGACACTGACAGGTGCACTCATGATTATGCAAATCAAAGAACTAGAAGAATGATGTTGTCCAATTACAACACCTAATGAAGACAACGGGCCTCCTTCCCCTGCCGCCTTTTTGGAACCGTTAGACTCTCTGCCTTGTTCTGATAGAGGTTATTTAGTTTTGAGGGAATTCACACCGCTTTTTGAAGCGAGCCTTTGACCCACACGGTGAGCACGAAATTCAGCAGGGCATCAGTTTTGGTGGCATGAGTATGAGTCAACAGGATTAGCACTTCAAATGTACATAGGGGTCGGACCCCCTAGATGAGGGCAGTGGGCTAACGAATTCATTATCCTTATGGGGAAAGGCCAGCTGAGGCGACCGTCTCTAATTTAATTAGACTGCAACCAAGTGACATCTGGCAGTTATGCCATGGCTGAAGGTAGATGCCGTTAGATCTTTGCCATTCAGAATGGATTAATCTAATGGCTCCTTGTGTTCGATCCCTGCACCAGTGAGTCAGCAGTCCAGACGGCCCTTTTTCTCAGTCCTTGCAATAATATATGATTAACCTTTTCCTTCTGCTGTCATTCATCCATCATAGTATTTTAGTAAAAGGCTTGTGGTGCAATCTCAGAAAATCCTTGATATTATTATTGAAGTTTGTCCTCATATTGCCATTCCTCTTCCTCTTGAGCAGTTCTTTTTTCATTTAGCCTGTGATGCTGAGGTAAAGAGAATATGTTTAATTGATGATGAAAGTGCTTCTGTGCTATTTGTCAGATAAAATCCATTACTTAATGATATGTCACGTCTCATTTGTTTTATGTTAGACGCCGAGGTTGCTTGTCTTTTTGGCCATGAGATTTAGAATCTTCGTCTGTGCAGCTGAGGATGAAAAATGTGCCCGTCTCTGCTTACAATGAATAATCCACAGAGAGGTTTAGAGATAAAAATCAACAGTGTCTGACTGGAAAATCCCATTACGTGAAGGAAGTGTCCATTCAGCCTCCCTAAGAATAGGAGCAATTGAGAAGTGTTACATTATTTAGCTTTGCAATATATTATACCTCTATTTCACCTATCATTTTTTTCTTTTTTTGTGTCTGCAGTGGACTTAATGGCCTCATCATACACATTTCATCAGTTAGCAGAAAACTTTTAGACGATTAACCCCTTCATGTTCGCCTTATATGGGTGGAGGCACCTTGATTATTACTACTTACCACTTTTAAGCTGTCCATTGCTCTGACTGCATGTTGGGCCTGTTCTGGAATTTGGCAAAGATTGAGTTCATGTGCATCGATACTCAGTAGAACTGTGGTAATTCAGTTGGTACTCATGAAATACTTAAGTCGTTGAACTGGTTTTATGCAGTGCTAAATCTTAAACTCAAGTAAATTTAAGTAATAAAACATTATTCGTCTTTCAGATACTTAAAAGTAAAGATTTGCCAAAATATACACAGTTGGAAAAAAATATTAAAATTGGAAAGTTTTCCTTTTTGCCATTATCTGAATGAATTGTCTTCTGGCCTTTTTTAACGGAATGATAAGGGGCAGATTGTTGAGAGTGATTATATGATACCGCACCGGAAAAGCAGGTCCCCTGGAGCTTATGCTGTGCAGTGATATTGTCGGGATGCACATCAGTCTTATGTTACAGAGCAGCCAGGCAAGGTCACCAGAGACGAGACGCACTGCATCAGCACGTTTCCTATGTGTGAATGTGCCCTTAATTCTAATGCAAGTGCTTTCAGTATGCTGCAATACTGCAGTAATCAGTCACACAAATCTGCTTTACTTACTCATGCATTAGTAGCATAACAACTTCTAGTACATACATTATCCATTCACAGAAACTTCTCTCTGCATTTCACATTAGTTAGTAAGACAAAAGAAATGAGCTGCACGTTAAATGGGCTGTAACTCGCACCACTTTGAGACTGTAAAAAGACGTGATGGTGTGTAGAGCATATGTGTGTCTGCCATCCCTAGACACGCTCATTAAATGACTCGTAACGGGCTGAGTTGAGGAAGGCAGCATGTGCTACAACGGCTGAGGCACACCTTTAAACAGGCCAACACCCTAGTGCTCGTTGAAATTTCTTTTTGTTTTCATTCTCATTGTTTCATTCCCGAATGCTCCATGCTACACTTGAAAGACAAATGGCCCAGGTATGAAGTGGTCACTCTGAGCATTCTGGTTTAGCAGCCGTTTTGTTTTGTTTTCTTTTCTAGGACTAAACCTGTTTTACGTGTTCTGCACTGGCTCTGATAATGTATTATGTATTGATGGCAACATTCTGCTCAGAAACGTATGCCTCTTTTAGCACCTATTTAAGGTCACAGAATTATTATTTTGTGTATTTTATTGTCATTATATACTCCAGAGAAATGATTTTACACAACGGTTTGTTGAAATATCATTGTTTTATTGTTTAATGGAACAACTACACTGTTACCACATGATTTTTGATCTGGTTATGTGCAATATATTGAGACAAAGTTTTATGGTAATATTCTTTGCATTTCTAAAATAAAAATAGATTAGATGTTTGTTCTGAATTTAGAGAAAAAAATATTTTCAAGCTGAGTCTTCCTTGCTAAACCTAGGAACATACAGTTAGTCATGATTGGTTCTGGACTACCTAAACATCTTTCATCTGAGTTTTGAATTCTTGTGATTATGGTTTAAGAGGAAACATGTTGAAAAGGACAACAATTTTAACATTTATTATGTTTTTTAATTTATCAAGGTTACAGGAGGCAGGTTTGTTAGTGATACTACAAGCCCCATATAATGACAGATGTAGGAAAGACCTTTTTCATGCAAAACCTGCAATTATGGAAAAAAGACAATTTACCAGTGACTGAACCAACTGCTTTAATACTTTTTAAGTTTAGGGAGTTTTAAACCATTTCTATTGGCCAATCAAAAACTGTTGAAAAGATAATGCTTGGATAGTCACAAAGATTCTTTATAGATGCTTGTCTCACATTAAACTAAATATCTATTTACTGGCTATCTATTAAATATCAAATAGACTGTATTTCTATGAAATTAATTTTAATAATCCTAACACTCAAACTTAAAAACAGTCGCTTTAAGATAACAACGATCTCAGCCCTAAACCTGGTCCTAAACCTAACCTTGATGCTAATCCTTAGCGCTTCTGCAATGCAGAAAAAAGTTATGACCTCCAGATTTTTTGTTGTTTATTTGCAGTTTTTATTATCGGTCTAGTCATGCTTTCATAGTATAAAAGGCACTAGATAAATAGAGGGTCAGCTCGTGTGCTTGGTACAGTCTAGTAATGTGTGCAGTGTTTTATTTTGGACTCTGGCCAGTGCCATCATGTCATTTATTTAGCTCGCACAGGTGATACACCTCTCTGTAAAGAGCGTGAGTGGTTTTAGCTCTGCTCATGGACTGCTGGGCCACAGTGGAGTGTTGTATTTTGTGAAGTGCGGGACACTCAGCCTAACAGGAGCCTCTATTCTACTGCAGCGAGAAAATCTCACTCAGGGCCGGGAAAAGCTCCGGCTGACAAAAGAGTTGTTAAAATATCAATGAGTGCGCATCTGCTGCTTCATCCACCGTAAAAAGGCAGAATGTTGAAATGTCAGTAAGTATGCATGGACAGAGGCGGCATGCACAGCAACATTAGCAGTGACTACAATGCAGCAGTAGAAAAAAGAGGATTTTACAAACAGCATCAGTGGGATCCTTTCTCCATCTTTTTATCTCTTCTTTCTTTTCATTCTCTCTCCATTTTCATAGACTCCCTCCCGGTCTTCATCTCTCTCTTTACCTGTTCTTGCTCCCCCTTTTTTTAAAATCATGTCTTTCTCATCAAAAAGGTTCTCTCTCATTTTGCTAATGGTCTCTCACCCTCATGGTCTTGCTTTCTCTTGTTTTTCTATTGTCTCTGTTTACTTTCATAGACTTCACTCTTTCTCTTTTTCTTTCTGTCCCCAATACTTCTTCACTTTTCTTCTTTATTTTCATTCTTTCTCCCTCTCCCCATCCATGTTCTCTTTCCTTCCATCTCTGTCCCTTTCTTACATTTCTCTTTTTTTAGCCCTCACTCTCTCCCACATCTTTAAGTTTTTCCACCTCTCTCACCCTCTATTCACATATTCTCTTGTTCTTTTTTTTTGTTGGTGGTCTCTCCGTCTCCCAACCATTTCTCTCTCTCTCTCTGTGCCACACCTTGCAGGGTGTGCGTTTGTCTCTCTGCGCTATTCCTCCTCTCTTGGTGCATTAATGATGAATTGCTTGCCTAATTAACACAGCACGCACTCAGCATCTCACCCATGTGCTGTATATCCTCTCATCATCACTGCTGTGTGGCTTCTCTGCTGTAGGTTTCACTGTAACAGGTCACTGCACTGCAGCAGTTTGTGTGCTGCCATCGTTTGGGCTCCTGTGGGAGAGGACGTCCATTCAAGGTTAATCCTATAGGCTCGGCGCAGTCCGCCCATGCTGTCTGCCCCTCTCTTTGGCTTGCGCTGCGTGTGGTTTCCCTTTGGGGAATCGATGAGTTCTTGTTTAATTTCCCCACACCGGTCTAGCTCAGTACGCACAGCACCTGCTTAGAAAACATGAAGATGAAGAATCATCCCCCCAGTGTCTTCTTTGAGCCTCTCCTTTTGTTGTTCTCTTATTTGCCTTCCTCTCTTTTGGCAAATAGAGCACTTAAATATCCTAAGGGCCTGAGGATGTGCACTAGTTTAGTCCTGGGCTGATTTGTGCTGATTTTCTGCATTCAGTTTGCACTACACTTATTTGTTTCTTTGTTAAATCATCTTCATTAATTAAGCAGTGAATGTGTATTTAATGCTTTGGTTTGTGTTTTGTTGTACTTTTTTATCCCAATTTAGTCATGCCCTATTCCACCGGGTAGCTATGTCTCCTCCATCACACACTGGTACCAAGCTGGGAGGCAGAAGGCTAGCACGTGCTTCCTAGAAGCCATTGATGCTAACACAGCATCCTTGAACAGCTCAATATTGGTAACACTAACTGCAAATTCTGTTGCGTCAGCTAACCGTGGGGGGGTAGGGAGGGCTAGCCTGCACACCCAGAGAGAACGAGGTTAATTATGCTGTCTTAGATACTCAGCAGCGATTGGCTTTGACTCCGTCAATTCTGAAACATTGCTATCGGCCTATTCATCATGAAATGTTAACACTATGTAAAGAGATACTGGCATTTTAATAACATAAAACTTTGTTGGGACAGTGACAGTAATCATGTCTAAAATGACATTGAGATGATCACAAATGGAACATATGTCACTGTTTTTTGAGCTGTTGTCGATACATATTTCTCTGGAACAGTGGCCTGATTTAGTGTGCGCGGGTATTAAACCCATTTGCCGCTTAGAGCATAAATCTTTGATTTATATTTTATTGTTCACTCAAACTTCCTGCCTCTTTTGAAGGGAAGGCTCAGTCTATGCCAGCTCTGAACAACACATTTGTCTGCGCCGCGTGATCCTTTACGGATGCCTGTCCTAGAGCAGGCTCTTTAATGAGGCTCTAATAAGGAGAGACAGGCTGGCATGCGATGCAGGGCCTGTTTGAGGCATTATGCATAAGAGATGGATGTCTGACATTGCGGGTATGTTTTGGAACGTGAGAGGCTACAGTGCGACGATGTCATACCGCACCTGAAACAGAATGTCAGATGAAAAAGCATGTGCTGTGCCACTTGCAGGTTTTAATTTTTTTAGATGTTTTATTCATTCATTTATTTTATTAGATTTTTTAAAAAGTATGACAGAAACGAATAAACGCTGGATTAAAGTACATAAAATTGTTATTGTTTCTATTGGAGAGCCCTGAGAAACATTTTCTTTGGCTGTTAAAAATCATTGAGGTGTCCTTTCTCAAAGTCTTCAGTGGAGTGGAAGAGGGATGTTTACTACCTGTTTGGAAAAGGTGACAATTATCAGTGTGTGCTCCAGTAGTGATGGACCAGTACAACACATGGGAGCTCAAGTTCAGGTGGTCATTATGGAGGCACTGCTGTGGTGTTTCTGATTGCTCTTTCTGCCTCAACAAGTCTGAGTGAGGGAAAAAAAGTCCCAGAAGGGCTCCACTCCCCAATCTTTATCTGAATCACACGCATCACCACATCTGGGCCACATTCATAGTTAAAGTTTCACATTACAAAGTAATGCATCTACTCCATTATAGTGTAGCTTAAAATATCCCAGGAATTAAATTTTCTTACTGTCATGAAGTGGAGAATATACAGTATATAACCTTTCCAATTGATCTACCCATGCTCCAACCACAAATGTGTTTTTACTTACTTTTATTGAGCAGTGGGAGTTTACTCAGTGGAAAGTTACTAATGTAGTTTCTCAGTGTTCCTTAAATCTTTAATGCTATTTACGATATGCTTAGAAAAATATATTGGGACCCAGCATATAATTATGATAGTGTCATATTGCTCACCCCTATTTGCATGACAAACATTTACAGATCTACATTGACAAAATAACTGTAATGCACTACATTTTCTCTTTATGATAAATAAGACTTTGGCCAGCATTCTGCTTGTCCAACCTCACAACAGTTGCTACAGAAATAGACATTTGTGGGAGCAGCATGGATAAGCCAATCACCATAGCGGTAATGTTATATTATTATCACTTCTGACTAACACTGCGTTCACATCTCACATCTGTCTATTTTCATGGCTGACATATTGAATTTAGCCGCCTGCCTACAGTAGCAGGGTATTATAATTGCATTAGGCTCCGAGACAAGCTTATGAAAAAAAAATGTTTCTCCTTTTAGTATTTACATAGATAAAAAAAATATTGCAACCTGTTTTATGTCATATTATAATAGAGAATAATATAAATGTTCAGACTAAAGTTTGGAGCGAATAAAACCTGTGGATGGAAAAATTCTCATTACTCCAGAGAGAGTAGTGACACCAATGACAGTTTCAGGTCAATGCATATGTACTGCTACGGCTGTACTTCCACTGCTGGAGCTGAAAGCAGCAGGCCCACCCGGCTGTTTCCATATTTAGTTCCACATGCTGTGTCATTCTTAGATCATGTTCTTGTGCTGTCTTGCTGTATTATCCCTCAGATTATGTTGATCTTTTACATTCATTCTAGCCTCTATAAACACATTTTGATTTTCACACTTTCTTAAATAGCACACATGGCATGCCCTGTGTCTGAGTTCAGCGCCTACATATGGGGTATCCTCTGCCAGAACAGTGTGTTGTAGAGGAGGTTCCTTCTCGGCTCCATTAATTGTGTGGCGTTACTAGTGCGACTCAACCCACGCACACAGTGATTTCAACTCTTTTATCAACTAATCCGCACTCTGTGTCACACTTTCTTCAATTTTTTTCTCTTTGTTTCCTTGGAGCTGAGCATTGAATATGTATTATGTGTATTTAATGAGGGCATAGATTAGTTTTAATCCTAAAACAAATGGACCTAAGGCGCCTTTTGTGGACTGTTACGATGGTGTTGAATATTCCTTAACCCCATAGATTCTAAGCTTATTATGCACTTATTATTCATCTGGGGACTTTTACTTTTTCAGCTACTATGAATCATGTAGTAACTAGCAACCATAAATCTGATATGCATGTTAGGCAGATTAAGGAGCCAAAGTGCAGGCTCCTTACATATGTAACCTGGCTTTTATTGGCATGCCTGCAGTATCCCATGAATTGAATTAGTAGAAGATCTTCTCTTCGCTACAGTTGCACAATCCAAAGCTACATGCAGCATTTGGTATGATTTGCACGTTGAGCCAGCCACAACTTTTGGCCAGTTGACTAGCTGACTAGCTTTCTGTACCTACCATGTTCGAACATTTTCATGCAGCAGGGTTTAACCTGCTGTGACTAGGCTTCTGTGAAAGATAGGCACTAATGTTTGTAAAGCTCAGGGCCTAATATTTTTAAATATTAAGTTTTCCCCCTAAAATATCCCCCTAATCACACTACAACACCGGACCAGAGGGCAATATGGTACAAATATAACATTTTTAAAAAAGTTCAGGATACACAATATAGCACGCTGTTTCTGATATATAATATTTTGGAACAGTAAGAAAACACATGCTATCAAAAACATTAAACAGTACAACTTATTTAGTTAACCTTTCAGATACTGTGCAGCACAACTTTCAGTTAAACAGGACTTATTATGCTCCTATTGTAATGGCCTGTGTTCCATAGCCAAAGTATGTTCAGAAAAACACAGTGACATAACAATAGCAAACAAATATTGTTATAATTTCTCATTTGCTTAATTAGCATTTTTTGCAATGTGTTTTCAGTGAGTACATTTGTGGGTGGAGCATGACTAGACCATTTCAGCAGCCCATTATTAAGTGGGATTAGCTTGTGTTGTCACTGAGCATGTGCTGGTTGCCCCTGTGTGATCAGAAGAGCTGTCAGTCAAGGCGTGGGTGAAAATGGGGAGGAAAAGAGCAAATCCTGCGCAAGCCTTTAGATCCAGCCATGTGTCTTTATAATCTATGAAGTGAACAACAGACCAGACTTCTCAGGGCTTCTCCTCAGCATAAGCCTTCAGAAAACCACCCTGTGGGTTGAGACTGTGAATGTGAAGCAGTGGCAGAGGCAGATAACCGGAGCGCGTAGCTCTCTCCCTCACCTGATCGGGTTAGAGCCATTCATCCGCATCCCGCAGAGATAGCAAGCTCGCCATGCACCTCCGAGCAGCTGCCTCAGAGCGATTTCCCACAATCCTCTCCACTCAGTGTAGGGGACTGAACACTGCAGTGGCTGCAACTCGACTGGCAGGAGGAGATAGAGACAGCCAGACTAAAGTGACAGCACAGATTTCCATTTGCAGTGCATTAGTGATTTTCTTTGTAATGGATATGCTCTTTTTGTCTATACCGACTACTTTGATTCATTTATGCTGCAAAGTTGCCCACTCACACCAGTAGGCCAGGAATATTTTAAAGCTAATCAATACGCATCAAAGGGCTAACTTCTTAGCTGCACACATTTTAATTATCAACTCTTTAAAGAGTTCTTTATTTTGCTGCTTTGTGAAACAACAGAACACTTACCGCTACACTGCTGTGCAGTTTACCACAAG
Organism: Megaleporinus macrocephalus; assembly: GCA_021613375.1. Classification (NCBI taxonomy): domain Eukaryota; kingdom Metazoa; phylum Chordata; class Actinopteri; order Characiformes; family Anostomidae; genus Megaleporinus; species Megaleporinus macrocephalus. The sequence goes on along the minus strand of CM038720.1, from coordinate 29,100,126 downwards.
CCTATAATTATACAGTTGACTGCAGTGCAGGTTTATCCTGCTGTTCTTACAAAGCAGAGTTACAAAAACAGCAAGTGCATTAATTAAATTAATGGCTGATGTAAATTTGGATATTGCAATAAATGATATTGTCGTGAACCTAATTTAGTTTAGTTTAATTTAGTTTTTTTTACACTAAATTAGTGGCCCAAAGCTAGGCTGAAGGCTAGCTCTTGGTTAAGTGGGAAATTATGAGCTAAGGGTTTGCTTTGTATGTTCTAAAAGCTCTTAATAGCTTTAATAGCAGTTGCTGAGCAATTTAATTTAATATTAAATTCTAATAAGGACTTTGCAAAACAGAAATAACTAATTTGGTAGATGGTAGTTACTGTGTAGTAAGTCTTAAGATAATTAACACTTTTATTGGCATTATTATGTAATAAGAGTGTAATAGTCAACTGTTTGCATGTAAAAAGGTAAGGTAGTCTCCTGGCCTCTATACTTTTGAGGTCCTGGGCATAGACACCTCAATCTGAGTTGTGCACACACAAGGATCTTTCTATGATTGCAGAGTAAGAAGGAGAGTGTTGGAGGTTACCTGAAGGCTGAATTAGGGAGAGCAGTCCTATTCATCACCAATGATGCAGCAGATTGCTGAGGGGAGAGCCAGCTCTAGAGACTCATCTAGTAGCCAGGGGGCTGGCAGAGTTGCCAAAGCATAAGTCTCACTGGAAATGGGGGAAAAAAAGTAAACTTGCAGTACAGTTTGTTTCTTGGTGCTAGGTAAAGCTGCATGATACGGACAAAATATTAGTAATGCAATTGATTAGCCTTGTATTGTATTTAAGCATTGTTGAATCTTTTTGTGATTTAATTGAATATTAGCCTGTATTTAATAAGTAATTTGCTTTTGTTAGATTACAGGTATACCTTAATTAAACACTGACAGAAAAGCCATTAAAAGCCATTATAAAAAAAGAATGTGACCAAGATGTAGACTTTTTTTTTTTGCACAGTTGGTATTTTATGTTAAATTCAGCAAAAAACATTCAGAAATCTGTTCTTTGTAGAGGAAGTGTTCACTTATATTTACAAAATCAACAAAAAAGTGTCAACTGATCAGAGGGTATCCTAAAAGCAAAAAAAAGAAAAAAAAGAAAGTACATTTCTTAGGTGTCTGTGAACAAAAGCAATTCCCTGACACCACCTGTCACAGGGTCCCCCTGGCTGTCCGGTGCTGCGCTGTGCGTCCACTGTGAATGGAGCAGAGTGGGGAGACTAATTAGCAGTTTATGTGAGAGTCCTGATTAAAACAGATGCTTCCTCTGCCCGCCTCCCCTCTGGTCATAACGTGTAGCCTGCAGAATCCCCTGTCAGAAGATGGGATCAAAGACGCCTTCTCTCTGCCTGCTCCAGCAAGCATGTAATTGGGGTTGGAGCACTCCAGGGCTCGTGCTCTGTCCCTCTCTTACAAAGTCATATGCTTTTTACACTTTTCTCTGATTCATGTAAGCTGATAACATTCTTAAGCCTGTAACAACTTTACTGTGATGTGCCATAGATTGTCCTACTAAAGTTGTCCTGCTAACTAGTTCTAATGTTCTTACGAGATTTTTGTGAGGCTAGATTGATTGATTTAGATTGATTGATTTTCGCGTGTTAGGCTTACAGAAGTTTTGATTATTACACTGAGGCACCTTAGGCACCGTGTCTCAGAGGGCGTGCTTTCTCTTCATCCACCCTTGTGAGGACTAAAGGCAGACTCACTATCTCCTCATCAGGTACAAAGTGCTATTACAAAATAGGACAGGTCATCACTAGCTTGTTAGCATGCTAACATAACAAAATTGTCTTAATAGTGATCTCACTAGGCAGGTAGCATTGGTTAGGTCTTTCATGGTCACTGTGCTATTCTTGGAACAAGTCTTGTGGAGAATAAGCATATGCAAATGAAGCCTGGAATAGTTTTAGGGATATTTTTTAGCATAATCAGAGGACAGCCCTTAGGGTGTTTTGAACTGCCTTTTCCCGAGGATCAAAAGTGACTGCGGTTTGTTTCCCATGGTTGCGTTTCTAAGTGCAAACCAGCGCAGAATTTAAACTCTACTTATAGGAGCAATTTGGTGAAATGTAGGATGCAGCCTCCAGGCCCACCAGCTCTGCAGGAAGCTACTTCCTTACTTGGTTTTGAGAACAAACGCGCCTTTCCGCTGAGCAGTGCCCACTCATTCCACAGCCTGCAGCCTGCGGTGCCGTTCCTGACACGTGCCTGAAGTTGCTCAAGAGTTGTGTGAAGCACACCTATCCCACCTGGCGGTTGCACTGGGATGAGGGCGTACTTAGTCTCCATGGTTTCACACACAAACAGATGCTCTGGCCACTTCCTGCAGGCTCTGGCTGCCAACGTGTGAAATTAATCATCTGATGCCCCTGCCTGGCTGCGTTAGTAATGGCTAGTCTGTGCAGCCCCTCTAACATCTGATGCAATCTGGTGATCTAAAAGCTACCTCACACAATGTTATTACTCATGTACCTGTACATTCATGGTGTCATAAGAACAAATACTATCAAATAAATACTTTGAAGTCACTTGTTTTTTGCCAATTGACCAACATTACATTGAAGAACATTTTAGATAGTAAATAAAATTACTACATTTGTGTTGAAGGTAACTGTGACTTGTTACAATCAACACCGTTTAATGAAATCAAGCAATTCTATGGTTAACCATTTTATGTCGTACCAGTATATCATTATGTATGAATGAATTTTCGACCTGTTTATTACCTGAAATATGGGGTGTGTCTCAAAATCTAGTGAGTTGCCTACATAGACAGCATTTTATCTCATAGTATGCGCGCTCACAACATGTAGGCTGTCTATCCCAATTCTTAGATACCTTAAACATTCTGTCTACTAAGGCACCTTATTCTGCCGTGATTTTAAGGAAGCATCGAATGCTTCCTCAGCCACTAAGGCAATCCCAAGATGCAACGCAGGCAGAACTTTTTCCCTACAAGGCGGACAACAGCGGAGCTACTAGTGGAGAAGTCATCTTTAAGTTATTCCGATTTTCTCTGGTGTTTTAATGTGTTTCCTGTTGTACAACCACACAAAAAAGGCTTTTATTTGCAACGAGTCGTTAACCATTTCGCCGTTTTATACTCGAGCCATTAGCCTTTATGCTAATGGATTTTTAAGCCTCGGGCTATTGTTTTATATAGCCGACGGCTTAGCAACTAGCTAAAATGCTGGTCGCGTGCAGTGGGTGGGGACAAGCTGTGATGCAGCTGCTCTCTAACCGGAGCATCTCAGTAATCTGTCCTATGAGGAGAGATGTCAGGTAGAACGCTGCTACTTAAACAACTGCCTACCTAGTCAGTGCCTACTTAGACACCTCACTAGGTTTTGAGACACACCCATAGCTAGCCATTTTTAGGAACTGCCTTTTGTTTGGGCAAGGACTTTAAACAGGACTTGATCATTTACTCTAAAGACAATGTGAGTTTTCTTTCTATGTGACCTAGACAGTAGCATACAGTATAAAATGTCTGTATCCTTGTTTTGTGTTGTATTAGCTCTTATAAATGAATATGAATTTCATGAGTTTTGTCATCTTTTCAAATGGGTTCATCAGGTCCTGATGAATCTGGTGAAGCTGATGAAGCCATGACTTCTTTCCATATCCAGCCAACTGCTTTTTATAATGTACATAAACAGTGTCAAGTCTGTCAGCAGTATTTTTAATATGCCGTGAGTCATCATTTAAAGTTGCAACATTGGTTGGGTGCGGAACTGCCAGTCAGTTACAGGGAGCACTAATGATTTCAGGTGTAATGGTTCAGTATGACACTTGGGAAACATTTCAGTAGATCTTTATCCTAGAGACAGCAAAAGCCCATCCTAAAGAAGCAAAATGAATTATAATCGATCGACATGAGGCCAGCACTCTGGGTGGATGGGTGTGAATAGAATATTAATATGTGCTTTATAATATTGATGGCTCAAGGTAGACAATGAAAATTCTCCATTTTATATTCAGCCTATGTTACCATGCACACTTTTTAATTCCTGTATAAAACCAAGACCCCTATTCAGCTTACACACAATAATTAGTGATATATGTGATTAGTGTTTATGATTTAATTTCTTGCTTTTATCTAGAAATCCAAAAAAAAGGTTAATGTTCGCTGTTGCTATTTGCAGTGTCAGAACTTCTATATCTAGAATTGGTAATCAGTCAATCCTAACATCTATTAAATCAAGTATTGTGCAGGGATATTTCATGCCTTCCTATTGCTGAAAATGCAGTTGAAGTCTCTTTTTTTTGCACTAGTTTGATCTAATGTTGTTTGATTCCAGTCCCACGATGACTTGGAGGGAATGTACTACCCTGACTTGACTCTGTTGAGCTGCACATGGTCTGGCTGTTCAGTGATGGATTTCTGTCTCAGTGGAGCAGGTCTGGTGCTCAGTCATCCGCTGCAGTGTTGGCTTTGCCCTTGAGTGCTCTCGGGCCAGGCTGCATTCGCACAAGCAGAACAGCGCAGGAAAATGCTGGCCTAGCCTTGAGAGGAGGAGGAGGAGGAAGCCAGAGACTGTTGGCATTGCACCATCATGCACTGTCTGCTCTTGGGTTTCTTTCCACCAGCAAAAAAATGAAATGGACCCAAATCGATCGAGGTAGCCAGCTGCCTCCATCTAAAGTCAGAAAAAAAAGTGTGCAGCTCAGCTTTGCTGTACTGAAACCCAAAACCTGCCTCAAATTTAGCCTGTACCTATCTTCCAGAGACATATTTACAAAGTCTTTTTTTTTAATCTGCATTGTTTTCAGTGTTGCTGCTCATTCTTAAAAGCAACTAAATTGTATACAAAGCACTTATAAAAGACCTTCGTCGTCTGTTTTACTGGCTATAGTCAAGCTTGTACTGACAAAATTTACAGAGAACTGGCTAAATAAATGTTAAACAGTGGAATTTGAATTTTCACCTTTCTCCTTTTGAGCTATCACTCATATGTAGCAGTGGCATCTTCAGGGGAGGCAGTTTTGCTTTGAGCGCATTGAGGCACATTCATACGTGAGATGAATGGTTTGGATGCTCTGTCCCTCACCTTGAAAAGGCTCCACGATCCCTGCTGTTATGGTGGCAGTTTGACTTTGTTTAAGTGTCTATCAGTTGAGAGATGAGTTGCCAAAAGCATCCAAGAACTGAATAGTCTTTGTTTTAGACTTCTTAGCTTGTCACTCCACCCAGTGCTACCTCAATACTGATTGTAAGCAGTCTTATTGTAGGATCTCTTTTAATGTGTTGTTTTTAAATTTGGCCTTATGCTAATTTACTTGAAGTCTTTCTTCTTATGGAGCCATAGAAAGCTGTTGGGCTCTGACTGATGATCTGTGACAGCCTCTGATCCTTGATCCAGTAGGTTTAATGGGAGTGACACACAATAATTAGATTACAGAGACAAAAGCAATCTGTTGCACTGTCAATTACCCAACTAAACGCTGATTGTCTACCAAAACAACTGTGTGGACCATAGAGATTGAATTGCATTGGACTGAATGGCCATGTCTCTTCCACCTCAAGGGTTACCTGATGGGGTCTCTGACCTATGATTTCACTGCAGCATTTCTATAGTTTTCTCTAGGCTTATCTAATTGTCTCTTACAGTATTTTGCTATCCAGGCATCTACAGGAAGTGCGGATGGGTAATATGGCAAAAAACTATCCCAGTGCTCAATGGTATCATTGCATTCTGTTTTTCAGAGGTTTCATAAGTTAGAAGGGACAAAAGTGCCCCAGCAAACAGGCTTAGAACACTGGCAAATTGGCAGGCTTCAAACTCTTTTAAACTTAATTTCTGGATTAAGACGAAGGTTTAAACAGCAACGCTCCTTGGGAACCTCTTCTGTATCTCACAATGAAGCTTGCAGTTGGTCAGTATTCATGAAACATTGACTATACACCAAAATTTTGTCAGAAAAATAAATAATGGATTTAGGACTGAACAATTTAAAGAAAGTATCCAGTTTCTCTTACGGTATTTTGTCTTTTAAAAAGCATACTCCAGGCCTGTTTTTGCAGAGAACACCAGCACACACTTTTTCAGGCTTAAACATTGAATGTAGTGTGTTAGGTTGAGAGTTATGTAAGATATTGCAACTCTTACAATTTGAAAATTAGTTTTGTGATGTAATTGTCGTATCTTATATCTAAATCGTTGAAGTCCAAGTTATGAATGCCAGATGATCAGATGTGATCATACGTTAGGCTGTGGATGCATGGAGAGAACACGATGTAAGAGACTATTACTGATGGATATCAATGTTCTCACACCCAGATCCTGCTGGAATTAGCCCTGTCTTAAAACCGGTGCTTAATCGCCCAATTACTATGTGGAGTCACACAGCTGATGATCAAGGGGGTGGATTCAGCATCTGCTCATGGCTGCAGCGTGTCATTTTGTAGTCCCTAATCACGTCCACTTTGAGAGGGTGCGTGTGTATCATGGCAGGAAGTGGAAAAAACAGACGTCCAGCACTGTTTCCATGCATACATTTTTGTCTTGTTTAGTGGCTGAGTTGCAAACTCACTTCCCTGGGATGCATGGTGTGACGTATCTGCTTGCGCACATCTGTACTTGCGGTGTGTGAGCGTGCCAGGTGTGACGTGGGGAGTGAGGTGGAGAGCTGGAGGCAGAAAGGGCTTGTTTAAAAATGTTGACAAGCATTGAGTTTGCACTTCTGCGAGGGCAGGTAGCAGTGAAGAAGGCAGAGTGCGCTGGACTATTGAGCTTGACGGGCTAGCAGTGTGCAGCAGAGAGACATGCGGCTCCACATGTCTAGACATAACCGAAACATCACAGGTACTGATGATATTCTGATTTTCTTTCACTTGGTTTTAAATATATGTTGTTGCAAGTGTGGTCGGACTGGCATGCTGTTAACTTGAGGATATGCTATGAAGTTGTCGCTGTGGCTGCATTGTTGCTTTAAAGACTTTTATCAGTGCTTTCAACCTTTTTACTACATAAAAACAACTTCTGAGGAATATCATAATAATTTGACTTGATTGCTGCTGATTATCTTATATATCGTGTATATCTGTTATGACAGCATATGATTTAGCAGTTTAAATGCATAGAGTACAACACTCGGCATTGGTGCAACCATGCAGCCTTAAAGTGCTTTGTTGTTTTACAGTTACTATAGCTTCTCAACTTTGCATAAATATAAAACGTAGAAACGTTTCCAGAAAGAGGTTTAGGATTCAAGGTGAGCAACATGCATTGATTCAGGCTCCATCAACAAACCAAAATGCCTTGTTCTTGTGGTGTGTGCCGTCTCATATTTCTCCAATATTCTGCTGGTATTTAGCAACAATGAAGGACCAAACGGAGAGTGGGTATCAATTCTCTCTACAATGTCGCTGCAGAGGAGACAGCAGGTCTGGTGTAGGAGTGGATAGGACTCCGTTAAAAAAAAAATCACATAAATCCATAGCCTCAGAATGGCCTTAGCTTAGCAATCAAGAGCAAAGCGCAAAGCTCCAAAAAACTGCTCTTAGGTCAATTTGTCAAAGTCTTTGTTAAAAGTTACAGTAAGCTTCTTTAAAGAAGAGAACTAAATTGTTCTTTATACACTAATCTACCCTTTCTCTTCTCTCAGCTGCCACGAGCACCACGCCCTCAGCCAAGACATCCAGTCACGTGACCCCCTGCAGTGAAGAGGAGAGAACCTACTGTGTGAACGGAGGAGAATGCTTTACCCTGGAGGTCACACCCAACAGCATCAAGCGTCTCTGCAGGTAGGACATACAAATAGTAAACAATTAAACGCTAATAGCCTGCATTAGTTCCTCCGTATAAACTATATGACTACCATGTTAGTTTAATAGTTACTACCAAAGTAACTCATAGTAGTTCAACAGTAATTCATTTTCTGAGTAAAATTCAAGGACTTAAGTGGTTTGGAAATAGCTTGCTTAGAGTTTGCTCACAATTATTTAAGCTAGTCACCTCAAGAGATACTACCATTCAGATCATTATCCTTTATCATTTCAGTAAAGAATCTTTTGTAAAGCGTAAAGTCATTGAGCTTGTTCAAAGCTCCACATGTAATTTTAGACCCCCCGAAGCCACAGGGAATTGTAGAATCCGGTAGAATCACTCGGAAGTGGAGTGTACAGAGCCCAGCTGCTGTTTTTTTTTTTGTTTGTTTTTTGTCTTTTTTTAACAAAACATCTCTTTGACCAAAGCACCCCATTAAGCTGTAGAGAAGATCACAGTGGTAGAAATGTGGCATGCTGTGTTTGAGAGTGCAGACATAAGACTGTAAGAAGCAATGTTAATGCACTGCATACAAACAAAAAAGGTGGAAGGTGGAGTGAATGATAAAAGGGAGATGAACAGGTGGAACACTTTCATTAGCTGTGGTTGTTAGTCTCTGACACAGCTTTAGTCAAGGGGAAAAACTGCATTTAGAGGAGATGCAAGTCCTCCTAACACACTAATGCTTCTGTGACATCTACTACCCAATTAAGATCACCTAATTATGTCTGCTGTATCACAAGCTCCAAGACCCATAGAATGCACACAAATGTGATGCCCAACGGAGTGTAATTATTTATTTAAGATTGTGATTCAAACGTGATCCAACATTTTTTGTCTTGCTCATGGAGGAATATGAGAGTGATTCCTTAGCCTTTCACACATTCTGCTTTATCAGTAATCCACAGAAGCATGGAGCCATTAGCATCATTATGGAAAAGCTCTGATGACTGCAGCCCTGTACAGCACCTCTATTGACATTGCCAAGGAGACACTTTGGCTCGAAGCCATCCAATACATAAGAGAGACTTTTAGCGTCCGCCGCGCGATTGAGTTTCGTCTTAAATACTTCAGTGACTAAGCAGAAAAGCACTACTGCTGTCTGTGCCTCAATTCCGCAAGCACTGCAGGACACAGTCAGCCTGAAAAAATGTGGTTGTCCCTGTCATTCCTTTCTAGGGGTGGGCAATATGATGTTATATTATCGTTATGATGATCAATTACATCGCATTTCCTTCTTTTAAAACAAATTTTTCAAACTTGGTGACAAAAAAATGGAAAGATGTTTATTATATACATTGTACTTACAGTCAGGTGTTGCTTTGAAAAATGTTTTTTTTTAAAGCATTAATAAGAATGTGTTTGCTATGACCTAAGGTGGTCTACCCTAATGTCATCTGGTTATGGATATATTATTACATACTGTTTAGCCTCTCAGTGTATTGCCAGCTTTACAAAGATATAATAATCTATCAATTTGTATTGATGCATCAACCAAACAGGTCAATGCATGCACATTTACTTTCACCCCGTTTCAAGATTACCCGCATAATTCTTCTCTGTGAAGTCCTACACTGTGACATGGTGTCAGCATGCGTTATAAGCTTGTTGCAGTCTGCCAAATGAAGCCTTTCTTGTGTACTTGTGTCAAAACCTTTGTTGTTTGCAAAGAGTGTAAGTGTGAATTAAGGTATGCAGGTAACACCACAATTGGTATTGAAGCCAGTGGCTCGATTGTGTGGGATTTCATCATATTGTAGTGATGAGGGCTTTTCCAGAGAACTCAGACAAGTCATAGATTACATCCATAACATTGATGTAATAACTTAGAAACGGCATACAAAAATTAAAAGGAAACTGATGCTCAGGTTAGTGTAGCACTCCCAATGCTAGCTGGCGAGGCTACTCTGTTTACTGCTAGGTTCATACTGTTTACCTCAGCACGCAACATGCCCATCAAAATAAGTACTCACAACAAAAGTTGGTTCACCTAAAGTGAACTAATTATTATTGGCTAAAAATAATACATTTTCACCACATCATATCTAAAACATCATTTAACATGATTCCCTATTTGGTTTTAAACTGTTATGTTCACAAACCTCTGAAAATCTGAAAAAAAAAGATGATTGTATTTGAGGATTGTATTTTTGCCATATTGCCCACCCATATTCCCTCTCTGTCTCTCGCCATGTATGTCTATACAGTGCAGAAACAACAGGCAGCCTGGCTTGATCTCCTGGGATCAGAGAGAGATCTCAGAGTACCTCAGTAGTCTGAAACAGACGTGTCTGGAGATGAACCCTGACATACAGGATGTGTAGTGAAAGGCGCGCTTCTCTTGCTGACAGTGAACCACTTTTGTGGGCCTGTGCTTGTGTCACCAAACAAAATCTTGATGTATTTTCATAAGAACGTTTGAGAGGTCTTGTGTCTCTTTCAGTCTTTAACATTCATGTCATACAAACAGCAGTTCCATCCTGCCTTAGTGATGACTTTTAAGTCACTCTAGAGCTAAACGCTCTCTCTCAGCTCTTAACGATTGTATTCTCTCTCTGTGGAGATACTCAGCTGTTCCAGCTGTTATAACCCTCTAAGAGCCACAGCTGTAAAGGCTCGGAGGCCATGCCTGTCACGCCACTAGATCCACTTCATCGGAGCTTTAGAAAGCCTCCTTCCTCCGTCATCGGTGAGCAGATGGCCTGCTGAAAGCTCTAGATCAGAACAAGGCACTCTTGGCCCCAAACTTTCTTTTTTAATGCCTACTAAAACTTAAAAGAGGACCACAGACCTGGAACTATGATTATTCCCTCAATACCAGCCATGTCCTGTTCTTTGGGTTTCAGACCATACACGAAAGTGACCCCATTATTAACACGGTAACGTAACGGCACAATAAGTGAGGCCAAAGCATGCCAAATTGAGCCAGTGGTCAGCTGCAGCTTAAAAAGACAGAGGAAGTCTGACAATAAGCCTGGCTGAATCCTGGAAGTTATCCAGTTATCCTGTTAATCCTGTTAGTTGGTGTCATAATCTATGCATACTTTATTAAAAATAAAGGTTCCTAACTTGGGCATGTTGTTTACAATGACAAAGGCCTTTTAAAGTGTAGTCTTTTTTTAAATTACATTGCTCCAAACAACACTTTTTGGCCTTTTTATTTTTTAAAAATAGTATAAATACCTTAATTATGGCAAATGTTTAGTAATCCCAGAAAAGCTAAATATTAATAATTGTAAAATTAATTAATATTAATTAAAATAATACCGTCATAAATTGTGAATCTATGTTGTGTTGTCTTGTTGTGCTGTTGTGTTGTGATATGTGTTCAGTGTGAGTTTGTGTCCTGTGCTCATCCCTCTACCACCCCCACCCCCTTCCTTAGGTGCCCCCCAGGATTCTCAGGGGACCGCTGTCAAAACACAGAGCCTGTGAGAGTCATAGACCAAAAACGTATGTGCAGTCACTGAACATCCCCCAAGCGCATGCTGCATAGCTGGTGTTTTCCGCTTTCCCTCTCTTTCTCTCTCTCCCCGCTTGTTTCCCTAATCACAGTCTCCATAGGTCCAAACCCACCAGGTTTCTCCATCTGTCCCCCCCATTAGATATGGACAGGTGTGGGAATGTGTGTGGTGCAAGGCTCTCAAAGCCACTAATCACTGCTCTTGCTAAATTAAAGTGAATATTAAAGTCATCCAAAGCCGGGATGCTGTCAACGGAAATTCGAAACCATTGATGGTTGCACAATTGTGTCCGCATGGTGATGACATTGCATTCTAATTTGTTTAATCCTTCAATTGAGTGGGTTTTTTTTGTTTTGTTTTGTTTTTTGGAGGGGAGGGGGTGGCAGCTTTTAATTGCCTGAAATTTAATTAAATTGCTTGGAAATTAATCTCACCCCATTAAGTTGTTACTTTGGAACTGTGATTTGGATGCTAGCTGGAAGGAGTGTGATTTAACAAACATGGTTAATGTTTGTGAGACGTTTTGCAGACAACACCAGAGATGCTCGTGGGCACGGGGGAGAACTTATGGGTATCAACTCACTTCCTCTCTCTCTTCTCTCTTCTCTCTATGACTTTTTTGTTTCCCTCTCAGGTGCCCAAATGACTTTACTGGTGATCGCTGCCAAACCTACGTAACGCCCAGCTTCTACAGTACGTCTATTTCCTTTTCCTGTCTGTGCTTGGATTGGAGCATGCTCAATCAGCGCTACTTCCTGTTGCTTCTTTTTTGTTTTCCTTAATGGCAGTATAGGGAGTTTTCTGTGCCATTTTGGGGTTCTGTTGTGCATCTTTAACCACGCCTACTCCTTGCATGTTCTGCATTTTTTAACTTAGTTTTGTTATATTGAATTATTAACCTGGATACACAGAAAGTGGACAGAAATATTCATTCAGCTTGGACACAGATGAAGAAATTCTTCATTTGACTTTGGTATTTAAAGGCGTGTGAGAGACTTTCCAGTTAGTTTGAATACTTTGTCAAATTATTATGATTGTTAAATTATGCTGTTTTGCAGGGTGCAGGAATTGACTTTCCATACAAATCCAGCAGATCCAGCTAGACAGTGTCTAAAATAATCTCCAGCTGAACAACGGTTTAGCAACTTTCAATTCAGCAATTTCCAGTGTCACTGGTTTCTTTAGTGTAGTGTCCAGTAAAGGTCTGCTGGAGGTCCATTTCTGCAACACTAACCCGTTTCAACACTGTGCAGTTTGTTCACATTAACAATTAGAAATGAATAAGTCAACTGGAAACATCATTAAAGAGTCAGAAGACAAAGAAAAAAAACAGAATTTGTAATGTTTCTAAAGAGATCAGGGAGGACTTATACAAAGCAGGATTCCTAGTGAGCTAACTTTAATTCATCAGGAAAACAACTAGGGCAACCTATTCTCCATGCCTCAACTGACATGGGGGTGGGGAGGCATGACTATACGCTTGAGAGTACGTATACATATGTGGCTTTTGCTCTATGGAGCAAGAAATAAGTCTTTTTTAACTAATGCACTCTTCAAAGTAAATGATTAAGGATATAGTATTGTTAACAAATTCCAGGAGCTTTGCATCTATGTGACATCACATCCATCACCTAGTGAATCACTTGATAGGCATTACAAACTTGCATGTTCTGTCAGTTGATCTTTAACATTTACTCTTCCACAAAGAGCAAAAAAACATAGTTGTAAAGACTGGTCATTCTAGATAACAGTCCAGCCATAAACCTGAACAGTTCCTTTTAAAGCCCTCTTTCTTTGAAGTAGATCACAAGGGGAACAGAGCAATAGGCTGCAGATAAAGGGCCTCCATACTCCATCCACTATTTAACCTAAAAGCACACTTTTATGGATCTACAGAGGTAGTGGCACAGCTCAATTAAAGGATCACAAGATGCCATCTGATATTCCCATCTCTGCTTCACTTCTTTAAGAACTTCTTGTCTGCGAAGTGGAAGTGGATATTCTAAGCTTGACAAAGGCCAGTAAGGTGCAGAAGGTGCTGTTAAAGCCATCATCAATTATAAGCACCAGAGGTTCTTGTTGATCACAGCATCTAAAATAATGTATAATTTGGTTAATGTTTGTAATTTATAGTGTGGTTAATGTTCTCTTCTATAGTCAGAGCATTTATTTTTAGTTCTTTTTACCACCGCTTTGAGAATGCGATAAAGGCAGAGGGCAGGCAGAGCATCTGCTGCATCAGCACGGTAGTAGAGCTTTATTTACTGAATGTCCGCATAGACAGGCCACTTTTAGCAAATTATTGAGCTGTATTATCTCCATGCCTGTGACAGACTCACCGTCAGCGTTTACTAGCCTTTGGTCAGGTTAGCAGACACTGTAGGCTAGTGCTGAAAAACTGTATAACTTAGCAATGAGGACTTTGAAGTCAGTAAACATCAGTAAAAAAGATTGGTTTCCCAGATGTTGTTTGCTAGCAACTTAACAGACTTCTGATATTTAAGTAGCTTATTTTTTTTACTATATAACATTGTAACAGAAAGGGAAACTCTTAAATACTTCTCATAATTGAAACTACATAACTGTATATAGAACTTTCAGAATTGAAAGACTACTGTTTATTTAAAGCTTGCTTTTTCTAACACTCTCAAGAAAGATTGTTTTTCAACCCTCTAACACATTCTAAGGACTTTTATTGAACCTCTGAAATAGTATGTGACATGTTATTTAGTTGTGTTTTATTTAGTTACTTCCTATAACTTCCAAGTCCTGTTGCAGATAGAGCTCTTTTTAATACCAAAATGGTATGTACATACATGGCATTCACTAAAATACATCCTATGTGGTCTGTATGTAGACATATTAACTGTATTTGGCTGGCATGCCTGTTAGCAGGGAGCTTTTGGGATTGATTTTGGCATAAATCGTGGTGTCAGCTTACCCCAGGGTTTAAAACATGTAGCTCAGTGAAAAATGCATGTCCCTAACAGCATGTTTATCTTAAACACATGTGGTGGTGTTGCCAGTTGAATATCATGGGTTCTGCTCATGTTTAAAACAGTAGGGTCAGTCTGTCTCATGATGCAAGCACAGTGATGTTTGCATGTGCATGCTGTTGTATTTTAACCATAATGTTAGGCAGCCATGAACTGTCTTCTGAGAAGTGTGTGCATTTTGAAATGTACTACTATCACATGCTAAGAACGAATATACTCAGGTGTATGGTATATTGTTGCTTTTCCATACACAGTAGTGCCTTGCAATGATATTGTCGTAAACTGTTTGCTTAGTTAGAACAACTATCGCTCAACCTACAACCAACTGTACTTTCTTTCTTTTTGTCATCTTTTCTGCCTCGGCAGAACATCATGGGATTGAATTTATGGGTATGAATTGTTCCTTCTTCCTAGTTTGCAGACTTCTGTAGGACTAGTGGCTTGAGCCTTTTTCCTTCGACTGTAGTCAGTTTCCTTTTGCTAATGAAGGGATCATACAGCCATAACAGAATATGTGATTTCGCTCCACACTGTGTAATTGTATCTTAATGTTTTACTACTGTCCAGTTGTTCAAAGAATGAGGCCTTTTCAGACCAATCTCTTCAGACATTTCCATTGTTTCAAAGCTTAAATGCTGCATCACAGCCTTTGCGCATCAGCCTATACGGCAGTAAAGGATGTCCTCAATTATTCATGTGGACCTCTGACATGTTCCATTCAAAGCGCACACCCACAGCTACACAAAGCACACGTAGACCTATGTACTAGCCTTCCAGTATTAGCCGGATTGTTCAGCAGTTATGCTGTATGTGCTGATCCCTTCAGTCTTTGCTTTGCTCTTTTCCTCTGCATTTCTCCTTCCTTTAGCATGCTGCGCCAGATCTTGATCACCTTCTATCCCTCCCTTCCCCCTTCTCATATCTTATATTGGTTCATGTCTTTCCTCAACTGAGTTGTTTCTTGTTTTTATTATTATTATTATTGTCATCATTATTATTATTATTATGTCGCCCATCAGTCCCCTCTTCCTTACTCCGTGTCTCTTATGTTTTTCCATACATCACATTGGCAGTCGTGTTGTGTTCCTGTTTGAGAGGATGTTCATTATCTTTAAACTAAACTAGGGCTGTCACAATTACTTGAAAAAAAACCCCAAATTTTCTGAAAACAGTGAAAACAGCCTGATGGATATACCCAATTAATTGCATTTATGCAGTTCTTTGCAAATTCTTTTTATAGACTTATTTATTTTATTCCACTGAAGTATTTTGGAATTTCTGAAACGCTATACACAGCGTTACATTTCTGTCAAGACTAGAACTGGGTGATATCTACAAATAACTGGCATACTATCTACCCCCCCAACCGACCAGCCCCGATCCTAGTACAGTACAATCTTGCGTGCATCCATGGATGTTACCGCAAATGTGCGCTCAAGAGCTTCTTGTGGTACAGATTCAAAGCCATGCCCATGTGCTTTACATATTATATTGTTCTCTGAAATAATAACAGAGTTACTCTGTAGTTATGCTACAGATGCTAAACAATGTAGTATTACAAGGTTTTAGAATTTACCTAACCACCAACACATTAAAGCTGCAAAAAAAATTCAGAAAGTAAGTCACATGCAGCAGAAACTATGGGGAATTTACTCTAACGTAGCAGAATCATTATAAATGAGGAGATCAGGCACTAGTTGAAATATGAATGGAAAGCTCTCAACACAGAAAGTCTCAGCCGTCAAGAAAAAGAGCCAATCAGCTTGCTGGTTATGCTGTAAGTAGAGAAGGGTCAATGATTTCTGACCATAGCTTAACAGGTTTTTTTTTACTGGGACAAACCTGCACAATTCTGTTTCCCAACATTTTTAGCAAGCTGTTTAAGGGTATATAAGTCTTCTCTAGTTTACCTCTTTGGTTCTCTTGGCAACACAGTATCATCTTTTAAGCAAAGATGTCAGACAACAACGATATTCAATTATATCACCCAATCACCCAGCCCTAGTCAAGACCCTTTTTATTGTCAGATTTTTTCTAAAAGCACTAACTATTTTGATTACTTATCTGCTTGATTACTAATATAATCAATAGTGACAGCCCTAAAATGAATGGTTTTAACTAAGGTAAAAACAATATGGCAACAGCATTTTCTCACAGGACATCTAAACTTTCAGGACATGTAACTTTCAGTACATGGAATACTTTCCACTTTCTTTTACTACTGACCCAAGAGAAAGACAACAGTATTCCATCATATACTGTAAAGTTGCCATGTGTATATGAATCAAATATTGACTTTCTAAAGGCTCTGTGACCAAGTGCTGCTGCTCTTTCAGGCCCATTCCCTAAAGCCTCAGGTATGTGCAAAACTGGAGCATCTGCAAGCTAAACCAAATTGGCCAGTAAATGTAGAGGCCCCTTACTACAGCCCTTGTGGTTTGGCAGATGTTAAAATGTATTTCACATACTGGAGGTCCCGTTCCCATAATATTTTAATGTTAACAATGTAACGAAATAACCTAAATGCATGTACAAATAGTATGTTTAAAACATCCCCTGTAGGGGTAATCCATGGACTCAAATGCATTGCAGTGAATGCATTTAGAATTGTTTGTGATGACATGATTTCAAAAACGCCCTTGAATTAACACCGCCTTGTGTTCCCTCCCTACTCAGCAAAACTGCATCCTGAGATCAATATGCATCAAGATGCATCTGTTTTCCCAGTAACAGAAAATACCCACTAATAAAAAACTGTTTGACTGGAATTGTGCTATAAATGGCCCTCTTCAATTTTGGAAATTTGTGCAAGTGAAAATATTGTTTTCAGTTTCATATTATATTTAATCATTTGCACAAATAGTCAAAGTCGAATAAGGCTGTGTTGCTGAAATTTGTTGTTGTTGTGAAGTTGTAAAAACGCGTTCTATCCTCTTTTCCAGAAGCTGAGGAGCTGTATCAGAAACGTGTATTAACAATAACAGGCATCTGCATTGCTCTCCTAGTCGTGGGCATCATGTGTGTGGTGGCCTACTGCAAAACAAAGTAATTCTTCTATTTCTTTCTTCCTTTGATGTCACAGATTGTTTGAATGTTAGAGCTTTGTGAACCAAAGTAAACAATGAATGAATGATTCAAGACCAGACTTGAGTGAGCATAGCTTTAAACAGAGCTGTTTGTTTGCGTCTGCAGGAAGCAGAGGAAAAAGCTGCATGACCGCTTGAGGCAGAGTTTACGAGAGCGCAACGCCATGGCCAGCATGGCCAATGGCCCACTGTACCCCCAAAACTCCCACCCACCGCCAGAAAACCTGCAACTCGTTAATGTAAGGGACTGCATTCAGTTAATTTAAGTGCCTGCTTTTTAACAGAAGGCACATCATCACTTTAATCTATTCAGCACAGCTCTCTCAAGAGCTCTCTGCAAGATACATACATACATACATACATATATTGTATGGGATAAAATTGAGGTTAGCAAACTTATATTTTGTTCCATAATATATTTGATATATTTCCTTATTGATCATTATTCACCCAATATTTTATGTAACATTTAGACACAAGAACACAAGTTTCTTAATTAAGCACCATACAATTACAAGAAATACACTCACTAAGCATTTTATTAGGAACAAATATGCAATTTATGCAATTATCTAACCCACCAATCAGGAGGAAACTGCATAAAACCATGCAAATATGGTTTTATAAAAAAACTTTAGGTAATGTTCACATTAGCTATTACTAATTCTGTAACTGGTGATCAGACTTTTGCAGCAACAGCATAAATCTATGGACCCAACCTGGCTTATGTCAACAGGCCAGGCATATGGAGGTGCTGTAATGATGTGGGGAATGTTTTCTTGGCACGCTTTGGGTCCATTAATACCAATCAATCATCGCTAGAATGTTGCAGCCTATTAAGAGTATTGTTGCTGACCCTGTGTGTCCTCTCAGGGCAACAATGTACTGTCTTGTGGAATCCATGCCACAACATTTTTTGAATAGGTTTTTTAAGAGCAAAGTGAGGCCCTTAGTGAAATGTACTTCATCTAGTTTAATACTGTGTTTATTAAACATTTTACGTAAAATTTAAGAATATTAATATAAGCTTCAGTTTCAGTATACAGTGGCAAGAAGAGTATGTGAACCCTTTGAAATGACCTGTTTTTCTGCATTAATTGGTCATAAAACATAATCTAATCTACAGTCCCAAGTATAGACAAACACAATGTGCTTAACATAATACCACACAAACAGTTATAATATGTCATGTCTTTTATTGGACACGTCCATTAAACATTCAGAGTACTGGTGGAAAAAGTAAGTGAACCCTTGGATTTAACAACTGGTCAAACCTGCTTTGGCAGCAATAACCTTCAACAAGCGTTTCCGGTAGCTGCTGATCAGACCTGCACATCGTTCAGGAGGAATTTTCGATCATTCTTTCTTACAAAATTGCCATATATATATATATATATATATATATATATATATATATATATATATATTCTTAGGATGTCTGGTGTGAACAGCTATCTTGAGGCCATTCCACAGCATCTCTATTGGATACAGGTCTAGAAAAAGTGGGTTTTCTTTTTTTTTAAGCCATTCTGTAATAGATTTACTTCGATGTTTAGGGTCATTGCCCTGCTGCATCACCCACCTTCTACTGAGCTTCACCTGGCATACAGCCACCCTGACATTATTCTGTAGGATATCTTGATAAACTTGCCCCGAAGCAGCAAAGTAGCCCCAAATCATGATGCTCCTACCTCCATACTTCACTGTTGGGATGATGATTTCATGTTGGTATACAGTGCCTTTTTTACACCATACATGGTGCTGCTTGTTTTTCTCACTTCATCAGTCCACCAAACATTTTCCCGTAACCCTATGGAGTGTCAAGGTATTCTTTGGCAAACTTCAGGTGTGAAGTGATGGGTTTTTTTGTTTGTTTGTTTGTTTTTTTTGGAAAGCAGCAACTTTCTTCATACTGTCCTGCCATGGACACCATGCCTGTTTAATGATTTGCGTATGGTAGACTCACTAATTCCCTCAAGCTATTACTCTGGGTTCTTTTTTACCTTTCTGAGCAATCTGCGTTGTACCTTTGGAGTCAACTTGGTGGGGCGCCAACTTCTAGGGAAAGTTGTTATTATTATAATTGTTTGTGTGGTATTAGGTTAAGCACATTGAGTTTGTCTGTACTTGGGACTTAGATGTAGATCAGATCATGTTTTATGACCAATTAATGCAGAAAACCAGGTAAGGTTCACATACTTTATCTTGCCACTGTATATAAGTATTTATAGATTTATCATAAAACAAGAACTAAAGTAAGCAAGTTTCCTCTATATTGTATTTAGGCTGATATTAGCAGAACAAAAAAATAATGGTATTCGATTTCTGTTGTGATTATAATTAATACACCATTTTGAAAGTCTCTTAAAATGTAATTTATAGCAAGTGAAAAATGAATGTGAATGTGCCAGTAAATGTTTTCACTTGAAAGTGCCACATGTTAATGCTCTATTTTTTTAGCAGTACGCAATGAAAAATGCCCTCCCAACTGAGCATGTGATCGAGAAAGAAACAGAAACATCATTTTCTACAAGCCAGTATACATCGTCTACTCAACCGCCCACTGCAGTCACACACACCTCCAGCCAAAGGTACAGCATCTCTTTCAACATGGCAACAACACTGTAAAACATGGCTTAATAATAGAATTTTAGCACAGTAAAAGCAGCAGCTAATTATATAATAGGTTTCTTTCCTGCTTCACAAAGAGTCCATATTTTACAAGCGGTCGCTTTTGGGATTAAAGTATTTTTTTTCTGTCATTCCGTACATCTTTGCCTTACATCATCATCAAAGACTGTTTTTGCATTAGCCATCTGGCTATGTCTGCCCACCTTACTGATAAAGATGCTTGACAAATGCAGAATAATGAGCTTAGTAGTACCAACTTCATGGTTGTGGAGAAATTCTGGGGATTGTTCTTTACATGGTTCCTCTGATATTCCAATTATTGAATATTCAAAGCAAAAAAAAAAAGTGTGATGATGGATGGCATTAGGTTTCAGAAGGAGGAAAATTAAAGCATGAATGAGTGATTAGAAGAGATAAAATGTAATTGTGAGGGCGTCCTTCATGTCTTAATACCGCAGGTTGCATAATAAGCCTGAGTCATAGGAGCTAATATAAACATCAGCATGAGTGTTTAATCTGTGTCATTGTCTTTGAAGTACCAAATACAGTAGTTAAACCGTTTTATTGTTTGTACCTGGTAGTCCCTCTCAATGTTGTGCTCTGTAATGTCACAGCTGGAGTAATGGAAAGACGGACAGCATTGTGTCAGACACTCGTGCCGTGCTGGTAATGTTACCGGTCCAGAACAGCCGAAATGTCACTCCTACTCAGCGTGGACGCCTGAATGCCACTGGTGGAGCCAGAGAACCCGGTCCCTATCTGAAAAACTCGAGAGAAACAGTGGACTCCTATAAAGACTCACCGTACAGTGAAAGGTACAGTCACCTACCACCACTAATACCTTGACGTTTTGTGATAATTTGTCATGTAAAAGCTAAAAGTGTTTGAAGGGCCCGTGACACAGAAAACTAAAAATACATACTTTTGGGAAACAAATGCATCGGAGCAACCTTCAGGTTTTAGACTACTGGATGAAAAGACTGATGTTAATTTTTTCTTGTGCCTCTGAGAAGGTCAGTCTGAAATGATCTGTTAATTTCTACCCAAGCTGCTCTTTTAGATAAGCGAAGGGGTCAGTGGGACAGAAAGCCTTAAAAAGGGTAATATAAAAATGTATATTATTTTGTGAAATTTAGCATTACACGTAAGCTTCAGGAAGGAAAATAGCAACTGTTGAACATGGGCTCTTCAACAATAGATGTTTAATAGCATTGTTTTGTGTAGACATTTGTCTATACACTCAAAAAAGATACAAGAAGACATAAAACTGTTCTCTCCATGCAAGGTATGCTTCGACTATGACAACACCAACCCGCCTGTCGCCTGTGAAACTGCTCTCCCCGGCAACGCCCTCCTCTCCTCCCTCTGAGATGTCAGCACCTCTCTCCAGCCTAGCAACCTCTGTCCCTTCCATGGCTACCAGCCCTTCAGGTGAGGAGGAGCGCCCTCTGCTGTTCCTTACTCCACCACGGCTTCGTGAGAAGGCCGGACAGGAGCCCAGTCTGTCCCAGCATCTCCGTAATTCTGCCCATTATAACCATGGCCTAGAGTCCCCCAGCCCCCCACCCAGTCCACTACACATCACTGAGGATGACCAGTATGAGAGCACACAGGAGTGTAACAGCACACCTGCTGCGGCCTCTGCCTCTGACCCTCACAGCCCTGCGGCCAGCCAGAGCTCCAAAAGAACAAAGTCCACAGCCCAGGCCAGCCAGCCGGAGCAGGAGCCGGTCAGTGGAGGCAGCTCTGAAGGCTGCAGTCTGGAAAGCGAGACGGAGGACGAGCGAGTAGGCGAGGACACACCCTTCCTCAGCATACAGAACCCTGGGGCCACAGGCATGGGGCCAATTAGCCTGGATGGCTCGGACAGCAGCAGGACTAACCCCGCCCTCCGCCTCTCCCCACAAGACGACCTGCAGACCAGACTAGCCAGTGTAATGGCCAACCAAAATCCTATTGCTGTGTAAAAGTGAACATACTCATCAACGCTTAGAAGGAAATTAAGGAAAAAAAAATACTAAAAAATATACAGAGTCAACACTAAACCTTTATTTTCTATAAATTAAGTATTTGAGGGAAATAAGTAAAACAAAACTATAACTTTTATTTTAGTGATGTAGTGAAACAAAGTCTTTTATAAATTAAAATGTGTATATAATGTGTTTGCATCATGAAAAAAGTGCCATTCACTATGTAGCACTGGTCACAGTATTTCAAGGGCGGAAAAAATATCAATGGTGCCTTTAATTTCAGCATGGAGAACTAAAGGAAACTGCATCTTTACAAAGAGCCATATATTCATGCCTTTCAGACATATTCTTGGACTCCAATAGAATCCAGCATTGACACAAAATTATATAATTGGCCTGTGGATAATAAAAAAATGATGTGCAAAACATATGGAATGATCTTTGAATTATAGGAAAAATTGTGCTATCATGGCTCATTACATGTAAATAATCTAGAAAAATAAAAAATATAAAATGTATATGTAATGAGTTATCATAGCATTTAAACACTAATGTTCTTATTATGCACAATTAAAGTTTTTCCTCAATCAGATAAGAGGGACATTTTAAAAATATAAAATAATGAAGCAATTCATTATTATCTACAAACCAAATTTTAAAATGAATGCAACACATTTAAATAAGAATGTGTCTAGTAGATTAAATTAGCCAGGTCACATATGGCTGTTAAATCATTTAGTTGTTATTATATTTTTCTGACTGTATGAACGTCTGAATATATGGCTCACTATGTCCGTAACACATCCATTGGCTTCACAAGTAATGCATTGTGGGGAAAGTATAGCACCAACTTACAATCTGGACTCCACATTGTACAGTACATACCAGAATCTTTTTTTCTTTTTTTTTACATGAAGTTTTTAGTCATGTCCAAGCATTTGTCGTTCGATATCCATTTAGAATGTTACATGAACTCCAAAGTGTTCCTTTGTGTTATTTTTGTTCCGGCCATACAAATATGAATACTTGTTTAACGGAATCAATCACTTAACTTTTTCTCTGTAAACTTTGATAGCTGCAAGATAAAAAAACAACCATGTCTCATTAGTCTTTGAAAAGACAAGAATCCAGATGCTTAATTTTCTGTTATTGATTTTTCTTCACACATACTTGTACTGTATATATTTAGTTTTTTGCTGAAGGAAAGTGATATTCATGCAGCTCAAATTGTACAGCTGTAGCTAACTGGTCGATATATTTTTTTTAAACAAAAATGTCCGTTAAACAAGTCTTTGAGTTTGCATTGCCTTATCCAGATATTTGTGCATATGTATAGATAATGTAACTCTTTTCTTGTACAGTATTTTGTTACATTGAAATGATATATTTGGGAGTTGGGTAAAAGATGCAGAATGAGTGCTTATTAATTTCAGCAGAATAACAAAAGAAAAATGCTGTTGGATCCTGGAAAATAAATCTTTAACTGTCTCTTTAGCTTGCTGGACAGATGAACCAAGAATGCATTCTTAAAAAGAAATGACACTTCTTAACAGCTTGTTGCCAAGCAATTAGCTCTGTGGTTAAAAAAAAGCCTTTTTCTCACTCTGATAATCAAAAATTCACATCTTTTATCATAAAGTGTGGCCCATTGATATTTTGCATTTTATAATATTTATTTTGTCTATTTATTATTTATTTATTTATTTATTACTTTGGCCTCATATAATCTATCTACTACAGTCTATATTTTAATAGTGTCAAATACAGATATTTGAATATATCTACATCAATACGTTGAAGATTTGTTTCACTTTTTCATCATTCCATTATATTCCTACACATTGTTTTGTGTGAGGCCTAGTCTATCATGCAACAAAAATAAATTTACAACTGATTAATGTCATGCGTGTATGGTTATATCATGCTACTTCTTTAATGTCAGTGAAAAAGTTGTCTGTGGAATCCATCTTGAAAACACCCCATGATGCATTGCTTTCAAACCAATGAGTGTCATTCAGACTGTGTAAATATGCCTTCAAAACACACACTGCTTTTATTTAAAAAGACTAATAAGGCAAGAATTGTGTTTCTGAGGCCCACTTCTTTAACACCTTTGTTTTAGTAATGGCACTTGTGTGGCATTGACAGTATCTAATTACATACAAAATCATGGTTTTGGTAACGAGAAAGAAAGGCTTGAATCTGGTTGCTTTCAGAAGGCGGCTTGTTGAGTCTGTGTGGCCATAGCCAGATGGTCATTACAGGTGCGAGAAACAGAGAAAAGCAGCTCTAAACAATTATATAAAAACATGGTTCCGATAACTGCATGGGCACACACAATGAAAAATGCTGGTATGCGTTAATCAGAGTTGTCAGTCTTGCCCATTACACCAGTCACAGTTCACTTTTGTAAGTGTCATTAAAGAACTATTTCTTTCCAACCTATATTGTCTGATATACTGGACAGCACTAAATTATCTGACAACACAGATTCATAACACATTACTTTTTTATATCATGAAAAAGCCAGCCAAACTTTACGCTGTGTGAACATTTGATGAAGAATACAGAAAAAAAATCCAAATTTCTATAAAAAATTCTGTTTACATTAAAAGTAAGGCACATATTTTTATTTAGTCTATGAGTTATGAGTTTGCTATGGACAGCAATAACAGACAGGTAGACTAGTGCAACTTCATAAGCAACGTAAAAGCTTGGGTATCTTGGGTATGTTACATAAGAACATTTTCACTACAAAAATGAGCATTGCGGACACAATCCTGATACCAGCTCTACTAACTGCTTTTAGTCTGCCTGCTGGACATTGGGGATTGTGCAGTAGACTGGACAGTGGGAACAGTGAAGAGGGCTAATAGGGAGCTTTTTTGCCACACTACTAGTCATGTTCAAAAACATGACTACTTCAAGCAATTCGGATTTCGCTGACAGTCACAGACACCAAAACGACATGAGCTTTTTTACATCTCTCCAATAAGTTCTTACAGGTCCCTTTTAATTAATATCTAGTAGTTTCTGAGAATCAGCTGTGTTCTAGATAAGGGAAGATCTATAGTGTCCCCTGTACTTTCCTGAAAGAGTTTCTTTGCTTTCACAGACATGTCCAGGCATGTACTCTGCTTTATTTCCTGCACTGTCTGTCTTTCAGCATTCCTTTTGTTCTCCCCACCTTGGGTAATCACCGAATTCCTTGACCCACATTGTTATCACTTGTCGGATGCATCAAACAGCTTTAGAGGGCAGACAGCTGTCCGAATGCAGGCTGAAAGCCATCATACTGCACACTGTACTACTTAAAGGAATATTCCAGCACTTTTTAATTGAATCTCTATCTGCTGCTTTTGTGTCATCTGATCAGTTAACGCATGGACAATAATTTCTCTGTACAAACGCTATTAACTCAAACTAGGGCAGTGACAAATAGTCGCCAAGTTTCATGACATTTTTTTTTTACACAGAAAGTAGTCAACATGTTAATAATATTATTATATTTTTTCAGATTTTGAGCTGACAAAGTCTCAGGGACTCTAAAAAACAGATTAAACATCATTCCACACACTATTTTAATCCTCTCCAGGGACACCTGGATGGTGATAGTCTGGAGCCTTACCATTTCATAACTGAACTGGAATGGAAGTAATTTTACTACACCAAACTAAGCATGACTGTATCTCTTCCACGAGACTTGTACTTCTCCAATGTAATGTTTATTAGGCTAATTTGCTTAAAACACTAATCTACTATCAGTAGAAAATGTGTTGGACCATGGAAGCTTTTGTTCCTTCACCTCTGTCATGTTGCCATTTTGCTGTAAAACACAACTGAAATGCACTTGGTTTTTGTGGGTTCACCCCCTTTGCCACTTCCATTTTTCAAGGGTCTGTGCTACAAACAAGTTAATCTTATGATAAAAAGGAACAACAGAAGCTAATGTTTAATTCAGAAACCTTTAGACAAAGATGTGTCAGAGGTCATTGAACATGTTTAATTTATTTCATGAACAGTTTTAATTCAGCCATTATTACAACTGAGAAATACATACAATTAATATAAACAAAGGCAATTTCATAAAAAATCAATGTCAGTATTTCTAATGTGCCTTTTTTTCACTGAAACAGAAACCAAACTAAATTAAAGTCAGTAGATTACCTGATTATACAAATGATTGCAAGTTACACCCCTATACCTGGAGCTAAATGGAAGAAGTTTAAAAACCAGTTCGTTGAATTTGGTCATAACTGGATTTTGAACCGACAGGTTCTCCAAGTCCAGTAATGAGTATTAGCATTGTCTGTACAGAGTCTTACAGAGTTGCTGTAGGATTTTTTAATAAAATTCAATGCTTTTTTTAATATATATGCATAACACATTTTCATATGGCAGGCATTTAATAATATTTTATAAAAAAAACACATTTTCAGATTTTTTTTTGCCTTCTGTTTTAAGAAACTGTAGGAACCATATTCCATTGATAAAACAGATTCAAGTGAAAATGTATTCCTTTAACTAACATATTTTATCTGTTGCTTTCCTGTTGGTTCCATGTCTGTCATTTGTAGATAAGCAATAATTAAATGGAACAGTTTACTACATAAGGTCAGAAGACTTTGAGGTGAAATAAAAAAAATGTAGGCTATGGTTTACATACCTACTGAACCACCATCTCATTAACAGTACTAACGCATGCTCTGTTATTTGCATCACTGGCTTTTATGGCATGTACAAAGGAGTTCAGTTCTTGTAATTGGCTGGGTACTAAAATAGCTCAATGAGCAGGGACTTTTTTTGCTGTGCAGGATGTGGGCCAAGGTAAATAGTTCACCTGAAGTCATTGTAGACTGCCTGCTCAATACACCCACCAACAGTAATGAATAACTTGTTAACTTGACATTCTCAGCTCACACCCAAATTGCCATTCTACTAGTAATAGTACTTAAGCTTGCTGCTTGTTTTTGGGTGATATCAAAAGCCAATTCCTGTGTACAGCTGGACTGTTCACAAGCTTGGCGATAAGCCTGTTAAATGTCTATTCAGTCAAACATTAAAGGCATAACTTTTGCACTGAGAGTATTCAGTTGGTGGACCAGAGCCCTTTGAGGGTCTGTGCAATAGAAATCATAAGAGCATCTTATATGGAGTCTCCTACAGTAGACAGAAATAGGCTGCTCTCCAATAACAGCCTAGAAAACAAAGTCCCAGGGGTAACACGGCACACAGCTTGGGTAATATTTCTGGAATAAAAACAAAATGTGGGTCTGTCCAACTCAGAAGTAATAAAATTATATTTACTGGGTCATAATGTGGCCTCATATTGAGCTGTCATTCAGGAAGAAGATCAAGACATTGGTGCAGTTACAAGGGCATGTTACGTCAGAACAACTGTAGAACAATACATATGCTATTGAATCTCAGGTTGGATATGAAGTGAAACTGAAATCATTTAAACTGTTGTACTGCGTTCTGTAGGCCTAATAATATCTGCTGGCTTTTAAAAAAAGGCAAGGCCACTTTTACTTTTCTTCAACTGTTCATTTTCTCCCTGCAATTTTATGTGTCCATCATGTAGTATTTTTTGAGTCTCATCCATATTGGATAAATTCCTGTTATTTATATTTATATAAATATAAAGCTATTTTCATGACAACTACCTACATAATATAAGGATCCAAATGTCCAACAGAATACAGTTTTTGAACATAACTAAATTGGGGGGGAATAGGGGAAAATAGTCATTTTTAGGGCACTCCACAAAAGTCAGCGTTTTGAAAATGCAGGATCAGCCTGCAAATATACAAACTGAAAATCACAGTGACAGGAAAAACCTCCATAGGAGCATGACGAGGAAACAGTGCGAGGTACCAAAACTCACAAAGGGAACTTGCCTCACACCAAATAGTGCAGTTAGGATACAAGCATGATAAAATGAGCTTAAATTCATCATACGAGTCATAAACATCTTTGGTATACTAAAAGCTGAACTTAATGTGTTTTACTTACCTGCCAGTCTATCTAAACACCATTCTCCTATAGTAAACTGTTTATAAGTAAACAACTCTGAAGTACACAAAAAGACTTGTATATGACGCACTGAATCTTGTATTTGTATTGACAGATGAGATAGAAGACTCCAATGAAGGCTTGGATCGAAGGAGTTGTCCATAAGCATGTTTTATGCTCTTTGATCGTGGTCAAGACAGGCAGTATTAGCTGTACTGCTTGCAGAACAAAGTGCAAAGAAAATGAGTCTTGAGGTTGTGTCAAGGCCCCATTCAGGGATCTGAGAAAGAGTTGCCATACTGCCAGGGGAAACAATGCCATTGGGGAAAAGAAACATTTCAATATTTAATTAAATCAGACTAAATTATCTTTAACCTAAGATAGAAGAGAAAAACACTACACCAACAACCTAATGTTAGACAGCGGACTGTGGGATTTGATCTTGGCAGCTGTTTTCTAACATGTTGGAGTATATTCTTGGAAATGGTTCAGAGTCTTTGAAGCTCTTTAAACCTCTCTTAGCAGGGTAAAATAATTTTGCATGCCACATTGAGGAAGAAACGGGACATGAAATTACACAATGTCAGGGATGTTTAACACAATGTTTGTTTTTTTTACTATACAGATTTTAACACACAAGCTGTCACAATCTTCCACAGTGGTTCTAAAACTGGTCAAGGACCTAAGGTCTAAACACGCTCTTCTTTCATCTGCTCAGTAATCAACCTCTTCTGATCACATGACACACTGCATTAGACAAGGACCAGCAGTGAAGTTACCAAAGAGAACCAAACTGAGATCAGAGAGCTGCAGCTGTTTGCAGTCCCCTGAGAGAGGTAATTTATGCAGCCAGTAGCAGTGGTCACTTCAAAGTTCTTTTTACTTTTTATCATACACTACAGGTTGTAAAGATTACAGAAGTACAGGTACCCTTGGGCTACTTGGTCAAGAGCCACATTCTATACATTTTCATAAGTTCTTACTAATCAAGTACTATTCAAATGTTAATAACATTTTGTTATTATATTGACTTAACTGTTAAAAGATACAATTATTTTTCGCTTTCCTTTCAAGTCTGGGCACTGAAATTACATAAATACAAAAGAGTATTGAAACATTGAATGTCACAGTACCAATCTATTCTAATGTAATTTACTGAAGTTAATACATATATCACATATCATAGTTTTGGTATAAGTGAAGCCCATATATTTATATATAATTAATTAATATCATTAAATGGAAAGTATTGAAGATAAGGATGTAGTTAAGGCATTGTTATGGAGGTCAAAGTACGTGTATTGGTAACAGTATCAAAACTTTTTGAATGATGCCCCTCATTTAAATTACATAATTCCATAATTGCATTCTGAGATAAACAATAAAAGATGCCATAGAATGTATTCATTCAATAATTTAAACTGTTGTGCTCCTCTCTTCGGTCTCTTTAGTCAAAAAGCCAGCCCAATATTGTTCAAGGTTTTAAATTTGCAATGGGTAAACTAAAATGTTCAGAACAAATTAACTTCATTCAGGATTTAAGAAAAATGTGGGCACTGGCTTTTTATTCACCTGTTCCTACAGTTGGATTATGTAATTTGTATGAGCTGTAGCATTTAAAATGGAACAGAGCATTTGATTAAGAAGCTGGCAAATAAAAAGTCAACTTCAACCTTGTTAAAAGATTAACATTAGCCGGGACCAAGTTTTGGTTAACAGAAAGGGTATGAAAAGTGCCACCATCCCCTTTACAGCCTGCAACGGCAGTTCACCATTTTCATTGTCACATGCCTATTTTAAGTTAAGACTATTATGTAACAACCTGGAATTTTCAAATCAATCCATTTTACCACCCTAAAATGCAGGATTTGCATTTGAAGGTGCTTTTGGTAGTTAAGAGTACAATTATGGTGTAGATTGGATGGTTAGAGTTGCATTCTACAATCAATTAACTACAACTAAGATACAGTTAATTTAAAATTATAAGATAACTTTATCACCATTATCTCCGACAATAACCATGACATTTACGGATTGTAAAATGTAATCATATTTAGAACACACAATGTAGCTATGGCCAATATTGTAATAGCTAGAACTGACATAGAAAAACACTGTATCTTATAAAATTATCACGGTACACATAACACTGCTTGCCAAGTGATATTAGTAAGAAAAAGTACCTTGACAATGTTGTTTTGCACAAAACTATTTCTTAATCACTAACACTATTTAAAAAATGTTGTGGTCCAGATTCTTGTCACATCATAACTGCGCTAAGCATGTGCCACTAACAACGTATCATCTAAAATGTTTTAAATGCCAGTGAAAGTGAAGTCATCTTTTTAACAACCCTGGACTGGTCTACCTAGATTCCAGTCTACTGAAACTCAGGGGATTCTTCTTAAGTGTTCAACCCCAAAACAAAGCAGCTAAAAGACTTCTGGTATATCCCCGTGATAAACTAAGGCAAGAGTAAATGTGGGTAATGCTGCCCACTACTTGATTTCTCCATCCTGGCATGCGCACTATGCCACAACAATAGCAGTCCTTGGTATTTGCCTACCTCAATATGATTAAATTGTATGTATGTTACAAGAGGTGAGCAAATGTATGAAAAAGACCATTTTTTATTTTTATTTTTAGCAAAGCTCAGAATGGAGTCAATCCAACTGCCAATGCTGACATGTACAATGGAACAATATTTTATTATTTCCACTTGAATAAATCAATAAATTCAAAAAAATTTAAACAAATGTAAAAGAATTTGAAAACTGTATCATAAAATGTGATTTAAAACAACAACCCATCGGTTTTACTCTCATGGCTTGATTAAGTCAATCATTTTATTTGACTGTTTTAAATCCAGGTTTGACAAATGCTTGTTTGTCAGTTTTGGCATCAAAAATGTATGACAGATGAGATTAAAGTTTACTTTTTACTGTGGTTCATCACACTGCATAAATGAAGAGGTTTCATATTTTTTTTATGATGACACAGTTTAAAATTCGGTCAAATTACAGCTTGGAGCTCAGCTTTGTTAGAAAAACCAGAGAAACTAAAGCTTTGGGTCACTCTGGCCTAGTTTAACTCCTAAGCTTAGGCAAGTCAGCATGCGCCGGTGACCATTAAAAGAAGAAAACTACTTGGCAAAACTGATGGCTGAGGCAAATCCAAGTGCAAATGTTATCAAGTCCAAGACGCTTACAAATAGTTTGCAGTCATTTACAAATATTGTTATGAACTTTTTTCCTATTTGTCTTTTATAATGTCACAAGTCCCGCCCCCAAAGCCTAATGTCAAGTCCTTATTTGGTAAAAAGAATCAATTTGATCAGCCACAAGAAAGTCACAAAAACATTTAAACATTTTAAACATACATATATGCAGTGTTTTGTGTCCTGGAAATACACTACCCTGCAAAATTGAGTGTTTCCACTGTTCTAACACTCTAATTTCTACTCAGTAAAGGGTTAAGCTAATTAGCTGAAGCAAGTGTGTTGGGAGCAGAGAAACCATCCAAATGTGCACGACAGTGTGTTTCTATGACCAGGGCTGGAAACACTGTGTTCATGTATTATACAAGCATTAAAAGTTTGATTTTCAAACTTTCTATTAGGCCATGTGTCATTAAACCCTGACACAGCATAAAGGGCAACGGGTGCTTTAAAATAGAACAGTAATAGAAACGTTGCGCTTATGACTTGCAATTATTTGCAAAGATTCTTTTTTGAATCTCAGCTACAGTCATTGGATGGGATTGCAGGACCTTTATAATGTCAGTGATTGCATTGTGTGAACTTTCCATAAACAACACTTTGTTTGAAAAATACGAGCACAGAGCAAATGGGAAAGGCAACGTAATCAACCAGTTACAGGTGCACAAAGCCATTCCTGTCACATATTAGCTTGCTCATACAGTACACTCACTTGTTTGTTGGTTTATCGAGTCTTTAGTTTTACGGTAACCCAACACGAAGACGTAGTTAACTGTAGTCCAGTGGAAGAAACGTTTTCTCTGTATCGGTTAGCTATTTTCGTTAACGACACCGTCCACAAGCTAATTGGCTAACTACTAAGGGCAGGACCTTTAACTTACTAACTAACATTGACACAATAGCTGAGCCAGCTAACAAGCTTACATTAACTTATTAACAGACAAAAGAAGATAGGATATCAGTAAACGTCAGGTGTGTTCCTCTATTATATCACCCGTCAAACGCCTAAAGAAAAACAACAACTTTTACCGTTACGGTTATTCAGTCCGAACACAGTGGAGTCAGCTTAGTCATCGTCCCCAAGCCATCATATATTCACATGAGCTCAAAACCGATTTAATGAAATCTCTAGTGTATTTCAGAACATTAGTGATAAAACATATAAGACTAAACAACGTTGCTCACCTTTATTAACCGCTAGGTGAGCCTCGCTGGGATCCGCTGCGTTTCCGTTACATTTTGAATTTGAAATTATTGTGCACGCGAGTGCTAACTTTAGGGCAAAGTACTGGCAGGATTTAATATCACGAAAACGTTTTGAATATTAGAATATAACATGGTTCGACTATTGTACTCGTTCATGTTCAGGTATGATTCTCACATCTTCTATTTATGATATAGTGCTCCTTCTGTGTAGTGTTTGGTAAAACCAGGCGATACGTCTGTTCCAGCCACAGGTGCTTACACAGAAATAGCACTAGATTTATTATGGTTGCGCATTACAAGCAGATTATTATTATTATTATTATTATTATTATTATTATTATTATTATTATTATTATTATTATTATGCCGGATTTACCAACTCCAGATTGTCCAGGTGTTCTATCATTTCATCCTACCCATCGATCTGTCCTACTAAGGCTTATTGCGCATGCGCTCATGACGATTACGTTAAGATTTCGATGGTTGGCGCGTACGTGCATAATATTATCCTTCTTGTTTATAATGTTTAAACGTCTTTGTAATGTTTATTGTTTTCTTTAAGCTTGTTATCTGAATTTAGCCTAATGTTACTGTCTGCTGGTGTGATCCGAAAGCGTTCGTGACAGCTCATAATCGTTGAAAAATAGCAGGGGGTACTGTTTTACTACCATATTTAAACTATCAAATAATCCTACCTGTGGTTTTAATGCACTTGCAGTATTATTTTCCACCAAGGTAGCATAGATCGATAGATCTGCGTCGCGGTAGAACGTTTCGATAAGGTAGGACAAATCGACAGAGCACTGTTCTGATTGTGTAATTCGGGCTTGTATACAGCTTCGTTTCCCCCATAGAATCCCATTCATTTTCAAGGCCACACAAACACCATGGTTTCATTTAACCTACGTCCATAAAACCGCCTGCACTCACTCAGGGCAGATCCCCAACCTCTAATCTACAGACATACTGACCCGCACTCCTCTATTAGTCATTTATGCACGACCAAATCAGAATCAGAATCAGAAATACTTTATTGATCCCAGGGGGAAATTGCAGTTTTTACAGTAGCAGAAGAGGAATAAACACTCTAATAATAATTTACAACATAAAAGAAATTTGTAGTATGTACACATATATAAGTCTTATATTACAATAGAATAATAAAAAGGTAAAGAATAAAATATAAAGTGACTGTGTCTATAATATTAAGTACAGATGTGCTGTATACAGCAGTAAGAGTTTTAGAAGTAAGAAAGTTATTGCACATTTGAGTTCTTACATACAGAATTAAATTATAGTTCTACTGGTATCACTGTACATGTGAGAGGTGTCGTACGTTCAGGGAGGAGTTATAAAGTCTGATGGTAGGAATGACCTCCTGTGGCGTTCTGTACTGCATTTTGGCTGAATGAGTCTTGCACTGAATGTGCTCCTGCGTCTCATCACTGTGTGATAAAGAGGGTGGGAGCCATTCTCCATGATGGCCTGCAGCTTAGACAGCGTCCTCCTCTCAGACACTGCCGTCAGCGAGTCCAGCTCCACACCCACAACATCACTGGCTCTGCGGATCAGTTTATCAAGTCTGTTGGCGTCTGCTACCCTCAGCCTGCTGCCCCAGCATGCAACAGCGTATAGGATGGCACTGGCAACTACAGACTCATAAAAGATCCTCAGCATAGTCCTGCAGATGTTGAAGGACCTCAGACGCCTCAGAAAATAGAGACGACTTTGGCCCTTCTTGTAGAGGGCGTCAGTGTTCTTAGCCCAGTCCAGTTTATTGTCAAAAGTGACCACCACTTTTCTAGTTATTTATTATACAGTCGTGGCCGAAGAATGGCACAAATCTTGGTTTTCACAAATTTTGCTGCCTCAGTTTTTTAGAACCTTTTGTCAGGTTTGTTTGTATGTTTGTTTGCATGTTTATGTGGTATAATGGAGTACAATTATAAGCATTCCATATGCGTGTTAACTTATTGACAAATACATCCATTTCAAGCAAAGACTTCATATTTACAGTGTTGACCCTTCTTCATTAAGACTTCTGCAATTCGCCTCAGCATGCTGCATATCAGCTTCAGGGCTAAATCTTAAATGATAGCAACACATACTTATCAGTGGATCACAGTGGACCGCAGTTTCTGAGTTTTTGTTTGTCCTCCCTCTTTTTGAGGATTGACCACATGTTTTCAATGGGATTGAGATCTGGGGAGTTTTCTGGCCATGAACCCAAAATTTCAATGTTTTGTTCACTGAGCCACTTGGTCATCACTTTTGCCTTGTGGGCTAACAAAGTTTACAGATAAAAAGATGGACTACAGTCTGTAAGTGTAGATCTACAAAGTGTACCTGTATTGTAAATTGAGCTATAATTAAATGGACAGTGTGCGTAGATACAAGAAGGTTGTTTAAAGGTTATGGCTGACCTCTGCATGTAGGAGTAACACACCTGATAAATAAAATGTCATAAATTTATTTATTATATGTTGTACACATATTAAGGAGTAACACAACTTACGAATAAAGCATGATAATGAAACAAGAAACAAGGATAATCAATTAATTAGGCTGAGAACAAGAATTTGGATTAGAGCTCAGGGGAAGCCTACAGCTGGTTGTGTTTTGATCTATTTTTTAAAGCTATATGATGAGTTTTTTTATAAAGTATAAAAGGTGAAGTTTATTTTTCCCAATTAAAACATGGAGACAATGGTGGTTTGCAAAGTGGATTAATGAAGGAAGAAAATGTATAAATATCCAATGTCTTCTGGAACTAAACAACTGCTGCCTACTACAACTCAAGTTTAACGCTGTTTTGTTTTGTATTTTTACAGTGCCGTAATCTTAATCATAAACAAAATATACATACCATTTGCTGCCAACCCTGGTTCAGGAGATTTAAATAATATTTTAAGTGTTTTGTTTAATTTGTTTGAAAATTTCAGTACACTTGCAACTTGCTGGAACGCAGAAAAATAAATGGAGAAGGAACACCTTTCACAACCAGTTCAAATATATTTAACTATATACTTAACCCTCTAGCAAATATTCAATCAAGGTATGGCCAAATCAGTTAATGGCCATTTTAAGCACTAATAGGACTTACAATTAATTGCAAGAAAACTTTGCATAGAAACCAAACCAACTTCTTCTGTGGAAGTGGGTGTACAAAGTACTGAAGGTACCAAAGGGCACAGGGATGTTTTTCTTATATTTCTTTAAAAGTATTGGCCTAAATATGCTTTTGTAATGCAACAATCCTATAAGACCAACTGAAGCCCGAGACCAACTTATTTAACATGCAGATTCAGGAACTTCTTTGAAATAAAAACCTGCATTGAAACTCACCCTTTGAAGACTGGACACCCATAATATAGATAAAATGCTCCATAAGGAGAAGAAAAATAGACTATTTTTGTTCTTGTAAACAAAGATGTGGTTTGTGGACAGATTTTAACTGGTGTCAGGTGTGGTACTATAGGAATATGGTCTTCCAGACGCAGTTGTTTAAATGGTTTGTCAGCAGAAGGTGGTTATTGTGCAGTTAACCCTTAGCAATAAGGTGAGGTTTCCTGGCCCATACTATGGGGTCAATGGATCAAGGATCCAATTAAATAGACAAAGTTACAGAGACGGGACATCATGTACTTCATGAAAAACCCAGTGTCTATACGAAAGAGTAAGGCATGCAAATCAATTATACAAGTCTATAATTTGTGGCCATGTCAGGCATGAGATTTGGCAGACAGTTCTTTGTATATTACTGACTTTTGTACTGTTCAGCCAGTGACAAGGACCTAGAATACAGTTGTACCAAACGGTGCTATTATAAGTGAGTCCAACATCTATATATTGATAGTAAACTGCACTTGCATAGCTGTTTATGATGAACCCTCGTTGTTTAATGTTAAAATGATGTAAACCACTAGATCCCCTGCTAATAGATACGGTTAACTAAGTAAGTAGGGCTAATACAAAAGGCTCTCTTTGAATTGCATATATGACTATAATCTATATCTACTGGGTCCTCAATAGATCTAAGGTACCCACATGTAACAAGCATGTGCTGTGTGTTGGGAATTGGAGTGTGTTATAGATTCAAGAATTTCGTTAATTTGCTCAGCATAAGTATAAAAAACACTATGTTAACTGTGTTAGATATACTGTAGTAATAGCTCTCTGATTCTAAGATTGCTCATATCGTATCCTTACTGTTGATAATTTAACATGTTTAAAATGTATATTTTTCAATGCTAGGAGTGCACACTAGTAAAGAAGAGCCAGGCCATAGGGTGGGACAGTTTTACCATTTTTATTGAGCTCACCATAATGTTCCTACTGCCTTCTTTGTCTATTTTCCAGGAGCCATGTCTGCAGCGTGGGTCAGTGGGTGATGGTTTAGAGGAAGCACGAGCTTACTGAGCATGTCTTTATAAATATGTCTAGAATTCTGGGTAATGTGGACTGTATTATCTGGAACCTTTCTAGGGGGTAAACCAGGGTTATTCAGAGAGCTATGTGGGTAATTTACAACATTTCTGTATTTATGTTTAGCTTTGAAATATTGTCTTGTGTATTGAAAGTGTGATGTAGAATGTGACGTAGTGTTGTTCAGTTAAATGTAATTCTTCAGTCACTGTTAGTGGTGAATGTACCCTGCAAATGTTATATAGTTTGACCCATCATGTTAAAAGAGTCCATGTTTTTTTGGGTGTTTTCCTGGACAGAACTCTTTTGTGTGTTAAAATGCTGAACCTGTAAGGGTCAATAAATGTTTGAATTGACCCCTCACTGTGCCTCCTTGCCTTTGGTCACACCCTGACATTCATGTTCTAATTTAGGCTGCACATCGAAGGTTAATGTCATACTGTAGCTGCACCGCTTTATCAGTGACCATAAATGTTTGTGTTTTGCCTCAGAGGGCATCTTTAACAATGATATTCTATAAAAATGAAGGTCTTTTGTTTTTCCATCCCTATTCTGCCATCCAACAGCTCATGACATTTTCTATCATTATTCTGTTGGTTTTCGACCATTTAGCATCATTAGTTTCAGCTATTTTCCTGCCACAACAATGACAGCTACCAATGTAAGAATCATGATCTCGCTCACTGCCATTCTCTATGTAATTCATATCTGTACGTCCTCAGCTGGAGCTTTACAACTGAAGAAACCATTCCATAACCAGCGTATATGTGATGCATGTGAGGTCTCTGTTGCATGCAGTGTTTTGTCCTGAAGGGTTTAATAAAACAGCTTTTTCAACATCACAGTTGATAAACTGCTTTGTTTGTGAATTGTTTGGTCCTTAGGAAGTATGCTGACCCAACATTTCCACCAGCTAAGCTCTGTGGAAATCACAAGGCGCTTCGGTTTTTAAAGGCTTTTCTGCGGGAGAAAGAAGCCTTTTTCGTCACTGTGGAAAGAATTCCCTCCTCCAGAAAGACCTCTATTAAAAAGACCCAGCTTGGACCCTCAGATGGTGTGGGCCAGTGGGGCTTTGCGGGTGTCCTAACCTTTTAATTGGAGTGAGCCAAAGGCCCTCTGGTGCCCAATGAAACCACTTGTCATTCTTATCGCTACAGCTGTTGCGAGGTGGCTCATTCGGAAGCCTGAGCGGCTGCATTGAAGGATAAGCTTTGCCATCAAGACTCGTCTCCTGAAAGCATTAAACATGCGGTGGGTTAGGTTCCGGGTGCATGGTTTAAGTGAGGAGCACTTCTGTTGCTTCGACAAGATGAAGCAAATGAAGCGACAACAGAAAGCTGAAAGTTCACAGACACTGACGCTGTGTGAAGGCTGTTATAAATTGTGAATGGAGAAAAGTTTTCTCAAACACAGACGGAAGTTAAAATCAAAGGGATAGTGTTGTATCATGCTCACTTCTTATGCAGTATGTATGTGTAGAGTGCTGTGTCAGCTCCTGTATTCTAATACATAATAAAGAGACTGCTCACATCTTTAAACGATTCCTTGTTTTGCTGATGTTGTCAGGCAATGAATCAAATGAGGTCACTGTTCCCTGTAAGGCAATCCAGAGTAATAAATAGACTTTGCCTTAAATATAACACCATTGTTTTAAAGACAAAACAAGATTATAATTAGTACAATATATATAAATTACCATATTAAGGTCTTTAGGAATCACCTCATCCAGTTACAGTTGTATAAGGAGAGATTTGTACATAGAACTGTTTAGCATGTAGAACTTTGCATTTGCAAAAGAGGGCATTTAAATGGACCAATTCCAGAATCCTAGACTGTCATGTAACAGACTTGACTCATTAGTATTTATGCCCCCAAAAAGTATATTCAACGACAGCAGAGCAAATGCAACGGTGGACTAGTTGCAGAAATCTACAGTTCTGCCGTTATTAGCATGAACATTAAGTGCCATACATGCTGAGTGATTTTATCACTGTTTGCCAGTTAAATCAGATCATCTTAAACTGAAAGTTTCATAGTAACAACTATAATTTAGTTTGTGTTAAGGTCAAGATTGAAAGCAAGTAGCTAGTACAGGTAACCTTAGCTATTATCAAGCTCCAAGTAACTAGTATAAGTAACTAAACACTCCAGCTTATTTACACTTTATCTATTACAACAGATCTGTGTGATCCTCACAGTGTCCCACTGTTAACTATATAAATCAATCTCTCAGGCATTAGGCAACAACTTTTTACCGTTACCTTTTTAATGCAGTAACTGTGAGACAACTTGTAGGTGTGGTGAACACTTGAGATCTTGAGAAAAATTCTCTGTTTTGTTTCCCAAATATTCACATCAAACCACTCGAATGACAGAACTTATTTAACTTATGCAATTTAATTATACAAAAATTATAATATAGTGTAATGAATCTCAACTCTTTAGAAATGATAATGTAGGAAAGTGTCTGTTTTACCAAACACAAGCCCATATTTTAAAAATATAATAATATTATATAACATCCCTTGCTTTTTAAAAATTCTGTTATTTAAATGGGTATTTAAACATTGTCAAAGTTTTAAAGTATACAACTTACTGCCTAGTCCATATTGTCCATATATGGAAATTAGCTAAAAATCCGACAGATTTGAATGACCTGTTTTTGTAATTTGATCAAAAACAATTCAGCCTATTACAATTTAACTCTGCCAATTCAGGTCGATGTGATAAGGGATGCTTGTTTAATTCTAAGGTTTAAAAATGTTGATATAAAATTGAAAGCCACGCAAATTTTGTAAACAAATACAAAAAAGTGGCCCATTCAAATAAAACCATCATTGCATGTTTTAAATGGAATTTAAATCGCAATTTTCATAGATCATCTAAACTAGGCATTCTCCTGGGTTGAGGAGGGGGCTGGAGCCTATCCCACCACTTAGAAATGATGGAAAGTAGGAAACACACTCCAATACATCAATTTGAGAAACAAAAAAATATTTGCATATTGCTACGAATGTACATTCATTAAATGCATTTCCAAGATCAAAAATCTTAAAGACTTGAACTGAGGGCTGAAAATAAACTTGTGTTGGTTCTGAAACTACCGTACATCATCTATCAACAACAAAAGAACTGCATGGATCTATAGCTCAGTATTATTATTTTTAGCAAGGCTGTTTGTGTCACAACCACTAGATGGCATAGTTTAAAAAGTGTAGGTTTTTTAAGTGTAGTTACCAGCATCTACTTGGGGGCCTGCATGAAGAACCTGTTTATTAACACTATGCAAAATATGCAACTTGTAGATAACAAGCTATTGCTTCATATTTCATGACTAACAGGAGTGTCATAAAACCTTTCAGGCTATATTTAAACAGCTGGCTGACCGTAGTTTAAAGATCGTCTTAACTGGGGCTGTAGATAAGGCTACTTTGTTCGAGACCAAGACAAGCCCAAGACTAAGGCTGTGTCTTGATTCACTCACTAGTTTCATATGTAGTGAATACGTATGCAGTAAATAGGAATTAAGGCACTGGCTAGGTGGAAACATTGGGATACTGATGACTCAATTATGTGTGATCACAGAAAACAATATGCATCGACACAGTACAAACAACTGTGCCATAATCAGCCATACTATCTTTTTTAAGACAGACTATACTCGGCAGTTCATAAACACTCATACAATTGCATGTCAGTCACACTAAATATTAGATAAATATTTGATGCAATTAAGCCTTTCTTCAGGTGATTAACACTGCTAGCATAAATGCTAATTACATTTACACAAAAGCAATTTATAGCAACTGTAGCTAAAACACAGTCAATCAATGACAGAATGAACATTACATTTGATCCTTTCAGTATGATTTAAAATCTGTAATTAAATATTTCCAAATAGGGCCTATTTAGCCTGTTAGCAGCTCAGACTACTTTATGTCATGCCATAAAATACAAAACTAATGTCTAAAAAAATGTAATAATAGTGTGTTCGCTCAATATAGCGTGTGATATTTTGTGGGTAGCATAGTTATTGGGAAACATTAACCTTACTGTCGCATATAAGTAAATCTAAATCAGGGACATATGCAACTTATTAGCTAAGTAGCCAACAGGATGAAGGATGAAGATTTCGGTTAGATTTCAGTTGGTAGAATTTTATTTCTGATAGGCTTTTGTATTCAAAAGTGTGAAAAATATACATTCTAACTTTTGGTCCAGGTTAGGAGGCAATTCAAATAAGTCTAAATGTATAATAATTAGTTTAAACAAGCCAAGGTAGAGTGAAAATAAAAGCGGAGTCCTTGGTCTTAAAAACTAGTCTAGTCTCCAGTAAAAAAAACTGCCTTATTACTATATAGTGGACTATTTTGGGTTCCACCATTTTGTAAGACTGCACATAAACAACAGATGTTGTGATACACTACGATAAGTAGTGTGCAACCAATGCACCCTAAAAGAAACCCATAAAGAATCATGTTCAGCCACCCTGGGATTTTTGGCATTTAGTGCCAATTTAAATGAATCGATTCTTTGACGAATTGGCTAAATAAAATAATTTGGGTCTGAGTTGATTGTGTACAAGTCGGTGTGCATTTGTGACAGTTAAAGAAAATACAACAACAAAAAAAAAACAATAAAAATAATTTTAGGTGATTGCTGATCTTGGCCAAGACTTAGATAAGTCAGAGTACAATTACTATTGAGTCAGAGATTTACTAAGACGTGTTATCTTAACTGATAGCATTTTCTCTGGCAATTAAAGCAGTCTACGTTGCTCCTGTTAAATAGTTCCCAGACATGTGAAATATCAGGGGGTAAAAACTGATTGCTGGTGCTACTGTAACATTATGTGGCTGGTACCTATTCAAATACATGCAGCGATTGTTTTGTGAAGCACCCACGTGTAAAGCAGTAATGAATAACACATTCATGCAGCTGTAAACCTCATTAGACTCATTAGGCAGCTCCACCCAAACCTTCTCCCAACAAGACAAGTTTAATCTCTATTTAGTAAGTACACACAAATGTTTTCAAAGAAGCACAGAACCCTGAGGAATCCTATAGCGTGCATGATTGTAGTCACTGATTCCTTCGTGTGATGTAATGACACTGTGAATAACCACAAAGCAGTAAGTTTCCATGCAATGTTGCGAAGACCAAAAACTCCCATCTCTTGGTAAATTACATTTAATGGCACAGCATTTTCTGGACTGCATTTAATTAAACTTTTTTAAAAGAGAAAGTGCTTTTCTTATATAAGCACCCATATAAGGCATAGTTTGCGAAACATTACAGGCTTCTTCCTAAGGGTTCGCCCACTTTTCCAGCCACTTGACAGGCAAAAATCATGATGTGCTGTCGCAAATGGAAGGACTGCATTTACTCTTTCCAAAATGAGACCAGTTAAGATCCTGACAGTGAACTGTCTGGCAGCCTTGCTATTCCATTTCAAATTTCACTACCATTGCACATCATCATGCACAGATATTGCAAGTGGAAATATGTGTTTTGCTATTAAATTTGAAAATGCATACACATTTGCACAATTGCAAATACACGACTGACTGCAAATTCTAACTTGACTTAAAGGTCCAGGTGTTAAGTACCTCTTACTTTGCTGTATAGACCAGTTTTTAAATTGCAAATACAGTGACCCAATGTATATGGACATTTGTGTCAAAGATTTATTGCGGAAGGAAACACTTTGTCTAACCTAGCATCTTCATTATTATACCTATTATTTTTATATATATATATTATATATTTTAGTTTTGTACCCTGATGAACAAAAATTGACCTGCACAGGATCTTTTTTTCTAACACTGTACAGTAACTTGTTTTCAAGTATAAATTAGTATTATAAGACAGGATGGGCCAGGGCTCGTTAACTGTAGTAGATTCCATATTCATTTAACACATTTTTGAACAGATGACTGTTCTGTTAACCTCTATGTTTTTAGTTCCTAAACATACTGTGACATCAAACTAAGTAGAGAGATGACAAACCTGTTTGGCTTTTATGTTCTAATAGACAGTCATTCCACTCGCATTGTTATTGGTAAGTGACCACTTGAAGAGTGTATGCATTCCGTAGAGCATGTCTCACTGTGTGTTTGTGTGTATGTGTCACGAAACATAAATGAAGACCAGCTGCTTAGTTGCGTTCTGCCACTCTATATTTGATTTATTCACGCTCACTTCTCTTTTATGTCATACAATCTGCCATCAGTCAGAAATTTCATATGGTTGGTCAATTACAGCTCCAACGGACCGTTCACTTTGGGGACACGGTTGTTTCACATTTTCAGTCAGGTCATTGACGTTTCCTGCGTTCACATCCCCTAATAAACGTTGTGGTGTGGCTGTTTCTAGTTTTCTGTAATTTCCACTGAGATGCACAATTTCCATGTTCTGTCATCTTTCTCGTCCACCATATTGGAAAAACGTCTCGACGCAGGTGATTTACTGTACAAGTGATAAGTTTGAGGTCCTAAAAGGTTAACCATGGAATTTCAT
Source organism: Megaleporinus macrocephalus (assembly GCA_021613375.1). Lineage (NCBI taxonomy): Eukaryota > Metazoa > Chordata > Actinopteri > Characiformes > Anostomidae > Megaleporinus > Megaleporinus macrocephalus. Next base: position 29,056,788 of record CM038720.1, on the reverse strand, counting down.
GGGTCATGCTGTCTTGTTTGGTTCTCATCTCTCACACTGACAAATGAAGCTTTCTCAGCACCAGAGCACAGCTGTTGAAGGACCCAGGGACTCATAGCGAGCATTTCTGGGTTTATCGCTGGGTAAAGCAAAGTTTCCACACTACAATCTCTGTGCCAACATAAACTGAGTAAATAAATAAATTAATAACGGTTCCTAAATGGCTGTTGGCTTAGATAAGTAATGTGCAAAGGTTGGAGTTCATGCCTCATTTATTAAATTTCAAGTCAAAACAGCCACAGGGGCGTACAAGTTATTCATGTTTCAGCAACAGGGACACAAATGTTTAACAGAACTTTACACAGAAACGTCAACAACTAACTATTATATCACATTTTTCAACATCTACTCTTGAGACGTGCTTTCAGTTTTTTGTAAGAAATCTGCAGGGATATTTTTCCACACCTCCGAAGTTCAGTCTTAGAACTTTTTTCTGCTTCTCACGATCCAAATAACCCCAAACACATTCGATGAAATTGAGGTCTGGACTCAAAAATCACTCTATTGTTCTGAGAACACCAGCGTCGTGTTGCGTCTTTCTCCTTTTCACAGTGATGAGCTTCTTAAAAGCTACACATCCTTTTAGACCCATAGCGTAGAGTTTTCTTCTCACAGTGGAGGGATGGACAGAAACATCTGTGAATGGTTTAAGGTCTGAAGAAAGAGTGGAGTTTACTGTTCTACTTTCTATCAAAGATAAAAGCTTTAAGTTTATTGTATGGAGACAGTTTTAGAGGTCTAAAAGGTCCTACAAGTTTTTTTCTTTTATTTATGAAGGTAAATTGCCATAGACATCATCTCAGTGATATCTTCTGAAAAAAGCATTGAAACAAAATAAATGAGGAGTGTGCTCTGACTTTTGCACAGGACAGTATGAATATAGTAAAGGCCTTTAATCTGTATAGTATCTTCATATCATATGGAGAAAAGTTGTGTGGAGTAGATCCATATTCAAGTAAACGTATTGTGTTTTTCTTAAAATAATACTTAAAGTGAAAGTATTTCCTAAAATAAATGTTTAGTATATTAATTGTTTTTTTTCTATTTTTTTTCTTCTTTTTTTGATCATTGTTGAAGGGATTTCTTTAGATGAAAAATCCGGGGAGCACTGGAAACTGTATACGCACCTGAGAGTATCTGATGTGCACATCATAGAATCTGTAACAGTAAATGATCATAGACATCAATAAAGTTAGACAATGAAAACAAAAAATCCAGAAACATTCTTCCCCAATGGCGCACATTCCTTTGGTAGTATTTGTCAAGGGCGTCGATAATTTTGCCACATATTTTTGACAGAACAAACTTTTCCGAAGACACGTTCAGAAATGATTTTTGTGGATTGAATAGTTAGTCATTTCTGTGGAAAAATACAATCATTGGATGTGTTTATTTGATTAATGATTTTGCTCACATTTTCTTAAGGCGTGCCACTATTTCTGGAGTTGACTGTAAATACTCTGGAATCCACCTAATTATTCTTGACCATATGTAACTTGTGAATATAACTAGTTACCCACCTCTGATGAGAAGTCTAATCTCACAAGTTCAACCTCTCATTTACAAAACAAGTTTAGGGAATCCAAAATAGTTCTTTTCTGGCTTTGCTTCATGAAAACATTTTTGGCACCTTTAGTTTTAAAAGCTTACTAGACCCCAGGAAAAACAGTCAACATGCATTTCATTTCTTTTCTGATCTACAGCTTTAAATAGTGGTAATTGCACTATTTGGCACTCTGCATTACTCTATTGAACTGCTCCCTTGCTTTTATCGTTAACTCAGATGCCACTTTATTTAGCTTCAAGAAGAAAGCACTTAACACGTCCTTAATTACGAGCAGGATAGAGGTTTGGGACTTCGTAATGAGGGTTTAGCTGCGGATGAAAGATGAAGTGCATGTTTTTAGCACACGTCCTAATCTAGGAGCTATCCCTGAAGAGCTCGCTGCAGCTAATGAGAACATCATTAGAAAGGTTATGTAACAATTACATGTTTACACATCCTATAAAGTATTGATAGCAGGCCTTAGAATATTTATTTTAGTGTACTGTCATATGAAAATGTTCTGAACATCCAACATTGAAAGCAAAAAGAAAGTTAATTAAATTAAGTCTTAAATGAAGTCCTTAAAGGATCCAATCTATTATCCCAAACCTTTATCCCAAAGTAGGCCTATCGTTATCTGAAAGTAACCAACTGTATAAATGAAGATGTCCTCTACAAAGATCACAGTTCAATAAGCCATGTTTCTACTAATTGTGGCTCACAGGGTCTGTATAAATAAGTCATAAAATATGTGTGCCTTTACTATGTTAACAAATAACCATTAATTGTGTTTTAAAATGTGTAGAAGTGTGTTCTTCATAAAGGATGTGTTCACTTATTTTCACTTAAAGAAAATTAAGAAAACATGTAATTGGATCAGGGGCGAATACTACATTTTATATTTGTGTTATATTGGCCATGAGCACTGAAGTGTTATAAAATGTTAGTGCAGTAATATAATCCATTAATTGTGTTTACTTTAAACTCGGCATAATAAACGCCTGCAATACACAAATACAATATAAACCAAACAACAACATTATCAATAACAGAAGCAGCAAATACTTTACTCATAACTGAGGAGTCCTGTCACAAGTTTGATCCACATTGATGCCACAGCCATCCATGGCCCTGGAGTGTTGAGTTGTCCCCTGACATTGTGTTAGCACCAATTCTAAAAGATGCAGTATGAAAAGTGGAGACCCAGCTAGCAGGTAGAATGGGTAACGATTAACTTGGGTAAATAAAACTAAAGAACGCTTGTGTCCCATTACTTAATGACCTTCAAGGAAAACTTGCAGGTACAGTTTAAAATGTCATCAGATGATCCATCATAACCCACCATTGTATTTAGATCTTGCAAAGGACAGACAGTGTTTAATTGTCTTCATTTTGAGGATTTACAGGGTCTGTGACAGCAGCTGAAAAGTATTTGTCTCTCAACTACAATGACCCAAAACAATAATAATGAAGAAATCTGAACTTTTTAAACTCATGAGAAAATTGTGTAGGTCGTTTTTTGTCTTCATCAAAAAAAGACTGGCAACTGAACATCCATGAAGTGGATATCAAAGTGGCAGCCATCATAATCACCGAGAGCTGAGAAAGGTTCCATAAGGACAAAATCACTTCAAAGAGTTTCATCTGAAGTGGCTCGTCTGAGTTACAGAGTCCTGGAAATAGACTCTCTCCAAATATAAATATCAGAGAGATTAAAGTTTAGTGTATTGAAACTTTATCCCTGAGTGAACGATGGCAAATTTACATGACTTGAATTTACATAGTGTCTTTTGTGAACCTCTGCATCCAAACTGGATCATTAAGGCTGGTGAAGAATGCAGGGGTAAAGAGTTCACCTTGGATAAATTACTGCTGTCAGAACAAAGCCTAGTTCATCCATTTTATCGTTTTGTCTGTTTTAACAGAATTTAAAAGAGCCAGCTGCCCTTTACAACATGCTAAGATTTCATGATGAAAGGATTGATAGAAAACTCCAAAATGACTTGATAAAACTCTAATTCTATTAACTTCCATTCAAAGTTAAAAATGTCTTTTCTTCCTTTTTAGAGATTTGAAGTTTTGTTCAGTGATATACAAATTCCTTTAGTTTATTTGACTGATAGCAAATGACAAGATATTCTGCAGTATCAATTCTGACAGGTGATTGCCAAGCAAGAAAATTATTACATGAAATAATTTGATGCATATGTTGCCTGATGTCTGGCATGTTTTATGGTGGTTTTGAGAAAGAAAACATAGTTTTTCAGATTAACCCTATTTTAACGATCGTCATTACATGTAAAGGCTCAGAAGGCATGTGTAGTTTCACTGGTGGTTCTTGGAAATAAATAAAATGACTACATTTGTGTTGTAGACATCGTAACCCCTGGCTCCTATTACCACCCCTGCCAAGACATCAGAGTCTCTTTTTCTTTACAAACCACTGTGCATTACTTAGGGACTGAATTATTCAGAAATGTTAAAAATTGTTGGAATTCCCCTTTCACTTCTGGACCAGTAGGGGGAGCTCTCACAAAACTATAACAATAAAATGATTGCCTTCTTGACCTACATTCATCTTTTTTGTTTTGAGCTCTAAATGTTACTATCTATTAAAGATGTTAACGTTGGTGCACCTGTGTCATGTTAAAAAGAGATTAAAATGTATAAGGATACATAATATTAGTGAGTTAACCTGAAATAAATACAGAGTTATATTCGGATATGGTCAGGATTGGTGGGTATGTGTAAGCTTGCTCAAGCCCAGGATTGCTGTAACAAAATATAGTTATGTGCAAAGTTTGGGTTCGCCTGGTCAACTGAGGTCATTTTTGCACAGTTTAATACACAGTTAGTGTTTATTTGAAAAACATATATGTTGCCTATGTTTATAAATATTATGCCACATTTTATTTTTTATGTTTTAATCTTGCAGTACTAAAAATCAGGCTGTTATCTGTACAATTTGCTTTGGACACTAAATACAATTTTAGATGCTTTTGATTAATCTGAATTTTATAGTATATTTCTGAAGCGACCAAAACTAGCACAAGTTTTCACAATGTGGTTTCATCATGAAGTGCCAGTTTGGCCAGCTTTCTTGTTACAGTAAATGCATTGTGTTATGAGCAATAATGCTAAGATGATGTCACCTTGTAACAGAAAAAAGGGCTGGAATTCCTAAAAGGCTGCTGAGGGGAGTGGCATCTGTGGGAGAGAGTTTCTTCCACCGGCATGTACTTTGGGCTTCATACCTTTGCAGAATGTTTACATGCACAAAAGACACAATTTCTAAAGCAAATACAGTGACTTTATTTACTGTCTAATATTACTATTACATGTGTCCTCATGAGTTTTTAGATATAATGCTGATTATGTTAAAAATTGTGACGGTGTTGAGAATATTAGATTAGAATATATAGTTAGATAGAAAAGGTAGATATTGTGACCCCTGGTTCCACCACTCTAAATAAGTCTGGGTCAGTACATTTCACATCAAACCAGGCTGAATGGTAAACATCTCAACCGTTAAATTATACAGACATTGTTATAAATTCAAATTCTAAATATGCATTATTAGCCCTTAAATAATTGTATGTTTATTTAATGTGACTGCAACTGCTTGTGTTATGTGAACTCAATGTTTGACTAAGTGATCATTTTATTTTCATTTCAATTAAATGTCAAAGATGCAGAGCTTAGACAGGTACAATGCTTAGTAGTGTTTATTAGGTAATAAAGTGTTACAAGGACATGAGTAGGGTAACACAAAAAGATGGCAAACACATTGATGTGTCTTTACCATTTAGTGAATTTGAAGATGATGTGGTCTTCAGGGTCAGGAAGATAGCATCCAATGCCTTTTAAAACAAACACATAATAAATAAATAAAAAACTTTATAAAAAAATAAGTACTCTGTCCATTATATCAGCTCCATTTACCACTTAGTTGTGCTATAATTACCAACTATAGTCAATCTAGACCCCCACAGTTTGTATGGGTCATCCTCTAGTCCTTCATCAATGGTCGCAAGATGCTGCCCAAAGGATACTGTTGACGGGATACTTTGGGTTGGTGGGTTATTCTCAGCCCAGTAGTGACACTGAGGTGTTTAAAAACTCCAGCAGCACAACACACAGTAACACACCATCAGTGTCACTGCAGTGCTACAAAACAAGTCTACCAGCCATAATAACTGCTCTGTCCATTGAAGAACAGGGTGAAAGCAGGGTATGAGGTACGCAGAGAAACTGATTGACTGCAGTGTGTAACTGTAGAACTACAAAGTGTGCCTATATGGTAAGTGGAACTGATACAATGGACTATGAATGTAGAAAAAATGAGGTGTTTGTAATAAAGTGCTTATGGGTGTAAGTCAGCATCCTAAAAATCCTTTTAATCATAGGAACCACCATCAAAGAATATAAATAACAAAATACAACACAGTTTGAAGGCTCTAATGGAGGTATGCTCATATTGTAACTGTTAAAAAACACTTAATCCTGTTGTTGTTTGATATTTCTAAAAGGTGCTGGCACTAAAACATCAACAAAAAAGTTATTCTTAATATGCTGTACATGTTTCTTTAGACTAAAGCGTGTTCACTTGAGTACCAGGAAATGAAATTAGAAACGGGGAAATCAGAACTGACCCACATCAGCAACGATGAGCGTGCCGTTCTTGGTCTGGATAAGAAGCTGCCAATAAGTGTGTTTTGCAGTACTTCCTTTCAGGCCATTCACACTCTCCAGGAAAGGCCCGTAGTCAAGATTATATGTGGTGGTGAATCTGTACATTTATAAACTGCTTTTTAGTAAACATCTCTTCAATTTTGCCATCAAACCTTGAGTAAAAACACTGCACACAAATACCCTACAGCTGTAAAAACAAAATATTATTGTATGTTAATATTACTAAATGTTATTGTAAGCTTTTTACATTAAGCAAGCAGACACGATAAAGAAGATGTTTACACTTGTTCACAACATCTGCAAATTTCTACAATACCTCATATTTCTACAGCTTCAGAGGAAAACATTTCTTTGATTCATTTTCTGCTGTTTTTGGTTTTTTTTTTTTTTTTTGATGCATAGCACATAGCATAACTCCCTTTTCAGTTCCATATACTTTTTATATTATGCTGTTGTTGCCTTACATTGGTAAGGTTAGTTGGAAGACTAAGCACATTAAAAAGCTACTTGGCATTTGGAAACTGTTAGTAAGACTGACATGAGAAGTTAGAAGTTACAACACTCTTACACAACAGTTTAATTTCAAGTATCCATTTATGAGATGCTCCAGTTTATCAGCTTGTTGGTTAATTTGGAGGAAAAGCAAGAGTACCTGAAGTTTTTGTACTTCTGCTGAGCCCTAGTCATTGCTCCAATTAAGATGCCTCTATAGGCCACTTCAGTGGAGTAGGTCCTGTTTGGCTTGTTGGTGATGGAATCATGTACCGTCATGGTAATGGGATACAGTGTAGCAGCTTCTCCTGAAATCCAAATCAAATCAGCGTCAGTATATAAAACATTACATTAGAAAATATGCAAACCCCCCAGAACTATTAACTTATTAGCTTTCATTACAGGACACTGTCCTGAGGCATCACATCTGAATCATGTTGACATTTCCCAAAATAAAGAAAGGCTACTTATGACCTTTAGGGAAGATGCCAGGGACCAGAATGAGGAAAGCTGCTGAGAGGAGAAGAGCCATTGTCAAAGCCATCTTGTCCCTTAGACGCTCAGCTGGGTGAATCCTTTTATTCAGAAGTCCCACAGATATATACTGCAAATATTAGTTACATGATTTCCTCATTCTTTGTAGTGTGACACTCCATCTGACCGGTTTCAAGGAAGCTTGATGGAGATTCCTGTAAAGTACATAGAACAATTGATATGACTGTGTCACACCTCTAGGTGTGGAATTTTACCACACCTTTAGGTAAAGACTTGAGGTAACTCTTCAAAACAAGGGCAACCAGCAAGTTTGCAGGCCCATGTTGAGCTATGTGGTGGTCTTCAGCAGGGATAAGTTCTAAAGGAGAGCGTGGAGGGAATGTGTTTTTAACCTCCAGCACTTTTTGTACTATGTTTTCATTTGGACAACCTGAACTGGCTTAGCTACTACAGAACACCCAAGACCTTCCTGCTGGATGATGCATACAAAGGAGGTTTGGGCTCATTTAGTTACTGACTCATATATAAAATCTAAACAAAAACGTCCTTATAAACTTGTGTTTCCATTATTTCACACATTTGTGAATGCATTTGAATTTATATGTATGAAAGTACAAAAAAATCAGGCTCATCACACATTACCACCATCACTCATGTACAAGTTATTTTGTTTACGCTGCCAGGGCCACACACACAGCCCTGAGACAAAGAAGTCTCAGTCACAGATCTTCAGGATTATCAAGATAGTTTTGATAATTGCTGCCGAGTTACCAGCCCATATGTACATACTAAACATAATCACACACATCATGAGAATCAAGAGAAGCTGTACATGTACAAGCCTACCTAAGAGGCATTTATTAATCAATCAGAAGTTTAGTAATAAAAAAAAAATACGCTCACGTGGTTGACAAATGGTAGTTTGCTTAGTTTTCCAGCGAAAAAAAAAAAGCATATTATTGTGAAAACCTAAATACTGACATTGGGGTTGCAGCCTCTGTTCTTAATCTAAGAAAATATATAGTGCAGTTCAGCTCCAGCTTTCAAGCAAAGTTCCAACAACAACCACTTTGAACAATATGTTCAGTGTGCAGTCCCTGGTTCTAAACTGCTCCTTCAGATCTGGGTTCAGCACCATTTTGTTCAATGTGATTGTTGTTGCAACTTTCTGTGTTGATAATGTTTGAACCACAAGAGATATTGCAAATCTGACAGCATCAATCGATTTCTTGTGTTCTTTGGAAAAACTTGCCCTTGATCCAATATGGCGGCTTTTAAGAGCCTAAAATATAGGCCGATATTTAGATATGGCATCAATCAATTTCTGAGACAATTCTGGTTTTCTTTCATATGCTACATGACCACCTTCCCATTGAAACAACTTGCTCTTGATCCAATATGGAAGCTTTCAAGATTGCAAGCCATTACTTGCTGGGGTATTCAGATATGTCATTTTCCTTTTTCGTTTCTGAAATAAAAGGGTGTCCTGAAACTTTTGACTCACACTGTATAAAAGCTGGATACACCATCTCCAACACAACCTGAATATGTAGAGCACATTTTACTAAAGAGAGTGTAAGTAGTTTTAACAGTGATTATGCAAAAACCCTTTGCTTGAAAGCTGGAGCTGAACTGCTCTACATCTTTTCTTAGATTAAGAACAGAGGCTGCAACCTTAATGTGAGTATTTAGTATTTAAAACAAAGCAACCTACCATCTGTCAACCCCACGAACGCAAGTTATCTGCTGCTGAATTTCTGATTGATTGATAAGCGTCTCTTATGTAGACTTGTGTACCGATGTGTGTCATTATGTTCAGTATGTACATATGGGCTGGTAACTCGGAAGCAAATATCAAAACCATCGAAATTATCCTGAAGACCTGTGACTGAGACTTTGTCGGGATTGTGTGTGTGGCCATTGCAGCGTGAACAAAATAACTTTTACATGAGTGATGGTGGTAACGTGTGATCAGCTTGCTTTTTTGTACTGTATATCAACACTAAAAGACAAAGCTTTTATCTATGTTACAGCTGGATAAACAACAAGTGTGTGCACACACATGGAATTCTGGAATTATGTTAGTTGGGTAAATGAACCTCAGATGTACGCAACGCACAAACAGAGACACAGATAGGAAATGTCTACAGAAATGTTACCCACTGTTAGGACCACCCATTTTACATTGATAGGGGAGCAATACTAGTGACTGTGGGAAGGTATTTTTTTAAGTTTATGTTTATTGCAGCACAGAATAACTGGACTAACACAATGACAAAGTCAATCTAAAGGAAATTCAGTATATTTTTTTCTAAAAACACTATACATGCCTGAAATCATGGCTCAATGGCACAATAGAGTTATACCCTAACATTACAACATAATAAAAACTAGAACGCATTAGCATTAGTGGTCCTGTAGTGTTTTCCTACATCTATTACAGTCTACACTTTGCTAGCTAGCAGTGCCTTCACACAACAAAGGCATTTTCTCTGGATGGCACAATTTGCATAACAGCTCACCAGTCCTCTGCTACAGTACTCACTTGACTATTGTCAGGTAAGATACAGCACTGTCTGCTACGTTGGCTAGCCAGCCTAACACAAGCCCCTTCATACTGCATTTGATTCAAGATTCAAGAGTTTTATTGTCATATGTACAGCAGAACAGACAGTTACACTGTACAATGAAATTCTTACTTGATGTTCCTCCGTTCACCAATAGATAAAGATAACAAAAAAAAGAAATAATAAAAAATATATACAAAATATACAAAGTATAATAATATAAGTTGAAGTGGCTGGCATACCAAATTTTCTCAGCCTTCTCAGAAAGCACAGTCGCTGCTGGGACTTCCTGATGATGATCTGAGTGTTGTGGGACCAGCTGAGATCCTCACTGATGTAAATGCCAAGGAACTATGTATAGGGGTGCGTGTAGCTCTCGCTTCCTCCTTGGATCAACAATCATTTCTTTGGTTCCTTGGAAAGATTGTTGTCATGACACCAGGCCACCAGCTCAGCCACCTTCTTGAATGGTGCCAAACGACAGAGGACCTTCAGCAAAGGTTTGCCACTACACTGTGAGCCATAGCCCCCATTACTGCTCATGCAGGGCTAACGGTGCTATCAGCTATGTAAGGTAACAAAACACATTACAAAATGCAGTATATATATATATATATATATATATATATATATATATATATATATATATATATATATATATATATATATATATATATATTATAGAGTGAATGTACACATACCTCAGTCTTATCTGATTAATGTTATGATGACAGTGATGCAAATAATTCATATGTCCTTGTTTTCCCACACACGTGTACGGACACCAAAGGGCCCCTGCTTGTTTGCCCTTACATTGTATAAGTGCACTCTTAGTCAGTGTGTATAAACTTATAATTGTGTTTATATGGCCATCTTTGAAGACTAGAAAACAGAGCTGGTGGGTTAGCTCATGTTGCACAAGCTCTTGGGAGAGACAAAATCAGGAAAAATAAGTTTTTCTTTGCCTCACAGTGCCTCTGCACCTTGAACGGATTAAAATGATTTGATTAAAATACATTTGAAATCACAAGCTTTTATATGTAATGATGATTGTTTAAATATTTGTCTGGAAAGTTGTCTTTTGGGGGAATTTGCCTTACAACTCCCCCTTCATGCGCTCCTTTGCAATAAATGGATTAAAATAATTGTATTAAATTACATTTTAAATGAAAGCATAATCTTAAAACTAAAATTAAACAATGCCAGACATCAGATGCCATATGCAGTGCCCTCCACAAGTACTGGCATGCTTGTTAACATTTTTTAAAAATAATATAGTACAACAATGCAAAAAAAGAGAAAATACAACCTTTATTTCAAGTGCATTTATTCCCACAGTAAGAAATAATTATTTTACATGAAATCATCTGTGCTACAATTATTGGCACCCCTGATGTTAATACTTTGTACAACCCCACTTTGCCAACAAGACAGCATTTCTTCTCCGATAACATTTCACGAGTCCTGGGTCCTCTCCAATGCACTCTCCTCTTCAGCTCACCCACAGGTTTTTAATTGGTTTAAAGTCTCGGGACTGAGATGGCCATGGGGGGAGCGTGATTTTTTGTCTGGTGAATTATTTTTGTGTAGATTTGCTCACATGTTTAGGGTCATTATTTTGCTGAAAGACCCAGTGAGGACCCATCTGCTTTAGGGCAGAGGCCCCAAGATGCAACTCTTTAATGCAATTCTCTAACAGTAAGCTTTGGAGAACCTTTTACTTCTCATACCATCCTCCTGGCAAGATAAACTTGCGTCCTAGTCCAGGCTTGTTTGCCACTGTTTAAACTTCTTGATTCCTCTGACTGTAGATACGAGCAGGTGTAGGCGAGTGGCTGTTTTCTTGTAACCATTGCCTGACTTATGAAAGTCGACACACTTCTGCCTTATTTGAATGGTGTGTTCTCTTGTCTTTCCCATGTTGAAGAGTGGATAAGATAAATAGGCCTCTGTGTCACATCATATTTATATTATGAAATAAGTTTCCTAGATATTCTGATCAATTTTATAAACTACAGTAGAAATTACAAAACTATATTTATTTTCTAGAAATTGTTAGGGGTGCTAATAATTGTGTAATTTTATGAAAAATAATGATTTCTTTGTCATGGATTTTTTTTAAAGGATCAGAGTTATTTACATTTGTCAGTGTGAGATTATGCATTTGCAATAAAAATTTATTATGTAATTTATTTTAACTTTAAACACATCTTAACGAAGGGTGCCAATAATTCTGGAGGGCACTGTATCTAACCATTTCATGTAATAACTTTTGGTAAGGGAGATTTTAGAAGCAGTTTCTTTAGAATAAAGCATTGCAACCTTTTGATATCTTAACCTTTTATTATGTTGATTTTTCTTAATTTAGTGAAGTGTCCCTTAAATGCTAGGTCTGGTTTCCTTTGAAACATGTTTATATGTTAATGCAAATTATGTTTGTTAATTTTTATCATGACTTAAAGCCTAAGCCCCTCAATATGTGTGTGCACAGACCTGATCATGGGTTGTGTTAAAGCTACACTATGCAAGGTTAAGATATTTGGAGACCTCTCTGGTGGAATAGTGCTATTGCAATGCTTGAAACAACATTTTGTAACATCAGTTGCACTACAGGCCTCTTCCCATATATGAGGATTGAAATTGTATTCCAAGAAAACATGTAAATGAAATAATGTAATATTGTCAATATATCTTCATCAGTGTAGTGTTGATTTTCCATTTGAGACTTAAACATTAAGTTTAAGTCTTTTCGAGTCTAAGTATGTGACATATTGATCTCAGAAAAAGTCCTGGCGAATTTGCCCTAACACCTAATTTTTAAATGACTATTCAGGCTTTACAGAGTGAGACACAGGTGAGTTTTTACCTGACTGAAATGCTACTTCTTTTAATGTTAACAAAATTCACATAGACCAGCTTAAAACGAGACTGTCAAAACAATTGTCCAGTGTGTATCTTCTTTTGAGTCTTTGCATTTTTGTCTTTGGGCAGTTGGAGAGAAATAGAGCTTTTCCACTGTCGACTTTTATGAGGATCATAGTTGGACAGTTGCATGGGTTGGTTGCATCCTGGAGTCACACAACCATAACGACTACAACTAGACCCCACTTCCATTTTGACTGTAGATCAAAATCTTTCTGTCTCTGCCAGCAATCTAAAACGGGTTGTGCTTCCAGCAGAACAACAATCCAAATCCACAAAGAAACATCTCACTGACCGCAGAATCAAGATTTTCCATTTGCTTGACCAAAACTCAACCAAACACTGATGAGAACATTTCACAAGCAAGGACCAAAGACTCTGAAGCATCTGGAGAGTTTTTGTATGGAAGAATGTTCTCCAATCCCTGTGTTCTCCAGCCCAAAATATACTACTACTACTATTCAAAAGTATTACTGCTGAAGTAAGACTAAAAATGTTAATCACATAATTAATATGACAGAAAGTATCTGTGAACATTGTCCAGAATGATAAACATACTTGTAGAAGATTCTATAAATGAATTAAAAGCTGTACTGCGTCCAGAATTCATATTTTAAAAGTAGCAGATCTTTTAAGCTCATTGCTTTTGTTCATACTTTTAATCATTTTTACTAGAACAGATTTACATGCTTTAATTTTCTCAAAACACAATATTTTTATTATACATCTGTATTTACCCTGTCTCTGAAATGCTCTGTTAGAGCCTCTGTGTGTTTAAGCCCCACTTCCAAATAACCCTGATGTGCTCTAATTGACAGCTCACCTACTCTGTTCTTATTGGTCAACCACTAAAGCAGCATCCTGCTACAAGCTCCTCCCGCACACCTCTGTGGCTATTGCGTCCATTCCTTAACATCATATAAAACAAGTTATTAGTTTTGATCCACCTTCGCAAGCTAATCTGAAGCAGTACGTTTAAGATTTTGTTTTTTAGCTCTGTGTGTGTTGTGTAACTGCATGCCTAGCCGAGTAAGCAGGGAGTACGTGTGTTACCTTGGAACATATGCCCAGTCAGTATTACCACCAGCCTAAACAGAGGGAAAGTCTAACAAATGCATTTGTTAATTTGAAAAAGTTAACACATTTCTCAGTGCATGTACACGACAAACAAGGTTCTCATAAAAGAACCACAGCAGGTTCCCTCAAGAACTAAAGAATCTGCAGAACATTTACATAATGTAAATATTCTATGCCAATTTCTTTAAACTTTAAATACACACCTCCTCAACGGTTTTAGAAAACCATATGTGGTTCTTCTATGGCATTGCACAAAGAACCTTGTTTGTAGTGTACAGGCATGGGGTGCTGGTAATCAAGGTAACCAAAACAAACCCACTTTTTGTCATTTAAAACTTTTTTTTTTTCATTTTACTTCACAAATGCCCATCTGTAATACTGGAGGGCACAGAATAAACAGCATGCAAGTGTTTCCTATTAACCTCAAATTCAATATGAATACTGGCGTTGAGGGTTTAGGTCCAAACAAGGAGAAAGACATAAAGCTAATAACACGACTCTTCTTTATTCTGCACGGCTGATATTTATTTTCCATGAAGGTGTGTTGTCTCCGTGTTGGTGCAGCACATTATGTTCACTAAGGGCTGTTTACCAGATGCTTATCTGACAGTATCCTTCCTGATGCTAAGCTGGCAGAAACTGTGTGATGATTCATGCGCTTCACTTTGTTGACAGTAACATCATCCTGTGCCAGCGGCCATCTGGTTGAAAGAGCGGAAAATGTCAGTTACTCCTGTCCCTTCACTGTGCCTCATCGGAGTGGTATTCCAGTGATGCTGGGACGAAGATCAAAAGTGACTTAAGTGTCCACATGATGTTACACTTTTTGGTCTTAAAGGCAAAATAGAACGGGTACGCATGAACACACTCAGCGACTTAGACAGAAGATGTGATTTCATTATACATGCACCAGTCAGCGGCGTGTCTTACAACATCTTAACACGGTTTTGATAGCTGGGTATGAGATACGACAGTCATCCTGGTTTAACACCATCATTCTGTTTCTGCTGTATGATGCAACAAACTGAAACGAAACCTGCAGTGTCATTTCCTGATGGGGCTACAGTATTTACAATCTGGGTCCAACAGTTCAGCCATTACAGACTTTCTATGTGTACTCTGTTAACCTTCATTCACCCTGTTCTTTAATGTTTAGAGCCCACACAGGAGGTAGCATCTGGGTGGTGGATGATTCTCAGTACTGCAGTGACACTGACAAGGTGGTGATGGGTTAGTGTTGTGCTGGTGTGAGTGGATCAGGCAGAACAGTACTGCAGGAGTTTTTAAACACTGTGTCTACTCACTGTTAATTCTATTAGACACCTCTACCTTGTTGGTCCACCTTGTAGATGTAAAGTCAGAGACATCTAATCTGTTGCTGCACAGTTTGTGTTGGCTGGTGGACTATACTTAGTCCAGCAGGAACACTGAGGTGTTTAAAAACTCCAGCAGCATTGCTATATTTGATCCACTCATACCAGCGCAACACACACTACTAACATACCACCACCATGTCAGTGTCACTGTAGTGCTGAACCAGAATTACCACTCAAATAATACCTGCTCTGTGGTGGTTTTGTGGTCCTTACTTCTTAACGCTTACTGCTGTATATAGTATATCTGTACTTATTATTATAGCAACAGTCACTTTATATTTTATTCTTCTATTGTATTAAGACTTTATATGTGTGTACATAGTGCAAATGTCTTTTTTGTTGTAAATTATTATTAGAGTGTTTATTCTTCTACATATCCGACTGCTACTGTAATAACTGCAATTTCCCCCTGAGATCAATAAAGTATTTCTAATTCTGATTCTGATTCTGACTGTTGAAACCAGGGTGCACATACAAGCAGAGCTGATAAAATTGAAAACCCAAGTATTATCTCTTCTTCTATTTGAGACTTTGATCCATATTGAAATCCCAATGTTGGGCTTTGGATCTGAAAGAACACGAAATTATTAGCTGGATTACAGTGGCTCCCAACAGAGCAGTATGTTTTATCTATGCCAAGCTGCATGTATCTGTAATCATCACTAGGCAAAAGAATTGGAAAGAAGTTATGGAGCACAGGGAAAGGCAGGTTTACCAGTATACCAGTATACCAGTATACCAGTATAATCATGCACATGAAGATCCGTCAGAGACCTTATCTGACACCCGGAGTAAGACATTAACTGGGTTTAAGTCTGCACCCCCCCACTGTGCTTCCTGCGCATATGGAATTATTATAATGTCGGACTGTCCAAGAGTTTATGCCTTTTAGAAGATAGTTGGATTGCATTCAAGTGTTAAACTTACACAGCTGATAACCCAATTAGGCAAGTGTGCTTAGAATCATTACTCTTGCTGTAGTTCAGTAAGAACTAGAACTAAAATTGGTTTGCATTCAAAATAATTAAAGTAATTATAAGGAATGTTTAAAAACTACCTAAATATAATTGCTCTGCAAACTAACAAAACTAGCATCCAAAATCCTGTTTCCAGTGCTTTTGGAGAGCACCCCATGCATAAAAGGCTGTGGCTAGTTAGGGCCACCATTACCCACGATGTAATGCCCCTTGGGTAAGATATGGTACAAGTATAATCAAGTCCCTTGTGGGTCTGGATCAGGGTTGGAATAGGGGGTGGTTTGGCTTTGAGGTTAGCTGACTAAACCATAAATTCTGTTTCATATGATAAAGAGATCCAACTCTGTTACTGGTCAGAAGCTCAGTCCCAATGGCTCAAAGTGATGTTTATGATCTTATGTATCTTATATAGTCAGTAAAAAAATTGATCCAGACAGAAAATCCAGGTTTAGAACTACTGAGCTTTGTGCCCCCAGGTGCCCCCTTCTACACAAACAGCAGCCAAAATCAGAATCCTCATACAGGTCTCTCTAGAGATCCTACACAAGCAAATTGGTGAAAGTTGCAAGATGACCTAGTTTAGCTGTGCCTTCGCACAGAAGGGCTTCTGGAGCAGCTGCTTTATGCATCCACTTCGCACAGGTTTACATTTTTGGGTTCTCTATAATTCATCACAGCATAGAGTCATGACCCTTTCTTACTACACTGTGAGACGACAGCACACGCTTCGGTCATTTTAACACCTTTTTAAAGAGCAAACAGCTGACCTGCTTAGAGAAGTGTCCTAAATGTCTGCATTATAATTTAATGTTGTCAGTTGTCATACAAGGCACTGTATGAGGCACCAGGCGGCACACAACTAAAAGATACTGAACTGACATCTATCAACTTTAGACTGCATCGTGAACACAGCCATCACTGAAGTTAACACAAAAATGATCACATTTAGGAACTTGGCAATAGCAACCCAACTGCTTAACGCTGAATCAAAGAGAAGCTACTTCTAATATTAGCGATCTCTGGGCCCAAGCCAGACGTTCTGTGCCGGTGTTTGTAATCCTGCAGCATGAAAACTGCAGCAGTAGACTACTTCAGCAGCCCGTCAAAAATGCTTACCATAACTAAACTCCAAAAAAAACTGCAAGGCTGCACTAATTGTAATTTAAACAATGCATGATATTAACCCTAAATTAAGCATTAATAAAAGAAAAGGCTTTTAGAGAACCGTATGGGACCTGTGCTACTCACACTAAGAAGAACAACCACTTCAGCTCATAAATGTTGCTAGGCATTAAATCAAAATACACTTCATTATACCAGGTGGGAAAAGGACAGAGGTTAAATATACTTTATGTTGAGCCAAAATTTAAAGGCTCAACATAAAGTCTCTTAAATCCTCTCTTAAAGAGGATGAGCGCTACCCATAGTTAAAAGATCAGCATCTCCATCTAGTGGCCACAACCGTAACACACAAAACAAGGAGAGCATTTAGCAAGAACAGGTTAAATATTATTTCCTAGCTAAATGATTTGATTAATAAGGATTTCAAATATATTAAAAAAGTTTTTAATTTTTCAAATCTTGTCAAAAATCTAATTTGCTTTTCTTCTCTTTCCATAACATAAGCTGAATATTGCTTTAAAACATGTGACTTATGATCTTTAAAATCGTCTATCAGTTATCCACAAAGCACAAAAAGACATGAAGTGAAAAGTAAAAAAGAGCAGAATGCAAATTCAGTTATACAGTTATACAATTCACATTCAATATATGTTTACAAATATTTCTTTATTAAAATGTTTTTTTTCTTTAGTACCATTTTAGTACTGAGTACAGAAAGACACTTGTGTAAATTAGGTTTCAGTTCTCAAATGGACACAATGCCTGTAAACAGAATGACAAAGTACTGATGGCTGAATACTGAGTACACTGTTTTAAATGTGTTCTGTTATATATTCTATAACAATACGTATAGTGTATGTGATGATACAGAAAAACTGCTGTTGTTTACATAATTCATGCTACTACTGGTTGGCAGTTTTCTTTATGTAGTTCTTCTTTATGTTACATGAAAATTCAGAATTTTTTAATTTCCAAAATTCTCAGTTTTAGTTTTTAGTTCACTTTAGTCTGCTGCTCTTACAATCCCATAAAACAAAGTGTAACACATTATCAAGCATTTTAATTATCATGGGACAGCACCAAAAAAAATCCACTTCATCAGATAATTTAAAGTATTAGTATTTAAAAGTAATTAAAAGTATTAAGTTTACATATCATCAAATACTTATTGTGTAATACGCTGTATTATAAAATTATAAAAGTCAATTAGTAAATATCTTCTATAAACAGTTAATGATATGTACTTGTATTCCAACATGTTCCAGTCCTGCATGTAAGAGTGGTCAAAGGTCAGCACTATAGCCATGCACAATAAAAAAAAAAACTAAAAAAAAAACACATGCCTAAAAAAAAATAATAATAATAATCATAGCTAACTTCCAATACTGCTCAATCATATTGAACACACAAGCTTACTAAGTAAGATTGCATATAATCCGGGAATCATGTATATAACAGATTTAAGTGATTCAGGTTTGTAGTTGGGTGAAGACGTGGCTGAGATTATGCACAGTTATATATAGAGTCAAGCTTCTGTTGTGCTAGGAAGACACGACATCCATGATTAATTTAGTGCTACCCTGAGATAAGTTAGATGCAGGGTTAGGGTTAGGGTGGGAAGGAACAGCAGCAGTAGCTTGACCCCAAAACAAACTGGACTCTGTAAATAATAGTTAACAAATGCAGTAGTAATGTGCAATATCTTTCTTGATGACTTTTCATATTTTCTTTATTTTATATATTCTTTATATTTTCTGTTATTTATCATTATTCCTTGTCTGTGCTGTACTGACACTGCTGCCAGAATCTTAAACTCCCAGAGGAAACCTTTCCAAAGGGATTAATAATGTTCCATCTATCTATCCATACATCAAACATCTCCGACATAATAGACAGCAGATTTTTTGCTGATCTCAGATCTCTCAGAATGTTATACTCTGAGATGCTAAATAAATATGACCCACTGTTACTGTTTAAAAATGCCTACAAACAGGATTCACATTAGAAAAATGCTGTTATCCTAAAAGCGTATATTAATTCACACTGTGCTATTCCCACGACAGATCATTGATCTTTTTTCTGGAGGCGGGGTCTTCATCATTTTAAATATAGATAATTTTGCACGCTTTACACCCCAAAAAAAATAAAAAAAAATAATAAAAAAACCTAAAAATCAGCTGTAAAATGACATATACTGCTGACCCACAGTATTTTTAATGTGTATTAATTTAATTTCTGTGTATAATAAGTATTACTTCCTAAATATTTTATATGCTTTGTAGAAAAATAATCTAATCAAGACAGGCAGTCCAATCTTAATTCTTCACATGTCTAATTAATATACTTTGAATAAAGCAGCACAACAATCCTTAACAGACCAACCATCCCAGCAAATATTATGCCTATAGCTTGTGTGAACACGGACATTCAATCAGATAAAGAAGAAAACCAAACAGAGTAAAAGCGTCCAAGCTCACTGCTGGACACATGGCTTATATCAGAATGGTCGGATGGGCTAACAAACTATATTTGTATAAAACAGATGACATTCTAATATACGTTATGTACATACTGTGCAAAGATCAGAGCCCACCATTTCAGTTATTCAATTATTATTCATTTTTCAGCATCAGAGAAGAAAAAGGTTTCAACAACTAAATATAATACAACATGTGGTGTATTATCATGTGTTCATCCTCAGGGCAAATGGTGGTGGCTGAATACTGAATACACCACCCTAGATGTTTCCAGTAATGTATTCTGTTACAATAAAAACTAAGAAACATATTCATTATACATTTAGAATATATTTACAGCTTAATGAGATAAAAGTTTTATCATTACTGTTAATAACTGGTTCAACATACTGACTGCAGGTGACTCAGGCTGTAGCAGGAACATGATTGGTTGTAAAGTGGTTGTTAATAGAGGTCCTCTTTAAAATTTATCTAAAAAGCATTCTGAGCCAACTCTGAACCAGATTGTAAACAAGCAGTCATCATGTTTCTTCTGAATACTATATTGTTCACGCTGTGCATGACTTTTCTTCTCAAATGTAAACCTGTATTCTGAATACCGCACTCACACAATGTAACTTGGACTTGGACAGATTCTGAACGCATACTCTTGATGTATTCAGTTACGTCCCAATCCAAGTTCGCCCTGATTTTAAGAGTGTTCACCTTTTATTAGACCTTCTGTTCTTTTCTAGAGAATCACTTTAAATTTATAGGGTTTTTGTACAGGGATATGTTTCCACAACTCCAAATTCCAGGTGTAGAATTTGACTGTATTTTCAGCTTCTCACCATCCAGGTAATCCTGAATGCTGAAGACTGGACTCTGTGGTTGGTCAGTCTATTGCTCTTTGTTGGCAGATGTTCTTCTTTTTTGTCTCTTTCCTTCACACAGTTCATTGATAGACAGAAGCACCTGTGATTTTTCTTCGAATCTGAAGCAAGAATGGAGCTTAATATTCTGATGGTGTTTGATGGTCTAACAGGTCCTACATGGCTGTTAGGAGTCACATATTCTAAGTTTGATTAATATAGTTTTAACTTCAGTAAACTTTAGAAAGTCTATTTTTCCCTGTTTTTTCTTGGATGTTGTCCTTCCGGGTGCACGTGGATTATCTTCTATACATCTAGTTGATGAGTAACTTTTATGTTTTGACTAAAATTGAATATCCCACTGGTCACCTTACCAGGTTCCTTTGTATGTCTGTGTCTATTGTATCAGCTTACCATTTAGAAGCACCTTGTAGTTCTACAATTACTGTAGTACACTTGATTTGCTGCATACTTTGTTGACCTCTTTCACCCCATTATTCAATGGTCAGGACCCCCACAGGACCAGTACCGAGCAGGTATTATTTGATTGTTGGTCCTGATTGTTGACTAGGAGTGTGAAGGAGCTAACAAGTACACATAGAAACAGAACTACAAAATGCTGCTATATGGTAAGTAGAACTGATAAATCGGTTAATGAGTGTACATTACAAGAAGGTGCTTCTAATGAAATGGCTGGTGGGTGTATATATATATATATATATATATATATATATATATATATATATATATATATATATATATATATATATACACAATGATCAATAAACCAAAAGAAATGGTTCAAAATCAGTAATAATACATTCTTCCCTTCCATACATGAAGGTACAATATGCATAGATGTATATATGTACAGTACGTTGTTGCTGTCCAAAGAAAAACAAGTACTGCCAAAAGCTAACTTTACAGGAGAGGGCAAAAACCTTCTTTACTTTCATCTTTAGTTCATATAGACATTTTATTTAAAGCAATTTCTGAGCATTTCTATTGGTCCAATCATCATGACATTTTTAATATACGGCGTGCAAGGACAACTGCTGGGTTTAAGTTATGTAGAAAACAATAAAGATGCTAGTTTTTCTTGGACAGTGACAACACAAAAAAAAAAATTCAACTTACTCCACCTTTAGGGCCTTAAACAATTCCGCTCATACATACTTCAAGCAGTGTTTTCTTTAGTCACTGAAGACCTCTCTCCAGAACTGAGCTGTGGAAAAGTTTTTGTTCCTCAGTGCTAACCGTCTCAGAGCTCTGGCCTCTTTCACTGACTGGTCATAACTGGCTCTCCAGAGGTGGCGCAGAGAGGAGCTGCTAGGAAGATCGAAAGTGAAGTCAAACAGCTTTGGAGGCGGGCATCTCAGATGATCCTCCTCAGCCTGCCAGAGCCTCGGAGGTAGTCCCTGTTAGGGAGAGGAGGAGGAAATAAACAAAAAATAAATAAAAAAAATAGACAAAGAAGTCACAGGTGAATCTCCAAAGCAGCATGTTTATTTAATAATCACAGCTTCTGGCAAAAATCCAGAGATCTCCAGCTGACACAAGGATTACAGAAGGGTAAATAGTCCCCAAAAAGGAAGTTGGTCTATTTCACTGCTGAAAAAGAGTATTTAAAATTTATTGGTTACACCCAGCTGTAATATGAGTGTTAACAAATGTGCCTAATAAATGAAAACCCACTATCATGTTATTCCTAAGGTAGTCTGAAACAACTGAGATACAAAACTAAAATCTAAAGATGAAAAAGACAATGTAGCACAGTTCAAAACTTCAGGTTAACCTTCAAGGTCACACAGTTTGCACATACAGAGAGACTGCAGTCTTTGTTCAGCATAGTGCATCTGTGCAACCACAAGCCTAGAACAACAAAATACATTGCGTTGACATTGCAACAGCATGCATGTGGGCAGATAAGCAATACAGTGGGTATACTGAAGCTGGGCTAATCTAGGACTTACAAAGATGTTTATATATTTTTAAGGGACATTCATTTTAGATGCCTTAAGAGCCCAAAAAAGCAGGAAATTATATTAAGGTGATGGCATTCAATGCTATTGAAGAATGTTACTGACTAATGGTCAGCCAAAGATAACCTCTATTGGTTAGTCTCTGAAAGTACAGGTGAAGAAAAAGCAGCACCACCATTTCACAAGAAATACAGAACAACTCTTCTTTATATCTGCAATCATTTAATGCTACTGCTCACTGGCTAATGTTCTATGTTCAGGTCATAGCTAGTTAAACCACTTCCCTGTCTATGACTAATTACCCTTAGCATCCTACATGGGCTGGAGAAAAACAGTGACTCAGGCTTAGTTTGTACACCTCTAAATAAACATTCCATCATCCAATCATTTTTTTTAAATATAATAAATAAAACGTTTTTTTCCTTGTGTTATATGATTAACTAGGACACTGTTGGCTGTCTGTTAGGGGTGTGTTGATCTGATGTTCAGTATCTGCATTGGTCCAATTCTGGCCAAAATCACTGGCTCAGACATCAGACACTGATCTTTTCTCTCAAGTTTAGACTTTCAACTCACCTACTCAACTCTGTTAAATGCTGTTATTTTATCCTGTCGTCATCTCTTGGTTGAATTCTCACAGGGGGTGAGCCAGCCCCCCATTACAGATCCATCAGCCTAAGCCTAAAATTAGCTAAGGCATACCTGAAATTTACTTCAAATTGTTTTATAAATGTTTGATGCTGCCGTGTCACATTGTGTTCCAATTCTGCCTTTAGGAGA
Organism: Megaleporinus macrocephalus; assembly: GCA_021613375.1. Classification (NCBI taxonomy): domain Eukaryota; kingdom Metazoa; phylum Chordata; class Actinopteri; order Characiformes; family Anostomidae; genus Megaleporinus; species Megaleporinus macrocephalus. The sequence continues at coordinate 29,033,393 of CM038720.1, read as the reverse complement.
ATATTTATTTTACAATCTGAGCATGGCGTTATTTAGATAGCTCAGTTAAGCAAAGTGCATCCAGACAAATGATATTACCAGATTGGTTGTTCGAGGGAAAGAAAAAGACTGCATTAGACTGGAACCCGTATCAAAGCTACCAGTATTTGCTGTGTGAAATGCTGCCACTGTGTTTAATGGCGAGTGGGCAATGATGGATGAAAGCGGAGGGGTGAGAACCCCCTTTATAAAAACAATTAACACTAAAAGTAATATTAAAAACTCAATAAATAAACTCAATAAAATCACATCTGGCTTTGTAATTACATTAATTTCCACTGAAATGCATTATATCAATATTACTGAAGAAAAGGGACCTCCAATAGTGGAGAAAATGTTTAGGGCTAGTATAAAGAAAATTCCCATTTCCTTAAATACCTCAGTTTTACACCAAAGTTAAGAGGTTCATGTATCCAACAACCAACAAAAGCTTAATTTGCTGTATCAAAGTAAAATTAAATCATTTCACATAGGCCTGTGGTACAGAGAAGAGAATAAATACAAGACTACATACAGTAGAAGTGCAATACGTAGCCAGTGTTCCAGATGTTATGTACATTTGTCCATGATTAACAGTGTTATACAGTAACAGAGCCCACATAGATAAAACTATTTGAGATTTCTTAAAAATTCTTATGATTTATTAGAATTTCTGCATGATCTCATTATATAAACGATGTTTTCAGAGCACTCCATTGTAGAGAAATTGTTCACTATGTTGGAGACAGGGACCAGACATCTGAAATATTTAGAAGCTACCTCGCTGAGAGTCACTACATGGACTTGCATTGTTTTACCACTGTTTTGACATATTGAGCTGGCAGAGAAGTACATGCTGGTTGTTGTAAGACACAATAGTTATCAAAGAAAGCAAATGCTTTATATTTAACCCTATTTTACCATCAACAATACATAAGAACACAGAAAGCATGCATAGATTCACTGGTGGTTTTGGACCATTAATAAAATTACTATATTTGCGTTGTAGACATGGTGACCTATGGCTTCTATCACCACTGTAAAGAAAATCAGAGTCTGTAAGTGTCTCCACTATGCAGTTTGGTTTAATTTGATTTGAATCAGTTCATTGTACAGAAACTTACAGACTCTGACTTTATTATAATAGTGGCAAATGGGAGCGGGGTTTAACATGTCAAAACACAAATATGGCCATTTTATCTCAAACCACCAGTAACCCTACACATACCTTCTGAGTTATATATATATATATATATATATATATATATATATATATATATATATATATATATATATATATATATATATATATATATATATATATAGCTGTATGTATTTCACCAACACTTTTAAATTAAAATATATTGAAAATGTGAAATGTTTTAAGCCAAACATTTAGCAGAAAACTTTCAAACATATGGCTAAGTACAACTTCATGTAATAACAGTTAATGAGGGAGCTTTCAGAGGCATCGAACACTTCAAACATCTGGTTTCCATCACCACCACTGTGAACAACAAAGCATTTCACACAACAGCTCTTTAGAAATTTAGAAAAATTGGTGTTATATCCATTTAATACAAGTGAACTACACCTTACCTCATTTTGCCTGTTGATGTTCTCCCAGACTCTGTTACACACCATGCACTCAAAGACGTCAATGAAATTATCCTGGGTGATATCCTGGACGCCCCACTGACGCTCCTTCAGCTCTGTAACAAGTCTCTGGTTTGAAACCTCTTGTTTCAGCTTCCAGTCCAGATATGTTAAATATTCCCAATCATTCTTGTCTAGCCTCTTTAAATATTGGGCCAGTTTCTCTGGGGGTTCGCTGGGGTCGACCATAATGGCACTCCTGTTGCTTGGCAGCCACATGTGAATGTTAGGGGCTCCATAGTACACAGGGACCACCCCTAGCTTGAGCGGCCGCCACAGTTTCTCTGTAACGTAGTCATCACAGATGGCATTTTCAAAGGCTAGAATAAACTTATACTGGGCTAGAATCTGGTAGAAGCTCTGTTCTTCCATGGCTGTAGATTCCCTCAAGTGGGAGGGAAGGTCCTTGTTGTGCAAGCACTGGCCATAAGAGTCCACTTGGATGTGCTTCATGAGCTCCTGCACATAGATGTCTCGATCTGATGGTGGGTCGCAGTCTGACTGGACGTAGACCACAGAAGCCAGAGTGTGTCTCAGGTGGTTCTTCTGAGCCAGGGGCACCAGAAACGTGTGAGAGGTCAGAAGTCGGAGGCTCTCCAGGTGCTGGGTGGTGAGCGGGAGGTGGGAGAGGTGGCTGAATGTAGCTGTGTGGTTAAAAAGGGTGATGACTGGCTTATGAAAGAGCTTGTAGTTGTTTTTGGGGGACTCCTCATGGAAGAGAGCCCAGTGGTGGTGTTCCTTCCTTGGCAGAGGGAGACTCTCAACGTTAAGGTCTGTACCTTGAAAGAGAAAAGAGAGCAATAGCAAGCAGGACCCAACAAATATACCATAAAACTTTCACAGATATATCAGTAACAGAAGAAATATGATATTAAATGATAACGTTTACATGTACAGTCGAAGTTTGTGCACTGCTAGTCAAATTACATGTTTCCTTGATTTTCTAAGTTATTTATTTCTAGGGGTTTTTCTAATTTATAGAAAATGCAACAAATATGCCATGCATAAATATTCATTCTGTCCCATGTAGTTCCCTCTTTCTTAAGATCAACAAAATATGTATTTTGTGTTTGAGCATTTTCACATAAAAAAACAGGTAGGAATGTGAAACTTGTCTTCCTGTGAGTTTGTGAGCATGAACACAGGATCTTGCCTGACTAATAACAGATGTGGAAGGCAGGCTGTTCAACTAAAATTTCTCAATACTGTTTTGTAACCACAGATTACAACCATAGATTATAATGATGGCCTGTATTGGCTGTTATTACCGTTTTATCTCCTTAATTCAAATTCCATCCATTTGTCAAAATTTCAGACTAATTACAGTTTAAAACATTTAAAAATTATAAAGAATGACACAACCCCTTGGCAAGTGGCTGTTAAGACCACTGCTGTCCACAAAAAAAACCACAAAGCTAAACAAACACTGCAGTTGTTATTGCTTTCAAATATTTTTTGCATATTAAGACATACTATCCATATATATGTATACTAATGCCGTAAATGTATGTGTTGAATTTAAAAACATCAGTTTCCTCTGGGGCCTTTGCAGTCTTACATGCATATACAAATATGCTAAACAATGTCTCACATTGAAACATGAATATTTCTAACTGCTTCATGCAATGTCTTTCTGTTAGTTTGCTAGTAGAAGCATTAAACGGTTGGGATGTCTGGTTCCCATCACCAACATTATAAAATGGCACATTCCACATAAAACCACTCTCAATTACTTTCCTTTAATAACTTAATCATTTAATTATATCCATAAAAAGAAACCGCTGGAGCAATTTCACTTAAATTAGAGCTTCTAGTTATATATAAACACATTTACATTTATAATTAGCACATTAAATATGTAGCATATTAATGTGTATATGCCAGATCTGCCTCTGTTACAGTCAGGAATTACAGTGAGGAATAAAGTTGCCTCTAACCGCTTTAAATCTTCCTGATGAGTTTCTCCGTGTGGGGCCTTTCTGAGATGGTAAGTCATTTGTATTGATGGAGCTGTAAAAGTGTCACTTGTCTATTTTTAGACGTGAACAGAGGACACAGCGTTAGGTTAGCTGGCTTGCAGCAGTCGTCCACAGTGCTCTTACAAGTGTCTCTTATCACTGTAATTCTGCAAATAATCCCCTCCATCCCCCCGATCAGAATCACCTGAATGATGCAGAGCTCTATTCATTTTCTCTGATATTCAGGAGAAAGGACTGTAAACAAACAAACAGTGTTGTATGTATTATAAAAGAGAATCTGATGGAAACAGATACAGAACAGTGTTTTAATTGCCAATAACTTAATAAATGGTGGCACGGTTAAATGTTTGGACAATGTTTTCATAAAACCTTCAACAAGAAACGCTGAACATGGATGAGGCTTATGGTGCAGCAGTAATTGGTTCCAAAAAGCATGTTTCTCTACTAAAGCTCAGAGCAAAGCAGCAATGACCAATTACATGCTTTAGCCCACAGCCTACACTTTCTTCTATCACAAGTGCTGCTAGCGGGCAGCACATCTAGCCAGAGAGTGTAAATCAGATTCCCTTTTGCATCCAGAGACGATAAACAGGGCATATATTATATCTTCTGTTACACCATCACTTACCAGAGACAGCAGACTTCTGACGCTGTGTTGTTATTCTATAGTCAGAATCATGTTCATTTTAGTAATTGTGGGTCTAAACTTCTTTATTTGAAAAAAATAACTGAAATTTTCCAAAATTGGCACCGTCACGCTCTGAGGACCCCTCACAGTTATGAAGAGCCAAAACACGACTATTGCTACACACAAGCTAATACTGCAGCGCGCTGAGCTGACATCATTATGACTGACAATCTCAATAAACCCACCCAAACTGTAATTCAGTCGTAATTCACAGAAACCAGGGCCCAAATTTACACAAGAAAAAAACTAAACAGGAAAAAATAAAAACAGCACAAGACAAAAAACAGGGCTGATAAACAGACAGAACAAAAACAAGTTAAAGACACAAAAACAGACACAGGCAAAACAGACAAGACAAAACAAAAACACATCTGAGTACATTTGCTCTTCGGGAGATATTAGTATTTTTCAAAAACACCATTTTTCTCAGTTGTTTTCAGTTTCTCAGACATATAGTTTTAGTACAGTCATTGTTAACTTATGTGGGTCAGCCGCTGGCCGATATGTGCTGACGATTTATAGGGCCAATATCTAGAAGTTTCCGCTTTACTTGCTGCTAAAATGTCACATTAACAACAACAACAACAAGTGGATGCACAACATTTCTGAACTAAACCTCATTTATTAAATACTGACTTAACAAGAAAAAAAAAACTAAATATTTTTATCTGCTCCCCAAAAAATACAGTATGACTGTATTACTGCTGAAAAAGTGTAACATACATCTCTGCATACCCAAAACTAACAAGTTATTAAGAAGTGCATTTAAAGATGCTTGGATCTGAGTAATATCTGGGAGACTCTGGCTGCTCCAGTGAGACTCTCTGTGTAACAGTAACGTGTTGATTTGTGTATTACACTAGAGCAGTTAGCTTTAGCCCAGAACTAAGCAGTAATACATTCGCTCTGGTTTACGTCTACGGCCAGAACTAGAAGCACGTAACCGCATCATTAAAATCATACCCAAACCATTAAAAACCTCATCGTTCACTATAAATTATATTTATCACTATAAATGACTAAACAGTTCTAAAAGTTTCGGCCTGGGGTCCTTTACATGTGGCAGCAGTACGTTCCACTGCCCCAATAACACACTGCTGCCCGCCTGTGCCTGACTCAGCGCGATGTGCCAGAGTCGGCGCTACCAAAAATGGCAAATATCTGAATGATATATCGGTCGATCTCTAGTAGCAACCACCTAGGATACCATAGCACAAACATAGCATAACCTTCACAACCACCTAAGATACCATAGCAACCACCTGGAGGCACCATAGCAACTATCTTGGATTGCTTAGCAATTGCTATGCATTTTCTTCATAATTTTTTCCAAACTGGAAACTCAACAACACGCATTTAATGCTGAATTTCCTGAACAAACATTTGAAATAAATCATCATATAATGCAAATTTGCCACACTCGTCCTCTCTGGGCAGAGCGACTGTGGGGGGGGGTTCAGAGGTGCTGTGGTTTGGAGGTAATGTACAGTTCAGTGAACAGTTCAATTTAACTGGTTAACTAGTTTACTTTTTCGCAACTGTAAGCGACAGTAACCTGGTTTAAGGAGCAGCTTCCCTGTTTAGTTATTTTTCAGAAAGAGAATTCCTCATTTTACTTCTCACACTTCCAAGGTGGGTACATTTGCGAAGTTGACACTAACAAAGGTGAAATAAACCGCTACTGGAAACAAAGTGCTTTTTCATGTTTTCTGTTGCTTTCTTTTTTAAGTAAACTAGCTTTTCTGTCAGGCAAATTTCACTTGGGTTCAGTCTGATGGTGGCCTAACAGAAGCTTTATTCAACACAACTTTTGGTACTCAGGGCTTCAGATTTTCTCCAGGGTTCCCTGGTGTTCATGCAGCTTGTGGAAACTCCTAGCCATTACACTGATAACACATTACCACAGATACCCCCATCTGAACCACTAAACCAACCTCTGAAAGAATGAATTAGACAAATTTACAGGTTAGCTCTGACTGAACAGCATTCTTCAAAACAAGTGAACAGGTAAGCATAAAGAAACCCACCAAAATGACTGTCCATGATAATCAGCCACACTCTACAGCAGTGGCAGAGACTGGACTGAAAAAGCTGCACTGTTTTCACACTGTGGCCATATGTGACCACACATACTCAAGTCATTGGTATTCTGCTGAGAGGTGAATTAATCTGAATCACCACGGTCCTGACAAAGTGTAATGGTTTAATGCAGAGCCACAACCCCACCCCCTCCCCCCACTCTCCCCGGTCTGCGAGGTGAGATAATTAGTTGATTCAAGAGTTTCAGTGCTCAGCTCAAGGCAGAGCTTGCAAAGGCTGCAGTCCTGAAAGTAGCAGGGTCAGCCAAGCCAGGATTAACTTTCCTGCTGGAGGCCAAAGACTTTCCACCATAACTGCCACAGAGACACTGGGAAGCAAATGAGCGGGATTGTGATGAATTTTGCAGGACACAAAGTAATTTCTCACTCGGAATGCTCCGGGGAGGACGTTCAAGGGCGTTTGTGAATGACTGGGAGAATATGAAGCTCAAATGAATTTGCATTTCTGTATGTCTGCAAAAACAAAGAGCCATTTCCACCCCTGGACCAACACCTCCACTCGCTAGATACGAAAACATGTAATGGGAAAGTAACTGGACACTAAAATCTCTGGACAGTCTCTGGGTTCTCTTATGTACAGACTCTTATTAATAAATATGTTCTATAAAAAACAGTATAATCTGTATTGAGGATATATTTAAACAGGTTTACAGACCTTCATGAAGGTAATGTGCTAAACTGCAACATGTAATAAAAACTGTAAGGCCATTTTAAAGTGCCCTTTAATGCAATTTTCAAAGCTTTTTTCGTGCATCTTGTATCTTGTTGATCAATTTCTTCACTGATATGCTGCAACATCTGCAGTGCAATGTGTGAATCTGTCAGTCATGTCAATCTGCCCAAAGCATCAGGTGGCAATACAGAGAAAAACAATGTGATCACAAGCCCCTGCGGGGTACAATGATGTGAAAAGATGCAGGCTATCACTTTCACATCTGAATTCTGCACTCTGGCTGATGATGGAAGCACTCTATTGACTGTGGATTACTTTACAGAAATCCTTACATAAACTTTACAAGGGAAGCAGAGAGCCTGACGGACCAAAAGTCATTATGACACTTGAATGCAATCCACAGTAAATGCAGGTGTTTATTTATTTACTAATGCTTTCTGTAAGCATGTGAGTATAAACGAAAACACAGACGTCCTCACTCAAACGTCCAGAAGAGGATTTCAGACTGTTTATGTTAATGAGACAAACATAAAGAACAGAACTGTGAATGTGACAAAGAATTTACTATTCAGTGCTGTGGTGTCTGTGGCTGCTTTGGTTAGCCTCATTGTACAAGAGCGGAAACATTGTAGGGTTTATCACGAAACCCAAAGCTGCTTGGTCTGATGTCTGAAACCTGAAGCTGTGATCTGAGGATGTGTGAAAAGGTATAAGGTAATTAAGGATGCTTTTTTGTTTTTTTTGCAGAACTGAAAGTGTTCAACCAGTGTCGCTCAACAGCCAAACAATCTCATCTCTACTGGGCGCAATAAATGTGGTATTGTAGGATATTACATCACTCACAACATATTTAAGGGTTCGGTTATGTTCAAATGTGGAAATACTAATGTCTTATTGTGGTTTTCATGAAATAAATGCATTAATAAATTAATAATATGTAGTTAAATGGGTAGTAAATTAGTTTTTTAAACCCAACTATAGCAACTCCAGGCTCAGGGCAAAATCATCTCCTGATCATCTTCCTGAAGCTGAAACCAGAAGTTTACAAACACTAAATAAAAAGACACATGTGCATATTTTTCCTAACTGTCTGACATGAAATCAGAATTAACTCTTCCCATCTTAGGTCAATTAGGATTACCAAAATTTGTTTCTACTTGCTAACTGTCAGAATAATGAGAGAGAGATTTTTGGCTATTTTTATTATTTTCTTTCATTTCATTAGTATTTGGTACTACTGCCCTTAAACTGTATGACTTGGGTCAAATGTTTTGCATATCCTTCCACAAGCTTTTCACAATAGTTGGTATGAATTCTGGCTCATTCCTCCTGACAGAAATAGTGTAACTGAGCCATGTTTGTAGGCCACCTTGCTCGCACATGCGTTTTCAGCTTTGCCCATAAATTTTCAATAGGAATGAGTTCAGGGGATCATTGTCCATTTGGAAGACCCATTTGCACCCAGGCTTTAACTTCCTGGCTGATGTCTTGAGATGTTGCTTCATTGTTTCCACATAATGGTCATTATGGCCAAACCATTCAATTTTAGTTTCATCAGACCACAGAACATGTCTCCAAATGTTGATGTCTTTGTCCCTGTGTGCATTTGCAGACATTAATCTGGCTTTTTATGTTTCTTTTGGAGTAATGGCATCTTCCTCACAGAGTGGCCTTTCAGCCCATGTTGGTAGTTGACACACTCTTATCAGCTTCAACCAGCATCTTCACAAGGTCTTTTACTTTTGTTCTTGGGTTGATATGCACATTTCGGATCAAAGCACGTTCATCTCTGGGACACAGAACCCAATTCCATCCCGAGCGATATGATGGCTGGACATTCCCATCTTGTTAGTACTTGCGTATAATAATTTGTACAGATGAATGAGGCACCTTCAGGCATCTGGAAATTGCACCCAAGGATGAACCAGACTTGTGCAAGCCCACATTTCTCTTCCTGATAGCTTGGCTGAATTCTTTTGACTTTCCAATGCCTCTACTTAACTCAGATGTTGCCAATAAACCTATCAGAAGCTTCCAAAGACATGACATCATATGTGCTGTCCCAAATTGTTTAAAGGCATAGTAATCTTAGTGTATTTAAACGTTTGACTTTGAATAAAGTAATAATAATTGCCTTAAAAAATCCTCTCTGTCATTATTCTGGCAGTTAGCAGTAATTTTGGTAATCCTAATTGACAGGAAGCGTTTATTCTGATGTCACATCAGACAATGTGTCTTTTTATATAGTGTATGTAAACTTCTGGTTTTAATTGTATCCCAGTATCAACAACACCAGGCAATTACTCATAATTCTATTATTTTATTACTATTATATTAATTTATTTTTCAATTGCATTTTACAAAGTATTTGATTTTTCTGCTGTTCCTTACTATTTTTTATACAAATAAAATTCATACTACAGTATACACGTTCAGCATTTACTGTTTTGTCACTTTCACCAAAAACGAAATAAGATGCTATGTGTTGTGTATTGCGTATCTGCATATTACAATAGTAACTCAAATATAACAACCTTCACGTCACTCACCATAAAACAGGAAGGCATGTGTAGAAGAATGAGAATGGTAGGATTTGTTGATGGTGAAAAAGCATCTGTTGTCGCCGCACTCCCCAAGCCTCCCCAGCTCACCGGTCAGCGGAGACCACCACACTATAAAGGGGTACCAGTCTTCAGAAGCAGCAGATAATTTCTCTTCAGTGAGCACACTGCTGTCTGGGAAAGCCTGGATTTGTGTTAACTCTTCTCTGTCCTGAAGGTGGAGTCTGTATGCCGTATGCTCAAACTGGCCCAGCTCCTCTACAACCTGACCACAAATATAAAACCCATGAGGAAACAGCAGAGCGTTATAATGACTTTCTATTCATTTACATTGCACAGTGGGGGTGGACGCATGCAATTTAATGGGCTTGACATGCAGGCAAACAAATCCATACTTGCCTTGCCTCAAACCACATCAAGTTGTTAGATAACCCTAAAGACACGTGTTTATATGGTTTCTGTAGCTGAAGTACAAAAGCATGGACAAAATTAATCCTCAATGATGGCTGTGACATCCATTTTATATGTAACTTTATACCGTACAGTGTCAGAAACCACATAAGCAAGTCTAAGATTAATAGACAACTTTACACAGCTTGAGGAAAGTGTGTGGTGCTTTGGACATGCAGCTGGACTAGGCTAGCCTACCTGTGAACTCACTTTAGCCCCATAGCTCTAGATCAAAACTACAGAACCTAATTTAGACACTCAACAAATCCCGCTTGTCTGGAAAACTGTTAATTTAATGTCTAGCCAACGCATCACTTAAAGCTTTAGAAAAAGATCCTAGGAGGTGGTAAATGGCAGAATGCAGTGTGGAAATGTATAAAGGTGAATGGCCTACAGTCTCCAACAAAACATCAAAGAAGGTTCTCAGAAAATTGTTTAATTCAGCCAAAGTATTGAACCGTTTGTTTCAGGCTGGTTATAGAAAGGAAGAAAGGCGATGAGATGAAGTTTGTTGTGGTTAGAAGAAAAGACTAATGAATACCAGTATTGAGGGAAAGGACAAGCTTGCATCCAAGAGTTAGTCAGTTAACCCTGGAAGACCATTACACAACTGCCTGCAAACAAGAAAACATTATAGACGTATAAAAGAGATGAGCAGACTAAAAGCGAAGCATCAAAACTTTCAATCTTCATATTTCCTTCAGAGAATCAATTTTTAGAGATAAAGAAACTTCTCTTAAGGTATATGGGGAAAATTATTAGGTCATTTGACTCATTTAAAGGAGCAGTGTTTAAGATCATACTGTTAACACTGTTTTCATTAGTGAATTACAGCCAATCAACTGTAATTACAAACTGTTGTGTTTTAGCTTAGAATGAGACTTTATATCTACACAGCATCTTTCTACAGAGGCTGCAATGTCTCTTTGGTAGGCCAGAACGGATAAAGAAGTGAGAAGTTTGAAAACACAAACTCAAACACACAAATGGAGGATCGTACTTATAATTTAGCACCAGAATACACAAGCGAGAGGGAATGCCGATGTGAAAATGAAAACCTGACGGCCACGGTAGGTGCTACTACATATTTGGAAAGGAGAGGTATTTAGGAGTGGTATTGTAGACTGGTTGCCTTTAACACAGTAATGTCTGGAAACACATACGTTTCTGAGCACAATATTAAAATTGTCAATTAATAGATTGTTACAGGCTTACAGCACACTGCTGAGGTAAAAATACACTTTGAAACACACAGGCATCAACACGGTTTTGGGCTAATGGCACAGATGACCACTTTTGTCTTCTCAAGGAATTATTTAAAGAACCGTTCTTGTAAATAAGACATAAAAATCTGTAAAAAAAAAAGGTTTCAAAGTACCTCCACATAATATAAAGTTACTACCAATTTAAGATTTTTCTTGAATCAATAATCAAAATCAACTGAAATGTTAGTGTGCATTTATCTATATCTTACGTATTAATATGTATGTATTTGGTATTTACATTGCTCATTATAATACTGAAAAGAGGGGAATCAGATATTCTTCTCTCACTGGCCTTAAAGCCAGTTCATTGGTCAGCTGCTAGAATCAGAGGAGTCTGCTGTACATCACTGTCTTAGTCTTAAAAATAAGAGTTAGTACCAAATAACGGCCTGTCCACCCTCCAACTGGAACTAACCCATATAAAACAGTACAGCAAGTCCCTGGCTGTCCCTGCTCCCTGTTCCCTGCTCGTCTTACAGTCTTATATGGAGAAAAGTTTCTGTTACCTGAAAAGTTATGATTAGAAACACGAAGGCTGAAATGCAGAGACACAAAGCAAAGAGTTTCCTGACACACAGTCTCGCCATGTTAAGAATCCAGCTCGTAGAAACACAGTCAGAACGGTGAGTATCATCTTTCACTTCAAGTATGTCGCTGAAATGTCACAGCACAGTGCATTTTCGCTCTGGGTGTGCTGTGCTGATGTAGTCCGGCCATTTTCCACTCTTCTCCTCCAAACTTCCTGCCCAGCAGCGGCTGTCCGAGTACAACTGCTCCTCTGAATAATACCGTCCCGCCGCCAGAGGGCGGAGCCAGCACTCTCCCGCTGAGCGCGCGCCACACGGGCTCGGTCCTAAACAGAGTGCTGCGCCCTGTGCTCTGCTCCTTGCTCCCTATTTCCTGCTCCCTGTTCCTTATTCCCTGCTCCCTGTTCCTTATTCCCTGCTCCCTGTTCCTTATTCCCTGCTCCCTGTTCCTCATTCCCTGCTCCCTGTTCCTCATTCCCTGCTCCCTGCTCCTTATTCCCTGCTCCTAGCGCCCTGCTTTTTGTTCCCTGCTCCCTGTTCCTCATTCCCTGCTCCCTGCTCCTTATTCCCTGCTCCTAGCGCCCTGCTTTTTGTTCCCTGCTCCCTGTTCCTTATTCCCTGCTCCCTGTTCCTCATTCCCTGCTCCCTGCTCCTTATTCCCTGCTCCTAGCGCCCTGCTTTTTGTTCCCTGCTCCCTGTTCCTTATTCCCTGCTCCCTGTTCCTTATTCCCTGCTCCCTGTTCCTTATTCCCTGCTCCCTGCTCCCTGTTCCTTATTCCCTGCTCCCTGCTCCTTATTCCCTGCTCCTAGCGCCCTGCTTTTTGTTCCCTGCTCCCTGTTCCTTATTTCCTGCTCCTTATTCCCTATTCCCTGCTCCCTGGTCTCAGTAACTAATCAGCTGCCTTGCTGTGAACTCCCTTCATAGTCAGTCTAACTATCTATCTAATAATCCCTGAAATCTGCAGGGCTAGATTATTTTCCTTTAAAGCATATAAATTGGCTACTTGAATTCTCCTTTCTATAATTATATAAGTAGTTTCACAGCCTGCTTCCATTTAATATGGACCTGGTTTGTCTACCTACCAAGCTATCTTAATGCCTACTCCCTACATAGGCAGCTGATTCGGCTGAATTTTCCTAATGTAATTACATTGGCTAATTAAATACGACTTTCTGTGATCTGACTGGATTTGCTGGAATTTTCTCTCTTTCGAACTATTTGTTTAGCTGAGCTTTTCCCTCCTGCAATCTGACTGGGTGCTTAATTTTCTTTTTTGCAATCTGATTGGCTAGCTCAGTTTCCTGGTTGGCATGTTAGTTTAATATTTTCACCTGCAATCTGATTGGCTATTTGAATAATTTTCTTGACACCTAATGGACTAGTTATTGCCTCCTGCAATTTGACTGGCATGTTAAATTTTCATCTTGCAACTGATTGGCTAGTAGTATTTATTCTCATGCTTATAAGGGACCTTTGGGTTGTACTATTAGTCTCACCTATGTTGAAGTGATGCTTCCTCTAAAGGACAATTATGTACTAATTCCTCAAAACCTAAATTGATGATACTCACTAAATTTGCGTCTTAAACTGATACAAAACAGTGTGCCTAAAATATTGAAGGACAAATGGCTGTGCCCCAAAATCACTGCCAAATGCTCAGTACAGCGAGTCCAGCCTGCCAACAGCTAAAAGCACAGATTTATGGCGATCTGACACGGCTGTGAGAACGAAGCTCATTTTAATATGATGGTTTAAAGCTGATGTAAAAGCTTTGGCTTGCGGCTGCTCATCCACATAACTTAACAGCAGAATCTTGTAAATTGAAAAGGGGATGAGAACCTGTTGTAGAGGTTTTAACATCCCGTCCTTCAAATACATTATATGTGGCAATCCATTATTCTATACTGGCCACGAAATGTAAATGTTGTGTTTTTCACAGGTATTTCATTCCAGCGTGTGATTATCCTAGTGCTGAGGTAACCGTGACTACACACCAGAATCAAAAAGCTTTTGTGTGTGTGTGTCTACTTCAGTGAGCACTTCACGAGGGAACACACTGAGTCATACCTGGTCACCTCCATGGCAACCACAAAAATCTCAAATGGTCTCTCTGTTTCTTTTCATGTTTTCAAGACGCAATCAAGTCCAAATCAGAACATTTGCCAAGTTCACCTGGAAGAAGAAATGCCAGAGCCTGCTGTTAGCAGTTCAGCTCCCTCAAGATGAGGGTGTGCTGTAGTCTGTCTAGGCACAAACAAGCTGTTTTCTGAAGCTACTGTTTACTGACTTCACAGACGGTTAGCAAAAACCCCACAAAACAAAATGAATTTGAGTTGGTCATTAGATGGTCTACATAAAGACAGTCTTAAAGCGGTAACTCTCCAGCTGGACTGTGTTGTTGTAGCTATTTGCAAGCAGGTTAGCAACAATGGAATTAATTGCCTCCATGCTAATGCTAATCGTGTGCTTTTTATTATGATGTGGATGATGACATTTTTAGTTACTAGATAATCGATACTTAAACATATGTATATGCATGTATGCTGTATATATGAATGAATGAAATTGTATATGTATTAAATGCTGGAGTTGCAAATAAATGTGAGGAACTACTTTTCCTTACGCCATCTATGCACTATCCAAGTACTGTATATGGTTACAGGTCTCTTACAGAGACGTTATAAAGAAGAGATCAGTCACTGGTGTGAAATGTTAATAAGAAAGTTAACACGCTAATAATAAATAGCTTCCATTTACAGCCGCCCTTCAATAAAACGAGCCAATCAGCTTGCTGGTTATGCTCCAAGTAGAGAAGTGTTGGTGATGTTGTGGTGCTACTGGGAAAAAGCCCTGCACTGTACTTTGTTGACGAGATCTGTGAGCCAGAACAACCTGAAAATCCTGTTGTTTTTAAAGGATATTTAAGCTAAATGCTATAAACTATGTTGAAGGTTTTTGTAAAATTCCATTAGTGATTTGAAATATGTTTTTGAAACATTAATTTGACTTTTAGTTTCGAGTATTTTGGTCTGTTTATTCAGAGACAGAGGAGTCTGGTTTTGTATGGCACAGACAGCTGCAGAGTCAACAGATATTCCTAATATTAGGTTATTTTTATGAATTTATATCTAAAATTACAAAAATACTAAATCATAGGAGGTTCATTCAATAGAGAAACAGCATACAAAAAAGTTTATTATTCAAAAGTTATTAAAAGTTATTATTCACAAGCCAGACGCATTTTATTAGCATGCTAGACTACACACTGCCCTGCCCTTCAAAATAAGAGTCCTCATTACAAAACCTAAAAAACTAAACAAAATAACTAAACAGAATTAAACATAGACATGCTTTGAAAATACAATATATAAATAAACAGTCATATATTGGCTTTGATTGGATAGTTCATGATTTATTGCTCAGCCAGAAATATTTCAAACATATGTTACTAAACTACACCTTCACCAATGTGGAAATCCCATTGACTCATTTATTGCAGAATCACATACATACACAGACATTTAAAAGCATTACTGTTGGTAGGTGTTGATGTTGGTTAGGCATTGGTTCCAAGAGAACATACTTTTCATCATCTCATATCCCCATAGCAACAGCAGAGTTGGGCAGCCATCAGACAACAGTCACATTAAATAATTAATCTAAGATCAAACTAGCTTGTATTTAATATGAGACCAAATATTCCTCATAGAGTTTAACTCTGGACAATAAACAGTCCAAAAGCGTCAGTAAAAAACACTATATATAAATAAATAAATAAATAAATAAATAAATACAGGGGAGTGTTTATATTAGTAGAAGAGATATCCAGGTTGCTCAGGCAGGTTTGCCAAGTAAAACCGACAACACTGCTATAGCCTAAGCTTAATTTGTGAGTGTGACCTTTGTGCTGCAGGCGAGACATTTGTCTAAAAGGCAAATAAAAGGCCAAATAAATCACTTTGGCGGTAATTAACAGTCATTAGATGAGACACATCTCAGAGTGATTTGTTGAATAATCAATGTGAAGAGCACTTCATGGAGATGATTAGCTATTTATAAAAATAAACAATAACAAAAGCCATCCTTCCTTTTTCTACCCCTCGTATTATTGGTCCATCACTGATTATGACCGTAAAAGAGGGGTGTGGATTTTTATATTCTGTGAGCTTTGAGAAGCCTTAGGAAATCAGCTGTAATCTTTATTTAGGGCTGTTAAGTGACATTCATACTTCTTTTTACTGCGACTCTCAAACAAATATTCTATGATGTCAAATTTGTAGTAGGCTTATATAGACGCAAAGTTTAATTTTTAATGCTAATTATTGAATTATGACCTAGTTACTCTGGCAGTATGTATAACATCATTTTCTGGAAGAGAGAATTTCACGTTTCGTTATTGTTGCGCATTGTAACTGTAAAAAGGGCCTTTTAGATTTGGTTGCTATTGGCAACTTGTGTAGGTGGCAACAAGATGAATTGTTCATTAATGTGATGAATGCAGTTAAAATAGCTGATTAACAGAGACTAGATTAGACCTGGTTGCTGTTTATTAGTTTGGGGTTCACTAGTTTGCCTCTGAGGTTACGCAATGGCTTATTTTACATCAAACTGGATTAGATTAGCCTGATATATGACAACAACTTTTCAAAGCAAAAGTAAATGATGTGCAATATAAAGTTCAAACAGGGAGATGAAGAACTGACTGTGGTTTTAGGCTACAACACGCAGACTGAGCTCTGATGCAATATTAGTCAATGTATTAATTCCATGTGAAAAAACATACATAAACCTCCTGTACAGAAACACAGGGTGTGTTTATTTGATCACAGCGGCACTGAATGTCCTGTGATCATAAGACCTGCTTGTCATATGAAGAGTGTACTGAACTCTGCGTGTGTACAATAAGTGACATTCCAGCATATAAATGTCAGAGTGCTTCAAGAAGTAAACCCACGCAGACACACTTACTGACATCACGCTGTCCTGTCCTTTAGCTCCTTGTTCGCTCCTCGACTCGCCGTCTCCATCGTCTGAAGTGCATCAGTGCAACTGGTTTCCAAGCAACGTGTTTCTAATCACTGAAGTCAACACTTGTGCTTATCCTTATATGTACAGTATCTTAAAGTCTGCTAATCATATTTGTATTCATTCAGTGGACTGTAAAAAAAATCACCTACCAGTTTTATATAGTGATTTTTCAGTTTACAGCCTTTAAAGATGAATAATGTAAATACTTGAACCTATAAAAACAGCTTTAAATGCATTTTGATGGTATTTAGAGTTTTCATAGTAAGAGTGCTGTTTATCATGGCCACTCCGGACCCGGAACACCTGCTATAGCACTATGTACCTTTGGTAGAAGCAGGGACAAGACTTTATGACCACATTACACACAAACAACTATAGGTCTTCAGCTAGCTAGAAGAAGAGGCCAGCTCAGTATTCCCAGCATGGACATCAGAGCAGAGGTTGAAAGAGGCTGACTAAGATGTTGTTGAAAGAAGAGACCAGTCCAGAGTAAGTCTTTGATTGGCTTTCACTCGTTCTTGAGAGCTAAACAATAAAGGGATTGTAGACAGTCTCACAGCCAACAGGCAAAACTGTGCAAATGGGACAGTAGAGTGTTCATCCCTGCTAATGCTATTAATGAAACATTCTGAGGTAGGCTGTAACCCATTCTTCCTATATGCTGTAACCCACAAACTCTGTAACCTGTCTCTTACAGAGTTTGTGGTTTTTCTGGATGCTGAAAGTTGTATAACCTAATTTCAGGCTAGCAAGCAAAAAAATAAATTAATCTCACAATATTTTTGATCAGACTTTGCAAAACTTACACATTATACGCCTTGAAAGTTTGAACCCTCTTATAATAAAATCCTGTTATGTTATCGTGTAAGTTGACCTGTTTTTTTCCTTATTATGTTGTCTTTGTTGGTGTTGTATCAAATTCCATCTTCCCAGCAGAATCCGACTCCCCTTTGAATGCAGTGCATCACATGAGCTTATAAATGCTAAAGCTAACACTCACAGTTGTGGTTATTTACACATAGACACAACTAAAGTGAAATCTGTGGCATCCATATGCCCACGTGACGCGCATGCACACAAGGAGGAGTTGGATTCTGTACCTTTAGCTCATCAACAAATGCACTAGCTGTTCATAAGGGGGGATCCAAGCGTGACTTGTATTTACAACAGTGGTGTAAAAGAGAATTACTCCTCAACTGGAGGGGGACCCCAAGAGCGAAACAATACCAACTTTCATACGACACTGCTTTAAGTTCAATTGATTTATTTTTAGTGTAGCAGGAAAGTCTGAAAAACAGAAAAGTACACAGAAACCCTTTTCAGAATTTAACGTTTCAACATTTTATCCTTTTAACAGCTTCCAATCTTTTCAGGAGACTCACTCTTAGTTATTGTTTCACACCTCCAAATTTCAGTCTCAGAAGTTGGTTTAGCATTTTCTGTTTCTCACTATCCAAATATCCCCTAATATATTCAGTGAAACTGTGGTCTGGACTCTGGGATGGTCAGTCCATTGTTTTGCGAACACCAACACCTTCTTTGTTTCATTTTTTCTATCTCTAGTCTCTAGACTCTTTTCTCAGTAACATTTTACTTTTACAGCTACACATCCTTTCAGTCCCATAGCTATGAGGTGTCTTCTAACAGTGAAGACAGTGAAGAATAGACAGAGACACCTGGATGTGATTAGATCTAAAGCGAGAGTGGAGTCTGATTTTCTGTTCTCTCTCAAAGAAAGCTGTCTCAGAGAGCTGTTTATCTGATGGGGACAGTGTTGGTGGTCTACCAGCTCTCGTGAAGTTGTTATGAGTCTGCTTTCTTCTTCATTATGCCAGTGGATTATCTTATATTTAATCTTTTTTTTTGTTGGTACATACAGTATTTTGGCCAAAGCACTTAAAATTGTTTCTTGATTTGATTTTACTCTCCACACAAAAAAACTTCATTACTCATTATTCAAAGTCACTCATGGGTGGATTGCTGTAGACGGCCCTGCACAGTGTGACTGACCCTGGTGCCTCGGTATTCATTAGAAACTGGACGTCTGGTACACAGATCTAACCTTGCTTCTCCTTAATGTACTGATGGAGACGCTCCGCTGTTTCGGCCTCTCTTCTGCCACAAGCTTTTATTTCCAATCCATTACAAATCCCTGCTGTAATTCCACCTCACCTGCTCTTTGCACCTCTCCTCGTTCACTCTCTTACAAGTTTGCCTTCCTTTGCTGCTGTGGCTGAGTTAGCGCTGTGTTGAAAGAGCAGCTCAGCTCTGATGTTCAGGCGAGTTTGTTTCTGCATCACATTTCAGACACAACAGTGATTCAAAGTGCCTCACACGGCCAGTAAAACGAAGAGACAATAGAGTGCTCATGAAGGAGATTAAAGAGATTAAAAAATTAAAGGCCGATAAAAGAAAACATGAAACAAACACGTTCTATGAATTAATTTTCAGTGAAATGAATTTCAGAGCTAAAATGAATTGCAGCTCACGTGTACAGAGAGCTGCTGAAACCTGCAGGCTTCTTCTTTCACCTGTTGACATAATAGATCATAATAGATAATCTGGTTCTGTTGCTAAGCACTGCTATCTGGCTTGTTGTGCTACGCTCGTCAGTAATATATTTAGAGTTACTGAGTGTTTTTAGCGGCGGGTTTAAGCTTTGATACTAAGTTGGTAATTGAGTTGTGTCTTTAAAATCAGTTCTAACTGGAGGCCAGTGTTGAGTTCCTGTAGTGCTGATTGACATGAGCATTAACATGTTAAGATATTAGATATGCTTCTCTTTTGTCTACTGCACTTCAAAATAAAGGTTCTGACATGGTTCACAGTTCCAAAGACCTTTAACTGGAAACCAACCTCTGCATTATAAGGAGGTTCTTTGAAGCCCCGTGGAAGCCTCATTCTGCAATAACCTTCCATCTAAACGTAAAGGCTTCCACCTGCCTTTAAATCATCCTCAGAGTAGTGATTGCATCACCGTGCACCAATGTGCAGAAGAAAACTATATTAACCAACAATGTCGTGTTTCACCCTGAAGCATCACAACACAGCAGGGAAATGAGTTCAGATTCTGGTTGACTTTAAAGTTAACATTGAGATATTCGTCTGTGGCTTAAGACTAAACACCAGATTTGACCAGACCCTCATAATATATGCAAAGGGTCAGTATTTTATCCAATCACAGCTTTATTTTTGGGTTAGACGTGTGAATAGTGTAGGTGCTTTTGCAAGTATTATTATGAAGGCACAACTTTTGGAAGCCATTAATGATGCTCAGTTTTCAGTTTTGCAACAGGTTATTCAGTAAAGCAGTTCACACAACACCGCTCTACAGATTTCACAATCGGGATCATTAGTTCAGTTCTTTGGTCCTGAACTAACAGCACCAAACCTTTTTTTTTATTTTGGTCTGGACTCTGGGATGGTCAGTCCATTGTTTTGCGAACACCAACACCTTCTTTGTTTCATTTGTTTCATTTTTTCTATCTCTAGTCTCTTTCCTCAGACAGCTTTTTCTTTTACAGCTACACGTCCTTTCAGTCCCATAGCTCTGAGGTGTCTTCTCACAGTGAAGACAGTGAAGAATAGACAGACACACCTGGATGTGTTTAGATCTGAAGCGAGAGTGCTTTCTCAGAGGGCTGTTTATCTGATGGGTGGTCTACCAGGTCTTGTGAAGTTGTTATGAGTCCACTTTCTTCTTCATTATGCGAGTGGGTTGTCTTATATCTTATATCTGAACTTTAGCTAACAGCACCAAACCTTTTATTATTTTTTTATTTTGTTTGCTTTGCAGCTTTTGTAAATTTACATTATGTTCATATTAAAAAACAGGTTCTCACATGGTTCTTGATTTGGACCTCCACTTCCATAAACACATTTGAATTGAAGAACCTTCACATTATATATAATATGTTAAAGAACACATACTGAAAGTCTTTTTAAGGTGTCTGTTTTTGTTTGGTGAAGCACAAATAGGACCCCTTGAATGTTTTTTCATGCTTTGCTCATTATGACCTGTATTATGGTTGGATAGTAATTAAAAAACACTAGTAATTAGTGGGCTTTTAGTTGCAATGATACTCAGTAAAACACTTACTTAAGATCTTTGTTAATGCAAATTCTGAAGCATTCATTATAATATAATATATTCACTAGGGTCGTGATCTTAACTCTGTTCCCTGTGTGTTCTAGGTTCTCCGAGGTACACTACGTCTCCTATTTGTTCCCAGGTTTAACCAACAGAACAGAGGAACACTACACCTTAGTGGACTGCAGTATGTTTATGATTACAGTAAGAGAAACAATCTTTCGTAAGAATGTCCTATCAGTACCTGGATAAGCAGCTGTTAAACCCCTGTGTCGTGTATTTCCATAAAAATCACTGTTTTGCTCATAGTAAATCCACCACCTGCCACTTTATTAGGAACATCTATGTGTTTCTACACTCATTGCCCATTTTTTCAACTCCACTTACCGTACAGGTGAACTATAAAGTAAGTATAATTCTAAGCAGGTATTATTTGGGTGGTGGATCATTCTCAGCACTGCAGTGACACAGACATAGTGTTGCTGTGTTAGTGTGTGTTGTGCTAATGTGCAGGGATCAGACACTGCAGTGCTGCTGGAGAGATGCACCTCAGTGTCACTGCTGGACTGAGAATAGTCCACCAACCAAAAGTATTTAGTGAAGAGTGTCCTGTGACCACTGATGAAGGACAAGAGGAACACAAACTGTGCAGCAACATATTAGATATCTTCTCTGACTTTACACAGGTCTACACAGTGGACAACCAAGTTAGGAGTGTCTAATAGAGTGGACAGTGAGTGGATGCAGTGTTTAAAAACTCCAGCAGCACTGCTGTGACTGATCCACTCACACCAGCGCAACACATACTAACACAACACCAGCTGTAACTATAAATAATAAATAATAATAATAATAATATCTGCTCTGTGGTGGTCCCTTGGAGGTCCTGGCAAACAAAGAACAGGCTGAAAGAGGCCTACAAAGCATACAGAGAAACAGATGGACTACAGTCTGTATATGTAGAACTACAAAGTGGTCCTATATGGTAAATGGAGCTGATATAAAAGACACTGAGTGTAGATAGGAAGTGCACTACTAAGGTGATGGGTGGGTGTGGATCAGATACGATCTATGTGAAAGAGTATCAGTGATAAGCAAATCCATTAAAAATCCCAAATTACTGCTGAGGCACATACATTATCCTAGTCTTACAGAGATCACACCAACCAGGTCGGCCGCATTTGTACAGCCTGAGCTCAAAATTGATAGTGTTCCATGAAATGAGCGCTTTTGGTTCTTGGTGTTGCCATGGGTTACTGGATGATGGTTTCTTATGCTCGCCTCCATGGAATATTCAGCCGCTACCTGGATAAGAGCATTTACACGGAGCACGAATCTCTTGATTAGCTCATTTACAGACACCTACACGAGCAAGAAAAAAAGAAGAGCGTGTAAGCAAAAGCTCAGAATATGTATAAACGTAAGACTATAGCAGTTCAGGGGTGGAACGGGGGGTCAGCTTGAACGAGACAGAAACGCAGGAACACAAGAGGCTGAATTAAATACTGTGTTTTATTCACTGAAACCGTCTACAGTTTGTATGACACCAGCACTGCGTTCCCTGATCTTGGCTGGAGGGCGTAAGACACGCTCTCGTGCCAGGAGATCACTTGAACGAGCAAGAAAATGGAATCCTCTGCACACAGGGAAACAGTTATATTTAACAACATTTACAGAGTTAAAGGATTGTACAAGATCACAGCTTCGAGAGAGATTTCTATGCATTGTTTGGAGACCAAACAGCCTAACTGAAGGCTAAGGTGCATCACTGTCTACTGAGGCGTGAGTATCTACAAAGTCAGCTGCTCTCCTTTCAGTTACTGACGATAAGAGGTGCACCACTGGTTCTATTCTAACAGGGATGACAAGAAAATGTGGGGTAGTAATGTTCAAGACACAATTTTGATGGCTTTGCTTCAGGCTGGGCTGTTTTTTCATCATTGTTTTCAATGGTAAGTACTGAAAGAGACCAGTCAGGATTAAAAAGACAAAAACAAAAACAAAGCTCAGTCTTTTCTTGAAATGTCTGTTACTAACAGTCCAGTTAAAGGAGAGGCTGTAATGTTGCAGTGAACTGGAGAGTGTAGCATTTACAGTTTACCAGCCTTATGGAATAATTTCAGTCAGGGTGTTCAATTGAACGAACGCCGCTTTGGTGTTGACTCTCGAACCCTTCCAATACCTGTCCTGACCTGGTTTTCACTACATCCCAAGCCTAAGTTATGCAACCTGATGCAAGAAACTGATGAAGCTGTTGCCGTCTTATCATTGTAATAAAGCCTACACAAGCTTAGATTCAATATTGGAATAAATGTAATATCACACGTCTATACGGGGTCAGCTGAGGGATGATGGACTGAAGTCTCTTCTGAGGAAACAAACACAACGTTCCAGTCAAAATGTTCTAAATTAAATAAAATCATTTAAAGCAAACAAAACATACATCTTATATCCTTTTTTTTCAATCTGACCCAAAACATAACATATTTCTCAGTTTACATTACAATTTGTGCCATCCTTTAAATCTTCATATATGAAAAACGATTACTAAGCACAATTTTAAAAAATTGTATGCAACGCATCCTCCGATAAAGGGACACTGCTAGAGTAAAAGTAATCAATATTATTATTATTATTATTATTATTATTATTGAGGGAAACCATTTGGTCAACAAACGCAGCCGGAAACGAACAACAGCTACATGAAGACTCTGAACCAAGTGCTTCACTGTTAACATCGTCACTGTGGTTCAAAGTAGAGGGACGAGCGGAGAGCGTGCTAATAACAAAGCTGGTCGCGTAGCAATTACATAGCCAAGCCCGCAGAAAAAGATATGCAGAACTGTATCGAGTGAGCTTGTTAGAAATGTAATGCGGATATGGGTTTATCCTTTCCATACATTACTCACATTCCTCAAATTCCATACAAGTGTGGTAACTAAACAATCATAATAATAGGAATAATAATAAAAAAACTATACCGTAATAAAAATAAAGTGTCCTCAATACATACATTTCAAGTAAACAACATATTAGACTGGAGGGATTGCGTAAACTCGCCTATTTTCTTTTACAGAGCTTGAAATAACCTTCAAATAGCTTGGCTATACTTCAACTTTTTAAAACTCTAATTTTGCAGTTCAAACCTTCAAAAAGTCATGGACAACATCTGTGGGTGTGCAGTTAGCAATGGAAGTGTAAAAATGTCCATAGTGTTCACATCGGTTCTAATCGCTAATGAAAACAAACAAACAAACAAACAAAAGCCAAAGTGACATCTTAAAGTCAATATTAACATCACGAAAGGCAAGAGTTTCATGTTATACAGCAACTGTAAATAGCTTCCTAAAGAGGAACCTTAGTCTTCAAACAACCTAACTATGACAGCAAAACTACAGAACCACCGACAAACTAACACGATACGGTTCGAGCTGACGAGAAAATCCAAAACAAAAGCGACCAAACAAACAAACAAACAAAAATAACACAAAAACGTACGCTCAGCTCAGTACCTTCAATAAGATCAACACAATTTAGTACTGCCTGAAAAACCTGTGATGTAGGTAAGAAACATATCACTACCTTTTATAAAGCTCTAAATACTCAAAAGAACTAAGTCATAAAGTGCACTAGAAATACTAATTTAATCTTTACAACAATAAGGTTCGGAACTGAGAATTAGAAATCCAAATATATAAGAAGATTATAAAATACACAAAAAGGAGCATTGGCATTTACACTACTCAAAAAAGCAGAAGTATTACTTTGTACTTTAACAGTTAAAAAAATAAATGGCTCACCTGCACAAACGATGATGTTACGGTTAACATCATTCCGCAGTCTGAAAAGCCATCTTTTGTAAATAGAACTCAACGCAGCTTCAAACGATCCTTGTTAAGAACCCCTATTTTAGTCTTATATCATTACAAAATAATGTATCTGGCATATCTTTTAAACGGCTGTAACATGCTGGTACGATAGAATAAATGTATGTGAGTATATCTGCTTTGCTATAGGGTAATCGAGACTTGAGGAAACCACTTTAACTGCACTGGACTGATGCATCTCTGTCCTGTATTTACATCCCGACGCATCGCTGTAATGAAAAAATAAAAATCTCGGAGAGACGGAAGGTCCATTAAGAAAGACGCTCTCCATTCTAGGAGAAAAAGCAAAAAGAGAGTCCTGTCAGTTCTCTCCGGAAGCCTCACTCCTCTAATCTGCGGTGTGTGTTTTCGACATTCACTTCATTTACATACTAGAATTACCTTCAGAGCATGACCACGTCTACTGCCTACCGTATGTACAAAAGAAACTGATGTGGAAATCTCCGCCGAGGAGGTCCGACTCCTCGTGAATGAAAGGCAAATCAAGTCTCGGGACGGAAGGAACACAGCGGGAACGAATCAACTGACAGTCAAACGCCTCACAATTAAATCTCACGCTCATCACGACAATGACGACTGCAACATCAAACAACAATGAAATGAAATAAGAAAAGAAAAAAAAAACTCTTCAAAAAGAACAGAAGGACCACGTGTGTGTAAGTTACGTCCCGTACAAACAGCTACGCAAGCACCAGTCAGTCTAAGGAGGACAAGTATCAGTTACATTTTACACAACAGTTTTCTGTTATAACAGTGGCAGATAAATAAATTACATTAAAATATATTCACATGTTGTGTATAATGGCTCTTTGACAGGTATAGAGAGACCGCCTATGTGACCTTGGGGGTCTCGGGCCGGTAGTCCTTCCTCTCGGATGTGTTGCGCTTCACTTTAGCCGCGGCCGGCTGGGACTCCTGATTGAGGGAGGGGCTGGACTGGGATTTCTTCAGCGCCGCATCGTTATCTTTACCAGTCAGGAGCTCCTTCACCCCTTCCTTCAACAGCTTCACATACGTCTCATAACGATTCTCCTGTAAAGGTCAGAAAAAAAAAAAAAGATGAACAACTTCAGCGTCCTACAGCACATCAACAACTATAATGATGCACAACAACAATTAAAAGACAAGAAACAGGTACAATTATATAAGATTGTTTGGTTTTTGCTAATTATTGAAAACATGTCACGGCATACAATAAAGATTAAATACACTACCGCTCAAAAGTTTGGATCACATTAGAATTTCATTTCAAGCAATTTTCATGCAATTCACAAACAATATTGTCCATTTCACACTTAATTTAAGTGTATCAGGTGATTTTTAAAGAATAAAAATGTTTGTATTAAAGCCTATTTTTGTATAGAGGCTTATTTTGCATATAGTCTATTATCAGTAATTCTCAGTCCTCTGTCTAAATCTCCTGGTTCGGCCGCCAATCCAAGTTAAGGATGTTATTGGACTAATTGGTTGTTAGGACACTCTTGCTCTATTGTGATGCACAGCTGAAAAACATTCTACTAATAAGTGAGCATAAAAGTGAGAACAACATTCTAGGTTAGTTTAGTATCTGAAGCATCAGCAGTTGATGGCTTGCTGACCGACTCAAAATGACCAGAAAGAAACAACTTTCTTTAGAGACCCGTCAGTCCATTGTTGTGTTAAGGAAGGAAGATACTCCATTGAAAACAAGAACATTTCACTGTGATCCCAAACTTTTGAGTGGTAGTGTATATTATTATGTCTGTTTCTGGTTATATAAAAACTGGCAGAACACACCATTTGTTTATTTATTTCTGGCCACATTTAACAGGAAAGAAAAAAAAATTACCATAAGCTACAGTGAAAACCTGGTAGACCTCCACACGTCACCATCAGTTCAACAGTACCTATAGCTTTTATATCTGACAGAGAGGAGAAACACACTCCACGCTTGCTTCAGACCCACTGGTGTTTCTCTCTGTTAGTGTTTCTGATTTGCAGGTTTCAGAAAGTCGACAGTTATGTGCTGTAAGTCGAGACAATGTTGACTAATCACTGCTGACATCATGTGTGAAACCACAGGAGAAGGGAAAGCGTCTCATCAGCGAGGCGTGATGTGCCCTTTCCAAAGGGGCCTGGGTGGCGCTGTGAGTCTTCAGGGAAGCAGAGATACGGACCCTGGAATCCTGCAAATTTGTATCCGAATCAGGCTCAACTTGAGGGGGGTGGCGCCTGTGGCGCTGGTCCAGAGAGCCAGAGAAAGTTAGAGTGTCATAAACTGACAAAAATAAGAAGAATCTCTTACAACACATGACTTTATACTGTATTCTCTGAGAAACCTGGGGCAGAAATGTGCAATATCGGATTACTAGAGCACTGTGAGAAGCACTGTGGGTCTGAAGGTAATGCGTCTGTGTAAATGTTTGTTACATACATGTGTCCTGTTTTCTTTCTCCTGATGCTGACAGTACTGACAGTACTTATAATTTATGGCTGTTTTCACTGAAAATTTAAAACTAAGGATGGTTTGAATTTTGCACAGTGCTGTATTTGAATAAAAAAGAATATGAACAAATATAATAATTAGCATTAACAAGGTTTAAATTACATCAGATTTCTCCACTTTCAAAAAATGCCAAACTATAATCTGTAATAAATTAGCAAACCTTAATAAAGTAATAAAAACAAAAACAGGACAAATTAATTAAAATAGCAGTAATAATCCACAGACCGGATATAAAAGGGGACAGTGTAAGTAATGAAGATGTAATTACATACATTCTGCTCTACCTATAATGAAAAATGTCAAACTATTCTTAGACATGTACAATGTGAAACGTCACACCGTGTGGTCTTTAATGAGGGTCTGAGTCTGTGACTGGAGAGACGAGAATACTATGCACTGGCATGTAATATATGGAGACGATCCTGCCTGCGGCGTGCTGCGCTCCAGTGTAGTGAGCTGCTGTCAGAGTGTGTCTATTACACCTGCAGAGAACATGCAGCCTTTAAGCCAGGCCTTACAAGAAAAGGTTACTGGACCCCAAACCCTGGACTTAAATGTCTCATCTCGGCAGAAAAGGATATTTGCTCTCATTTATTAGACACAATAAAGCGTATAATGTAAAGACGGACAGCAATAATCATATTCAATCTCAGTTCTCTCAACATAAATCAGGGTGCTGCGGTATTGAATGACTGAAGTCACATTAGTAAAATGAATGAGTCCATGCTTTTTAAGTAGCGGTTCTCAACACCAGCTGTTTCAAAGCTGCATCAATGATAATTTTTTTTTGCTTGAGATCAGAGCCAAATGAACCATGAGTTACATCACAAATGGGAACCACTTCATTTCTGCACTGCTGACACTGGCAAAGCACTCCAGTATTATTAGTGTGGATGGTCTATGGGACGCGCAGAGCATCCACGGACAGGCGTGTTTGAAGTGTTACTATAAGAGTTGCACGAATGACGACAATGATGCCCCAGTCACGGCATTCCAAGCTTGGAGTCCTTTATTTGTTTTTTGCCGTGAGCTACATGCTGCTAAAAGCTTCACTTCCATGTAGCAGAAAAAACAAGCTTGTTGTTCGACAGTGACCAGAGAACTAAGTATTAATGAAATGCATAACTATGTTCATACAGAAGGTAAAAACTAAATGGATTGCATCTTTATACACATACAAATACAACATTGTTGTTTTATTATTCCTAAATTTCTGTCCACTGTCTCTCTATGCAGATATTACAAGAGGTCTACACTCCATCCATCCTATTATCATAGACACTAACACTGATATTAAGTGAAAATGAACAGCTAACGTGAGGACTTTTTTGATCACTCTTAATTTATAAAATGTTTGGTGGATTGTGAGACAAACATTAGCTGTACATATGGGTGATAAATCTAACTGTTTTGTTCAGCTTCTCTAAAAATGTCACCAAAGGGACATATATATATATATATATATATATATATATATATATATATATATATATATATATATATATATATATATATATTAGATAGATAGATAGATAGATAGATAGATAGATAGATAGATATTATTATTCCAAAAAAGAACCTTATTACAGCTTTGATATACACTGTAGTTAACTACTAGCCTTTTCAAAAAAATATAACTCTGGATCTTGAACTGGATTCATTGAGGCTTCTTAGATTGTTAGTGCTCTTCAGAAAACCAGCCTTTGATTGGAGGGCCAAATATCGTTTATATCTTTAAAGTTTTTCCCTTATAGATAAATGTTATATCTAATAAACTGTATGTATACTCTCCACTAAAATGTCATTCAGCTGTTTTAGAAAAAAGAAAAAGAACTCTGAAGGTAGCTGAGGTGAGTTTGGGTAGTCACCTTTAAGAAGGAATACAATGCCAATGAGAGCTTTAGGAAAGTCAATGGTTTTAAGATTAAAACGATGGAGTCAAAGTAGCAATAAAAAAGAAAAAATAGTGTTAGACATTTAAATCTAAAATTGTCCACAGTATGAAAAAAAACCCAATATCAATAGTAATATCAATACAGGCAAGCAGAGTTAACATTGGCATTGCTTTCCACCACTGGAGATCCTCTTGGTCAGTGATGGCATAAAGTCTGATGTTGAACAATTCATCTAGCCTGGAAAAAATTGATGGGAGAGGAGGATGGACTGTGCATTTTCTGGTGATTTGACAGGTTGGGTCATCGTACAAATTGCTCTTTCATAATAGCAGTAGAATGCACAAAAGTAGAGTTGGTATTACACTTAGTGTTGGTTGGCTCTGTGTAATTTTCTTTGGGATTTAATGCTGAAAATGAGTAATGCTGGCCTCACACCAAGCGATTTTCAAGCGATTTTACTGTCGCAGACATATTTTCAATGTTGGAACAAAATCATGAGTCTTGCTAGAGTTGATTCACGCTGCAGTCAAGACTGCAGGTTTAAGCCAGTCTTTTTTTCGCCCTAGCGTTCCGATAAAATCAACCGTGCTTAATATAATCATAAGTCTTAAGTCTTAGCTCACGCAAATAGTGACATCAACCAACAGGAGAGCTATTTTCACCACCAAACGGGAAGCCGCAAGGTAAGTACAGGAATAGCTGACGGGTAAAGAAGTTAGACATGGAGGGGAATCCAGCCAGGGTTCGGAAACTGTGGTTCTCCTGGACAGTACAAAAGGAGGAAAAACTAGTGGAGCTGTTGAGTGAGCAAGAGTGCCTCTTTGAGGTGTCTTCACACTTATTCAACGACAAAGTGGAAAAGAAAAAAGCTGGACAGAAATCGCTGAAGCCCTTGAAATCCCAGCCGGGTGGTGCCTCAGTGTTAACAATTAGCCTAGCAGTGAACCGTACATTTAGCTGAATGTTGTTGCTTAAATCATAGAAATGGGAAATAATCTCAAAAGGAATCTAGTAGCAGTCTTGTAAATAGTGACTCTGAAAGAACCCCTGTCTTTGCAAAATCATAGTCTTTAGATGCGAGAGGGCGTCAGACTTTAGTCTATTAAGCGTCTTTTCAGAGTCTTTTAAAAGTCTTCTAGTGTATGGTCAGCATAACATGTACTAAATGGAACGAAAGTGTGGTCTCTGTGTTCAGCACATACACATATAGTACAAAAACTACTGGAACTTCACTGCACAGTCCAACTACTTCAGGATGGCTCTACTCAGGAGAACAAGTAGCATGTCACGTTAACATCTTTTTGCTACTTGTTGTCTAGACGAGAAACGATCCTGAGATGAATGTATAAGAAGTGAAAAAGACATTTTCCACCACAAATGAAAGTAAGGTCAATTACGGAGCTCAAAACGCCACACAATACACTGCTTAACTGCAAGGCAGTAAAGACGCAGCGATGCAGGCTAATGTGGCTTTGGACCATTGATTAAAGCTCACCCGACAGGGTAGCCTTTAATCACTCAACTGTAAGACATACAGACAGGCCTATTGATCTCTCTAGCGGGCCAAAATAGGTTCTGGGAGAATCGACCACTTCACCAAACTGCAGAGAAGGGTTTATTTCAGCCATTGCACTGCTGAGTTAATAAACGTGTGCATGTTGTGCACACAAGTTCAAACAGAAGGCACTTGGGCAGCTGGCTCTGTGAAACATTCAAGGTGTAAGCGTGTTTGATGTGGGACGGGGTGAAGGAGACGGAATGGAGAAGATAGGGTAGGGAAAGAGCATTGATTAGTGGGAGCTGATGGTAATTCGGTTTGAGGGGCTTTGTTCCAAACAGTTTGACACCACTGCTGTGGAGATCTGAGGAATCTGTCCTCCACTGGGTTTGAAGCACCCCATCAGTGAGATCATTCCATCCATGCCCAGTCAAAAGCGAAAAGCGAAGAGCAGCTCTAAAGCACCGGGAACGCTGCCAGGAAGGTTTCAGGTAGCAGACAGCATGACTAGGACCATTCACACATAGCTGAAGCAGCACATTTCAATTATATCACAGATGTTCTGCAAATGAGTTTCCCTGAATTTGAACCAAGGGAGCAGGCTCATGTAATTTGTTGACATATCTGATTGAAGATGTGCAATCTACAGTTGCTGCAATGAATCAAACATTCACCTTTTTGACTGATTAGTTTACAACCTGAAAAATAAAAATTTTATATTTTAGATTATCTCTCTGGTTTTGCTTACAGTAAGAAAGCAAGCGAATGAAAAAAAATGATAATGATTAAGAACTCTTTTTTTGTAGCTAATCACAATTATTCACATTGGGTTGCTCAAATTTGACCCCAAATATCAAATTTTTTTTCTTTCAAAAACAAACTCATTTTATTATAGTTATATGAACGTACAAAATAAACTTCATTACATTGTATGCAATTATTATTATTTTCAAAAATTCACTGGCGTCAAGAAAAAGAACAGCGACTGCAACTTTTACTGTAGTGATGTAGCCTCTGGTTTGACTTAGTTTGGTCCATTGTGATCTGACAAAGGCATATACCAGTGCTAATGTTACTAATACTGCTGCAGCAGTGCAGTGTTTTAGCTTTGTAAACTTCATGTATTGCAGTAAAAGGCAAATTCCCCACTGCAGTAGCTGCATTTGCTATTAATGCATGAACTGTTTTGGAATAAAAATAATTAAAAAAGGGAACTGTGTACATAGTTTACTACAATTCAGTTGCACAGTTCAAAAGTTTGTTGATAGTGACATGTTCTGAGCTGCACAACAAAACATAAACCCATGGCTTAGAGTTACAACTTTGATTAAAAAAAGAAAACACAATATTACATACAAATCTTTCGCAATAGAAAAATCCCATATTTATTTATTTATTTATGTAAACCTTTGTAATATTTTAACCATACAAATATCAAAAAGGAATCTATTCAATTGATTTAATCTATACACTGCATACCACTGCTGTTGGAAAAACCAAAATAATCACAATACAGGAGAATAAAAAAAAAACCCTTTAATACGTAAAAAAAAGGTAAAAACATAAATTTTTAATGTGTGTCAATGTAACCAGACTTTTTTCCAAGTCATTTCTTTTTGACCCTTTATCTTAAAACTGACGCACAATGTAAAGGGCAACATGCTTTTCAACATTTTCAAATTACGTCAAAAACTGAAAAAACAAACAGATCAGGCTTTGTTCCGACAGCAGTGATACATTTCAATATATTGACATGTTTATATTAATGCATGCACTTACATATTAAATACTGTCATGTGTAAAAATGTTTATTTAAAGAAAGTATGTGGACAAAGTGTTTAAAATATCAAATACTGCACATAAATTTTTAACATGAAGAAACATACATATTCTAAACAATAAGAAATAATGAACTGTCATTATCTATTTATAGTAATTTCTTTTTGTAAAATTATGATGAAAAGCTATTTGATCATTTTTGACTATAGGGAATTTTGGAAGTTCATTTTCTCATAATATACACTTAATCTAAAGCTCCTACCATGCAATCATCTACAGAAACATCTGTTACTACTAATATTTAACAGTGAGAGTCATAACAACCACCATTCTCGTCTTGTCCTGCATTCTGTTTCCAGACAAAAGAAGGATTAACTGCAGGCCATACACTTTGTTGTTACATCTCACTGAACTTACACAATAATTTAAACATAGCTGAATACAAAGAGCTTCATTTGTATTCATTTCTCTAGTCTTGCCAAGTACGGGCACACTGCACCCTGAAGAAGAATATTTCACAGCATGAACTGACCGTCTTTCTTCCTCACCTGGAAAAGTCTTTCCTGCACTTCAAAGGAAAGACTTTATATTAGCATAATAAACCATTTTGACACTAAATGACTTTAAAGTGGAGAATTCTCATTCAGATTTGCATGCCAGTCTACTGTGTCCCTTCGCTAACCATGCAGCTGTCTGGAAGTGTCGTGGTTCTACTGCAAATCATCTCATTACTACAGCAAGCACACCTGCCATCTGCCATTTCAAACAGCTCATCATTCCATGTCAGCCACTGCTCAATATGACACATAAAATTAAGCAAGCGATTGGATTATAAATGATGCGTCACGTCACAGCATCAGATTTTTCCATTTGACAAATTATTCACAGCATGTAGAAGAAAACAAGGAGGTGGTCAGCCTCAGGGCCCTGTAACTTTTAACATCGCTACTTCAACCCTTTAATCAACTTTGTGTTACTTTGTTTTCTTTAAGGCAGTTTTAATGTTTGGCATCTGTATTGTTACTATTGTTCTATATGGGAATAGAAGGGTTTAAATATACACCATAGTATAAAATATGAAAAACAAGCTGATGAAAGGTTAAAGAGAATGTTAATAGGCTATTGCAGTGGTCACTCTGCAAATCATGCCCTATTAATATAATTAGTCTATTAATACAATACCTGTGGAGTAACGATTGCATTGGTTATTAGTGTTTAATAAATATTTACAGGGGAAATGTACCATTTCTGCATAATTAAATCCTTTAAGTCATTTGGATCATTGTAGAGCTACATTGTGGATATACATGCATGCATATGTATATATATCATCGCTATCCAAAGAAAAACATCTCCAGTGGTGGAAATCATCTTGAATTTCATTTTTCAACATCATTTGAATGTGACAGCTGCTGTTTACATTGTGTAAAAATCTTACAATGAATGCACCAATAGAAATGCTCCAAAATAGATTGTTTATTGTTTATATATTTTGGACTTAGCTTTACCACAAAAGTGTTTTATTGGGGCTTGGGTGATACAGTTACATATATATATATGTAAACTCAATATCTTGAGCAAGCAACATTTGTTTTGGTGCATAAATATTATAAAATCCCAAAAAAGACACATACATTTTTAACATGAAGAAACATATACATATTCTAAACAATAAGAAATAATGAACTGTCATTATCTATTTATAGTAATTTCTTTTTGTAAACTATAGGGAATTTTGGAAGTTCATTTTCTCATAATATACACTTAATCTAAAGCTCCTACCATGCAATCATCTACAAAAACATTTCATTTTTCAACATCATTTGAATGTGACAGCTGCTGTTTACATTGTGTAAAAATCTTACAATGAATGCACCAATAGAAATGCTCCAAAATAGATTGTTTATTGTTTATATATTTTGGACTTAGCTTTACCACAAAAGTGTTTTATTGGGGCTTGGGTAATACAGTTACATATACATATATATATATATATATATATATATATATATATATATATATATATATATATATATATATATGTAAACTCAATATCTTGAGCAAGCAACATTTGTTTTGGTGCATAAATATTATAAAATCCCAAAAAAGTAGTCAAAATATCGAAATATTATAGAAAACCTGAGTACAAAAACTTGGAAATCCATGGCCCTTTAGGGCTTCCAAACAAAACACCCTGAATGTCTCTGATTACATCTATATGCATCTAATATTTAATTACAACATCAATAAAATTCCCCTCTTTTCTAATTCTGGCCACAGATACTGTTATTGTAATGTTTCATATCTTCCCAAACCTAGCAGAACTGATTAAACACTGCAAAACCCACATCGAGATAAGATACATCACTCATCAAGAAGATCACTCTTTTCAGGAACGGCATCAAAAGTATGAAAGTCCTTATCTTGTGTAATCTGTCTGCTCTCATTTTATGGTGCTGTTTTCCACTAGTTTCATTTATGATCTCCTTCTGCAGCAACAGCAGCCATTCAATTATACTTGTTATCTCAAAGATGCATGGTGTCACTCGGTCTCTGCTGGCGGATCTAATCTGTTCATGAAACCTCCCAACGCTGACTGAGTTCCAAGGATGATTATGTCCACAACAACATTCTGAAATGAAACGAGTTTCACCTAGCCTTGGGCAGACTGTAACACGCTGGCTGCTGGTGGCTCACAGTTCCCCGCTGCCCTTCAATGACTTTTATTTGCAAAGTCAATCTTGAATTAAGTTCAGCGCTTCCGGTTTATGTCGTAAATACACCATGAACCACTTTATCAAAGTCACTAAATGTTGTTGCAGCTGGACAAGCATTCATTTCTAACAAAGGACTTTTGGGAATTGGAACTTGGTTTAAATACTAAAAATCTGGGCTTACTGTGGGAAATGAGACACTGTGGAAGGTACAGCTTAAAGGACTTAATATGTAAACCTGCATTATTCCCATTAGAATTATTATTATTATTCCTATTACACTCTGGTATTGTCTTGGCTTTGTATTTATATATTTGGGAATTTGTTTTTAATATAATGTTTTCTTTTTTCCATTATGTTTATTATGTCAGGTGTCATGAGGGTGTGGGAGGAGATGGAGGTTGTGGGGGGGCTGGCTGCTCAATTTTGCAACATGCATTCTGTCTACTGAATTTAATATCTGGTAGTTAAATACACTAGTAATGAGAAAATATAATAGCAAGAAAGAAGTCTGGAGTTATTGGTATTGTTTTACGGTACTTTTTAAATACATATTAATTATTTACTTAGTTACCAACCGGCCTCTGTAAATAACAGTTAAATGCAGTAATAATATGTATCTTTCTAGCCGACTTTTCATATATTCTTTACATTTTCTGTTATTTGTTATTATTCCTTGTTTGTGCTGAGGAAACCCTTCCTAAGTGACTAATACAGTTCTATCTATCTATCTATCTATCTATCTATCTTTCATTCAATCACTCCTCACCTTTTTCTATTTCTTTCAGTGTCAAAAAAGACAAAGCACGGCAAAAATGTAAATGAAGGCTACATCAAACAATGCCATCATATTCTATTAATAAATATCACCTCTGTGGTATCAAATATTCCCTGTGAGTATCGATATATCAAGAGATAATCTTTCAGAACTTTCAGAAAAAAAGTCTGTAAATTCAGACTGAAGGCACAGATCAGTTAGCAGCTTCTCCTGGCAGAACTCCATGGATTGAGCCTTCAGCTCAGCTTGTGCAGTGCCCAGCTGCTCACAAACAACACAGCGTGCGCGCCAGGAATGCTTCAAGTCTATTGGCTGACATGATTTTCACATACATGCTCTCCTTTTGCAGCAGGTGGAGGAGAACTTCACAAGAGACTGTGAGAGTGAGCATGGTACAGCGTCCAACAGTCACTGATTCCTGAAATCTCATGTATTATTTGTACAAGTTCAGCCAATTAGACGAGAAGTCTTGTGAAAATAATACACAGTGTCAACAAATACTCAGCAAATATTAACATGAAATTACAACACAAAGCAATGCAGTTACGACAGACGAGGCGACGTGGCACGCAGAACAGACAAACGCTAATCAGTGTTCAGCGAATATCAGTGTTACGATAGATGTCAGCACTGTATCTGTGGCGTGCAGACTGATATTCAGTAAGGCTGAACAGTTATGACAGACATGATTCATCATGCATACCACATGATGAATTTCATTAATTGCGACCTTTGCAAATAGCTAATTAAGTCAAAATATGTGATTGATTACAAAAAACTCAAGTTGAGTCATGCAAAATGAGTACACAAGACCTCATATTCATTTCAAATTAAGTGTGGAAGAAAGGGGAAGACAATATGATGATAGGTTATTGTTAGGATGATGAATAACACAGTGCACCTTTCTGAGTAAACTGGGGGTCCTGTCTGATGCGTCTAGCTTTTGGACCAGGTCAAATAATCCAGCTCAACGTTTAGATTTCAAACGCAACTAAATAAATCAGAATTAACATTACACTAATGAAGATAAGATGATGACAACAAAGGATAATTCACTCTCATCCTTGGAAGACACATCCTTCATCAAGTTTTGACTGAGTTCTCTTTGAATGACCTTTCAATGTACTCGCATTCATCAGATACATCAGCACAAAGAACAAGTCAGAAACACGACTGATGTTACAAAATGCATGCAGTTACGATACTTCTGCCAGAGAGGTCCCCAAAACTTACATAGCCCAGCTTTTCACACAAATGTTGTATATGAGCCACTACTGTCATGTTGGTGCATTTTGTCCAATTCTGTTTAAACTTGTTTGCGAGTTCTACATAGACTTTTAGAGGACCAGGTAGCTGTGCACTGTAAACAAGACAAGGCTAGTTTAGCCGGACCACTAATGGTTGCATAGCGCTTGTCATACAGGTGTCTCTGGCATTTCAACAAAGGGAGGGACAGTCTAAAACATTTCCTTTACTAGACTAAAATCATGTTTTTTTTATTAAGGCTGATGTTAGCTGTGTACTCAGCTTCTTTTTATTCACCTTTTCCAGTCCACCCTATGCGATGCAGCAGTTGTTAAGATTTCTAGGCTTTAAAACAGGAGAAATTCATCTAGATGTAAGCTGCCATTGCAGCACTGATGATGCAGTACAGTTACTGACAATACTGAAATTTAAAAACACAATCTAAAAAGTGTTTCTCTTGAGTCATGTGGCTCTAGATAAAGCTGGGAGGGCTGAATGATATATTAGAGATAGATATTAGAGATGGAAGGATCGATCGGCTATGTATCGGTATCGGCCGATTTTTAATCAAATTATGTGATCGGCCGATATTTCTCCAGTTTAGAGCCGATCTCGAGAGCCGATCAATGGCGTTAAACAAATGAGCCTAATTTCTGTATTTCCAGCTAGCATTTCATCCAGAGAGAGGAGAACCCCCTCCCTGCAATTCCTATCTGAACCACTAGGTGAAAATACATACCCTTTAATTTTTGAGCAGCGACGTCGCATAACCCAGATCTGACCGGTACGAACAGAACAGCAGCAACAATTCAATATCTACTTTTAATGATTTCAGATTTAGTTTTAAATAACCAGCCTGCGTTTAATGACTGCAATTTTTACTGCATTTATTTAATTAGCTTTTTTTGTTTTAAACTAAGGGTCTAAATTTAATGATTGCAGTATTGGTGATGTGTGTTTGATCGGCGATCGGAATCAGCCTCAAAAACGCTGATCAGTCCATCTCTAATAGATATATTAGGGATAAATATAACAGTATATCTAAAACCATCTCCTTGTATTTACACCACATCAGTGTCACTGCAGTGCTGAAAATGATCCAGATGATCAATGAATCTGATAATATCTGCTCTGTGGTGGTCCTCTGGGGGTCCTAACCATTAAAGGACAGGGTGAAAGGGGTCATACAGGGAAACAAATAGACTACAGTCTATTGTAAATTGAGCTGATAAAACGGAAAATGAAATTAGATACAAGGCGATGGTTTTGATGTTACAGTTGATTAGTGTGTCTCAACAGTCAGGATTCCCTTTAATGGTGTGCTGGACCTGCAGGGCCATTTAAGGTGGAACGGCTCAATTCCACTAACAAAAAAGTAGCAAGCTTTCGTTTTATACTCCTTTCCACAACAAATTTTAGCACAGCTCATGTCAGATTAATTTAAAATGAGCTTGAATAGGGTGACGAGCTGGGTACTTATGTTAGCATTAACCTGACCTAATAACTTTTGTGTAGTTGACCAGGCCCGCAAACTGAGGCCAGGGTACTTAGGTCACTTTAGCAGAGTCTGAATGCAGTCACAAGCCGGGTACCTACATTAGCATCAACTTAACATAGATACTCCAGTGGAGTTTGATTACGATCGCGGGCTAGACTACTTACGTTAGCATCAAGCTAACCTAGGAACTTTGGTGGCATTTGACCAGGCCGTGAACCAGAATAATACCAAGCTTTAAGGACTATTGAGTCAGGGATTCTGCAACAAGACAGCTGAGCTTGACAAATGTATTAATACCACTGTGTGGTAACCAACCTACTACCGCTTATCTCTGCAGCTTTATGGCAAATTTGACCATCGAATCTGGAAGATTTTATTTGAAAAATATTTAAATCCCTTAATATGCAACGCCAAAACCGCCTAAGCATCAACTGGATTGTAATTAAATCCAGCACCAGACCTTGAAATGCCACAGTAGGTGACAAATGGACAAATGAAGAATGGACAAATTAACGCCAGCCTAACTGTTAGGCACATCATAACTTATTGTACATTGTATATTCTTTGTTGGAGTGCAACAGCGTGCTTCTCGTCTGGTGTGAGGCAGCTTTCAGACAGCTCCATTAGTCTTCCTATGCTTCCGTTTTTTGATTAATTGGATTAAAATCTCACATCAATACAAAATACATAGCCCACCGGTGGAGTTTAGAACATATAACATTTGAAAGAAATGTTAAAAGAGTTTATTTGGAATAAACATCATGAAAATCTGAATATTTTGACGATATTCTGATAGTACATGTCCTCAGTAATAGAGATATTATGTGTTTGCCATAATACCCATCCCTAAAGAATCTTCACAGCATGCTAAAAAAGTGGCAGATACAGCTTCCTAAAACCCTGACAGTAAGTATACTGGCCTCTTTCTTGTTTCTTAGCCAAGACGCTCACTGAAGTCCAGTAAACGAGACAGGTACGGTTGAGCGGAGTGCCAGTCAGCACACATAAACAAGCCCACTTCCATAGAATCTCGGCAAGCTCTGCTCTGGCACTCAGAGAAAAATGTCAGAGTCGATGAAGGCAAGTCTCTGTGCATCAGCAAGTACACTTGTAAGCGAGTAAACAGGAAAACGAGGAACAGCAGAGCAACGTTTAAAAGGGAGGTTTTTTTAAGAGGGCAATGCTCTTACCTCGAATTCCAGGTAGTGCTCTTTCAGGCGATACTCGTCAATCTCCTTAGCTTTGACCTTCTTATCGGGAGGGTAGGACCTGTGCTCAGCTAACTCTGTGGAGATGTGCTTCAGCTTGGCCTCATGTGACTTCAGCTGCTCCTCCTGCAACAAGGTAATAAACTCAGGTAAGCTTAAAACACCTGTTACAACAATTTACCTAGAAAATATACTTTCAAAAGTTTGACTCTTGTTCTTGTGATCAGAGCACTAGCATAATGTTAGAATAAGAAAGTCCCTAGTGCAATTACTGATCCTGGAACAGCATTCATAAAATAGACAATCCAATTATGACAACTGATAATTCTATATAGACTATTCAACCATTCCATTCAAACTACGTCTCACAGCAACAACTACTTACAGAAAACAAGGAGGTATTCAGATATTATATATTTACAAGGATCATGTTATGATCTATTTAAACTTGGGGTGCGAGGATACGATACAAAAATCACTTGACCAGATATCGGGAGGAAAAAATATACTTCAATAAGATCCATCAGAATAAACTATCATCAACTAAGCTTTAGCACAAAGTTGCACCTTATATTTTATTATAAATGTTTGCTGGTGCTGTGCTGATGGTGCTGATGATGTATATTTCTGTCTTTAGAGGAAGAGAACGTTTGTTTTACAGTTTAAACATGATATGGTATTTAAAAGTACTCATATAATGGTCGTATTGGTGGGTTGTTTAGATAAGAGTGGGAAAAATAACAGTTTTGGACTGGTATCGGTATCAGGCATGAAATAGTGGTATCAAGCCCTCCCTATTTTAAACACAGTGTGTTAATGGAGATAACGATGAGGTATGTATATCCTAGCTGTCCATAGAAAATCAAGTTTCTCCATTTTCATTTTTTTACATAATTTCGAACCCGACAGCTGCTGTTTACATTATGTAAAAATGTCATGATAAATAGACCAATAGAAATGCTCCAAAATTACTTGGAAAATCACTTCTTTTGACAGTTTTCTTTGACTTACATTGATTTGACTTACAATTTCTGGTACTTTCTGTTGGGAGGTGTCTGTTCCAAACCATAATCCTTACATTTTTTGGGACTATAATAATCCATGTTTTAAAGATTTCTGTTAAAGTAAAGTTAACAATTTATTATATATTTATTTGTCTGAGTTAGTTAAAATGTTTTAAATATGTTTCCAACACATTAATACTGATTTCAACAGGCGTTGGTGAGGAAGGACAGCCAAACTGACAAAAGCAGCCATTATGAAAACTGATGTTTGTTGGAATAAGCTGTTATGCAGATTTATGACAAGTTCTTATGAATCCTTATCCTTAAGAATGCTCCATTTAATAAGTGATAACTACCATTATCATCAGAATCATTCTGTTGCAAAGTTTTCAGGCCAAGCTTTGTTTCTTCCAACTCCATCACTTTTGATCCATACATGAGAAAAGCATGGCTGCACTAGAGCTCATCCTTCAGTAAACAGGTGCTCTGATTCTACCTGAGACATCCTGGTGGTGGTGGCTGGAAGCAGCGGGCGGCTGAATTTCTTCTGTGAGCCGATGGCAGCGGGGAAGGAGGGAGCAGAGAACATGGCTGCCACTGAGTTGATTATTCTGATCCATGACTCCATCTCCTCGGGGCTCCTGCAGGGAAAACAGATGTGGTTTGACGACAGTCAGCACTTGGTGCACAAAGTGCACAAGTTTCTTCTGTCCATTAAGTGGTTTAGGATTCTGATGCCTGAAATAGCTTTCACGCTAACGGAGAACGGAACAGTAAAGATCTAAG
The DNA here is from genome assembly GCA_021613375.1 of Megaleporinus macrocephalus. Classification (NCBI taxonomy): domain Eukaryota; kingdom Metazoa; phylum Chordata; class Actinopteri; order Characiformes; family Anostomidae; genus Megaleporinus; species Megaleporinus macrocephalus. The sequence goes on along the minus strand of CM038720.1, from coordinate 28,991,581 downwards.
AAATATTTATTTACCACAAAAAGCATTTATACTACATTACGATGCATCACATACATGCAGGAGTGAAGGATTGCGCCTTCACTTGTCGTTTGCTTGCGTCAGCAGTGCGAGATGAAAGTAAACATTAACGGAGGAAAACTGCAGCAACTGTAAGACAGCGTTCCTCAATGACCCAATTAAGGTGGCGCAATATTTCACTGGGATGTCATGGACTGTGCTTCTCTAATTAACGCATTTAGAAAATGGTCTCAGAGGAGAGTCCCAATCTATCTTATTGATAAGAGCCTTTATTTGGTTTTCCATGAATACTGACTCAAGCTGCAGTAGGAAAAAAAACCATTGGCCTGAATAGACTAAGAGTTGCGATAAATGTGTTTTCACTATGCTTGAATCCAAGCATGAAATTAGATTTGGGCTCCAGGGGAGGTCCCTTATTCTCCCCATAGTCTCTGGGGCGGTGTATGCCAACTTTCTGTCTGCAATAAATCGTGTGTTTCCTGGACAGTGGGACGGTGGCTCTTACTGGGCTTGGAAGAGGAAGACTCTCCAGTCGGCCGTCTTGAGCTTCAGCACATTGGGCTTCTTCTCGTAGTCCACGGCTTTGATGGCGAGGGCGTGGTGCACACTGATGGCGTTCTTCAGATCTTCCTCAGAGAGGGCCTTCTCAGGCTTGTACTCATCCTGTGTGAAGACAGAGTAAGAGAATCCTTTATTAGTCACATTAGCAGGAACGTTTCAACTAGAGCAACTAGAGTCACTCTCCAGCAGCTCCATTTGTTCTTTCTGGTTTATTTTGCCTTTTTTATTTGTATTCATTCTTTATTTTGTAAAGAAAACTATTTGTTGGTTCATATGAGTGCTTAGAAATGATCCATACTCATATACTGTGATAGAGCTTTTTTGTTTTTGTGATGTTTTTAGTGATAAAGAGCTGCATGCAGAAGTTTGAGTGCCTGGGTCAAATGCTTTGGAAAGGTCTATGTGATAATAAGTTAATATACATTCTACAGATATCACACTTATTGTACATTTAATAGACAATTACTGTTTACCTGTGAGGTTTAACATAAAACCAGCAAAGAAATTACTTATACTTAAATATTAAAAATAACAGAAATCATGTATTTTAGTATTAAGTATTACATATTAACTTATTTTCACAAACATATTTGACCAGGGGTTTTGAAATCTTTACACTGATCTAACAGCTATAATATAATGCCCAAAATATACCAGCGGTGATATCCAGCAACCGTTAACAGCAATGTTGGCCAATTTCTGGATGCGTCAGACTGCTTTTAAAAGAAGAGTTTAAAAATACATACAAATCATTAAAAAAATAAACAAATAAAAAAGTTTTCTGTCTGGAAATGTTCTTTCTTTTTGGTACCATTTTCAGTAACATGCAAGGTTCGATTTCAAGAGATTTTTAAGACAATAAAATACAAACAGGTCACATTTGGTTTGTAAGACATTTTTTACCTTAAGTAGCTGAGTGAACATTGGTTCATCAACTTTATTAACATTAACATAAATATCATCTAATTATGTGACACTGGTATTTCTGGAAAACACTGTGATGCTGAATTTCATGTTCCAATACCAGAGCAAATAAAGCTCAACACAAATATCAATGTTTACCCACATTAGGCCTGATATTGGGAATTTATTATGGGGATATTCCCTTATTTAAAAAAAAAGATAATCAGTGATATCGCCCCTCCCCCCTTTTTGGGCACTAAATGTCGGTGTGTCAGTTATCGTAGATATACGATTACATCGCCCAGGCCTAATCCACATAACCACTACAATTAACCTTCACTGCTAGCTTTGACTTCTACTACTGCCTCAATGTTCTATAAAATCTCTCATTTTGTACTACATTCTAAGCCCAAAGCCTGAAATGGGACAACCAAGAAACAGAACTAACACAAAGAACAAATACGGGAAAACAAATGAAGGCTGAAAGCATCAAACCACCAGCAACAAGTACAAAAGGAAGATCAGGAAAGGAACCGTTCTACTTTTCTGGGGAGCAGGATCGATTAGAAAACTTGGAGTGTACTACCTCGCCTGTAGACAAGGAGGTGATTAGATTAGTACGTTAATCAGGGCATGACTTCATCTATTATCTGCTTACGATTGAAAAGAGACAACAAGCGACTCAATTTGTCATTTAATTAATTTCCTTTGATGATTTGCTACTTAGAAGTCAGGGTGCTGGAAAGGTCACTAAACAATTATACCAATGAAAAAACTGACAAAGTAAACATACAGAACGAAACAGTGATGATTCATCAGACATAAACGAGTGCCTTACGCAGCAGTAGTCACCTGCTGAAATTAATCACAGGTGTTAAAAGAATCATATAATTGAGGAGTGTTTCAGATAACAGTGGGACTGAAAGTACCACCACTAGATTAACTACATTTATTCAGGCTACAATACACGCACCACACAAACCACCTGTCATTTAGTTCATTTCCAGCCAAAATAAACAATCACGTTATTCATTTTCCAGGAGACACTTCAGAGGAGATTAGACATACCCCTGAAACATGATTCATACTACAGACACTGAAAAATACTGACAAATATAGTTCTACTTGTTTGCTGGGATGTCTGGGTAATTTTCTGCTCTGTCTTTTTTCTGATGCTGAACTTAAAAATTTCTGACTGAAAATCAAATAAATAAAGAATAATTTTGCACTGGACTGCTATTTGGTCTCTTTTCTCTTTTTTATTTGTGCTCTTTAACAAAACTTGCTAATGTTTGCAAATGTCCTGTGTGAAGCACTTTAATTAAATCAGCATAAACAAGGGTTCATTATATCCAGTGGATATACTGTTTCAGTTGGTGTTTCTATTTAAAAGCCTAACCTAAGATGTACAAATGCACATCGTCGATTTTACGTTTTTTACATCATTTGAACTGCTGAATGGTCCTTTACATTGTTTGAAAATTTCATGACTATGGGACCAACAGAAATGCTTCAAAATAGCTTGGAAAGGTAAAAGAAAAGGAAAGTAAAGAAAGTTGTAAAGTTGCAATTTTGGAGGTACCTGATTTTCATTGGACAGCGACAACATTCATCTGTATTGTAGTGGTCAAATAAACAAACAAAGAAAAAACTAAAAACAAAAAAAAAAACAACTACACACAGTGAGGAAAATAACTAATATTATTATAATTATTATTATAACTGTATAAATAAGCAGATATATATGTGGCTTAAAGTTAAAAGGATGTCACGGTATAATATAACTCTATCCAGTCATGCACACACAGGCCTCACACACACAGGTCACACACACAGGCCTCACACACACAGGCCTCACACACACAGGCCTCACACACACAGGTCACACACACAGGTCACACACACAGGTCACACACACAGGTCAGGGTAAGTAATTGAGTGGGGAGTGTACTGTGTGCTTGTGGCTACACTGAGAACTGTAAACTAGGCCAGCGTGGAGCAGGGAGAGCTGGGCTAAAATGAATTTGCCGCTGCTGCTGTGGCCGGCCGTGCTAACAGATGTGTGGAGAATGGCAAACGGTATTGACATTGCGTTAAGAGTCAGTCTGTCAGGTGCGATGTCAAGGTCATCATTTATCATTTCACATACCGGGCCTGCAACGCCTCTCATGAAAAGTTCAGTTGTTCTCAAAAGCCTGCAGCTTTGATGGACTTCACTCATCACTCTTCTGCTATAGCTCTGTGCCTCCATCCTCAGAGAAAGCCTGTCTCGCCAGCTTCAAACGCATCGCAGAGACGAGTGGAGATGGTAAACTCAGTTTTCAAATATTCCATGTATAATGTATGCAAATGTTTACAAAAAAATATCAACAGAGAACGCAAGCGCCTTAAAATCTCATGCGACTGCCAACACTGTTCTGTAGTGTTTACCATTTCACTACAGCAGTTTAATTCCAATCTGACACCATTATTTTAGTGTAATCACTAAATCAGCCCATTTTACGACTAGCAGTTCTTCAGCGGTTTAATGCTGTACTCTAACTCAGCGTGTGCTTCCTCCTACAACCTCACAGCAGCAATACATTCATCATTCTACCTTTCAGTCTAAACAGATTTAAATATTTAGATAAACACTAATCACTTATCGCTTCCAATATACACAAAATAACGTTTCTGACAGAACACAACACATCTCATCTGTATCCTACATGCCAAAGCAAACTGGGATTTCAGTTAAAATGTGGAAAACGAACTGGCTAGCCGTTTTTAATCCATAATCAAGACACTGCAACAGTCTGTAGAATTAGCTCATTTAAAGTCAAAGGTAAAAACACTCTCCGGAGTTTTAACTCACATTAGATCTAAATTATTTGTGACCATATACGTTTAATTATGACTACTTTATTAACACAAATGACTGAACACCCCTGCTGTTCCTACCAAAACAATCATAAATCTTACAGATCATAGAATAAAAACTGCCAAATGTTTCAGTAGTGAATGTTTTGTGTTATTTCTAAGGTGTTGTGTAAACATTGTCTGCACTGCTCATGTCTTTGAACAGGTACATACACATAAAATCATAATATTTCTCATTAAAACACTTGTACTTAACTGCAGAAAACGTTCTTCGGTAAAGATCATACTTAATGCTATACATGTATTCTTGGGACATGTGTATTTCAAAACATCGAAATATTGAAACATTTCCAAACATTGCAGCCCCTGCTCTAAAATGCAGGACAGTTAAAATAAGGTGTGGCTAAAATAAGGCTCAGCCTACAAACTGAAACTGTGTTTTAGTAGTGACATAGAAATGTGTGTGTTTTTTTTTTAAACAAATTATTATTATTATTACAAAAATAATAAATAGTTAAATATTAATTGTTGATATTTACAAGGCAGGAGTCTAATTATTTTTTTTTATCTCAATTAATGTCAACATGAATAGCTAAAATACAGCTAATGCGTTGAAATCTACATAATTTCAATTTCAAATGTAATTGTCTTTTTTTGTGAAGGACATTTTTAAAAAAAGACAAACTGTAATAAAGTACAAGCCCAAATCATCTCTACTTCTCTCAAACTGCATCTGCACTATAAGCATCTGTTCTAACTGGAAAGTAGGAAATCCTAATTTTTTCAGTCATTCGTTTATAAAAAAACCCAAAACATCTAATAAGTGTATTACTTCTTTAAAACCATCTCTCTTAGAATCACCCGCTGCCCACAGCTGACCACTAGAACTGGCCTAAAAACAGTGACCTTCGGAAAAAAGCTACCAGAGTTGTTTCTTCCTGTTCAGGTAAAATAGGCCTCAGCTTGAAAATCATTCTCCATCAGTTTCATATCAGACTGCTCGTTGAATTCACGGCACATTCTGCTCACATTAACAATCAAAGCAACACAACGAAGCGGAACGGGCAGCAAATTAAATACAAGGAGGAAATGTATGTTTTACGCATTAATATTCTTCTCTTCGAGACACATGAGCAACACAAATAATTGCATTCTTATTAATTCACTATCTGTGATGCGATTACTAGAACATTACCTAATTACGCTACTTCATTACAGGAAAAACTAATTACTGTGTAATTATTGTAATGTGTTTGTGTGAACCATGTCAACCCAAAACTGCTGACCATGTTTGTCTCATTATTTGACTCATTACGCGTCTCTATAAGTGTTCCATAGTTTCTTTTATTGAAATTCATTCATCTTAAACCAAGTGATTAAAAACTGAACCCAATTAAATTCTACTAGCTATGACACAAAGATCTTACAGCATATATTAACCAGAAAATCACTTGTGGTCAGGTCCTATAAAAGCTACATAGGTATATATACTATACATCACTAACTTTCCCCACTATGTAAACGGCAGCTGTTGAGTTTAAATGATGTAGAAAAATAAAAATTAACAAAAATGTTTTTCTTTGCACACACACACACACACACACACACACACACACACACACACACACACACACAAACATATATATACACACACACATATATATACACACACACATACACATACACGACAGTAAGCAACCAAGAAAACGTGCATCTAAGTGGAAAACTTGTTGGATTCAAGTGCATAGAGCTACCCCAGGACAGAGAGAGACAGAGAGAGAGAGAGACAGAGAGAGACAGAGAGAGAGAGAGCTGAAAGATCAGATAAAACATCGTGTCTTGAGTGCCTTCGACATTTTGAAGGACTATGCTACATAATCCTCAGAGATACGCAGTATAAGGAGCTGTGGAGGGCAGACGCGAGTGATTGACGGAATAAGTGAATCTGAGTGGTGTTCTGATAAGTGCGAGTCGACCCTGCCGCCTCCGCAGAAAGTCACAAGGTCCATATCAAATTAAAATTCAAAACCATCCTTCACTTCTCCTGCTCTGCTGATGAGCCACTAGGATTAATTTAGCATGATTGCTACTCCTCCGTCAATATAACAGGCACGACATTCGATGACTGACACCGCTGTGGAAAGCTACGGCTGGCACTGAAATCAGCCACAAGTCCAAACGTAGGCACTAACGCCGCCTGTTTCCTAGCAATCCACTTACGGCTGTGCCTGCCATATGACACCACAGCTCTGGAGCTGATAAGAAAAGAAATGAAGAGGGGAAAAAACTCGGAATCCCACAGTACAGAGGAAAAAGGATCTTTCTGTAAAAGTTCGGGAAAAAGTATCAGGATGTTATTTTAACCAATCCAGTATCAGCTTTGCATTATAGAGGAAAACCTCGGCTCCTATTTCTTTAGACAAAATAATAACTAATAACTAAAATAATAACTATCATCATTTCTGCACGCAACTGTCCGTCTGCATCCCACATCAAAAGAGCCACAAACGCATTGCTAGGAAACAGGCAGCGTGGATCTTCACTTTTCTAGTTGGTGCTGATTTTAATGGCTTTGACTAAAGGCTTCAACAGCTCTCTCCGCTAATGGATGGTGTGGGAAAAAGAAAATCTACAGAATAATATTATTTATCCACAAAAAGATGAAATCCAAAGCAATGTTAGTTAAAACTGATTTATTTGATCATATATGTTCAGGTATGACATAAGGCTCAATTCAAATCTTTAATTTATGCATTAAAATGTCTCGATTCTCTGCAGCTCTAATTTATCCTACACACACTGTATCTCAGACACACAAGCTAGGTTTTAGTGCAGAACAGATCATCTGCGCTATAAATAACACTAAACCAGACAGGATGCACTCAGATGCCTAGTTTTGATCATAAACATTGGTTTTCATGATACACAGAAAATGACAGACACTCGAAAGAAAACAAGGGAGCTATCAGTGAAAGAGGTTTCGATGCTCTGCTTAGACTGTTATACCATTACTATATATACAAAACCTAGACACCAGTCCTCAAACACATGACAACTCAACAGTAGCATGTAAGATCTCACACCATCCATCTGTAGGCCTGTCAGATATTACGTTATCATCTGATCATAATTATTTTCCATTCTCATTAGATCATATTTTGTTGCAAAAAGCAGAAACTGAAATGGATATTCATCAACTGGACAGCCACAAAAAATAGCCAGCCAGAAACTAAGAAATGCCATTTAACTGCTGTTATAAGTTCAGTTTAGTTCGGTTATCTAGGGCTTTGCTAAGCTGTAAGCTTTGCATGACTCTACATATGATTATATTCAACTGTAGACGATGTGTGCATAAAGCAGGGCTGTGTTTTAGTAGGACCTGGCAATATGCATCATAACACAGCTATCATTTGATATGATATGATTTGATCGTGATATATATATTTTTTTAAAACAAAATCTTGAAAAAACATCATATTAAAAAAATAAAAAAACCTCACCACCATATGAACAGGTTTACTAACGTTAACTAAGGTTAGCGGTGCACCCTTGTGCTACTTGTTTACATCAAAGTGAAACATCCTAATGTTGAAGAACACAGTTATCCAGTAATTAGGACTTAACACGAAATTAACCACTATCTGTCCCAAATCTAAACTATTAATTAATAATCAAAACTTTGGTTTTTAGAATCTGTATCACACAATAACGCTAATCATATACATTTATTTTTTGATGTCTGCACTATGATGCAGTCCTGTTTCTTGTACCTTAATAGTTGCAACAAAAAAAAAAGAAAAAAAAGGAAGTCATAACCGACTTAATCAGCGGTCCACAAAGGCAGCTAATGACGAGGTCTATCTCCAACCATTTTACAGGCGGTCTCTGAAAATCTTTCTGAATACTTGTTTTCAAAGCTGCTAAGATACAATCCAAGCAGAACACAAATAAAAATCCAAATATAAGCAGAACTATTAACATATTTTAACCCACATGAGCTGTCACCGCGGTTTCCCATTTCTAACTACTGACTAAAGCGCATTGGTCAGACGGGGGGCAACCATTTGTACACATAGTCAGCCATACATCTTGGTCTTGCACGACGCCTTGAGCGACAACTTGCTCACAAATCTCACCCTCATTGCAAATCAAAGTGTGACTGGTCGCATACCTCTGTCAATTTCTAATTAAGTTAGTGATTAATCACACACATTAGACCTTCGGTCCAGGTCCATAAGTACTAACCAAGGGGAGAGCTTGCAAGGATGTATCTACCAACATATTGTAGAACAAAAAAATATATTATTTTCATTGGTGGGTTTAAGGATTTAACTCTTTTCTTTCCAAAAACAATGTTGCTACAATACTTGCAGGGCAGAAGCTCTTGGAGCGTCAATGGTGAAGTCGAGGTGCACTCTAAGTCGAGGTGACATGTACAGGGGGCATAAATTCAGTTAAACTATTTACTAACAATAACTGTTTTATCTAAATCTATACTGAATAAACATATTGTAGTTTAAGCAACCATTCCGCAGCTTGAACAGCTTTTAAAAACGAAATAAGCAACAAATACAAACATAAACAAATTTCCAGGCTTTATTTGTGTTAAATATGTGTCTATATATGCGAGTCCTTTATTTTTAGCTAGTAATGGTAACTAAAACTATCTGTAATGAAAATTCCTTCTGTATCTTAAAGCAGGACTTTATAGGCAAACAGTCTAGCAGGAATCCCAACAACACACCCGGCAATTATTTTAAAACATTTCTGCCTTCTGAGAAACAGGTCCCAGAAACAGGTTCCGACTGTGGCCATCAAAGCGAAATGCAAACGCACACAACCTCAGTCAGCAGCTAGAGTTCAATTTTCGACTAATGGTTCCAGCGCTTTTGTTCATCTCTCTCACAGGAGCGTGTGAATGACTGCTCTCTATTTATTGTAAATGTTTCTACAGAGGAAAACAGGGCCTTGCTCTGCAGTTGTTAATGAGCATATTAAATTTATAATAGAGTGCAAGCGTCAACGTCCATTCTTCTGAAAACATTAATAATTTAAAATGAAACATGTTGAACGTTCCACATGTTGATGTGTATGCAAATGAATGGGCTAGCGAGCGCTGCAGAGGGCCATATTTAACAGCAGTTACACAGCACTGTGCAAAAACGCACAACAGACGCCGGCTGGTAAAGAATGACTGATCATCATCTCTCCGCACCACAACCACAATCAAAATTTGAATGTCGACTACATTACTCACTTATGGAGAAGGTCAACGCAACGTAAAGAAGACAAACAGAAGGTCAATTATATTTAAACAACAAATTAATCTCCTAGCGTACGTCGTAAAGCCTTAATTGTATGCGGTTTGCAAACAGTAACTACATGAAGGCAAAGAGAGTGGGAACTGTACCTTCTGTAAATAGAGGATCATGCCCTTCAGAACAGCATAAAAGGTCTTCCAGCCCCTCTTTCCTCTTGGAGCTGGAGTGAAAAAAGAAATAGTACATACACATCAAACAGTTTCCAATTATATACACATGTCTGCAATGCATGTGATCAGCAATACTGACTAAAATGTAGCTGCTACCACCATCCATTAGATTCATAATTGAGTATTTACTCACTAATTATTAATTAAGCAAACAGGTCAAATAATGAAAATAAACAAAACATTCTAAAAAAAGTAATTTCATTAACAATGCAGTGCTGGGCAGAAGTCAGGATCAGCTCTTATTTCCACACAAAACAAGCATTAAGCGCTGTTACGCTGATTTTTCAGCATCAGAAAATGACAAAATACTAGAAAATCACAACTAAATATGATATTAAATCAATATTACACTATACAGTACTGAATGTATTTACTGTTTGTTTTCATTACAGATTTAATTATTTTTAGGAGATTGACTTTATTTTTTACATTAAAAATTGGAGATATATTCATCCACTCCTCTGAAACTCAATCTTAAGGCTCATTTAAACGTTAAATATCGATACAGATACGCATGGAGCTTTCTATCCATACTCTGCGTTCATTTCATGTGATTTGCACGTTTTCTAAAAGGTTGCGGATGTGAACGAACAAAGCAATACCGCTGCAGACCGTGGGGCCAGTGCAAGACCGCTTCGCTTCCATACGAACGCGGCGAAGAAGAAACGGCGGTGCTTTTTAAAGACTGGAGGTGGGTCCGAAATTGTCTACTAGTCAGTAGGTACTAGATTAGATGCAAGTACTGCTAGAGCAGCAGACCAGTAGGTAATTTCAGTAGGCGAGTTTTAGTAGCCACACAAGCTTGGGCGTACTACACCCACTATATTGCCAGCGTCCTGTAACGCACGACATCAGACCACCACCGTAAAAGTCCTGCTATTCATTTAAAAGCTCTGTTTACTGACAGATGTAGATCCTGTTTGTGACACTGATCTGCATTTCTGTCTAAATCTGTACTCAGACGGTGTTGAGCTGTAGCTCGGGGAAGACCAAACGGGAGGAATGTAATCATTGTTTACCTCAGCAGTAGCACTAGCTATTAATCAGTGGCTCCAGGTGAATCATGGGATAGCACAGTGTGCTGTGTTCGCCTACATAAAAATGGCTGCCGATTCAGTAGATCATCCGGGTACCGTTTATTACTCGATACCTACTGAGTATTCGGACATACTAGCCGCGCTCGCCTACTGATTTCACTACTGAGTAGTAGACAAGTAGACAATTTCAGATGCACCTTGGTTGTGCGATGTGACGGTCACTTCAAGTGCCTTAGACTAAGCGCATGCGCATTACAGGGTTAATTACTCAAACTGGAGAGAGTAGAGATGCTGACAGTTCGCATGTATGGTGGTTAGCTCTAGGATGTAGCCTGTACGCTCTACCTACTGATGTTACTCTGGATTGTGATGGTGTGGAGTGTGGGCGCTCCCCAGCCCAATAAATGGTCTCCATTATACCGCACCTGCTGTCTCCTGTGTGTTCCTTTTGGAGGACAGGGCAAGTACCTAACCCCCTAGTAGCATCTCTACCCCAGGAGCGCTCGCCCCACTAAGCATCCATCACAATGAGTTGGTTAGAAATTTAAACCATGATGTAACAGAGGGAAACAGTGGTTTTTCGTTGTTTTTGAAGTAAATACAGAACTACGAGCTTAGCCATGTTTGATTTACTCCATACTGCCCTCTACTGGAAGCTCAACAATCATGTCAATGGAGCTGACGTGAAGAAGTACGTGGCAGTGGCGGTTATATCACTTGAAACGCGTGCAGACATTTCCGCACGTAGAGGGAGAATAAATGCCTTTAGAGCGTGCTTACATTTTCTGCTTGTCAAAATCAAAGTATTCCCACATTCAGTACTGTTGAGGTCTGGACTGTCTATTGTTCTGAGAACACCAGAAGATCTGAACCAAGCTGAATCCGAAGCTGAATATCAAAGTGACTCTGAAATGTCTTCTTACAAATTAATAACTAAGTGGCCTTTTTGATTGGCCTTTGGTTGTCTCTGGTTTTTGCACAACATATAACCAACAGCATATACACATTACTTCCAGAAGTAGAAGTTGTCATCATAGAAACTTTAGAAAGTATCTACTGTAGAGATTGAAGTCACAGCCCTGCAAGTTAACAACTTCACCTTTTCATTTTGTGTCTTACTATTTAATCTAACAGCAGGTGCTGCAACAGATCACATTTACAAGCATGCTAAACGGCCTTCAGGAGTCATTCAAATCCTTCGGCTCTTATTTATCCCTATTTTTCAGACAGCCCTCACGTTCCTCACTTAGCTTGCAGAGGTCTGCCTCTGCTTGCTTACGCATTGTGGTGAGGACACCGACCTGCATTCTTGCATCATATGACTGGTTGAATCAGAACGAAGCAATGGCACACATAAGCCCTGCTGTTTTTAACTCTACTATAATAAAGGTCTACAGGCCCCATGGGTGCAGTTAACCTCGCTGGCTCTCAGAGCATTACAGGCATGGAGCGAGACTGGTAGGCATGTCTGTACCTGGGGTGGCGCCACAATCTCATCTCGCTAATCGACACCTTTTCTATCAGAGTTTGGAAATGCATTAGGGGGGTAACTGCTGCTGACCCGAGAACAGTTTATTACCTCATCGCTACTGTTTACCGCAAATACATACTCAAAAAAAAAAATTGAGCTGATTTAGGATCAGTTCTCACATTCAGAGCCACAGAGATCTGGAATTGGGTGGTAGACCAGCTTATTTCTATTTAAATTATTAGGTTGTGGCAAGGGCGGCCAATTTTGCAGGGGTTAGCACTGTCGCCTCACAGCAAGATGATCCGGGTTAGATTCCCGGTCTGAGTCGTTCTGTGTGGAATGTGCACGTTCTCCCCGTGCTTGAGTGGGTTTCCTCCGGGTACTCCAGTTTCCTCCCACAGTCCAAACACATGCATGATAGGTTGATTGGTCACTCTAAACTGTCCGTAGGTGTAAATGAGTGAGTGTTGGCCATGCAATGGACTGGCAAACTCTCCATGGTGTACCCTGCCTTCGCCCGATGATGCTGGGATTGGCTCTAGTCCCCCCGTGACCCCGACTAGCAGCATTAAATGACAGATAATGGATGGATGGATGGATGGTTCTGGCAAGTTAAAGTGATAGTTTGATAAAAAGATTTATCTGCAGCTTACTTCAAGTACTCCCAGTACTTCAAATGTAGCCAACCAGCCAAAACAGATTTGGGGTCTGAAGTTTGCGTCTTTGGCTTTGCATTGGAGCAACAAGGCTAATGTAGTTAACAATTAGGAGAAGTCTATTGACTCTTGACTAAATCATAATTCAAAGTAATTTCAAATAGACTAGTTTATGTAACTCCTGATGCGTAAAGATGGACAAACAGCACTGACAGTATTCAGGCCTCAAGATGACTTTTACTACTGTATTTAAGCTCTGAGTACTTTTGTCTATTTACATAAATAACAGTACACTGGAGGTCACATAAGCAAGTGTAGTTAAGAAGGTATTTTTTGAGACAGGCTTAATGATTAAGACTATTATAATTTAAATTTAGACTATGGGTTTTAATAGACTATATTGGGTTTTAATCCTTTTCAGTAAAAACCAGCAGACCACAACCAAGTTCGCGCACCCCCCCCACCCCCCCCTTCTTTGGCACGCAGTGAAACTCATTAGATGGGGTAGATAAGTGAACGTGAAAGACGAGGCCCTAATGCCAAATCCCATCCATTCATGTCTGGTTGCTAGCGCTGCGGCATTCAACCTGGTCTTGGTGTCAGCACACATTACACTGCAATTATTTTAAAGACCCTCCCCCCTTTCTTCTTCACTCCTGTATCTGTAAACCACAGCTCCAGTTGAACGGATAGTTGGACGTTACATTTATAGGAGAGAAGCAGGCTAGGTTACAGTATTTGTTTATTGACCAGTACTAATTGCATTCTAGTATTTTGAGATGGTCCAGATTTTTATGGAACTAAAGTCGTTTTTAAGGCTATGTGACACCTTAATGCATGTGTGCCTTCAAATACAAATCCAATAAATGTAATACATTTGGAAGTGATGGAAGCAAATTGGGGGAAACGGATATAAATACTGGACGAAAAGGATATCGAATTCAATGCTCCCAAATTTGATTAACAGGCAACAGGCCTTACTTTTCTTCCCATCCATGTCGGCGTGGATTTTGCGGGCCAGGAATCCTGTTTTGTAAACAGCAGCATTGGGGTCATGGGCGATGTCCAGGAAGGGGTTGCTGCCGCTGCTGATCCTGCTGATGCTCTTTGTGTGGGCATTATCCGTCTTGTCCGCGAGTTCAGACAGAGATTTCTTCAACTCGTCGCCATCGCTGCAAAAACACAAAAGGCAAAAGGACACGGTTATAATTCTCTCTCTATCGGCTCCGCATCCTCCCCGTTTTAATTCCACCCTGCACAGACAATGACATCTCTTAAGTAAAGACACGGCCCATTTGGTTCTGCTACATTTGGAGCCCAGCGTGTGACAAAAGCATAATGGTATTTAAAGCATATTTGAGACTCCCCAACCCTCAGAGCAGCCCTTATCTATTTATTTCTACCCTTTTTAGGCTCTTACTAATTGATGCTCTGCACTTCAGTAGTCAAGTAGATGTTTTTTTTCCTTCAGCACCTCTTCACACATGAATGAGCAACAGTGCTCAGTATATATCTTAATAACACACCACCAAAAGGGTCAAACACTATTCATGTTTAGAATATCAGTGATGGTGTGAATGCAGTTATGCAATGCAGGACATGATAGTGTTTAAGCAACAATGTCAAAGACACTTGAAACACTATTTTCTTCTTATGATCCTTATTTTAATATACAACGACACAATAAAGAGAAGAACTGCCATCATATCAAGCTCTAATAAACACAGGAACCTTTCACCTAGCCACCAAATGTACGCCAAGGATAACTGGGTTGGATAACGTTTTGTCTGAACCAGTATGCTGTAAAATGTATACATCACGACACAGCAGTTTTCAATTTGAACAATATTTAATGAACTGTGCTGATAACTGATGGATAATAAGCCTTATGTTTATGGTCGGATGCTCATTAAACAGCAGTGTTCTTGATGCCGAGTGGTAATGTACTGCATGCTTCAGGCTGTTTTGAAGGAACAGCTTCAAATACATAAAAAAATGAAACAAATAGTACATTTCCTTTCCTGAAAATATGCTGTCTGTCTGGTTACCAGTTGCAATACTGTGCAGGTTTCCCTTCAGGGCAGGAAAACTAAATTAAAACAAGCTACTTCAGGTCTGCAATACATACTTTTAACATAAAGTTGAGATACTTAGGAAAAATGGGTTCACTGGCTATATTAAATGTAATGTTATAACATCTGATGCTGTGATATACTTGGACATTTGGATACAGTGAATTATATTATGTCAAGGAGATAATATGCTATAACTAAGTTTCCATGATCATTTTCTAGCCTCTACTATCTCTCAGGGTTGTTGTTTTCTTAACTGTGCCTTTAAGACTGATATATGTGAATCACCGCCGTTCCAACTGCCTGCCCTGCATTGTATCTCATTCAATAGCAGTCCAGGCTGAAACTCTCCTTATAACATCAGTGTGGGCTGCGGGGGGCTAAGCTCCTGTAAGCTGATGTATTTAAATGTGTTGGTTTTTTGCAGAATTACAAAATCAGTGACATTAAGGCAATTTGATTTCCATAATGTCACTGTCTAATAAAAAACAGGCATCTCCAAAATGGCAACTTTACAGGAGAGGCCAAAAACTTTACTTTCAATGGAAGTCTATGGAACCAGAATCTTTTCTAAGCTATTTTGGAGCATTTCTATTGGTTCATTCATCATGAAATTTTCAGACAGCGTAAACGGCAGCTGCTGCATTTAATTGATGTAGAAAAATAGAAATCGACAAGAGATGTTTTTCATTGGACAGCGATAATATATAGACTATGAATTAAACTTTCCATGCTTTGGCTATATTCAACAGAATGTTTAATTATTTAATATTAATTACAATGCACAGCACCACAGCTAAATTAAATCTGGCCCATATAGCCCTACTTCATTCCCTCTGGCTGGCAAGTGGGTGGCTTTTACACGTAAAGAGGTTGTAGGCAAAGATTATCTGCACTTCTTCCACACCCAGTTTAATCTGCGTCTGAATTCCGGCCAGTTGATTCTTCTCTATATGATCGTACAGGGAGGTGTTTTGCTCAGGCCCTCCTGTCAAGCTGCAGCGCTGGGCATGGCAACAAAAGCTGAAGCATGGACACAAAACTGAGCCCAAAAATCTGAGCACCAAATGTTCTGAAACACTGCTGATTATCTCTTGCGCTGCCAAATGCAGCCTTCTGAGACCTGCGTGCTTTCCCTCTAGAGATTCTGAGGACTACAGAAAAATGATTTGCTATGGATTATGCACAAATACAGCGAGGCCCGACGCTATCAGGTAAGCTTTGGTAGAAAAACGAGGGACGGCAGAGAGCTGCTATTTACACGGTGAAGGAGGTGTATAATAATGTTTAGGAATAAAGCTTCCTGAATAGAGACATAAAAAAATAACCAAAGCCCAAAAATTAAGCATGTATTTGAAACGAGTAAAATACTATACTATACCACAAGTACTATAACTCTTAACAGCAAGGTGAAAAGCTCACATAATATAAGCTGCCATGTTGAATGTTGAAAGCTATTCCATTCATATTTTAAGCAGCGATCTCCTCCTGCGGAGAAGAACTGCACTGAACTACAATAACCCAGGCTACAGAAACAGCCTAGGGTTTAAACAACCTCCAATATCTCAAGATTTGAAAAACAGTGAACATGATGAGTCTGTGGCCATGTGGGCTGCTGTGTGGGAGGTCGTCTGCATCATGAAAAACTGCCCAGTCATTCAGCTCTCGCCATCTCGCTCCGGCCAGCAGTATCACAATCAATACAGGTATCTCCCTGAGAGTGGGACCACTAACACATACGCCCTCTTAATATGGCTGACTCGTCCTCCGTATCAGCACAAACCCCGCCTTTATTGCTGCTCCTGGACACTCTTTCTTTCTTGCTCCGTTATTATGGTTTATGGCCCGACTGATAGAATCAGACAACACTACAGCTATAGGTATTCATCCGTATCAGCTATGACATCAAGCAGACTGTTATACTGTAACCCCTGTTCATTAATAACACCGTAATAACATACCAGCTTGTTTAATAAAGTGAATACACTGACAGTAATGATTGCTCATCTTCAATCCATTACTCCTCTTTCTGCTACACCTAGACTGCATTACTGTATCCTCCAGATGTAGCACCTGTGCAGCTTCTCTCCTCTTAGCTCATTCTGTTTATAATCAGAGTCGCCAGCTACACTCTTAAACGCTTCTCATCCTTCTCAACCTTCTGAGGTAATAACTGCAGATGGACCAAAAAGCGTTTTTGAGGCCAATTCTGATCGCCGATCACATTTCAACGTGATCGGCCGATAGCCGATACCGATCGAGGGCGGGGCTATACAACATGGCAGGGCTACATGCAATTATTAGCGCAAGCAAGTCATGAAACATGGTCTAAACTGGTTTATTACCATTTTTATGTGAAACAGCATAATATTTATTACTAAATTAAAAGTTGGTCTATTTGGGAGTAAACCGCTTGATACAGCTCCAGAAGAGCCACATCTAAAAAGTATTTCTACTAGGAACAGCAGAGCGTGGATCCAGGTGGAATATTAAGCAGCAGAATGAACGTCTTCTACAGCCGAGAAGAGCTGCTTATCTAGAACTATAAACTCAATCACTCTGGCTGTGGTTCCTTTAGCTCTGGCTGTTTCTGTTGCTGTTCTGTTCGTACCGGTCAGATCTGGTCTGCATGGTTTTCTGGGTTGTTTGTTTTGTGCTAGCTCTGCTGTTTGCTGATACTCACTGTATTCAGCCGCGTGGTGTCTCTGAAGTACCGTATCATATTAGTAGTGTTAAATGTCTTTGTCTTGATTCCCCAACGAGACACATTGATTTCAGTAATTTTACAGATGTTACAAACTGCCCTGGATGAGAGTCGCATACACAGACAGACAACATGTTTTCTATCCACACACGCAGGTGAATTTCCACCTAGTGGTTCAGATAGGAATTGCAGGGAGCTGGCTGGAGGGCTCCTCTTCCTGGATGAAACACTAGCTGCAAATACAGAAATATGGCTCATTTGTCTAACGTCATCGATCAACTAAATTGGATAAATATTGGTGATCACATATTTTGATTAAAAATCTGCAGATTCCGATACATGGCCGATCGATCCTTCCATCTCTAGAAATAACCGCCCACCTGTCCTGCTGAATACTGTTAAAGCACTGACCACCAGGGCCTCCTCGTCACCTGGCACCAACCAGCTCTGCTCTCCATTCATGCCATTCGCTACATCTTGACTGCATCGCTGCATCATCCAGATGTAGCACCTCTGCAGTTTTTAAAGCTTTTACCTTTAGACTCAGCTTTAATTTAGTAAACTCTAACTACTGTGTGACCAGAGGAGGATGGGTCTGTGCTTGTGAGTCTGGTTTCTTCCTCCAGTTGAGGGAGTTTTTCCTTGCCACCATCGCCTCTGGCTTGCTCACAGTGGATAAAGTGCTGTGATGTTTTCATGCTTTTAAGCTCCTGTAAAGCTGCTTTGTGACAACATCATTGTAAAAAGTGCTACACAAATAAACTTGACTTCAGAATAGTAAATCGGGTTGGTCAACTTCAACACAAAACATTATGAAGGTCAAAATACCCTAGATTTGTAAAATTCATGACACACTGCCATAAGGTAATGACAGACTAAATAAAGAGCACAGTAACAGAAACTAGCAACTGCAATATTTACATAATTTCAAACTTTCTTTCATTTGAGTTCAGAAAATTTGACTGCTTTCAGTTTTTTGACTAATACACATCAGTTTTGTGTAAATAATGTACACTTGTAGTTAACTTGCTGGTAAAGGGCTGTCCATATTACATTAAGACGGTTGATAGCAATATGATCAGGAGTCCTTAAGCTCCTTAAAGCTGGAAGTCACTGGTAACTGCAGTAAGACTTCTATCACCCATCAAACCCAACATCTCACTAGCAATGCATTCAGAGAATGTGGTCCCTTAAGCTCTTGAGTGCCGCCTCACTTTTGCCTGAAATGTCACACCCAACCTAAAAACATCACTGTTCCCCACACAGTTAGCGAACAGTCATGAACTCGCTCTCATTTAAAACGTAAGACTCAAGTTTCAGTCAGAATAACTGACACAGAGGAAACAGCTTCCGACTCTAAACTGAGCTGGCTCTTGTCGTGCTATCAAGACATCATGGATTATGATGTCTCTGTGGAAAGCGGCAAGAACCACAGATTTGCTAGCACTGGCAGATTCTGTGTTCGTGTTGCAAATGAGACGACAGTAACTGCTTTGATTAAAGGATTATAAAAAGATTTACATGAATCGAATGCAACACCATATTGCTGGACGATTTATAGTAATATATATATATTAAAAAAGTTTTCTGCGTTCTAGTATAACTTCCATCACTGCATAAAAGAAGTAACACAGTCCTTTCATTGCTGGATGTGTTTGTGTGCATGTGCAATTGAATTCGTAAGTGCTTATTATTTTGTTAATTGATTTTTTATTCTTGATTCTGTGGGACAAACTAAAATTTCAGCTTAGAACAAGTTTTTCACTACACTGCAACTGTGGAAAATTGGAACTGTGGGCCACAATCCAGTAATGGTCTAGCTGGGATGATTGAGATTGGTACCAACAGGACCTAATGGTACTTGAAGGTGTTTATGATGCAGCTGAAACCAGTGACAATTTAATAATTCTTTACTCTTCTAGGTAAAGACAGTCACTGAGCACTATTATGTCACCGACAAACACACCAGATTTTAAACTATAATATTATTTACTGTTTAAAATTATTATGGTAAAAATTTCACCAGATGACATGAGCTAGTTAGAGAGTGAACGCTAATGCTGGCCTTCACAGGACCAATGTTTTTGCACAGTTGCACATGAACTTAGAATCTACACACTCATATACATTTTTGTGAGTGTACACATACCAGCGCAGTATATAGTTTAATATCAGATAATATGCTAATTGGCCAAGTTAGACACTTTAGTTTAGTTTCACTTTCACTTCAGACTCTATTGAAATTAACATGGACTCTAAGTTTCCACTAACCTTCTACCTTCAATAACTGTCATCATCACTCTGTTCTTCATCTGTGATATAATTCATCTTAGTTATATTATATTATGATTATATAAGCACACCTGAGCAGCTGAACAGAAGTATATGGAGGTACAGTCATTATATCAGTACTGTTTTAGTAGTTTGATCAGAGGAGGATGGGTCTCGCCTTGAGAGTCTTGGTTCCTCCCAAGGTTTCTTCCTCCAGCTCTGAGGGAGTTTTTCCTTGACACTGTCACCTATGGCTTGCTCTTCATGGTTTTTCTATGATTTCTATGACTTAATATGGCTGTTATTTCTTCTTATTTATGCTCTTTTGAACTTTTCTTACCACTAAATTCCTGTAAAGCTGCTTTGTGATGCTATACCAATATATTTGTGGTGGTAAAACGTCCTTAGCGAGTTCATCTATGAGAAATATTTGTCTAATGCTGTCTGTGTGTGCACATCTGCCATGGCAGCAGTGTAAGTGTTATTCTGTTTTAGAGTGCACCCTTAAGGACAAATGCACTGCGTGTCTCTCAGATGACTGACTGGTAACAGATGGCTGTGTGTATATCTAAACTGAAGGTTTAACGTGTCTGCCATTCATACTGCCTCAAAAAATCTGTAAATCCCCCGAGACCCTGTCTGCCTTTCTTTCCTGCTGAACAATACAAAAACCAGTGCAAGCTTTTATTCAAAGGCTTGCGAGTGTAACTCTGTGGAATTTCAAACCTATAGAAAAAAATCCACACACGTCAAACATGCTAAAATACATTTCCCCAAACCAAAAGGAGGCAGACAGGCAGCGTGAAGATGTGCTGTGTCTGCGACTTTCGCCAATGCTGCATGACCATATGGCCCGATTCAGCCATAACTCATCTCGTCGAGCGTTCCGGGGGAATTTCTACAGCAGCAGAAAGTGAGCAACGTTTACGGAAATGAGTTATTTGATCAACCTACAAAGGGGACGGGATAATAAATTGCCGTAATTGGACGGGACTAGCACCTGTTCTCTGTCCTCAAGAGGCAGACGCTGCTATACCAGAAGATGGCTCCGCCTGGAGAGTGAAGAATGGGGCCAAAAAGCACAAGGACAGTGAGTAACAGCACCATCAGTGCTCCTCTTACACCTACACTCCTGCAGCCTACTGGGGAATTAGCTACCACTTTCATTTCCTGCCCATATTATGTTAACATATGCTGACTGTGAGGGGAAACTAGGGATGAAAACTATAGCACAAGCGGAAGCTGGAGAAATCCAGGAGAGCTTGTGAGAAATTAGATCTTTATTCATAGAGCACTTTTCGTACTGATGGAAGCTCAAAGTGCTTCACAGATGAGCGATAGAGCTTAAGAGTAAAGGGAGAAATTTAGTAGGGCTAACTAAAAACTGTAAAATGAATGAACTGTTATGAGTATTTAAGCCCAGTAATATGAGGTGACAGTACTGATCTAGGTGATAGACCAGTGACCTGTGGCACTGGACTTCCAAGTGGCTTACATGCAGTCAACTAAGAGAGCATCTTAGTTAGCTACCTGTCTAGAGTAATAAGAGACTCATGCAGGTGGTGTTAAGACCAATGTTACTGGGTTTAGCACATGGTCTGGTAAAAATACAAGATATCATTGGATACAGAACTAAAAAATTAGCATGTAAAATATTCCAAAACCCTTGTTCCAAGATCAGTAAACACTGGTTGCTGGGAAGCATTCAAATGCTCAGTGGATGTTAGCTCACCGCATAGTACTACAATACAATGGGACTATGTGCCATATAAGAGTTTTATATATCATTGCCACTAGGGGTGACACAATACCACTTTTTCATGTGTGATACCGATACCACAATTTTAAGCATTTGGCGATACCTGATACCCATCTGTTATAGTCTTTTCCTTCTATTAACATCTCTAAACATGGAAGTGTAAATTGAGCGAGAGGGTGCTTCGCCACAGACACTGGTCAAACCTTATCATCCAGGTGAGGCTCCCTTCCTCCCCCTGCGGGCTGGAGGTGGCCTAGCAAGATATCGGGATGTTACAGGATCATACTGAATTATACCTTTTTTGTTTTTCTGATCCAAAGATTTTGACCAGTGTTGGTCAGGCATCACTAGTTGCTACCGTATGATGTTGACCAACAAATCCAATTTACAGTATTCATGATGTGTGGATTAACACAAAAGCTAATATTTTACTTGGAATAACAGTTTTAATATAATTGTACATTGAAGAAATGTAGTCGAGCAGCCAAGACATGCTAGTTTCCAATACAGCTCCTTTAGTTTTAAAAGCTGATGTTCCTACCAAATACCAGAACCTACTAACAGTTTTTCCTGAATATACACTACTGTTTTAGAACACTACTGAGCAAATGTTTTAATACATTACTGGTGAACTGTTTTAAAACACTTTTAAGGTTTTAAAACGGTTTTAAAACGTTTGACTGGTAGTGTACTAAAACGTTTGTCTGGTAGTGTACTAAAACGTTTGTCTGGTAGTGTATCTAAAACGTTTGTCTGGTAGTGTATCTAAAACGTTTAGCTGGTAGTGTACTAAAACGTTTGTCTGGTAGTGTATCTAAAACGTTTGTCTGGTAGTGTATCTAAAACGTTTGGCTGGTAGTGTACTAAAACGTTTGACTGGTAGTGTACTAAAACGTTTGGCTGGTAGTGTACTAAAACGTTTGACTGGTAGTGATCTAAAACGTTTGACTGGTAGTGTATCTAAAACGTTTGTCTGGTAGTGTATCTAAAACGTTTGTCTGGTAGTGTACTAAAACGTTTGTCTGGTAGTGTATCTAAAACGTTTGTCTGGTAGTGTATCTAAAACGTTTGTCTGGTAGTGATCTAAAACGTTTAGCTGGTAGTGTACTAAAACGTTTGGCTGGTAGTGTATCTAAAACGTTTAGCTGGTAGTGTACTAAAACGTTTAGCTGGTAGTGTATCTAAAACGTTTGTCTGGTAGTGTACTAAAACGTTTGTCTGGTAGTGTATCTAAAACGTTTGTCTGGTAGTGTATCTAAAACGTTTGTCTGGTAGTGTATCTAAAACGTTTGTCTGGTAGTGTATCTAAAACGTTTGGCTGGTAGTGTACTAAAACGTTTGACTGGTAGTGATCTAAAACGTTTGACTGGTAGTGTATCTAAAACGTTTGGCTGGTAGTGTATCTAAAACGTTTGGCTGGTAGTGTATCTAAAACGTTTGGCTGGTAGTGTACTAAAACGTTTGTCTGGTAGTGTACTAAAACGTTTGTCTGGTAGTGATCTAAAACGTTTAGCTGGTAGTGTACTAAAACGTTTGGCTGGTAGTGTATCTAAAACGTTTAGCTGGTAGTGTACTAAAACGTTTAGCTGGTAGTGTACTAAAACGTTTGGCTGGTAGTGTACTAAAACGTTTAGCTGGTAGTGTACTAAAACGTTTGGCTGGTAGTGTATCTAAAACGTTTGTCTGGTAGTGTATCTAAAACGTTTGTCTGGTAGTGTACTAAAACGTTTGTCTGGTAGTGTATCTAAAACGTTTGTCTGGTAGTGTATCTAAAACGTTTGTCTGGTAGTGTACTAAAACGTTTGGCTGGTAGTGTACTAAAACGTTTGGCTGGTAGTGTATCTAAAACGTTTGGCTGGTAGTGTACTAAAACGTTTGGCTGGTAGTGTATCTAAAACGTTTGGCTGGTAGTGTACTAAAACGTTTGGCTGGTAGTGTATCTAAAACGTTTGGCTGGTAGTGTACTAAAACGTTTGGCTGGTAATGTACTAAAACGTTTGGCTGGTAATGTATCTAAAACGTTTGGCTGGTAGTGTACTAAAACGTTTGGCTGGTAGTGATCTAAAACGTTTGGCTGGTAGTGTACTAAAACGTTTGGCTGGTAGTGTACTAAAACGTTTGTCTGGTAGTGTATCTAAAACGTTTGACTGGTAGTGATCTAAAACGTTTGGCTGGTAGTGATCTAAAACGTTTGTCTGGTAGTGTATCTAAAACGTTTGACTGGTAGTGTACTAAAACGTTTGGCTGGTAGTGTACTAAAACGTTTGGCTGGTAGTGTATCTAAAACGTTTGGCTGGTAGTGTATCTAAAACGTTTGGCTGGTAGTGTATCTAAAACGTTTGGCTGGTAGTGTATCTAAAACGTTTGGCTGGTAGTGTATCTAAAACGTTTGACTGGTAGTGTACTAAAACGTTTGGCTGGTAGTGTACTAAAACGTTTGGCTGGTAGTGTATCTAAAACGTTTGGCTGGTAGTGTATCTAAAACGTTTGTCTGGTAGTGTATCCAAAACGTTTAGCTGGTAGTGTATCCAAAACGTTTGTCTGGTAGTGTACTAAAACGTTTGTCTGGTAGTGTATCTAAAACGTTTGACTGGTAGTGTATCTAAAACGTTTGACTGGTAGTGTACTAAAACGTTTGGCTGGTAGTGTACTAAAACGTTTGTCTGGTAGTGTATCTAAAACGTTTAGCTGGTAGTGTATCTAAAACGTTTAGCTGGTAGTGTATCTAAAACGTTTAGCTGGTAGTGTATCTAAAACGTTTAGCTGGTAGTGTACTAAAACGTTTGTCTGGTAGTGTACTAAAACGTTTGGCTGGTAGTGTACTAAAACGTTTGTCTGGTAGTGTACTAAAACGTTTGTCTGGTAGTGTATCTAAAACGTTTGACTGGTAGTGTACTAAAACGTTTGGCTGGTAGTGTACTAAAACGTTTGTCTGGTAGTGTATCTAAAACGTTTGTCTGGTAGTGTACTAAAACGTTTGTCTGGTAGTGTACTAAAACGTTTGTCTGGTAGTGTACTAAAACGTTTGTCTGGTAGTGTATCTAAAACGTTTGGCTGGTAGTGTATCTAAAACGTTTGGCTGGTAGTGATCTAAAACGTTTGTCTGGTAGTGTACTAAAACGTTTGGCTGGTAGTGTATCTAAAACGTTTGGCTGGTAGTGTATCTAAAACGTTTGACTGGTAGTGTACTAAAACGTTTGTCTGGTAGTGTATCTAAAACGTTTGTCTGGTAGTGTACTAAAACGTTTGTCTGGTAGTGTACTAAAACGTTTAGCTGGTAGTGTACTAAAACGTTTGTCTGGTAGTGTATCTAAAACGTTTGGCTGGTAGTGTATCTAAAACGTTTGGCTGGTAGTGATCTAAAACGTTTGTCTGGTAGTGTACTAAAACGTTTGGCTGGTAGTGTATCTAAAACGTTTGGCTGGTAGTGTATCTAAAACGTTTGACTGGTAGTGTACTAAAACGTTTGGCTGGTAGTGTACTAAAACGTTTGGCTGGTAGTGTATCTAAAACGTTTGGCTGGTAGTGTATCTAAAACGTTTGGCTGGTAGTGTATCTAAAACGTTTAGCTGGTAGTGTATCTAAAACGTTTGGCTGGTAGTGTATCTAAAACGTTTGGCTGGTAGTGTATCTAAAACGTTTGGCTGGTAGTGTACTAAAACGTTTGGCTGGTAGTGTACTAAAACGTTTGGCTGGTAGTGTACTAAAACGTTTGGCTGGTAGTGTATCTAAAACGTTTGGCTGGTAGTGTATCTAAAACGTATGTCTGGTAGTGTATCTAAAACGTTTAGCTGGTAGTGTATCTAAAACGTTTAGCTGGTAGTGTATCTAAAACGTTTGGCTGGTAGTGTATCTAAAACGTTTGGCTGGTAGTGTATCTAAAACGTTTGGCTGGTAGTGTACTAAAACGTTTGGCTGGTAGTGTATCTAAAACGTTTGGCTGGTAGTGTATCTAAAACGTTTGGCTGGTAGTGTACTAAAACGTTTGGCTGGTAGTGTATCTAAAACGTTTGTCTGGTAGTGTACTAAAACGTTTGGCTGGTAGTGTACTAAAACGTTTGGCTGGTAGTGATCTAAAACGTTTGTCTGGTAGTGTATCTAAAACGTTTGGCTGGTAGTGTATCTAAAACGTTTGTCTGGTAGTGTACTAAAACGTTTGGCTGGTAGTGTATCTAAAACGTTTGGCTGGTAGTGATCTAAAACGTTTGTCTGGTAGTGTATCTAAAACGTTTGGCTGGTAGTGTACTAAAACGTTTGGCTGGTAGTGTACTAAAACGTTTGGCTGGTAGTGTATCTAAAACGTTTGTCTGGTAGTGTACTAAAACGTTTGGCTGGTAGTGTACTAAAACGTTTGGCTGGTAGTGATCTAAAACGTTTGTCTGGTAGTGTATCTAAAACGTTTGGCTGGTAGTGTATCTAAAACGTTTGTCTGGTAGTGTACTAAAACGTTTGGCTGGTAGTGTATCTAAAACGTTTGGCTGGTAGTGATCTAAAACGTTTGTCTGGTAGTGTATCTAAAACGTTTGGCTGGTAGTGTACTAAAACGTTTGGCTGGTAGTGTACTAAAACGTTTGGCTGGTAGTGATCTAAAACGTTTGTCTGGTAGTGTATCTAAAACGTTTGGCTGGTAGTGTATCTAAAACGTTTGTCTGGTAGTGTACTAAAACGTTTGGCTGGTAGTGTATCTAAAACGTTTGGCTGGTAGTGATCTAAAACGTTTGTCTGGTAGTGTATCTAAAACGTTTGGCTGGTAGTGTACTAAAACGTTTGGCTGGTAGTGTACTAAAACGTTTGACTGGTAGTGATCTAAAACGTTTGACTGGTAGTGTATCTAAAACGTTTGTCTGGTAGTGTATCTAAAACGTTTGGCTGGTAGTGTATCTAAAACGTTTGTCTGGTAGTGTACTAAAACGTTTGTCTGGTAGTGTACTAAAACGTTTGTCTGGTAGTGTATCTAAAACGTTTGTCTGGTAGTGATCTAAAACGTTTAGCTGGTAGTGTACTAAAACGTTTGGCTGGTAGTGTATCTAAAACGTTTAGCTGGTAGTGTACTAAAACGTTTGGCTGGTAGTGTATCTAAAACGTTTGTCTGGTAGTGTACTAAAACGTTTGTCTGGTAGTGTATCTAAAACGTTTGTCTGGTAGTGTATCTAAAACGTTTGTCTGGTAGTGTATCTAAAACGTTTGGCTGGTAGTGTACTAAAACGTTTGACTGGTAGTGATCTAAAACGTTTGACTGGTAGTGTATCTAAAACGTTTGGCTGGTAGTGTATCTAAAACGTTTGGCTGGTAGTGTATCTAAAACGTTTGGCTGGTAGTGTATCTAAAACGTTTGGCTGGTAGTTTACTAAAACGTTTGTCTGGTAGTGTACTAAAACGTTTGTCTGGTAGTGATCTAAAACGTTTAGCTGGTAGTGTACTAAAACGTTTGGCTGGTAGTGTATCTAAAACGTTTAGCTGGTAGTGTACTAAAACGTTTGGCTGGTAGTGTATCTAAAACGTTTGTCTGGTAGTGTATCTAAAACGTTTGTCTGGTAGTGTATCTAAAACGTTTGTCTGGTAGTGTACTAAAACGTTTGTCTGGTAGTGTATCTAAAACGTTTGTCTGGTAGTGTATCTAAAACGTTTGGCTGGTAGTGTACTAAAACGTTTGGCTGGTAGTGTACTAAAACGTTTGGCTGGTAGTGTACTAAAACGTTTGGCTGGTAGTGTATCTAAAACGTTTGGCTGGTAGTGTACTAAAACGTTTGGCTGGTAGTGTATCTAAAACGTTTGGCTGGTAGTGTACTAAAACGTTTGGCTGGTAGTGTATCTAAAACGTTTGGCTGGTAGTGTACTAAAACGTTTGGCTGGTAATGTACTAAAACGTTTGGCTGGTAGTGTATCTAAAACGTTTGGCTGGTAGTGTACTAAAACGTTTGGCTGGTAGTGATCTAAAACGTTTGTCTGGTAGTGTACTAAAACGTTTGTCTGGTAGTGTACTAAAACGTTTGTCTGGTAGTGTATCTAAAACGTTTGACTGGTAGTGATCTAAAACGTTTGGCTGGTAGTGATCTAAAACGTTTGTCTGGTAGTGTACTAAAACGTTTGTCTGGTAGTGTATCTAAAACGTTTGACTGGTAGTGTACTAAAACGTTTGGCTGGTAGTGTACTAAAACGTTTGGCTGGTAGTGTATCTAAAACGTTTGGCTGGTAGTGTATCTAAAACGTTTGGCTGGTAGTGTATCTAAAACGTTTGGCTGGTAGTGTATCTAAAACGTTTGACTGGTAGTGTACTAAAACGTTTGGCTGGTAGTGTACTAAAACGTTTGGCTGGTAGTGTATCTAAAACGTTTGGCTGGTAGTGTATCTAAAACGTTTGTCTGGTAGTGTATCCAAAACGTTTAGCTGGTAGTGTATCTAAAACGTTTAGCTGGTAGTGTACTAAAACGTTTGTCTGGTAGTGTACTAAAACGTTTGTCTGGTAGTGTATCTAAAACGTTTGACTGGTAGTGTACTAAAACGTTTGGCTGGTAGTGTACTAAAACGTTTGTCTGGTAGTGTATCTAAAACGTTTGTCTGGTAGTGTACTAAAACGTTTGTCTGGTAGTGTACTAAAACGTTTGTCTGGTAGTGTACTAAAACGTTTGTCTGGTAGTGTATCTAAAACATTTGGCTGGTAGTGTATCTAAAACGTTTGGCTGGTAGTGATCTAAAACGTTTGTCTGGTAGTGTACTAAAACGTTTGGCTGGTAGTGTATCTAAAACGTTTGGCTGGTAGTGTATCTAAAACGTTTGACTGGTAGTGTACTAAAACGTTTGTCTGGTAGTGTATCTAAAACGTTTGTCTGGTAGTGTACTAAAACGTTTGTCTGGTAGTGTACTAAAACGTTTAGCTGGTAGTGTACTAAAACGTTTGTCTGGTAGTGTATCTAAAACATTTGGCTGGTAGTGTATCTAAAACGTTTGGCTGGTAGTGATCTAAAACGTTTGTCTGGTAGTGTACTAAAACGTTTGGCTGGTAGTGTATCTAAAACGTTTGGCTGGTAGTGTATCTAAAACGTTTGACTGGTAGTGTACTAAAACGTTTGGCTGGTAGTGTACTAAAACGTTTGGCTGGTAGTGTATCTAAAACGTTTGGCTGGTAGTGTATCTAAAACGTTTGGCTGGTAGTGTATCTAAAACGTTTGGCTGGTAGTGTATCTAAAACGTTTGACTGGTAGTGTACTAAAACGTTTGGCTGGTAGTGTACTAAAACGTTTGGCTGGTAGTGTATCTAAAACGTTTGGCTGGTAGTGTATCTAAAACGTATGTCTGGTAGTGTATCTAAAACGTTTAGCTGGTAGTGTATCTAAAACGTTTAGCTGGTAGTGTATCTAAAACGTTTGGCTGGTAGTGTATCTAAAACGTTTGGCTGGTAGTGTATCTAAAACGTTTGGCTGGTAGTGTACTAAAACGTTTGGCTGGTAGTGTATCTAAAACGTTTGGCTGGTAGTGTATCTAAAACGTTTGGCTGGTAGTGTACTAAAACGTTTGGCTGGTAGTGTATCTAAAACGTTTGTCTGGTAGTGTACTAAAACGTTTGGCTGGTAGTGTACTAAAACGTTTGGCTGGTAGTGATCTAAAACGTTTGTCTGGTAGTGTATCTAAAACGTTTGGCTGGTAGTGTATCTAAAACGTTTGTCTGGTAGTGTACTAAAACGTTTGGCTGGTAGTGTATCTAAAACGTTTGGCTGGTAGTGATCTAAAACGTTTGTCTGGTAGTGTATCTAAAACGTTTGGCTGGTAGTGTACTAAAACGTTTGGCTGGTAGTGTACTAAAACGTTTGTCTGGTAGTGTATCTAAAACGTTTGTCTGGTAGTGTACTAAAACGTTTGGCTGGTAGTGTACTAAAACGTTTGGCTGGTAGTGATCTAAAACGTTTGGCTGGTAGTGTATCTAAAACGTTTGGCTGGTAGTGTATCTAAAACGTTTGTCTGGTAGTGTACTAAAACGTTTGGCTGGTAGTGTATCTAAAACGTTTGGCTGGTAGTGATCTAAAACGTTTGGCTGGTAGTGTATCTAAAACGTTTGGCTGGTAGTGTACTAAAACGTTTGGCTGGTAGTGTACTAAAACGTTTGGCTGGTAGTGATCTAAAACGTTTGTCTGGTAGTGTATCTAAAACGTTTGGCTGGTAGTGTATCTAAAACGTTTGTCTGGTAGTGTACTAAAACGTTTGGCTGGTAGTGTATCTAAAACGTTTGGCTGGTAGTGTATCTAAAACGTTTGGCTGGTAGTGTATCTAAAACGTTTGTCTGGTAGTGTATCTAAAACGTTTGGCTGGTAGTGTACTAAAACGTTTGGCTGGTAGTGTATCTAAAACGTTTGGCTGGTAGTGTATCTAAAACGTTTGACTGGTAGTGTACTAAAACGTTTGACTGATAATGTACTAAAACGTTTGTCTGGTAGTGTACTAAAACGTTTGACTGATAATGTACTAAAACGTTTGTCTGGTAGTGTACTAAAACGTTTGACTGATAATGTACTAAAACGTTTGTCTGGTAGTGTACTAAAACGTTTGACTGATAATGTACTAAAACGTTTGGCTGGTAGTGTATCTAAAACGTTTGTCTGGTAGTGTATCTAAAACGTTTGGCTGGTAGTGTATCTAAAACGTTTGTCTGGTAGTGTACTAAAACGTTTGACTGATAATGTACTAAAACGTTTGTCTGGTAGTGTACTAAAACGTTTGACTGATAATGTACTAAAACGTTTGGCTGGTAGTGTACTAAAACGTTTGACTGATAATGTACTAAAACGTTTGGCTGGTAGTGATCTAAAACGTTTGGCTGGTAGTGTATCTAAAACGTTTGACTGATTTACAGTATTTACAGAAATAATCTGGATGACTACTGATACTAGTGTTCATTCACAATGTTAGCCCTGTAGCTCCAATAAAACTTAAGAAGCAAACTGTGGACACCAAACATCTCTGAGTGTCTATGATGTGTAGATCAGGTTCCTGTTTTGAACTGTACAGTAAAATGCTGTCTTCTGTACTGTTTGTTCCCTGTCTCTGCACACCCAGTAGACAGGTGACTCGAGTTTGTGAGACTCCAACACACCACACACATACACACACACAGATTCTTATTAAAACAGTTTCACCAGATGCCACAGTGTGGATGAGAACAGCAGGAGCTCAGAGATGCTAGTGAGGCCTTTCTCTGCACAGCAAAACAGGACATCTTGACCAGTAAACCTTCAGATCTAACCTTATATCTAGTTGCTTAATATTATATTTTCCATTTTGAGAACGTTAAGCTCATTATAAGATTATTTCATTTATTTCTAGCTGTTTTGTACTTGTTTTTATTTTGTTATATTAGGCCAAATTATCTCGCTAGTTTAGCTTAAAATACTTACTCCACTCTCAAAATAAGAAATACAAGATATAAATTAAATATAAGATCATTTTAGAGTGCTGATGCTGATGCTGGGAATCAACCTCTAACAAACTAACTTACTAAGGGTCTGTCTCAAAACCTAGCGAGGGTCTACATAGACAGCATTTTACGTCATAGTATGCACTCCTGACATGTAGACTGTCCCAATTTTTACATACCTTAAACATTCTGTCTACTGAGGAACCTTATTTTGGCCTGATTATAAGGAAATGTCGAATGGTTCCTCGGCCGCTAAGCAATCTCAAGATGCAACACTACAAGTGCTACGAGCAGTGAGGTCACTTATAAGTTATTTTCGTGTTTTAAAAGTCGTTCAAGATTCCACAGTTTCATACTCGAGCCATTAACATTTATGCTAGCGCATTTTAAGGCCTCAGGCTATTGTTTTGGATAGCTGTCTGGTAGCTTAGCAACTAGCTAAAACAACGGTCGCATGCAGTGGGTGGGAACAAGCCGTGATACAGTCTCTCTCTAACTACAGCGTCTTAACAATGGGTGTGTCACAAACCCTAGTGAGTGTGTAAGTAGGCTGTCTAGGTAGCAGCTGTTTAAGTAGCAGTGTTCTCTCCTCATCTCTCCTCATAAAACAGAGGAGTTAGAGAGAGACTGCGTCACGGCTTGTTCCCGCCCACTGTAGCACATGACCGATGGTTTAGCTGGTTGCTAAGCTACCGGCCGGCATCCAAAACAATAGCCTGAGGCTTAAAAATCTGCTAGCATAAATGCTAACGGCTCGAGTATAAAACTGCAAAATGCACAACGACTCTAAATACTAATAAAATACTGTTTTGTGTGATTATATGACAAGAAACACATTAAAACTCCAGAGAGAATCAAAATAACTTACATTTTAAAACCACTTCACTGCTCATAGATTTACCTGCGTTGCGTCATGGGATTGACTTAGCGGCTAAGGAACCATTCAATGCTTCTTAAAATAGGGGCAAAATAAGGTGCCTCAGTGGACAGCATGTTTAAGGTATCTAAGAATTGGGACAGGCTACATGTCGGGAGCACATAGTATGACGTAAAATACTGTCTATGTAGACTAGGTTTTGAGACAGACCCTATATGTCTTAGGAGAGATGTCAGATAGAATGCTACCTACTTAAACAGTTGCCTACCAAGTTATTGCTTACTTAGACACTCACTAGGTTTTGAGACAGACCCTATATGTCTTAAGATGAGATGTCTGATAGAATGCTACCTACTTAAACAGTTGCCTACCTAGTTATTGCCTACTTAGACACTCACTAGGTTTTGAGACAGACCCTAAGTCAATACACTTTACTTAATTGTATGACCACTTTGTGTACAGCACAGGCCTAAAACAGTAACATAAATAAAATAACAACGAATCTTTAACGTTCTTTTAATCAAAACTGAGCACTCCAATGAAGAGATTCAAGCATCTTAATCAATACTTAAGCACCTCAGACTTGTCACAGGGAATTCTTTAGTTTGGCTTGACGAAAACAGCTAATGCAACTTCCTCGGGTGACCTTGCAAGCAATTATGCGTAACAGTATGACGCCAGACAAGCCTCAACTCTAAATGACATTTAATAAGCCCAACTGATTCTGAACAAGCCGTTATTATGTTCTGCTTTCTCACTTCCTATGAACATCACAGTAAGAGACTGAACTGTGACTGACAGTCCAGGAGTGCATAAATGGTCTCACTCTCTCCTTCCATGCCCTTCATCACTTAGAACAATGCTAGCAAACTCTCAGCTGATGGAACAGAGGTAGCAGTTAGTGCTCTCCTCCAAGAGTATTGAGCTTAATAGCTTTTTATAAACTAGTTCTTTTGAACAGATCTTTACTTTTTGCTACTAAAACAAAAAGCTAATAAACACACTCCTTTTTGGGGTGAAAGGTATATTTTTAAATATCAGCCACATTGAATTAAAACACTGAGTCTTCTTAAATAATCTAGAGATAATAGATTTAGATAAATCCAGTGCTCAGACTAACTGAGAGCACATGGTTGCATTTAGACACTACAACTCATTCAGTGTTCTGAGATACGGGCCATTTAAATCCATTTCCACTGCTGATATTTAAAGGAGCTTAAGCATTTGATAGAACATCTGAAAAATAAACATCTGCAGCTCTAGTTCTTAGTTATGTAATTAAGTATTTCTGGGTTTCGCCAAACTGGGTTGCATGTACAGCTAATATTTGGCTGTGCTTGTTGGGAATCTTTTGTGGCAGTTAAAACTAACACACAGCTATTTTACTCTCAAGGGAGAAAAGTATCAAGTCTTATGCTGCATTTCTAACATCACTGTAGCAGTTCTGCTCAAAGCTGGTGTAAAGATGTCTTCCAGGATCAGGCCATAAAAATTAAGCCCATGAGGTAGACGACCTCAGAGAAATACAGTCCACGCATATCAGTGATGCCACGCGGTGAGAAAGCCTCTTTAAGCTGCGACTGGCTTGCCGTGCATGCGGCAGAGTTGGCGTCTACAGGCTGTAATTTGGTAGATTACCTAAGGCACAATGAGGCAGCCTCACTCGTTATCATTGTTATCAGGAAGACAGATTGTCATTCTAATGTGATGTTTTTCTGATGCTAATTACGGCTCTTGTCTCAACTGTCACCAATCCAATCATTAGCTTCAGAACATACATGTAGTTTCACACACACGCATGCACGCACACACAAACAAACACTTTATATTTGAGTGAGATTGTCACCCTCCTTTATATTCTGGCCTGGCTGGCCTGGATTACCCTTTAGCCGAGGCCAAGTCTAATATATACGCATTCTAGGTCACAGCAGTAAATCAAAATGAGAACTGCGGGTCAAAATAAAGCGAGTGGAGAATATATTCCAAATACATAATGCAACAAGTTCCTCCCAGTATTCTGATGCTAGCACCCTGCAGTAACTAGATTTAGAAATACATAATGCATGAAAATAAACAAGAGCTTAAATCATTGCTTTAAATGGGATAGAGATCCCTGTCTGCACCATGTACGGACGCTGATTACTCCGTCCAGTACAGTAACTGATGAGTAATCAGTACAGTAACTGGTTTGATGTTTCTCAGCGTCATTAGACTACTTTCACTTCTGAAATCTGCTCTTTCATCTGCCACTAACGACACAATTAACTGCACTGACACCAAAACAACGCATGGCTGAAATAAATCAGGCACACCATATGCTACAGTCCTAATGGAGCTAAAGCTCTGCATTTTTAAAGCAGAAGTAGGCGCATATACAGCCTCATGCAAAAGGTGTGGTGCTCTTTATCCAATTCTCTAGCTGCTTTTCTCTGCAAAAACAAGTGAATAAGTGAATATATTCCCACCACAACACCCAATGAGACAATGATACATGTATATTGTTGCTGTCCCAAGAAAAACAAGTATCTTCCAAACGTAAAGTTTACAGGAGAGGAAAAAAAACTGGATGAAACTGGAAATTGTTCCAAGCGGTTTGGATGCATTTCCTTTGCTCCATTTATCATAAAGTTTCTACACAGTGTAAACGACAACTACTGCATTTAAATGAGGCAGAAAATTAAAAATTGAGATTTTCTCTGGACAGTGATGATATACTATGTTAACATTTTTTTCAGAAATGTTTATTTTCTTGATTAAACCTATTTATTTTCTGAATTTGTATGCTGTAGGCACTGGCCCACCACAAATAACAAGCTTTGGCTCCCTGAAACAGAAAGTCTGGGCACTTTCGCTCCACTGGGACACAATTGAGCAAATTTTAATGCACAACTTTTGTGCTTTTACTGAAATGATCATTTTGGAAAACAAAATTAAACAATTCTCTTCATTCCAACAAACACAGAAGACTGTACAACACTGGCAGAAATGTGCCATATGTTCATGTATTATTACTTGTAGAAGATTTACCTGCAACTTACATGCAATAAAAAGATGACCGGGGGAGTCTGGACTTTTGCAGTAGGTTCATATACTTAGTACATTCAAGACAAATATACATGATTATATGGATGAAGCATAGTTGAGAAGTTGAACTCCAAAACGCTGTTTATCTATTTATTGATTATTATTGGATTAATAGGTCTTCAGCAGCTGTATAATGTATTATATCAAAAACATTACTTCATTAACAAAGGTTGTATTAGATGATACAGCATTGAGATTTCTGGTGTAATTGATCACACTGACAAGAACATACATCATTAAATAAATGACAGAGATGGAAGGATTGATCGGCTGTGTATAGGTATCGGCCGATTTTTATAAATCAAAATATGTGATCGGCCGATATTTCTCCAATTTAGCCGATGAACGACGTTAAACAAATGAGCCTAATTTCTGTATTTCCAGCTAGTGCTTCATCCAGGAAGAGGAGCCCTCCTTGAAACCCCCTTTGGCCAGCTCCTGACCAATTCCTATCTGAACCACTAGATGGAAAGCGACGCGCCTCGCGAGAACAGTTTACGGCGCTCAGTGCACGCGTGACAACACGTCGTCCGTCTGGCAGTATTTACCGTATGTGACACAGACTCATCCAGGACGTTTTTAAAATTAGTAAAATCAGCGTGTCTTGTTGAGGAACCAAGACAAAGACATTTAACTCTACTAATCTGATACAACACTGCACGCAGCTGAATACAGTGAGTATCAGCAAACAGCAGCAGAGCTAGCACTCACAGCTAACACAAAACTAATAATCCAGAACACCGTGCAGACCAGATCTGACCGGTACGAACAGAACAGCAGCAGCAATTCAAGATCTACATTTAATAATCGTATAAAATAACCAGAGTCTGCGTTTAATGGCTGCAGTTGTTACTGCATTTATTTAATTAGTTTTTTTATTTTAAATTAAGGGTCTAAATTTAATGATTGCAGTATTGGGGATATTTTTTTGATTTACTTTGTTTATTTACTGTTAATTTAGTTAAAAATATTAAGCTGTTTCACATGAGCTTGTTAAAAATGGTAATAAACCAGTTTAGACCATGTTTCATGACTTGCTTGCACTAATAAGTACATGTAGCCCTGCCGTGGCATATAGCCCCGTCCTCAATTGGTATCGGCTATCGGCTGATCGCAATGAAAGAGGATCGGCGATCGGAATCAGACTCAAAAACATTGATCGGTCATTGATCTCTAATAAATGACATATAAAAAACAATGCATAGGAACGGTGTTTAATGCATTTTGGAACAGACCCCCATTCAGTGACTGAATAAAAAAGAGGTACGTACATTGCCCACTCCAGCTTCTCGTTCTTGATAGAGTTGTACAACGCCTGCAGAGAGAGAAAAAACAACAGAAAGATATCAGTATGGGAATCTACACACCCTTTCAGCAGAAATCCCTCCTATTATTGACTATACACTTTAATATATGCGGTGTTTTATGATTCAGCAGAGGGCAAACAGCACGCAGCGCTTTAATTCAACCGTTAAGACGATTGTTTAAAAAACACAAGATGATTCAATGGCTGTGGTGTGGTACGACGCCGCATATGTTCGGTGCCCCTGCCATCAACAGTTACTGGTCAAACGCTGCAGCCGTGAAGAGTGATGTCAAGTGTGTTTGTCTCGCGGCTCCCCCACCTACTTTCTTTTGAATCATGATGCTACAATGCCTCTCACACCTCCGAATTCTTCATTCTTCACTGACATAATGAAGCCGTACAGAGGCTTCGATCTCATTACAGTGTGCACGGTGAAGGAAACTACTGAAGCTAAATGAAGTGAAACAGAAGGTTATAATGGTTTTGAATCTAATCATGGTGCTGCAGTTCCAGCGCTAATGCATCTGCGATGACCTCTGAAACGTGACGTAGACAGGATTTCTTTAGTGAGTAAAACTTTCCTTCGTGAAGGAACTCAAATGAAAGTCATTCCAAGCTGTGGCTAGCTTTGGTTTCAATTAAAATATATACAGGACCGTGCCAAAGACCACCCCTTGTTCATTTAATCTCTAGTCAAAAACAACCATTTGTAAGGAGATTAGATTTTAGATAACTCACTTGCAAAAAGAACAAAAAAACCCCCAAAGAAATTAAAACCAGGAGCTTCCAAAAGAGGACCAAAAGCCCAAAAAGTTATTATAAAAGTAAAAAACTTTAAAAAGTCATAAAGAATATGAGACCATGTCAGACCTGGTACACTACAAAACATGTCACCATCAGATAAATATAATATAAAGGTATAATATTGTTAGATATTCTTACTAGTTGTGGTCTCTGACTTGTGCATAGTACTGTTTAAAGTTAGAACCAGATTAAAAATGAATACAGGATTTATGGTGTCTTCCTCTATATGTACCATATGGGTGATCTACCTAATAGAGGTCCAACTGTTGCATAAAAGCAGTAATATACAAGTATAATATATAATAAGAGAGTGCTGGGAATAATCAGGGCATGGATATTTAATTTTATTTCTTTATCTCAGTAATACCATTTTGATCTTCTCGCTGTGAGAAAATCCAATTCTATGAACTTGTGACTCAAGATTCAGATCATTTTTCATCTGTCAGATAAGAAAGATCTTCTAATCTGCTTTGCTTCTCTTCTCAGGGTCAGGCAAAGCTCACAAAACACAAAAGGCCCCATGGCTGTCATTCTGGAGGTGCTGCAAGAATGCACAAAAGACAACAATCAGCACAGGGTGAGGAGTGAGACTCCAGTCCAGTCCAGGCTTCACAAATCCATAGTAGCAGCTTTCAGAACTTTACTAGATATCAGTAACTTATCACTACATCCCATGGAAGCCCAGGGGTAGCTGTTTAAACAAAAGAATTTGTCATAGTATTGAAATAGTCCTAGTTTCAAAATGTACTTTCATTCCACAGGACACACAGTCCATATATGGAAACATGACTGTTTTTATGATATTATGAAAATCAGTGTGTCGTCTATACTAGCTATAGCAATTTAGCTTTGCACATTCAACCTGAAGTTATAAGCAGTGTTTCCGCCCAGGCTGCTTTCTGATCAAGCCACAATGCAGGGCAGCCAATAAGAACTGACATCATTCACAGATATCAGTCTTAAAGGCTAAAAAGATATTGTCAAAAATTAAGGTTAAAAAAAAAAAAAAAAAAAAAAATTATATATATAAAAAAAAAAAAAAAAAATAATATATATAATTCTAGATTATATATATATATATATATATATATATATATATATATATATATAAATAAATATATATATATATAATTTTATTTATGTATTTATTTATTTTTTAAACCTTAATTAATTATAGTACATTAACCCATACTTTTTAAAGGCCATTTAAAAAGTGGGCCTTCAGGATTCATGTTAAGTATTTTTAGATGGGAGAAAAAAGCCTAACAATAGGAATACATTAATAAGATATGCTGGCGCTACAATGGCCTGACATCAGCTATTATGCACTCAATGAGCACATGTTACTGAAGAGCTGCTATCAGGCAGCTATTGTGTACTAGCTGTTGTTGTTTACATGCTCTATACATGCAGTTTCAAGTTCTAGAGGTACCAGTGATACCCTTTCACTCAGAAAAGTGTCTTGGGATGTAATTCATCACAATAATGTTGCAATAACATCACACTTTCCACCCTCAGACCTATTACAATGCAAATCTCTCTAAATGTCTGTGCAGTTGTGAAGCTACATAATAGCCGTCTTTTTTCAAAGCCATAAAAAAGAACATTTATGGTATGATCTATTTTGTCTTTGTTCCACTACTGAGGTCAGGTTTCAGAAATTCATTGCGGTAAATTGTGGTCATGCATAACTATGCATTACTAAGTCCCAACTTTAATCAACACAAAGCTACTGTTAACGAGAGAAACATTAAATAATGCTTGTATTAAACATTACAGGACAATAAAAGTCTTCGAATAGTTACAGCACAGCTGCTAATAACTGAACCATTTCATCACCACAAATACAATGTTATCCAGCTCAGCGCATCCCCTTTACAACTGGCTGTAAAAAGCAGATATAACTACAACACTCATCTACTGACAGATTGATTTCCTATTACAAAACATAGAAGAATATGAAATAAACCTGGCACTAATAAATAAGGAATCCTTGCACGCTTCCCAAAATGTTTCAGCAACTTGTACTGCTTGTCATTTTTCAGGTAATACCTTGATTTTAATCAAATTTAACTTACCAAAGTGAGAACTGTTTAAAGCAGTGGCGATAGGAACCAGATGTCCACAGCATTTAATGCTTCTAAAATCTACTTAACCGACAGGTACTGCATTCAGCAATCAGGAACAAGAGCTGCATGTTTAATTGTATCCAACATTATCAACAACAAACTAGGTTTTAGGTGGTACATGCCTTAAATACCAAACAAAATACTCATGTGCTGCGACATCTCAACCACAACTAACTAGCAGTCTGGCACAAATAACTGTCAATTAACTCGCAGCTGGAATTCTGGTGAGAATGGTGTGATGTTTTATATATAGTCGCTGTCCAATGAGAAACATCTATTTCCTTTTTGGTCAATTTTGAGTTTTCTATGTCATTTGAACACCCCAATGGTCGTTTACGTTGAAATTTCATGACGAATGGACCAATAGAAGTTCTTCAAAAGAGCTTAGAAAAAATCTGGTTCCATTGACTTACATGGACTTGAAAATAAAGAGTGTTTTTGGTCTCTCCTTTAAAGTTGCAGTTCTTGTTTTTCATTTGACAGCGACGATATGTTTGACAAACAGATACATACAGAGTGCTGGCAAATAGTTATAAAGGAAAAACTTCAGATTTGCCAGATTTGACCATCAGTACCATCATATATGCAGACGATGTGCAGGCGCACTGACTATTTTGGATAGTATATTAAAAAGCTCCATTCGGGTTCTGGACATTGTGACCTCTGGTTCCTAACCCCGCCGCTGTAAAGGAATTAAATTCTGTACGTATGTAATGTAATCTCTACAACCAGCCATTTTCTATTTTCTATTAAAACACTTTGAATGACAGTTAACTTCTCAAACCTTGAATTAGGCAGTAATTGAAAACTAGAATATGTGGAATTTTGACCTTTAAAAGCACTTAAAGCTCAGCTTAGAAGACACCACTGTGGCTGCATGATGTAGACTACTGTATGTTTAGCTCCCTCCTCTGGCCACCATGGGCAATGAGAGACAAGGCAGAGGCAACCTAGCCTGAGAAAGAAAATCCTGCGTGACGCACAAAAAGAGCACTCCACTAGAAAATGTAAAAAATATATAAATATTTTTGTCAGCAGAAAATGTGATGCAGCAAAGAGGAGAACATGCACTCAGTATTATGAGTGGTCAGAGACGAACAAAGGTAATTCATATCTGAGTACCCTTCAAAAAATCTGACTAACAACGTACGCTCAGGTAAACTTATTGTTTCAAATAAGTAAGACTTTTGGGACAGTGAGTAGGAAGTAAGCAGAAGCACTTATTGCAGTATAATATCTAAACAGGCTTCACAATAAATAGTCCAAATAGATTAGAATCAAAGGCATCATAAATTCTTCAACATGCACAGTTCATAATCATACATATACCACTACCAAGCAACTACACAGGCATTTCAATACATGCAGAACAACCTGAGAAATCAACAGCAGCTTTATATGAGGTGTACTTCAGGCAGTGAAATATGGAATATAGGTGTAAGAGCCCAGACACATTAACTTTATTTGCCCAACAATGGCAAGAGAGGCTTCATCTAGAGACCTGATAATGCAGGGGAACAGGTGAACATGTGAAGTCACCTAAATTACATACGTTTGGTGTCAAAGACAATCAAGTCAAACAACACACAGGTAAGAGAAAACACAGAGAGAAAGGGAGCGAGAGAGATAAAATAGAGAGAGAGAGAGAGAGAGAGAGAGAGCGCTAAGGGCAAGGTGACTTATCAATCCCTTAGAAAAGCAGGGAGTCGGACTATCACTCGCTAACAACTGATCCATCCCGCTTTAGATAGACGGGTAAAGGGAATTACTGAGTCGTCCATCAAATTGAAAAGCCTCAGAGCTCCCTGTTAGCTTCGACTGAGGAGGCAAAATTCACTTCAAGAAAGCTTCCCGCTAAAGGAAAATGCAGCATTTAGTTCAAAGTGAAATTAGCGGGCTGAGTGCCGCAGGCATTACACCACCGAACAACAGTGTGAGAGCAGCATTCCAACTAACAAGTGGCAATTTACTGCCATATTAAGGCTTCAGCATACGTGCAGTCCAAAGACTCTGTACATTCTACATTACTGAATAAAGCAGCTTGTTTAAATACAGCAACATGTGACTGACAGCAAGACATCCACAAACATTCAACCACAAAAAAATCTAACCAAAAACCTAAAAACAGAATTCAAAAGCTGGCTGGGCTGGCTGCAGAAGAAACATATTTCTTTACCTTGTCCTTCTTGGACTGGACAGTGGAGAATTCGGAGGAATTGGACATTTTCAGGGACTTGGAGCGGTGCTGGGGCTGCCGCCTGACTGACTCCTCCCTGCCGTACTTGACCGAGCCGCTGGCCCGCATGCTGCGGACCTTCCCGGTGCCCTGAACGCTGTTTACACCGATCATCTCCTCAGCTAAAGCGCACGCACGGAGGAAGAAAAGAAGAAAAAAGCCACCTGTCCCGAACTACTGGTGCCCGGAGAGAGCGAAAGAGAGTGAGAGAGAGAGCGCAGCGGAGCGGAGAGCGAGCGCAGGAACAGCGGAGGGAACGTGTGAGCGGTCGCACACGCTCTAGCACGCACACACACGCACACTCTCTGAGGCGTCTCCTCCCTTCAAAGCGCCAGCATCGCGTCCACTAGTGTTTTGATTCGGAGCTTACAGTTCCCCTGGAAGCCACACATCAGTGACTAGGAGTTTGAGAGAGAAAAGGGGGGAGAGAGAGAGAGAGAGAGAAGGAAAGAGAGAGAGAGAAAAAGGAGGGAGAGGGGAGGATAAGGTCCCTCCCCTTCAGAAACGAGCCGGCGTTCAGGAGCAAGCCAACGTTTTCATTCCGAACAGCAACAGCACAGCACACTGCACTCTTGTGATGCTGAGCGGCAGCCTCATTAATGTCTGCAGTGGGAGTCTGAAGACGGCAGAACAGAGGAGCGTGGGATGGTGGGGACGGTGAACACATCCACGCACACTTGTTTTCATGTTTCGTTGGGCTGTGGGGTCATACACATGTACTACGTACCATACATGTGTAATACATCATTTTCAGGACTAACTCACCTAACCTAACCTCAATAACCAATCAGAAGTTGTAAAAATGTAAAAAACATTTAAAAACATTTACTGCTGGGAGTGGCTGGTTTTGATCCACGAGACTGGGTTCACGATTCGACATTCTCACAACATTTAGAACAAAATTTGATAATAAATATAATCCCGTCGCTGAAACTCACTAACAACACTTCAGCTTTTACACTGTAACATCATATCAATGCATTGTTACGTCCCTAATCGGTGGCTGATCCAATAGTTTGCTCGCTCACACACTGGCGCACGTAGTTATTAGTGCAATTACTTGTGCAAACCGACAGTACTGTATAGTGGATAACACCACAGCTCCACAAACCTAACACTGAAGGTTTGATTGCCCATCCAGTGAGAAACACTGGAGCAACTCACAATAGGGAAACATGCCTAAGAGCTGTTAGGCTACATTGACACAGTGGGTAGAAGTGTCTGCTTATCTTGTTTTAAATGAGGCCCATATCTGATATAAGTCCAAACAGTTCACGCTCCTAAACTGACCTGCTAAACCATCATGATTTTCAATGGATGCAGGTCCTCTCCCAGCTCTTAGCCAGCATCACAGGAGCGGTTAAGTTCCTACAGCAGATAGCTGAGCTTACCATGCATGCTATTTGGCCATGGCCAAAGTTAGGGCCATCTATTGAAGGTCCTGATATTGTAGGTTTCTCCAGTAAACACTGTATGTGCTTTTCCTACATAGTCAGGACCTGACAATGTACAAAACCACACCCATGCTCACACACACACACACACACACACACAGTTATTAGAGGGTCAAGGCTGGCGTGTCAGTCCCTGAGGATGTTAACTAACAGCAGCTCTATAGTCATCATGTTCACAGTCACAGCAGCAGCTCTCTTAAAAGTAAAGTGTCACTGAAACACAGTGTTGCGCTGCTCTTACAACATAGACTACTTTTGACAGGAAGATCCTGCAACATGTTTATTCGTTAGAAACAAGCAATTGTTTTTAAAGCTTCATGCACATTCATCTGTTTCAAACACACCTGCATTCTAAGGCACTTACATTTTCTTCTCGTTCTGTAAAACCTGTGTAGAACAAGGTAAGAATATAAAAACACTGCAGTGATAATGTACAGTACTGTGCAATAGTTATAAGTTACTATTTTTTATTATTTTTATATTTAATTTATCCAAAAAAGTCCAAAGTTCAGTCTGTTACACACTAAATGTGACATGGAACAACACGAAAACTAAACATTCAGACAGTTTTTCTGGGTTACAACTATGTGATAGTTTGGGGTTTTTGTAATTTGCATATCGTTCATGCCTAGAACAACAACAAATGGGCAGAACGTCTTCAAGATGCAAATGGAATCTCTGCTCTAAAATCTTCAGGACTGTTTTGAGCACACTGACTGAAAGATGTTCCGAGAAGCAGCAACTTCTACTGACTCCATCAACCTGGAGGAGTATACAGAATCAGCAAGTGCATTGATGATGATACTGTCTCCAACTCTCCCCAACCAGAAACCATGGGTGACTGCAGAGGTGCGTGTGCTGCTGAGAACCCGTGACAAGGCTTTCAAGTCAGGGGACAAAAGCAAGCCTCCGGATAGCAAAAGCCAAGCTTTCCCAGACCATCAGGGAGGCTAAATGTGCCCACTCAAAGAAAATCCATAAACATTTTTTTTTAAAACACTGCTGACGCACGGCGCATGTGGCAGGGCATCCAGGCTATCATCAACTACCAGTCATCTCCACCTGCATCCCTTCCAGATGTCCTTAATAACTTCTATGCTCTGTTTGAAGCACAGAATGGCACAACAGCGAGGAAAACCACACCTCCTCCTCCGAACAGGTACTGTGTCTGTCCACTGCTGATGTGCATAGAACTC
The DNA here is from genome assembly GCA_021613375.1 of Megaleporinus macrocephalus. Lineage (NCBI taxonomy): Eukaryota > Metazoa > Chordata > Actinopteri > Characiformes > Anostomidae > Megaleporinus > Megaleporinus macrocephalus. The sequence goes on along the minus strand of CM038720.1, from coordinate 28,947,287 downwards.
TATTAATACTCTACAGAGGGACTGTAAAGAGCATCTTGAGCAGCTGCATCAATGCCTGGTTTGGGAATTGCACCGCCTCTGACCCTTCAGCGAGAAGTGAGGACAGCTGAGAAGGTCATCGTGGTCTCTCTAACCTCTATCATGGACATTTACACCGCACGCTGCACCCGCAAAGCCACCAGCATTGTGGGCGACCCCATCCATCCTTCACACAGACTATTTCACTGCTGCTGTCCGGCAGCGGGTACCGGAGCATCCGTGTCACCACTGCCAGGCTCTGCAACAGCTTTGTTCCTCAAGCGATCAGGTTTTAAACTCACAGGGACTGATTTGAATACCCCCTTACACACATACACTTCTTTTAATGCTCTACTTGCACTGTCTGAAACACTGCTGCTGTCTCTGTTTACACTGTTTACTTCTACCTGTACCCAGTACTACCTCAGTAACTGCTGTGTGTATGTATGTTATCTGACTGTATAACTCACAAAAACACAAACTCACAAAACAGTACATTAAATATCTCTGCACTTTATTTACTACCTCGTTCAGAAATAAGTGCTGTCTGTGCTGCACCGTCCTGTCTGTTTACCGTCCTGTCTGTATACTGTCCTGTCTGTTTACCGTCCTGTCTGTTTACCGTCCTGTCTGTTTACCGCCCTGTCTGTTTACAGTCCTGTCTGTATACAGTCCTGTCTGTTTACCGCCCTGTCTGTTTACCGTCCTGTCTGTTTACCGTCCTGTCTGTATACAGTCCTGTCTGTTTACCTTCCTGTCTGTATACAGTCCTGTCTGTTTACCGTCCTGTCTGTTTACAGTCCTGTCTGTTTACCGTCCTGTCTGTTTACAGTCCTGTCTGTATACAGTCCTGTCTGTTTACCTTCCTGTCTGTATACCGTCCTGTCTGTTTACCGCCCTGCCTGTATACTGTTCGTCTGTATACTGTTCGTCTGTTTACCGTCCTGTCTGTTTACCGTCCTGTCTGTATACTGTTCGTCTGTTTACCGTCCTGTCTGTTTACCGTCCTGTCTGTATACCGTCCTGTCTGTTTACAGTCCTGTCTGTATACAGTCCTGTCTGTTTACCTTCCTGTCTGTATACCGTCCTGTCTGTTTACCGTCCTGCCTGTATACCGTCCTGCCTGTATACTGTTCGTCTGTTTACCGTCCTGTCTGTTTACCTTCCTGTCTGTTTACCGTCCTGTCTGTTTACCTTCCTGTCTGTTTACCTTCCTGTCTGTTTACCGTCCTGTCTGTATACTGATCGTCTGTTTACAGTCCTGTCTGTTTACCTTCCTGTCTGTTACTGTCCTGTCTGTTTACCGTCCTGCCTGTTTACCGTCCTGCCTGTATACCGTCCTGCCTGTATACCGTCCTGCCTGTATACCGTCCTGTCTGTTTACCTTCCTGTCTGTTTACCGTCCTGCCTGTTTACCTTCCTGTCTGTTTACCATCCTGCCTGTTTACTGTCCTGTCTGTATAACTTCCTGTCTGTATACCTTCCTGTCTGTTTACTGTTCGTCTGTTTACTGTTCGTCTGTTTACTGTCCTGTCTGTATAACGTCCTGCCTGTATACTGTTCGTCTGTTTACCTTCCTGTCTGTATACCGTCCTGCCTGTTTACCTTCCTGTCTGTTTACCGTCCTGCCTGTTTACTGTCCTGTCTGTTTACTGTCCTGTCTGTATACTGTCCTGTCTGTATACTGATCGTCTGTTTACAGTCCTGTCTGTTTACCTTCCTGTCTGTTTACTGTCCTGTCTGTATACTGATCGTCTGTTTACAGTCCTGTCTGTTTACCTTCCTGTCTGTTACTGTCCTGTCTGTTTACCGTCCTGTCTGTATACCGTCCTGTCTGTATACCGTCCTGTCTGTATACCGTCCTGTCTGTTTACTGTCCTGTCTGTTTACTGTTCGTCTGTTTCCCGTCCTGTCTGTTTCCCGTCCTGTCTGTTTACCGTCCTGTCTGTTTACCGTCCTGTCTGTATACTGTTCGTCTGTTTACCGTCCTGTCTGTTTACCGTCCTGTCTGTTTACTGTCCTGTCTGTATACTGTTCGTCTGTTTCCCGTCCTGTCTGTTTCCCGTCCTGTCTGTTTACCGTCCTGTCTGTTTACAGTCCTGTCTGTATACAGTCCTGTCTGTTTACCTTCCTGTCTGTATACCGTCCTGTCTGTTTACCGTCCTGCCTGTATACCGTCCTGCCTGTATACTGTTCGTCTGTTTACCTTCCTGTCTGTTTACCGTCCTGTCTGTTTACCTTCCTGTCTGTTTACCTTCCTGTCTGTTTACCGTCCTGCCTGTTTACCGTCCTGCCTGTATACCGTCCTGCCTGTATACCGTCCTGTCTGTTTACCTTCCTGTCTGTTTACCGTCCTGCCTGTTTACCTTCCTGTCTGTTTACCGTCCTGCCTGTTTACTGTCCTGTCTGTATAACTTCCTGTCTGTATACCTTCCTGTCTGTTTACTGTTCGTCTGTTTACTGTTCGTCTGTTTACTGTCCTGTCTGTATAACGTCCTGCCTGTATACTGTTCGTCTGTTTACCTTCCTGTCTGTTTACCTTCCTGTCTGTATACCGTCCTGCCTGTTTACCTTCCTGTCTGTTTACCGTCCTGCCTGTTTACTGTCCTGTCTGTTTACTGTCCTGTCTGTATACTGTCCTGTCTGTATACTGTCCTGTCTGTATACTGATCGTCTGTTTACAGTCCTGTCTGTTTACCTTCCTGTCTGTTACAGTCCTGTCTGTTTACTGTCCTGTCTGTATACTGATCGTCTGTTTACAGTCCTGTCTGTTTACCTTCCTGTCTGTTACTGTCCTGTCTGTTTACCGTCCTGTCTGTATACCGTCCTGTCTGTATACCGTCCTGTCTGTTTACTGTCCTGTCTGTTTACTGTTCGTCTGTTTCCCGTCCTGTCTGTTTCCCGTCCTGTCTGTATACTGTTCGTCTGTTTACCGTCCTGTCTGTTTACTGTCCTGTCTGTATACTGTTCGTCTGTTTCCCGTCCTGTCTGTTTCCCGTCCTGTCTGTTTACCGTCCTGTCTGTTTACCGTCCTGTCTGTTTACTGTTCGTCTGTTTACCGTCCTGTCTGTATACCGTTCGTCTGTTTACCGTCCTGTCTGTTTACTGTCCTGTCTGTTTACTGTCCTGTCTGTTTACTGTCCTGTCTGTATACTGTTTGTCTGTATACTGTTTGTCTGTTTACCGTCCTGTCTGTTTACCGTCCTGTCTGTATACTGTCCTGTCTGTTTACCGTCCTGTCTGTTTACCGTCCTGTCTGTTTACCGTCCTGTCTGTTTACTGTCCTGTCTGTTTACTGTCTTGTCTGTTACTGTCCTGTCTGTTTACTGTCTTGTCTGTTACTGTCCTGTCTGTATACTGTCCTGTCTGTTTACTGTCCTGTCTGTTTACCGTCCTGTCTGTTTACTGTCCTGTCTGTTTACTGTGTCTAATGTCTGTTAAATTATTGTATTTATTGTTTCTAGTTAAAAACTTGTGTCTGCACGTTTGCACTCTTTGTTCTATGTTGCACCATGTTGTTCCTGGAGGAGTGAAATTACACTCCACTGTGTACTTGTACGTAGATGGAATGACAATAAAAGCCTCTTGACTTGACTTGAAATATATACTTTGCTCCTCACAAGCACCCAAACGATGACACTGGGTGGGTTTCTTTCCATTTTGAAAAAGCGAAAGGAGATTTTTACCGCCTCATTCATCAGCTGGAACTTCATTAGAGCTTTCACACATAGTTCAAATCTGGAACTCAGCTCGAGCTGCTTTTGGAGATGCTAACACGAGGAAGCTGAAGCCAAACCAATCCTTCTTCTGGGACACAGCTAAAACATTAGCTTGGTTTTCTCGGTGCTATCGGCAGAGACAGCTGAGCACAGTCCGAGAGTTCATGTTGGCTGTGAAAGTCATCAAACAGAGGCCAAATAAAATAACGCTGCTCTGAAATACCTTGTTATTATCAGGTATACATGCTCTCCACTGTTTTTACTGATGCCCAAATAATTCCAGCTTGTGAAAGCCCTTGTGAAAGTTGGATTGGATTTTCTTACCATCCAAGTAACCTCAAACACACTCCATCAATGTTGTTGTTGTCTGGATCTGGGGGGAACTTGTTCTGAAAACATCAGCAGCTTTAATGTTGGACCTGATTTCCTTTAGTCAGTAAAGTCTTGATATTTTTCAGACTCATAGTGTTTTCTTCTAACAGTGGAACGATGGACAGAAACACGTGGATTTTTTAAAGATGTCTCTTTTCTTAAAGATGAAATCTCTACATACTGTTTATCTGATTGGGACAGTGTCGGTGGTCTACCAGGTCTTGCAAGGTTGTTAGGAGAGCCACTTTCTCTGTAACCTTTAATCATTTTTGAACTTCATTTCTTCAGAAATATCCTCTTTTTAAATATCAACTTGTACATGTGTATCTGACAATATACCAACATAAACGCAAGTGGCGTAACGGAGCGTAGCGATGTAATGCAGCACCTCAGCGTTTAGTTCATAACAAAATCTATAATTCAGGAGTGTTCGCCCACTAACCCTCCCCATGTACGCAATTTAACTGACTCTACAATGCAAATGATTGTGATTGGACATCAGCAGCTGTGTCTGATGATTCTAATTGAGCAAGTATAGAATTACCATGAGTAAAGGCATCAACGCAACTGGCCTTTTGCTTTTTGACACAATGGCTAACTGCTTTGGTCAGCCAGTTCCTGAGCGGTGGTGTGAAATCAGGCGAGGAGCTTCAATGAAAGGGCGAATGCTGAATTGAAAGCATACCAATAGAAAGATGAGTTGTCATATTTGAGTGGATATGCAAAAGGGCTGGAGCACATGCTGGGCTTTCAAGGGAATTGAAGAAGGGGAAAAAAAACCCTGTAAATGTCTTTGAACTCTAAAGGAGAAGAAAATCTGTGAACGATTGGATGCACTCCAGCCTGCAGTTTTATTACAGTAGGCAAACGCCTGCCATCATATGGGGAGTGGTTTGGAGTGAAGCTTCACACCATTATAATACTGGCTCAGACTCATTGTTCTACTGGATAGAGGGTATTAACATTTGGAGTAAGAATGCAGCAAAGGAGAGGGGACGGAAGGAGGGGGGGGGGTAGGATCCAATTTGGCTCATCAGGGGACCATTGAATACTCATTTGGATGTAGAATTAAGGGTGCAAATTTGTCTTGATCTATGAAAATCTACTGCGGGATCACAGCTGGGGGAGATACCACTTCAAAATTTCCCATGAATAATCAAGTCTAATTTAATTGAACTAACATGCAAATCACAGCACTGGATGATATGGAGCCTCTGGACAAAAGACCATGACATTTAAATAGTATGGCTGTAATTTGGATATCTGTATGACCTTGGTGAGCGCAGCCAGGGGAGTCTGTTCTGCAGCGCAGACAATGATGGTGAAATAAGATGTTGGGGAAGGAGGTGCCATATAATAAGTGAGTCACTGCCAAAAAGGAGTTCATAAGACTTTGGTTGAGTCCACTCGAGTAATGAACAGACTTTACATGACAAGCAATTTGTAGTGTCAAATTCAGAACCTTCAGGTAGCACTAATTATTATCACAGCTTAATGTCACAATCTCAACACTGCTCAGCTACTACAACACCCAGACCACAGAGCAAAGCAGATCCACAGACCCAACAAAGACTTAGGACAATCAGCTTATTGATTTAAAGGCCTTTTTATAGCTGTCAGACTATGACGTTGTGTGAAACTTGTAAATCTGAGTCAGCTCAACTTTCTGTATTGTACAGACAAGTTAAAAATCAGGCTGACCAATCATTTTAACTGTGTAACAAACAAACAAACCCAAAAAAGAGTATCAAACCAAAAGCTTAGAATAGAAACGCACACATCAATGTATATAAATGTTGAAGATGTATAGAGAATCGCAGCTGAAAAGCTGGGACTGAGGCTGAGTACCTTATTATGACACAGCGACTATTTATAGCCATTTTTTTGTTTATCTAAGTGCAGCATGTAGTCTGTTTATACCTGGTCTTTTTGTAGAGCGCTTGTACCCGGTGTGGGCGCACCTTTTAGATGCGGTGCCTAAAAGATAAATGAAAAATCCATCCAGCAAGTCTACTGTCGGTTAGGTGCAGGCTGGTTAAGGCAGCATGCTCACATGCCAAGCAATATGCCTTAACGTGATCAGTGAGCCAGTGGCTCGATGCATCATCTTGTCCATCTGTTCCCCTACTGCAGAAACAGAGGGGCTCTGAGTGCCATCTCGCCTGGCATCTCCTCAGGCAACGAGCATGAACTACTTTACAGCAAACAAACTCGCACGAAACTGAATTACCGGCATCATCACTGCACAATAAACTGGGACCATGCATCCTGCTTTAAAGCACTCACATCCTACTTTTTACATGCTTTTATGCACCGCAGACAGTTCTAACTCTCTATTTACATGCTCATTTATTTAGCTTTTCTTCAGGCTATTATTTAATTCCCTATTTTATTCATAGCCAATTCCCTCCCTCTATCGCATCTACAGCAACCTCACTGGACAGCTCAACACACCTGGAGGACAATACGAACTGCTGATTCCATCAGCTAACATATGCTCGAGTTGTTAATGAGTGGTCAACCAGAGGGAACAAGGCCTGTTACGCTCAGACACAACGGAGCCACTGCTTAGATGGTTATGCGACTTGGAAGCCCCTACACAGGCTTTTTGGGTTGCTACTGTGCCTTTAAGACTTCTATATGGGTGGGGTTAAACTACTGCAGCATAAAAATATAGAAATGTGTTTCAAAATGAGCTGGTTATGGACGTCTAGTTTCCATATACGGACTGTAAACAGTTTGTTTGTAATTGAAACACATCAGCTAACACAGAACAACTCAAATCAACACATTCTGCATAAAAAATACTACTACTAATAATAATAATACTAACAATAATAATAATGATAACAACAATATCATAAAAAACAAGTGCAGAACTTTGAAGTAGCCTGTTTTTTCGCTTTCTTAAACTGTGCTGGACTTCTAAAAAGGCCAAACACAACCCTCTCTGAAAAAAGTTATAATAATAATTACCAAAACGAGCAATAACAACACATTTATTAAATGTGTGCTGGAAAAATAAGTGTGGGTATGTGACATTTTTGCCTGGACTGCTATTAACAAGAACTGAAGGACACTGGCATTTAAGATTAGGCGTTCTTAAGTGACCCTCAGACCCACAAAATACAGACTAAAACTAAACTTTGGATGAGAAAACTAAGACAACTGACTTCAGTGCACAGCTCTTTTACCTAAAACTGGCTTTTGCAGTTTTATCTTTCTAATATTTCTTGGCTATATTATTGGCTATTATTGGCTATAAGAATTCCGAGCAGTAAAGTCACTCACCCAATCCAATGGCAATCATTGTGCGCAGATGGATTTAAGAGTTTATCAGTTTTAATAGTAAAATGTACACAACACATCTGAAAAAAACATGTTTGCAGACACCTGCTTATCCAGTGTTACATCCACAAATGAGCTATCCATGGGGAGTGTGTTTCCAGTTTGCTGCAGTAACAGCCTCTGCTCTTGGGAAGGCTTTACACTAGATGCTGAAAACATTGTGGTGAGGATCCGATTGCTGGCACGAGAGAATTAGTGAGGTCAGGTACTGATGTTGGATGATTAAATCTGGATCACAAACACCGGTCTAACTCATCCCAAAGGTATTGGATGGTAGTCCATCACTCCAGAGAATGCAGTTCTACTGCTGTACTGCTTTAAACTCCTCTGGCTGATGCTTGGCACTAGGGGTGGTGACCTTGGGCTCATGAGCCGCCACTCCAGAGCATCCCATTCTAGTGCCAACGGAGATTATGCAAGCTGTGTATGCACAACAACTGCCTCCTGTCAGTAGGACTTAAAACACTAGATGAGTAGGTGTCTACATACTTTTGCACATGTAGTGTTTTAATATCATGGCGATAAGGTATATTGTTCATATCGTGCAGCCCTAGAAGTGAGACGAATGCAATACAGGTCTACATGTAATTACTGGTGAACGCTCTTCAGCCGAGGCTCCACTTTGTAACAAGCACTCAACAAGCATCTATGATAATCAGAACTGACACTGACTATACAAGCTACAGGACAGCGCTGGCTGCTCATATCAGTACCCGTGTAGGAAGTCTGATAGGGAGAACACTAAATGACGCCACAGAAATAAGGCCGGGCTCATTCACTGTCTTTTTGACTGACGAGGGCTTTGAAGAACACCCCGACCACAATAATGTACTGTATGAGAACGTTCGAAAACATGACTTATCTGCTGGCTCGGAGCCCAGTGTTTGGGCAGAGACACAGCCAGCCTCACTGCTATATTGATGCCTACCACAGAACATGTGGGTGGACTGTTTGTTGGCGCTGAGGTGCTATTGTCGTGTCGAGCGCATCGGCCCGCTTGCACGCTCACGTGCTCAGGGGCAATTAGCCGCTGTGGAGGAAACGAGAGGAATGTTTCTTGTTATTTAGTGCGCCGAGTCGTACAAGTAGCTGAAATACATGCTGAAATATCAATAGAACTGACTGAAGAAAAACAAGATACGGTCTTACAAACACAACAGAACATATGCACACAGATACTACCATGACGTACCGCAGTGGGCGTCTGTGGGGATGCTTAGAGATGGCTGTTGTCTGAGGCTTAAAAAAAACCTGTTGTTCAGCATGCAGCTAACTGATTACAGCACACGACAAAACACTCTGCAGCTGCGATACCGTGCAATTAAGAGCGGGACTGTAATTGAATGTAATGCTCCAAAAGATGTTGCTCAGTCAGCCCCTGACCGGAGAGATGACCAGAAATAATCTGAAGTCAGGGTGGGCGATACTGAAAAATCTGAATATCACAATACATCTTGACTGTTTTTATTATATATAATGTACTGTTTTTGGGTCCCTGTGCTTGAGTGGGTCTCCTCTGGGTACCCACAGTCCAAACACATGCATGTTAGGCTGATTGGTCACTCTAAACCGCACGTTAGTGAGAGAGTGTGCGTGAGTGTGTGTTGGCCATTCTATGGCCTGGCGACCTGTTATTGGTGTACCAAGACTTCACCCGATGACACTGTGAATGGCTCCAGCATCCCCGTTACCCAGACTAGCAGGACAAAGTCAAGTCAAGTTTATTTGTGTAGCGCTTTTTACAACAATGTTGTCTGAAAGCAGCTTTACAGAGTTTTGAAAACAGACAGTTACAACATATGAGCAAGCCAGAGGCAACAGTGGCAAGAACACCTCCCTCAGACTGGAGGAAGAAACCTTGGGAGGAACCAAGACTCACAAGGGGAGACCCATCCTCCTCTGGTCAAACAGTATTTACAGTTTAATAAACTAAACACCAAAGAAAAGAGTCTCTGTTTAAAGTCTGGATAGCGAAGCTTTAGAAGCTGCAGAGGTAGAGGCAGTCTCTGACTGAGGCAGTCTCTGACTGAGGCAGTCTCTGACTAAGTCTTTATGTAAAGTGGGCGTGAGCTGAAACAGTCCCATCCTATCTCAATGCTGGTGAATCTGGATGGCACAGTGATGTAACTGAGGGTGTAGCAGTAGACACAGATGGACAGTAGCCCTGATGGTCAGTCCTCCAACAGCGTTCAACAGACAGGAGGACAGTCATTACCTTAGAAGATAATGGATGGATGGGGATTTTTTGGGAGCAGTGATGTATTAAGACTAAGGAAAATACACCAACAAAAAAAAAAAACTGGCATGACGTCTAATCAGCTATTTGTTAATATGCAGTACAGCATGAAGTGTTTGTCCAAAGGAACCTGACCATGTCACGCTTGGCTTGGTTCACAAACGTGTCAGGGACGGGTCATGTTGAAATTTCATGTGCCAGTACTTGCAGCCCTGCTAGCCCACCTTCGATGAAGCCCACACATGAGAAAATTCAGAGAAGTACTTTTTAATACCGCTTGTTTTATCACAGCATATTATTAGATCATCGCTGTCCAAAGTAAAACATGCATCTCATATCTTTTTATTTTTCCACTACTTTTGAATGGAGCAGCTGTCGTTTACATTGTGTGATTTAAATTTCATGATTAATGGACCAATAGAAATCCTCCACTTGGAAAAAAAATTCTGGTTCCACTGACTTACATTCAAAGTAAAGAATGTTTTTTGTATCTCCTGTAAAGCTGCAATTTTGGAGATATGTTTTTTTATTGGACAGTGACGATTATTTATGCAAATAATGCCATTATTAACACTACATGGTAACTGGCACTATCCTCTCAGGTTTTATTGCAGCCCTTTTACTCTTTCGTGGTGATTCTATGAAAATTTAGTTTCAGACTGATGATGTGGCTCAGGTTGGGCTTGGACACTGTGTGTTGGGTTGGGTTGGGCGCAGATTGAAATTTCTTGGGATGTATTCTGATTTGGATGACATTTTCAGGTTTGAGTAAAGCTCTACTGTGTAGCAGGGCTGTGAAACTGTTTGGGGTTTTCTGTTAACAACAAAAACCAAATAGGAAATCTTTCTTAGCCAACAGACAAATAACATTATTAACCAGTAACCAGGATATCCAACATTTCTGTTCTGGAACAGCTATCATGATGGATGAGGAACAAACAGGCTGTATTTTTAAAGATAATTATATTGTTGTGTTGTGGGTAATTAAAATGGTGGCAATGTTTACAATCGTATCATTCAATAACTGCTTAGCACAGCAGCCTTTTTTGAGTTTGAGGACAAAAGATACGCCTTTGGGACCTGTGAAAAACAAATCCCAGTACCCTGATAGAGTAGAGGGTGGTGTTTTCTGCCCACTCCCAAAACCAAACACACACAAATGAAAAGTAGGCTTCTGCACAGCCCAGACCTTAACAAGAACCTTATTAATTGCTTTCACAAACTCCCAAATTTATTTGGATCAGCAGCATCTTGCATGTTCTTGTTCATTGCATTATTTTCCACAGACTGAGGACGAGCTACCTTAGCAGCCTCAGCCTTTTTTTATTATTATTTTTTTTTTTTTACCTTTGTCACTACACAATACCAAGTTAAGTTTGGTCTGATAAACCTAATTAAGTTAAACTATGCCTTAGACAGATAACCAGGCCTGCTTACAATGAACCTCCATAAAATAATTCTACAATAATTATCCTCTAGATTTTGGGCCAGATTACTGATTTACAAACAGCAAAAATTCTAAGGCTTATATCTCTGTGTCCAAATACAACTGCTGCTTGTCAAACTCTGGAATAAAAGTTCAGCTGACCTGTAACTCTGTGGAGAATATTATTTGCTTTTAAGTTGAGTCAAACAAGATAACGCTGGCTTATAAGGACTTTAGTAGGAAACGTCGAGCTCTTCAGTTCACTAGTCTTGTCTTCACCTGTACTGTGGAAGTGTTTGTGATTATGTGTGAGTTTGTGTTTATAAATAGGCTGAAATCACACAGTGTAAAGCTGGTCGAATGGAATCTGCCAAGGCGGAATGCTTAAACTGACCGACAGCTTTATGTCCGACCACCACAGGGCCAGCAACACTTCTCTGTGTGAGCAGATCCGGCTTCACTGCCAGTCTGAGTCATCTGATCAGTGGTGCGGCAGCACATTTGGCTTACGTCACATGGATATTGGTATGTTGGCATCGCTGCGTATGCATGAGTGCTGGTAAATGTGCGTGATGTGTAAAAAGAATGATGAGGTTTTTCATTTTATTCTCAATATTTAGGAGCATTTTGTTGGGGTTGGAACACAAGAACTGAAGTTTTACAATAACAACATGACCGTGTTCATCATTATGGTGATAAATTGTGTTATAATGTGCTTTTCTGAGGATACAACTGTCAATATTTGAAACATGCATGTGTGGTTTAAAAGAGCATAGTCCTGTTTCACAGGAATTTATGGAGCATGATATGTTGAATACAACCCACTGCACATATATACAGCTTTAGAAAAACACAGCATTCGCTCGTCTACTTTCACACACACATATAAACTTGAGTGACATCCCATTCTTAATCCATAATATGGGTTTAATATGATGTCGGCCCACAGCAGATATTACAGTTCCAACTCTTCTGAGAAGGCTTTCCACGTGGTTTAGGAGGGTGTTTATTGGAGTGTTTTTACTGTTCTTCCAGAAGTGCATTTGCTTGGTTTTATACACCTGTGGCCATGAAAGTGACTGGAGCACCTGATTTCAATGATTTGAACAGGCAGGTGAATACTTTTGGCACAATATAGTGTGCATACTGCAAAAAACATACTGTGACATACTGAAAAATGCATACTATGTAAAATACATACTGTGTGTCATAAAAAATGACTCACTCTGTTGCCCTGTTGTCCATGGCTATGTTTAAAATATTGGGTCTTGTTATTTTCTGAAGCCTGCTATTGAGTTTACACAGTTACTACACACTGTTTGTGGTGTTAAAGCTCTCTAACTGCTTGTTTTACGGTTTTGTTCACATTAAACACTCTGGTTAAATTGGGTGCAGTGGTGGCACAGCTCTCAGCGAGACTGGTAATAAACTACATCCCCAGGTTTAATCTCCGCTGATAATATCCTGCTGCTGGCAGTGTGCTTTAACAAGGCACTTAACTCTGAGATGCTCCAGGGAGGCAGTCCTTGCAAATCGCATCTGTGCGCTGCTTTAGGCAAAGAGCTTTAGCTGAATGATAAAATAATAATAATAATAATAATAATAATAATAACAATAACAACAACAAATACTAAAGTTTAAAATGTATTCCAATCTGTCTGCAGGTTCATGGGTGGTAAAGGCCTCATTCAAAACATTTCAGCAGAGTGGGTATTTCATGGGTCAAAGACCTGAGGGCAGTGAGAGACTGTGTGAATAATGTCGTCCATCTTTTTGACATTTTTGAATTAATCTGCTTTATAAGTGTATTTTTCATTTTTCCTGCTATCCTGTTTTAAGCTGTGCTTGAAGAACCTATCAGAAACGCCTGCACAGTCTGAGGTGTAAAAGACTATTTCTTCACCTCACTGCAAGGGAGGTTTCCTGTTTCTTCCCATGAGGCCTGCTTAGGTACTGAAGAGAAACATCACAAAGCAGTCTGCATCACTGCTACAACTGAACTTCAGTCGTATACTTTGGCAATCACACTGTGATAGTGGGTTTCAGTGTCAGGGTTGGACAGATAATGACCCATAATGTGGTAATTAACAGAAGTTTATGCCAATTACTGACAGAACAGTTACTTGCTGAAAATGTGCTTACTGTTTGATTAAAATTAATGTTTGTGTGAAGCTCTTTTTGGTCCAAGACAAAAACCCAACCAAAATAAAATAGGCCAGGTTTACAAGTCTTTTGTCATGTGACCAGTATCAGCTCAATGCAAACTTAAAAGTCATCCTGCGATACTGTAATAAACAATATTTTAAGAAACGAGTGTCAAGCAAGCAAGCAAGCATGGAAAATATCAACACTATCTACATTTATAATACACCTACTGACCAATTTGTATAATTGACCAATTTGAATAATGTGGAGTAACGAGCACACACAGCTTTCTGATATTCTACCATGCTGCTGATGTTTTAACACATTTTAGGTGTTTATTTTTATTTTTATATTTTTTAAATTTATTTAAAAATGCCTGATGTCCTTGACGTCGTGCCAAAATGTCATTATTTCCACGATGAATAGACCAATACACTTTAGGGATGTGTATTGGCAAGAACCTGGCGATACAATACATATCGTGATAAGCGGTCACGATTCAAAATATCACGATACACTGCAACAATGCAAGCAAAGTGATATACTGCAATTTTTAAAATCCTACTATTAAAACACACCACTATATGAACAGGTTTGCCAAAGATTACAATAGCATTGCGTCCTTATGCTGCTTGTTAATGTTGGAGCGGAGCTGAAAATGGATTACAACACTGCCATCTAGTGGTCAGAGGCTTAAACACAACACACACTGATTCATTGTCTGCCAGGAATCAGTGTATTAATACTGTGTTTTTGAGAATCGATACAGTATCACCAAACATAATATCCTGGTATTCGATATTTTCATATTTTCTTACACCCCTAATACATTAAGAGTTTTGCCATGTTCCAAATTTAGGAATGCCTTTAAGAACATCTTGTGTAAAGTTAAGAAAAATATATATGGGGAAACCTTTATAAAAAATTATCTCCCTAATCATTAAAATGCTACGTGGTTCTAATGCTAAAAATGAGTGTGTCCATTAGACCGTCTCTTACTATAAGCGAGGGCAGCAGGAGAACAGATCGACCATGATTAGCTTTACAGAGAAATATAACATTCATTTTTTCACAAGCTTTTAAATACAGTAAAATGAATAAACCCTAAAAGATCATCTTTGCTGGAGAACAATAAATACATAAAATAACATTCGAAATATATCATTTTAAACAAACAATTTTAAACAAATACCTGTCAATACAGATATGTTTAGGATAAAATCATGCAGCAATACTTCAAACATAATATGTTACATCTGGTGTTTGCTGAACCAGAAATAGAAGGCTGGCCAATGAAAGACTATGAAAAAGGAAAAACCAAAAATGACTAAATTGCCAATTACTAAATGCAACCGCTCATAAAACTGTTGCAGAGAAAATACAAATCCATTACATGTGGGTCAGTGACTGTAAAACCTATAAAAATCCTGCACTACCATGTACAACCTTTAACCAGCAATGTGTAAATGAATGTGTAGGATGGCAGCCAAGCCAATCCAACTGCAGCGTACAATGGGGTGAACAAATAAGTAGAGGTCAGTCCACTGCGGCTGCTGCTGCTGCTGCTGGCTTGCACAAACAGTGCTGCCTACTTAAAATACCTCACTGCATGAGCCGCAGCTACAAGCACCCAAGCAGTAAGTTATAGGGATGCATGTGTTACCTGCTGGTAGCGCTTTACATGGATATCACAGAATCTAATCAACAGTGCATCCAGCTCATACGTTTTTTCAGTGCCTGTGCTGATACATGACAGCATACTGGGTCTTTATTTACATCCTCACATAAAGCAAAAGACGAGCGACAGAGTAGCTACATTACAAGCATATGTGCATCGTGCCAGACAAGCTTCGCTGTGCTAAATATACGGGCAAATCAATCGTGATGTGAAGGCTGCCAGTCGTACCACACATAACACAGTTCTGAGCAAAACCTTTTCTGCACTCGTATAGCTCTACTGAACTATATGCACTCATACAGCCATATCTGACAGATAAACCCTAGACTGTGTAGTGTGTACGTATAATCTAATAGTTAGTGTAGTACGTCATAGTGTCTGTTATTCAAGTTATCAATTTTCAGAATTTAGTATTTTATGTTCTTCACCTACAAAGTTCAGTCTTAGAAGTTGGTTGCAAACATTCCTTAAATGTTAAGCTCAAGACTCCAGGGTGATTAGACCACTATTCCTATAACCCAGCAGCTTCTTTGTGTGATAAGCAAATGTTTTTGTGTATCTCCTCTTCTCAGTGAAGCCTTCTTGACAGCTACACATTCTTTCAGACCCATAGTGTTCAGTTGCCTTTCACAAACAAGACCTGTGGAGTTTTTTTTTTTTGGGGGGGGGGGGGGGGGGGGGGGCTTAATTTTTCCTATCAAGCCTTAATGGAGACAGTTCTGGTGGTCTACCAGGTCTTGCACGGTTGTTGGGAGTCACATTTTAACTACTTATTTAAACTTCAGTTTTGGAAACTAATTATTTTCCTGGTCCATCCTTATTTTTAACGTCATCAGAAACAACCCCTGAATTAACGTTGGTCTTTAATATTTGAAACAATACTTTGTTTAAGAAGATAAAAGCAGAAAACATTATTTTCTACACAGACTTCAGTATTCAGAAAGCACAGCTTCATAAACATAACAAACGCAACCCTAAACATACCATAATATTCAGAATTTGATCAACCCTACCCATCTCTACTCTACAAGAGAAGCAGACGAAAACATCTGCAGATAAAGGCTAAAGCCTTGGTGAGTGTTAAAGGTGGATGTGAGGCATCAGAGGATTCTCAGTGCTCGCTGTTCAGAGGATTGTAAGGCAGTCAGTAACCTCTGGAACTCAGAGGTCTTGTGTCCTTCAAATCAAAAAGGCTTTTTAAGCGGTTTGAACGATGCGTGTTGAAGATGCGACCCAGAGGGCCGAGGCGAGCGTGTATTCTACTCTGGATATATCAGTTATGACGCAGATTAAAGTCTGAGCCATGAAGTCTCTCCTGAAGGCTGTCAACATGTCACCCGATTGGAAGCAACGAAGGATTTAACCTACAGTGACTATTCCACCAATTCGTCAAGTTAACAAGAGTATCAATATTTTAGTGCCTCGCTAGCTGGCTCTGTTTAATGAAACACCGATATTTCTTTCACTGTCTCCACTTCTTTCAATGCCTCCATAAGAAAAATATCCTTCAGCATCTCAAGCAGACCTTCGAGGATGACCTCTACACGCAGTCAATAATGCTGCTGCCTAAAGAAATGCGTGGTAGGAGTAGGCGATCAAAGAGAATGTATATTTTAAGACACTGGCCCGAGGTTTAAGCATGGAAACAGTGTAAAAGCAATTGGTATGACGTGGACGCAGAGTGATTCCTAGGTCTTGAGGTGTGGGATGAAGAGGATCCATTCCAGACCATTCTGCAGAGAAACACTGCCACAGTTAAACTCGTAATGTGATGCTAATACTCTGGTGGATATCACACATGGGGCTGAACACAATTCTACTGAAAGTGCACTCCTGGTGATATTCCTCTAGTGACCATTCCTTCCATCTTTGTGCTATGAAGAAGTAGGCATCTAAAGATAGCTACTGTTGTATCATTCAGTGACATATCAACTGACCTCAGCGTGACCACATCACTTATAGACAGCCGCCTCCACACCTGCTTCTTCACCTATACACTCCTCATCTGAGCATGGTCCTCAGGACACAAGGTGTGTATTTCAGAGGAAGAACCAAAAGGCCAAGTCTCCAAGTCTCAGTCCATTTAACTGCTGCATTCTGGGATTTATGTAAGTATACATTACAGAGCATTATATCCTTCACAGTATGTACTGAATAACTTTCACTTAAGGTTTTTTTTGTCTATAATAAGTGAAATGCACGCTTGACTGGACTCAGGTCAGGTGACTGACTTGGTCATGGGGGAACATCCCTCCTCTCTGCCCTGGGTTGCATTCGCAGTATGCTTCAGGTCACTGTCCATCTGCACTGTGAGGCGCCGTTGAGGTATTCGGCTGAAGCTAAGCAAACTGATCCATCCACAAGATGTTGTTCCAGAACTGTACAAGTAGTTTTACTTTACATCTTGTGTTGAACCCTCAGCCTTGGCTCTGGTTTGACTTTGACTTTGACACAGATAGCCCGACCCCCTGGAAGGCATCTTGATTTGGCCAGCTGTTGTGAAGGATTTTTGTTTTGTTTGTTTTGTTATTGGGAAATGAAAGAACTGTTCTGTCATCCACAGTCTTCTATCGCCTTCTAGGCCTTTGTGTTTCTGAGCTGACCAGTGTGTTCTTCCTTTTGAAGAATGTACCAAATAGTTGTTTGGGAACATCTAATGTTTTCCTCTGCAACTGATGGATTTGTTTTGACTTTCTAGGCTTGATGCACCGCCAGTGAAGCTCTTTATTTTCAGCAACAGATTCCAAATAAAAATGCCACATTTGAAATCAACTCTTATCTGCTTACTGGTAAGTGAAACAGTGAACTAGTGAGGTTAAAGGATGCACCTGGCCATGAAACAGCTGAAAAGCCAACTGTCCAATTATTTCTGAGCCCCTTAAATGGGGAGCTATGTAAGCTTATATTCACTATTTAATTTTGTGTTGTGCTGAAAAGCTAAAGTAACAATAACTCTGTTTATTATTATTTACAATTATTTTAATGATTAAACAATTACACCAAGATTGGACAAAAAAAAAATCTCCATGTGTTTTGGAGGTCCCTCAGTTGATCTATGCTTTTAACTATCTGCATTCATTTCCGGTCAGTGGGTGGAACGGTCACTAGCGGGCCGGCACAGCGAGGGCCAGGCATACACTATAGAATTTTGTAAATCTTTGGTGAGAACTTACATAGCATATTTGAATCGTACGCCATTGCACGGACAAACCCGGTAATATTTGTGACTTTGAAAACTCAGTTAAAGAGGCTGCTCAAAGTGAAGGACAAGAGACTGAACTAGTGCTGGGCTTTATGACCAAAATTCTATATCATGGTATTTCCAAAATTCTATCGGTTTCACAGTATTGGAGGGTTTTTTCATGCATGACGTGTTAACTGCATTGATTGCAAGAAGAATTACTGCTCAGATAAGGTTCCATTGTGGGCTTGACCACAAATGGGCAGTCATTGAGAGGTGGGAGACTGTAGTTACCTCTGCTTGTGATCTTGGGGATCGCCATTTCGCGAAAGTATTTCCGACTTAGCCCAGAATCCGTCTTTCTCAACTCATCAGAACCGGGTTTTAAGCTACATGAACTTCTGGAGTTGGTTATCTGGATCCAGCGCTTGCTTTTTCTGTTGTAGGGAGTACCTTCAGCCAACGCTTCAACAAGCGACATCTGACTCGTCCGTTCTTTAGCTTTGTCAGTTGTAGCGGATGGTGTGGACGCTGATTTTAGTTTTATGCATTCTTGGTACTCCATAGCATGTTTGCGGTTGCGGTGGTGCAGCAAACAGCCCGTGTTACCACCTTCTGCAACAACTTTAGCTCGACAGCATTCACAGTAAGTGACTGTTTGGTCCACGTCCGACCTCTAAACCAGAAGCACCTCCAGACGACAGACGCGGCTCGTTTTTTTTAACAAGGTCTTCTGGGTCATCATCTTCTACTTTAATGTCTGGTACACTTCCCCCTGTCCATGCTCAACAACTTCAGCAATACTTGCCATGCGTGTTTAGTGGTGCACCAATGAAAAATGTCCTCTGTGAAACAATTAACCACCATGCTGCCTTCTGGACATGTTTAAGCTATTTAAATTGGTGTGGCTAGTACAAGAAAAATTCATATCATAAAAATAAAAAACGGTTTTCGGTGAAAACCAGTTTACCACCCAGCACTAAACCTGAACTTGTTAGAATGTTAGAAATTCATTGGCTTTCTAGTACTGCTCAATCAAAGCCCACCTCATACTGCATGTTAGTCAACAGCTGATGAAGTTGAAATTAATAGTTAGTTACAGCCAAATCAGCCATAAAACTCTATTTTAGCATAAAAGATGCCAGTTATATACAAATAACTTTAATTTAAGAAATTCAGTAATTAAGTTATTTCATATAATCATCTTAGAGAAATCTGGATTTTGCTTCTCCACTGTAGTTGCACCTCCTCCTTATGGTTAGAAATGCTCAGAATAACAAACATGGTTTCTGTTAAGTGATCTCCTTCTCTAAACAGCTGTCAAAAGGGTCTGGTCAAAATAGAAACATCATTACTGTGATGGCAGCGATTGGTGTCTGATTACAAAGAAGCATGGGAGTCACTCATGTCCCCGCTGTCTCAAAAGGTCAGCCTTTGCCGTTCACGCTGTTCATGGAAACAGAGACAAAGAATTGTTGGCCGCAGTTAGGAGCTGACAGAAGACCTTCTCTCAAGGAAAGTCAGTCACTGCAAACCATGTAGATTTAAGCTCTTATTAATGCACTACTGCTAATGCTTTCAGAGCACGCTCGCTTCCATAGGTTCAGAAAACCCTCAGATGGCAGATGGTTCATCACAAGTCATAGCCGCCACAACACAACTGTGCATATTAAAGCTGAATGGACCCTGGAGGACTGACCAGGCAAATGTTTGTCTTGGTATTCCGCGGTTATGTTCTCCGCAGGGAGGATGTGCTTTATCACTCTGGTGGATGATGACTGCGGGGGGGTTAAATCCATAACGGAGGCCAAAGCTCAGACTGCCACCAATCAAACACACTAATGACTAAACACACTGGTGCCCAGAAGCTACGTTCATGCGGCTGGATTTACACAACTGAAGTCTTAACAACGACCTGCGTCCCCAAAAAAGAAAGACATGAAAAGATCTTCGGTGACTGTAGGCAGTGGCGTTATATGGGGTTCTCGGGTGTCTACTAATGAGACACTGACCCCTATTGCAGTTGATCAATAACTAGGAATGCATCAAAGTTACAGCCAAAACATTTCAATTGAAAATGATTAAAAACTTGGTACATTTTTTGGCCAACAGTGAAAAACAGCTGAACATTTGAGAGAAAAGTAAAAAAGATAAAACAGGAAAACAAGAAATCTAAAGACTTTACAAATAAATTGAAACAAAAATGAGAAACTGTGTTTGCTTTCCTGCCTGGTCAGTAGTAGCTACATAGTGTTTGTCACAGCTTCTCATAATCTATGTTCATACTGAATGCTCCACAGTGCACTAACTATAGTTTTATAACATGCCATAAAAGAGTACGCTTCTTAAGCCCTATTCGAGTTTTACCAGAGGAGGTCAGGTACTGTAATATGTGCGCGATTTGACTGACCGATTCATACAGGATAATAGCTAAACAGGATAAATAGCTCATACCGTAACATCCTGCAAATGTTTACATCAGCATTAAGAGACAGGTGGCAGTGCAGTGTGCAGCTAACCGGCTGATACACTAGCATCAGGCTACTAAAGCGGGTCAATCGAGCGAATACTGTTATCACCAAAGATGTTGTGCATTTCAGCTTCTCTTCTCTTGAAGTGAAGAACTGAAGAACTGGACCAAATCAAGCTCCACTTTAAAGGACAGTCTCATCACACTAAAATAAAGAGAGGCACTGTTTTACAGGTCTGAGGTCAGTTCACAATTCCTTATTTGGTGCAGCAGATAAATCAGAAAAATTTGAACAAGAAATGGGCCAATAGGAAGCCAACTTCAGCCTTGGCTCTTTTTTATGTATTATTATTTAGTTATTACTGAGGTGTCGGTTTGAGCAAGACTGCTATTACTGAAGAAGTTCTGAGTTCCACACATTCACTCCACAATTATCACTTGATTCATGAAACTACAGACATGGCAGACTCATGAAACTACAGACATGGCAGACTCATGAAACTACAGACATGGCAGACTCATGAAACTACAGACATGGCAGACTCATGAAACTACAGACATGGCAGACTCATGAAACTACAGACATGGTAGACTCATGAAACTACAGACATGGTAGACTCATGAAACTACAGACATGGCAGACTCATGAAACTACAGACATGGCAGACTCATGAAACTACAGACATGGCAGACTCATGAAACTACAGAC
Organism: Megaleporinus macrocephalus; assembly: GCA_021613375.1. Classification (NCBI taxonomy): domain Eukaryota; kingdom Metazoa; phylum Chordata; class Actinopteri; order Characiformes; family Anostomidae; genus Megaleporinus; species Megaleporinus macrocephalus. Next base: position 28,925,985 of record CM038720.1, on the reverse strand, counting down.
ATGGTAGACTCATGAAACTACAGACATGGTAGACTCATGAAACTACAGATATGGCAGACTCATGAAACTACAGATATGGCAGACTAATACTCATACAGATCGTCAGTAATCACTCAAATTACAGTAGGTCCTTATGTAAAAGAAATTTCACTCAAATAGAGCTTTAATAGGCCTTTAAATACACTTATCAGATGCTACAGTGTGTCGGCTTTTGTGTCTTGAATTTATATTTAGTCTGGTTTAATTCTGGTACATTACTTCCGAATATCAGCTGACACTGACTAAAAATGTTGCTGATAATGCCATTAATTATTATTATTATTTCAGTCAAGATATCACCAGAATGGTAAATCTAACCACACAAAACAACTGTTTAAATAAAAGCATGCAAAGACATCCACACTTTGAAAAATAAGAATGTAGAAATCATCTTTACTATGAAAAGAACTGATAACAGAAACCACATAGAATTCTTTATTTACTTAAAGCACAAGCACATCTATTTAAGTGTGAAATTCTAATAAAAAAAAAACCCATACAATTACATCAACCAATATTATTAGTCATCAGAACACTTTAACCTTAAATATATCAGTCGGGTCCTACTACTAACCCAGAGTCTATTGTAATAGACTACAGATACAGAATACAACCTGTGTTCGGAATGTATGTAGAATATAACAACCATGTCCACAGACACGCCAGAAGCCATACAGGGTACAATGGAACGTGTATATGGTATATATAATGACATATTCTAATTAAATAATTCTTCTTTTAAATACACAATAAATAATTGAGCAAAACAAGCCTTTTAGGATAAGATCATTTGAAAATAGATAATTATTTTGTTATGGCTAAAAAAAAGACATTACTGATTATATTTTGCTATAATTGATTCCAAAACGGAAGCAGTTGTATCACAATGCAATGCATCATGACACACTGATAAATTTGTACACATCTATTGTGTAGTGCTACTTTATAAAAAAGGCTCTCTTATAAGGCTGGGTGTTTTTGTTGGTGCACACATACAATTCCATTTGTTGCCACAAATACAACTTGCTGAGATATCATGAAAGTTATTTTAAGTAGCTGCACTATTATCAAGCAAGCAGGGAAAGCGTAATGAGCTCAGTTGCGACATCAGCACAAAAACACCACTCGAACTCCAGTACACTCCTAATCCCAGTAGGGACATTCACTTATCACCTGAAACTAACACATTCACACAGGTGTAAGACAAAATGCACAACACCACATAACACTGCTTGCAGTCAAACTCACAAACATTTACTGCACCAGCATGTATTTATCAGATCTATCACATTAGCAGTGACAACATATCAACACTAACAGATATCACTGCTTTTGTAGCACTAATTAAAAGATGTATACTGCTGTAGGTGTAGTGTGGGTTACTGCATGACTATTCCTTCAGCTTCCAGCACTGACCTTGTGCATGTTACACACGCACAGGCACCTAGCGGCAACATTAATCTTTCACGAGATGGCAGGAACAGCAGGATTATAGAGGGATGAGGTGCCCTATCTGGGGTCGGGTGATATTCAGTTTTTAGATTCACCAAGTTTTTTTGTCATAAAGGGGATTTTCACCAACATCGCCTGCAGAATAGCATGTATGCAGATGTAAGTAAGGTGGTTTGATGTAAAATGATAAGAACTAAAAGTCCAACTAGAAGTTCATGCCTCAATAAAGCCCCCTCAGAGAGTTATCACAGGATATGTGAACTATGGTTCCCATCACCACCACTGTAAAGAAACCTCTCGTTATGTTTGAACGGCTCTGTGTTCATCGCAACCACTGAATTACCCAGCTTAATTTTTTTTTCACTGAATTTATTCCATGTTTATAAGAGTAGTATGAGCTAGTATGTAAACCCTGTGGCAATTTCAAAATGTACCACTCTTCAGCTCATATAGTCAATTTATGGAAATTGCAAAGCAGTTCTGCATTCATGTGATGTCACGAATACAAACGCATTTACATATAATCCACATATTCCACCCACAGCAAACTAGCTTTAACATGTTATATGGAGCAGTTCATTCCAGAGAGCTTTTCAAATTAGGCACAACAGACAGCAGCCCATATACCAGCCTTGAGTCGCAAAACAACAGCCTGTTTAGTTTTAATTCAGCGGTACAGACAGCTCTGAAAATGGTGGGGTAAAAATATATTATGAATGTTTGACACATAAAACCATGGAAACATCAGAAGTGTACTTAAAGAAATAAAAGACTATTTTCTTGTGATCAGCGATATTTAAAAAATATTTTCTAACAGAGACACTCTTCATAACTCAGTAGTAAACAGTGGCACAGCTGGCTCACTGAAGGCCAAACTGCAGGAAAACAAATTTTGTACAGTTAACTAATAAAGCAGCCAAGTATGAACTTCAAATTAAGCTTTCTGGGTAATAAATCAAGGAGGACACAGAGTGTCACAGATGCAAAACACCAATCTTCCACAGCACTCTTGGTACTCTGCCAATGTTCATCTCCACAAGACAGCTCAAGGACACATGAAGGCTGCTCTGGTGTTGTAACAGAAGTTCCTGCTGTCTACTTACTTTGGGCATATAATGGCTTACGGTGCCCTGCTTACTTTCAATCAGGAAGCTTTACCACACAATACAAACTATCTCTAAGTCTTAGATATAGATATAGAATATAAAAAGATATAGATATAGATAGGCCTAGCGGCAACCTGCACAAAGCAAAGTCCTGTATGTAAAACCTGGTGTGGTCTACATGTATGTGGCAGAGAACCGGCTGGCTTGCAGACTGCAGCAGCAGATATACGTATCTGTTTAGCCAAAGGCCAGATGATACTCCACATTGCACTGGGACAATACGTTTGCAATAAAGTTGAACTCTTGAAGCGGAATATACTTAAAAAGACTAAGCTGATCACCCAACCTCCACCCTATTAACTACAGTGTAGTGTAGGGTACACTGCTGACCCTCATGCTATTGACTGGGGTTTAATTCCCTACCTTGGCAACTAATCTACATTACACCAATAACAACAACCTTGGGCAAGACTTCTAACCCTACCTTCACCTACCTGTGTAAATGGGTGTGACCTAGTGAGCTCCCTACATAGGCAGCATTTTACATCATAATACTCGCGCTACCGACATGTAGGCTGTTCCAATTCATAGATACCTTAAACATGTTGTCTTGTTTGCCCTGATTTTAAGGAAGCATCAAAGGCTTCCTCAGCTGCTAAGGCAATCCCATGATGCAATGCAGGCAAATCTACAAGGAATAAAGTTGTTTTAAAAGTTATTAAAGAGTTATTTTGATTCTCTCTGGAGTTTTAATATGTTTCTTGTCATATAATCACACAAAACAGTATTTTATTATCAACTCTGTAATGAGTCGTTGACCATTTTGCAGTTTTATACTCGAGCCATTAGCATTTATGCTAGCGGATTTAGCAACCAGCTTAAACACCGGTCGTGAGCTGCAGTGGGCGGGAACAAGCTGTGACGCAGTCTCTCTCTAACTAGAGCGTCTCAGTAATCTGTTTTATGAGGAGAGATGAGGAGAGAACGCTGCTACTTAAACAGCTGCTACCTAGACAGCCTACTTACACACTCACTAGGGTTTGAGACACACCTAATAAGTCACTCTAGATAAGAGCATCTGCCAAATGTTGGTAATGTAAAAAGACAAAAGTACATATAACTTACAAAAACAAGAGTGAAGGCAAAAAAGCCCCTAAAACAAGCACTGAACTGAAAATGGGGACATTTAAGGCTTTACAGATCATCATGAAGGAACATATCTAGCAAAGGGTAATGTCTACCAATCATAGATTTTTAAAGATGAACTGGGCGTGACAAACCAGAATTATATTTACATCAAAGCAAAATGTATGGCCCCTTAAAATAAGGTCTGGGATTTCTGTCTAGCTCACCTGAAATAGATGTAAACACCCCTGAGGTAACGCTAACGTTGTGTACTTTACCATCACAGTCATTGTTTCTTTGCAATGTGCTGGAACCAACCGAAATAGCGTGACCATCCAATTGCATACATAGTCCATTTCATTTCTGTGCTTGGTAAACACAATTTGGGCCTAAAAACAGACTGATGTCTTCACAGAACATTTCAGACAGAAAAAGAAACCATGTCTGCTTCGGTTTTGACACGAAGGCTCAACTTCTTCTGGACCTGTGAAGTCATTTAAGGTCGGTGTTCCACTGAGTCTGGGAGAAAGCAGCCAAAGAAACAAGAGCTGAACAGAGCATCACCAAGGCTTCTGTCAAAGGGCTTCTCTAGACACTGTCTTCAAAAGCTGGTCACTGTGTGATAACATACATCAAAGAAAACACATTTAACTCTATTATACTTACAGCGCTCCTCTGGAAGGTCAAAGCTTTACTGTAAAAAAGAAGCAAACCTGCCTAATAGTGCCTAATCCACGATCTGATCATTCCTCACTCCTTTACTACGTGTCACTGGTTCCTTACTTCAGACCAGAGGTAGAATTTGTTGGTCACATGGCTTTTCATATCAGTACTGTTAGAAAGATTTTCCTTGTTCTCAAGATTTAAACAGTATTTAACAAACTTGCAAGGTTTGACTGTTTATGCATCGTACTTCTGCTATAAGTAGCTCCGCTGCAAGAAACTATGCATAATGAAATACGTCAGTAAGAGGAATTCCCTAGATCTGCTGCTGGGCTAAATAAGTGAAACTCCGCTGGCTCGGCTGTCTGCTCCCTTGGAGGAAACTGAAGAGACATAAAAGAGAAAGGAGTGGCAAGCTAACAGCTGGTTGAGCTCTCTCTCTCTCTCTCTCTCTCTCTCTCTCTCTCTCTCTCAAGCATGCTGAGGACACGCAGTCACAACGCATTAGCATCCTCCTGGTGTTTCATTCTCATTGTGGCAGGTGCAGCCCAGTTCCACACAAGTCTGCTTTGTCACGATATGAGATCAGCCAGCTCGTACTCTCCCATTCAATAAACGGAGCGGAGCGGAGCAGCTTAATTAATTTAAGAGCACATGTAGACTACAATGAGTTCGGATCTGCCCGCTTGGAGAGGAGTGGAGTACATGCAAAGATAAAAGAGGGTTAAAACGGACTAAGTGGAGTCAAACTCAAAAGCATTTTCAAATACGCACTTTCAAATTATTAATTTGTTCAGATCATTTTTCAGACCATGGGCGGGCTCCGACAGCGTGCTCAAAGAAAAAAGTTCTTTGGTGCAAAAGGAAATGACACATGATTTCAAAGTCTTGGATGACCCATTTTTTTTAACCATCAGGCTTAACTGGTGCTTTATTAAGATGAACCCGAAGACTTGTTTCTTTTGTAACGATTGACCTGCTTCACTGACAAAGCAGGAAATCAGATCATTAATATGTTTTAGGAAATCCAGTCTATAGTGAGTGGGAGGCATTATGGTTTGATCATTTCTCAGTATGATAAGCTGGTCAAGATGTATAGATAGTATTAAGTGACTGTTTAAAGGCACATCTATACTCATTTATACTAATTTATAATAATTTATACTCATTTATACTCACAGAAACACAAACTATTTGAAACGATGCAACCGTCACTGCACACATGCTTCCATACATCCTTTACACTGGCATGGATGCCAAGCTATTCATTCACTAGAGGGCAGTCTACAGACAAAAGGATGGAGAAGGAGAAGGAGGGTCATGATAATGTACCCACTATGAAATGAAAAGAGGTTATGTTGTAGACGCTGGTGGTCTGTGAGGCCATTAAATACTTGCAATTGGTATGGAGAATTCTTTTCACTTATATTACCAATTAATAATTAGCTGTGCCCTGATTGCCGGCTACACGGTCACTATGCTGGCGGTACTGTTCCATTTCGTTCGTATACGTAAGCTCTGAAAACAAAAGGAAAGCAGAGTTCCGACCGTTTCATCCACATCCATATTTAATGTCGAGTATAACTGAGCCTTAAAGCTGCAGAACAGAAACATAACACACCGTCAGAAACATTCCTGTTCCAAAGTTTAAGCTTTTAAATGGTTATTTAGTTTACATTATAGGCTGAGTGGAAGTTTAAGTGTTACCCCCACACATGCTGCCTTAACCAAAACGTCTGGCTCAAACTCTAAATGAACATTATGCTGATGAAGATACAACGACAATAGTCGATAATACTACTAAATACTGAAACCAAGTTGTGACTGAGTTCTCTTTGAATGCTCTTGCAACATGCTTGCAATCAGCAGATTGGCCAATTCAAACGAAGTTATTGTTTCATGTATTTTCAAATTCAATTCCAATTTCCTTGTACAATGATTTTACTATTGGCATTGTCATAAAGCAGCCTTGAAGAAATCTGGGTCAAGTCAATTACAGTGCAAGCCAAGGGTGACGGCGGCAAGAGAGCCAGAAACTTAAAAGGGGAATGCATCCTCCTCTGGATGACCACGGTCAGCAAAACAATAACAACAAAACAACATTATGACATAATGAATGGGGAGAGGACCATTAAATATTTAATAATGAATAATAACTGAGACTTATTGGAGTCTATTAGAGGTTATCTGAAATAAATGAGAATTAGAATTAAATTGGTTGACTGCCATGAGGAAGAAGCCTGTTCCAGTGCGTTTCAGGCTCAAATAGACTGTGAATAGACTGCATATTAAATTAAAATGGCATCTACATCTACAATTTGTGTGATAACTGGCATGAAAGAGATCATGAAAAAAGATTATATCACAACACAATAATCATACACACGACATACACACACAAAAACAACAACACAAGGTTCTGATACATCAGTGCTGGTAAAACTGCCTTTGTGTTAACAGAACATCAGAGCCAAAGAATCTGTCACCAATTTCCCTCAGATGCCAAACACAAAGCTCAAAAGGACAAAGTCATTCATCAAAATATCTCGAGTCCTGGCTGGTTGAACTCTCAGCAGAGAACGGCTGACAGCCACTCAAGGTCTAAATAATGCAACCTTGGCCTACCATCTACCCATAATGAGCCCGAGCTTCACCTGAGCTTATACTCTGCCCTTTCTGTCTCACAGCATATCACACTGTGTTCACTGTAATTTGGTTCACTAGAAAATAGATGAACAACGCTGGAAGTAGAAGTGGTTTGACTTGCTAGGTTTCAATCCAGTCAAAAAACTGAATTCAAGATAATAACTACAACGTCTCAGAAAACAACCTAAACAGAGCTGTTTATGTTCAGCTTGTGACTCTCTCGGTCACTAAAAGTTTAGAAATATGGACCAAAGCTTACAGAGAAAGGGACCACTGCTAATCTGTTGTAATCAAGTCTACTTGCCTCTAACAGACGCTCTAGACCGGGGGTCACTAATAGGCGGACCGCGGTCCGGATGCGGACCCAGACGTTGTCCAATGCGGACCCAAAATGATAAACTATTGAGAATAATTTTATTTTGACTGTGTTTATTTTAAGCGGCGGAGCTTTTCTTGTCATTGCGAAATACAGGCTTTACGGCTGAAGGTGCTCCTCAGCCAATCAGATCTGTGCACATTGGGGCGTGCAGCATGCACACGGGCGAGGTATGAAGTGAGGAGCAGCAGCCGGAGACTAAAGCGAGTCAGAAAGAATAACATAAAAACAGAAAAGTCCACACTGAAAACTGAGTGTTTAACAGGAACTGTTCTGTAATGGACCTGCTCGTCTAGTTCTGGAGAATACCGCTCTGTACAACCAACACGTTAATCTGTGAAGCTGAGTTAACAAGAAGATGCACCTTTTATTTATTTTCTCTATAAATAAACACTGTTAAGAACTTTTTTTCAAAATGTAGCCTTTGTTTTTACTTGAAGTGAGAAAAAAACATTTATTTAAAGATTTATAAATAACTTATTCTGTTCAGTATTTAAACAGTAAATTTACTGAAATATACTGAACGGTATTTGTAATAAGTTTGTATTTCAGTTGCTGATGGTATACAATGCTGATACTAGGCTACTTTAGTAAACAGGATCTGGCACTGAATCATAACACAAGTTAAAAATGATGATGGTCCGGACCTTGGCCTGAAGAAATCTCCTCTAACTGGACCTTAGTGAACTCTAATTAAATACCCCTGCTCTAGACCAAAAGAAACTAAAAAATCAATGGGTGTTTTTATTCTATTTTTTGTTTTTATCGGCAGGCTGTTACAAAAGGAATTTCACTTGTGTGTTTATCAGCATCTATATCAGTGGTATATCAGGGGACCTCTGTATCGACATGGAGGCTGAGGGTTACAAAACTCGGAATTCTGTCAGCACTATGAGGCTGAGGGTTGCAATGTTGTCGAATATGTTATGCAGAATATTATAGAAAATGACAAACAAGTTTAAGACTGTTTACACTTGATAGCTATATTTTACACAGTAAGATCACTGAGACACTGCAAACCTAACATCTTAGGAAATGACCAGTGCAAGGATCATATGCCTCTTTATTAACTAATGTCTGTTTACCTTCTTTCTTTGACATGTTTTCATTTCTTCATTAGTGAACTGATACCTGGTGTCTTCTGTCAAAAACAAATATTATATATTATTTATGTGGTTCACAATGTATCGCATTTCTTATTAGTGGTAAAAACGTTCATTTCTAGTGAGCAAACTCTTCTTTGTGGGATATTCCTCTTTTCTATTCAGTCTGCTGTATTTGTTTTGAGGCATCAAAATGAGCAATAAAACACAAGAATGGAAAGCTAGCTTCCATCTCCCTGACTGGATTGATGGTGCCCATTAAAGTGCCATCCCAAAATGGCACAATCTTTTTGACTTGATTTCAAAAGAGACATTTTTGCAACATCTTATTTAATTAAGAGGACACTGAAAGCGCCACTCTATTCTAATTAAAACCATAAGCCTGTGAGGCTTTCGAGCCCAGGGAGACCTACTGTGAGCAGGTAATGAAAAGCTTATGAAAGCAACAAGCCAATCCAATCTGGCAACGGCAGAGGCACCATGAGAGGCACAGTCAGGGCATTCCACTTAGTTGGAGGGCATCATCATATCTTCCACTTGGCCATGTCCAGAGCCAGACCAAGTTATTGCCATGCCGTAGTCCGCGCATTAAATTTGCCGCAAGGGTGAGGTGTGTTCATTTTATTAAAAGTGGGGGGGGGGCGGGGAGGGAAGATGCAGGGGGTTATTTAAGTCTGCTGAGAAGCGTTTCTTGGCAAACTCATTTCCTTTTTTCTCGGGGTAGCGGAGCTTATGCCCAATATGACTGTGTTCCGGTCTGCTGGTGCAAGAATAAGCTTTTGCAGCAACTAATGTGCCAGCACTGGACGTGTCAGAGTGACCACAAGAAAGGATTGTCTAGCAGGTGGGCCGCACGCTAACATTCAATGGTAGCACAAAAAAAAAAAAAAAAGGAACACACTGTTGAAATGAGTCTTGTTATTCTTGTCCTCTGAAGGGTGCGGTAGGGAGGGCAAAAAACATGCCATCTCCTTTTATATGGTTAAAAGAATACTCCAGCACTGCTGAACCTAATCTCTACCTCCATTTGTAACATCTGGTCGAGCACCTTGGAAAATAATTGGGTTCTATAAAAACTTCACTCCAACACGTTTGCCAACTCTGATGATCAAATGCAAAGGAATCAAAAGTATTCACATTCATTTCTCAGGTAGAAGTATACTAGAGTTTAAATATACTTCTATACAAGTAGAAGTATCAACTAAAGCTTTTTACTCCAGTAAAAGTGTAAAAGTACTGCTTTCAAAACTACTTAACGTATAAAAGTAAAAGTAATGTAAGGAAAAAAAATGCCATTAAGGACAAAGGCTTAGGCCGCACTGCGGGGATCTATAGTGCACTAGCCCACCTATCCAAAAAATCATTCTTCTAAAAGCCATAATGACTATAATGTTATATTAAAGTGTTAATGTTGGTAAATTTGGGATGCGCTAGGCTTCCTATTTCAGCCGTATATACGCCCATTGAAAATGAATGTAGTTTAGTACAATGTAAATCTATTAAAGAAGCTTATCTGTTACTACTGAACATTAACATGTGTTTCATGGAGCAGAAGATATGATGACTAGCTGCCTATAAGTATTCCCACAAACCTGATCAACTAATCTGACCATTAACACCACCTTACTGAGTTAATACAGCGTTTACAGCAGGACACGCTCTACACTGTACAGGGAAGTGTGCAGGACTAGGATTAAGAAAGGCTAAGCTAGCGTTAGCAGCGGTAAAGCTAGCTGACGGTGGTGCTGGAGAGCTGATGTCCAGCGCGGTGGTGATTTTCTCTAAACTCAAACTCTAAACTCTCTTTCTCTCCTGACACTGTCTAGATAACTTAGTTTTATCATGAGTAGCGACAGTTCACAGGCTCGTATGGTCTTCCCGGGTTCAGACCAAATTTGTGTAGGTGTGCGTTTGATTGACGGCTACTCGGCTTGTCCCGCCTCTCCATATGCGCTAATGTAGTTATGATTGGATGTTTTCTTAACTTTTTCTTTTCCCGCCTTTCACAAAACTAAATCAGTTCTGATTGGATGTCGTCCCTGCCAAACATGTTCGTCTTATTTTTATTCGTTGACTAAAGTGTCAATCAATTTCGTCATAGTTTTTATCCTTTCTGTAGATTTTAGTTATCGTCTCGTTTTCGTCATGAAAAAAAAGGTTTGTTGACGAAAACTATGACGAAAATATTTCGTCAACGAAATTAACACTGGTTGACACCTCTGATCAAATGACACTTCTTTTGATTTCTTTTGCTGATATTAAGTTACGGCGCTTTCTAGTGTGAATCTGTCACAATAACACAAAGCTTATAAGACATAAGTCAGACTAAACAAAAGTGTATATACACATACATATATATACATACATACACTGTACAATGAAAACCAAGCATCTTTTCAAAATGTCAACTTTACAGTAGAGGAGAGTCTTTTCTTTTAATGTAGGTCAATGGAACCAGAAATGTTTTCAAGCTTTTCTATTGGTCCATTTCTATTGGTCCATTCATTATGAAAATTTCAGACAATGTAAACAGCAGCTAATGTGTTCATGAAATAGAAAAATAAACAATCAACAAAAATGGAGATGCATGTTTTTCTTTGGACAGTTGAGGAAAAAAAAAAAAAAAAAAAAAAAAAAAAATTATATATATATATATATATATATATATATATATATATATATATATATATATATATATATATATATATATATATATATCTATATATATATATATATACACATACACACACACACACACACACAAGTAATGGATCCTTTCAGTTTGAGCTGGGAGCAAGGGTCGCTGTGGGAGGTGCACATGGAAGGCCACATAGTCTCCTGGTAAGGCTAACAGCTAAACAAGTTTTTCCTTCCACTCTTTTCTTTATTATGGGTTTCTAAGCATACTGTCTGCTCCTTCTATAGGTGGGCAATATGACAATATTTGATCAATACTGTGATAAATTAACAACTACAAATTGGGCCCAATTACTTAGATTCAGTGCAGTGTACATCAAATCAACATCACAGTGGTGGTGAGGTTTATATTATTATGATCATTAGAAGTAGTAGTAGTAGTAGTAGTATTATTATATGTTACACTACAGGTTCCATGTTGTCTATTCCATCTTATTAAATATGTTTTTACCTTATAGCCCACCTCCAGATCCTTTAAAATCAAACTGGAGCATCATACCTCAGAGTGCACTTTGCCACATGGAACGTGACCGAGCTAGAGCAGTGTTTAATGATAATGACAAAACAGCTTACTGCTTGATGTCAAAGCTGATGACACCTTTAGAGTTTTTTGTTTTGTGTTATCAGGACAGGCTAAAGCAGGTGCCGTGTGCCTTATCTACAATACGGTATTACCAAAATCAACAAGTACAGAACATTACTCCGCTTCCACAATGTCACACATAACCGAGTTTTTAACAGGCTTTAGCTTTACAATAGAACATTTCAAAAGAGTTTCAATGCGTTCCAATAGCTTTATTTTCAGACATCCAGATACTATTTCCAACAATTGCCTGTGTGGACTACTAAAGCACCAAAATTATCCTCAGAGGTAAATGTCTGCATGCTGCAGATTGAAATCACTAAAGGATAAAACGGTGACGACTGGAATAATAGCTGAAGAGCCAACGAGTCGATCGACACTATGAGAAGAAAAAGACCAAATAGACCACTCTCAGCAAACACTGTCGGGTAAATAACCATACAATAACAGAACAGATGTCTATATTTCCTCCCTGTTACTGGTGCTAGTAGTAATTCTATCACAATTGCTCTTTCCCTTTCATGATACTATGACTCGCACACAATCTCACAACACAGCTGCCAAAATGTGTGCTATTTTGTAATTGATCCCACCAGCTGTTAATAGACTGAAGACTCATTTCAGGCCGATGCCCCCACAACTCACCATGTTGTCTCCAAAGACAACAAATAAGCAGCTCTAATTAATTCAGGGCAAAGAAGTTTTTGTCCTTAGGATGTAAGTCATGGGGTATATCAGGTCTAACATCAAGAGTCATGTGCAAGTCTGCGAGAAGCTGAACGATATACTGTGATATACTGAGTCTAAACTCTATACTGTTTTACTGCATTTCACTTTTCCCAGAGGTCTACTTATGACAACTGTGTGGCTCTATGGAAAATAAATAAATAAATAAATAAATAATAACAATTTAGTTCACATAAAACAATAACATGCTTTACATGACCACTATCCATCTTTCATAATCAACATAGTCCTTATGACTGAACAGGCTGATTTTGTGTACTATTATGATTTGAGTTATGTTCTGATTGGACAACCTGTATTGTGAATCATCCAAAGAGCTTTCTGAGCTGAAACACTTCTTATAACTTCAGTGTGGGCAGGGCTAAACACCTGTACGCTGAATATATGCTAAGTATATGTAAATATGCTGCTTTTTGTGTAATCAATGAATTCAAAACAGGCTACCTTTGCTTTACATTTGCAAAGTTACATTTACATTTGTACGCTCTTATTCACAGCAACTTACAAACTGCTTTGTGTTCGGTACTTGTTGCACTTAGTTTCAATATATAGGCCATATGGACTGGGTAGTGAAACCAACAGTGCTTACTAGGGGTGTGCCATATCGTATTGTACACAATAATATTGACAACATTTTTGAATATCGTGAACGATATTATACCCTGAAATATCGTGCCATATCACCCATCTCTAATTATCACATCAGGTACTACTTTTACTGTTTTTAGCACAAAAAAAAGTCACCCTTTTCTTCCATTTACCATTATATATCTACTAGAGACAGATTGTATCTGTCCAGTATCATTCATTTTACTTCAGTCCTGGATATATGGAGATATTTGGAGTACATTATTTAGTATCATGACATTCTGGATCATTGACTTCTGTTACAATTTGATGAAAATTCTTGTATTTTTTAATATCTCAGTTAGGGGTGTGCCATATCATATCGTATGCAATAATAAACTGTAAATTTCATTTTGTTACAGTAGTGTATTCTTTTTTTTTAATTCAATGTTCTGTCATATCACCAAGAGTATCGTTATTGCAATAAAATACCATGAAATATCATGAAATTATTGTAGGGCCATATCACCCACCTCTAGTGCTTACTAGGAGTGTAACAATGCAGCAGCAAATCTTGATATCGCAATGCAAAACTTGAGGAGGTGGGACAGTGTGCATCTTGAAGAATAGACATTCTATTACTTAGGCTATTACTAACTCAACTACACTGGATAAACACCAACATTTAGAAATGATCAGTTCCGATCAACACTAACACTACTCCTGCCTCTCAGCTCTAGTACCTGTAGCTCAATATGAAACAACATTATTAGGATTTTCTTAATACGAATTTATTTACACCTACTGTTTACATACTATATCAAAACAAATAATAATAATAATAATAATAATGACTATGATTATGATTATTAGTGGGCCCTACTGATTTTAAACAGGTACATTTAGTATCTTAATTCATCAGTTCATGTTGAAACTAAATAGCTTGCTTTGGAAAGCACACACCAGGACAACACAGGTGGTGAGTTTACGGAGGGATTATTTTATTCTAATGAAAAAGCAAAGGTTCCATAAAAAGTCTATCAATACACCTGTTAATAGCATGAAGATTCATTTCACGCTGCTGCCCCCAAGACCTCCCCTTCTGTCTCCGATGTCAACATCTAAGCGACGCTAATTAATCCAGGGCAAGCATGTTTTTGTCCTTAGGTTGGAAGTCACCGGGTATATCAGGTGTACAAATATCAGGTGGGTGCCGGCTCACCAGTCATGAAGAGTTGTACGGTAAAGCCACAGAGATCAGATGATCGTTTGTACGTGGTGGGCCAAAATAGCGTTTTGGATTACCAGATCTAAATGCTCTCAGCTTTCAAACAAGATTACGGGGCCGGCCTGATGTGCCTGACCTGTGTTATCCATACTATCAGGACCCGGCTCGTTTTACATGCCATATCATCACATACGATCCCACAGGACGTCCACCTGAGTGCCTGTGGATTCGAGAGTTTAGGAGGTGAGGCGGTTGAACTTACCTTGAGTAGCTCTCTGGGGAAATCTTGTCCTGCGTTCAGCCCATCCAGGTTATTGATGAATTCCTGGCACGTCATCTTCTTCCCAATATTCTGCAAAGTGTGAGACACATTTATTACTCTGATAATGTAGCGGGACTGCAATGTATCACCCCAGCAAGGCCTTATTTAACCCCATCGGCAGCACGCTGTCTTTAGCCATCGATAGCAGGAAGCTCAGTAATGAATTTGTTCTGGCAATGCTATATCTCAGCTTTAACTTCCATACCGCGCCATCGTACCGTATGGGCATCAATCACACTCAGGTTCCCTGCAATACAGCGCTGGGCATTAATGCTGCATTAATATTTCAGTGCAGTCTAACCCGAGCAACAGGCAACTGCAGGACCGAGACGAAAAGTGCCATGTATGAGTGCTATGAAAAATATTATTGCTCACGTGATGTAAATTTCAGAGCCTTCCATTCAGGCATGATTGAACAACAGTCAGTAGAGGTTTCAGGCTCAGCCAAGTGCAAAGGCGATGACAACAATCCATTACAATCTGGAACTAATCAATTACCATAAGGTTATATTACCTGAAAGTACAGTACGATCACCAATGAACCCAACAGAGCGTGTCGACCAACCCCATTTATCAAAACTGATGTCCCCCTCACTGCGAGGCTGTTACACTTGCCCTGGAAGACTTTCTCTGCAAGGAATCCTTTTTATTCCAGACAGGTCCTTGTCTTTGAAACCCGTCTCTCAAAAACATGGTACACATCCTCCTTTATAATACAGCATGCCTCTCACTGCAGGGGAAACATTGTATTAAACCCATGCTAAGGCTCTGCTCACCCCTTATTTGAAAGGCTTTCCTGCTAATCCATCTCATTTCAAAAACAGGGAGGGGATTTCATTCGCTTAAAAAAAAAACACAGATGGATCAATTTCTGTCTCCATCATATTAATCGCTGATAAAAGGTCACCCACCAGCCTGTTCCTGAAAAACTGCAAGCACAATGCAGACTAGCCTGCAAGTGCACTTTAACAGAATCTCATTTGAACCCTTTTAGCATATCATTATCAATAACTTTATTATCTTATTTGCTCAACTTTAATATTAAGATCAATATAAATGGACACTACATGGTATCTGGTTTGTCATGGTCCTATTAAATATTTAAAGCACACCTGCATATATTTATTTATTTACTTACACAGATGTAAAAAAAATAAATGTTGCTAGTTTAATGTCCAACAAGCTCAAAAGCAAGTGTTTCATTAGAATTGTTGGCTTTAATATGATAGGAAAAAATATTGTGTGGATTTATATGATGAATGGACCAATAGAAGTGCTTCAAAATCTGGTTCCATTGGCTTACATTGAAAATAAAAAAGATTTTTGTCCTAACCTGTAAAGTTGCCATTACATATATTATACTGTATATTATATTACATATATATATTAAAAATAATGTTCTCTGAGGATTTCAGTAAATGATCTACTATAGTTATCATACACTGATCAACTCTAACATTAAAACCACCGTCTTGCTTCTACTCTCAGTGACTATGTTTACATGCAGAGATTTTCTCCAATCCGATTTAATTCATTCTGATTCTAGATTAAGACTGAGGTGTTTATATGCTTACTCTACTCAGCAATCTGTTGAAAATCTCTGTTTACATGCACCCTACAAGCAATCGGATCCAAAATTACACGCATGTGTAGAGTACAACTTGGAGTAAAGGTTACCGTGACAACGAGCATCAGGCGAATTCAGTCAGACCAGCAGAAGTATGTTACCTGAGTTTTCATTTGACGCTCGTGTTTTTAACTGCTTTAAAATGAAGCACACTGTACTTCATATGTACTTATTAAAGAAGGGGCGAGAGGAAGACATCACGTCACGTCATCAGTGTTAGTTTTGGGTCGATCTCCCGTGACTTTATCCATGATTTCGTAAAACGGGGAAGTGGACGGAGCGGAGCTGCTTTTACTGTTCAGGTTTTTAGCTGCGTAATACGCTCATTTGAGAAACTTCCATCCATTTGCTTTATAGTTCGTATGAACCCGCCGTCGTTCATTCGCTCATACAGTCGTCTGAACAGCTCATTATCGCGAGCTTTAGGGTCGTCCATCCTGCCAACTGTTTTTAAATCTTTTAAGGTTTGAAGCAAACTGCACACGCGCAGAACAATGTAATGGGATACAGGCGTTTACACGGCTATTACTCTTCTATTAAACAGATTATTTACGGGATTACCCACCTCCTTCAATTGGTTAGAAATTGTAATCAGAATTACCTCAGTTGGACTCGTCTATTTGGATTGAGATGTATACATGGACGTATTCTATTCCGATTGAGCTACTAGTCTAATTATTAACGGATTATCAGGCTGCATGTAAACAGAGCTACTGTCCACGTTATCAGTTCCACTTACCGTATAAGAGCAGTTTCTAGTTCTGGATTATTCTCAGCACTGACGTGGTGGTGTGTTAGTGTGTATTGTGCTGGTAACCAGTGGATCGGTCACAGCAGTGCTGCTGGAGTTTTTACACACTGTCTCCACTTACTGTCCACTCTATTAGACACTCCAGCCTTGTTGGTCCAGATTGCAGATGTAAAGTCAGAGACAGAAGCTCATCTGCTGCTGAGCAGTTAATGTTAGCCACTCTCTAGTTCTTCATCAGTGGACAGAGGAAACTGCCCACAGGACTATGTTGGCTGGATGTTGCTGGTTGGTGGACTATTCTCAGTCCAGCAGTGACACTGAGGTGTTTAAACACCCCGGCAGCACTGCTGCGTCTGATCCACTCACACCAGCACCACGTTAGTGTTCACTGCAGTGCTGAAAATGACTGACCTCTCTAATCTCACCTGCTCTGTGGGGGTCTTACCCATTGAAATGGTGAAAGGGGGCTAAGAAGTACACAGAGAAACAGATGGGCTACAGTCTGTAACTGTAGAACTACACAGTGCTTCTATATGTTAAGTAGAGCTGATAAGATTAGAGGTAGAACATAGACAGCTTTGTAAAAACAGGGAGGGGGTTTTGATGTTACGGCCCACTGATGTATATCAGTTGTTTTATGTGCAATATAGAGAAACGGACGCAATTATGCTTCTTTAGGTTCTCAAAGCATGCGCCTGGGCGACGCAGGTGCGATTTCCAACACACGGTGGTGACTTACTCTCTTGAAAATAAATGAAGAGCAAGGTTTTTGCATTTTTTCTACATTGTTGGTGTCAAACATATTTAAGAGGTTCAATACAATGATTGTACAGAAATGATTTCAATGGACTGAAATATAACAGAATGAGATATAAGTGATACTTTAGGGAACAACTGGAAATTTGAGTGTGAACCGGCGACAGCTTACAGTGGAGAACATCAACATCAATATGTGTGGGATTACAGCTTCCTCTTTTTTTTATTCCTGTGCAGGGCTTTAACAAGACAGCTAGGGCCTCAGATTCATGAGGCTGCACTCAGTCGTTTGAGGACAAGGGCACTCTTTCCTTCATAATAAAAGACTTGCAATATACTTGTTGAAGCAACCAGCTATCCATCTGAACTAGGAGCGCATACTCTTAGAATTACAGTCTGTTCCACCAATCAATAGTAACTCCAGCCTGCACATAAATTCATTTAACACTAGATTGTACTAAAAAGATAATAGTATCAATACGGTTGAACACAGATTTCACATTCTGAACACAGGATCCCAGTGAAAAGCCTAAACCTGTTTCGTAATGTGAGGGACAAAGGCTAGCGGGAGCGGGCATCTGAATACTAAAATAATGAGCAGACGGTGTTTGTTCCAATGACTTTACGGTTTCTGCCAGCACCAGCCGAGTTTGTAGGTGGACAGCGCTGACAAATGTTCAGACTGGCACAAGATATCAAAGCGCGACACAGGGCCTGTGTCTAATATATACAAGTGCGAAAGAGAGCAAAGCGAGATTCCAACAGCCCTTCAGCTCCACTGTAATTATGTGAAACGCAGCTCTAGCCTACAGTCATACACGACTTGAGCAAGGTGATTGTTTTACTGCCTTGTATAAAACGCTTTCTATTTTATGTTCATGTTACTTCGCAAGGTCTTTATGCTGCACTGGAAAAGAGCTGGATTCAAACATGTTCATGGATTTAACATAAATACAACATATTACATAAGCTGCCCTGTTTTCTCTGCTTACTTACAATAACTGTACTGATGTGATATGTTCATGTGGCACTACACAAAAGCCAGAGAGCAGTAGATGCTTCTTTTTAAACGAGGCTCAAGTTGATTTCCTATTCGCCATCGTTCTCATCAAATGTTCTGTTCCACC
Organism: Megaleporinus macrocephalus; assembly: GCA_021613375.1. NCBI lineage: Eukaryota > Metazoa > Chordata > Actinopteri > Characiformes > Anostomidae > Megaleporinus > Megaleporinus macrocephalus. The sequence goes on along the minus strand of CM038720.1, from coordinate 28,907,070 downwards.
TTAAAGCCAACCATTTGTACAGGCAGCAGAACGTAGCTGTGGCACTTTTTAAGGTGGAACAGGAAATTCTCAACAAACTGGTGATGTAACTATTTCTTACTATGCCGTCTGGTGAAAAGCTGGTGTATACAGATGACCGTCAAAGTTTAACCGCCCAAGAATATGTGGCCCAAGCCCAGAAGATGAGGACCTGGCCATACTGGTCGAGGCTAGTTGGACCTGTAGTCAGCTGGACTTAAATAGGGTTTGTTTGCTGGTTTGACGTAGACCATTCTCAGATCTCCTCAGAGCATGTCTGTACCGTGGTATCCTCAATAATAAAGCTTATACTCTGAGCTGGTCTCCCTCTTCATTCTGACGGCAAGAACAGCAGTTACAACACTGGTGAACAGGAAGCCAACTTCAGCTCCCACATCTTTAACAAGATTCCAAACAGCCTGTTAATCTGCTTTTCACATTTTACTCCAAACAGTTTCTCAAACCCTGTACAATACTGAGCAGCTCAGTGTTAAACAGTGAAGAGACTGAAGAGAGAAGCAGTTTCACCTTTATTAACATCACAGCAGTCACCTATAAGTAGCAGCCATGCTGTGTGACTATCCACTTTTTGATGGTTGAATCATTTTAAACTGGAAGCTTTTTTACTAACAACTTTAATTTACTTTGCGTTGATGTTGAGATTGAAAGCAAGCAGCTAGCACAGGTAATGTTAGCTACTATGCAACTCCAAGTATGGCAGTATGATGATGTAACACTTGTCTACACTTTCCTGTCTGCATCTATTTCTACATATTGCTTCTGTGTGATCCTCACTGTGTTTCACTGTAAACCAGCCAATCAGAACAGAGCTCATCAAACGATTCATAAGCTTATCAAATTAGGGCCAAATCACAGGGTGGAAATGGGTGTTTAAAGCCACATGTGGTCGTTTCCCCCCACCGAAAGTCGCATACCTTCGATCAGAGGACCAACTAAAACGCTGACTACGTGTGTATTATGGCAGCTGTATGAACAATTCCCCAAAAACACTGTAATGAAGACAGATGACTGAACATATTTAATACTATATATATTTATATCACAATTCAATATATTGTGATATACTGTGATATTGAAAGCAAAGTGATATATTGTGATTTTTAAATCCTACTATTAAAACACACCACTATATGAACAGGTTTGGCACACACACTGATTCACTGTCTGCCAGGAATCTGTGTATTGTTACTGTGTTTTTGAGAATCGATACAGTATCACCAAACATAATATCCTCATATTTTGATATTTTTTAAACGCCCCTAATACACACATATACACACACAGGGGTTGGACAATGAAACTGAAACACCTGTCACTTTAGTGTGGGAGCAAGATTGGTTTGACGAACATGAAAGAGAAGTTGAACATCTCCCATGGCCTGCACAGTCACCAGATCTAAATATTATTGAGCCACTTTGGGGTGTTTTGGAGGAGCGAGTCAGGAAACGTTTTCCACCACCAGCAACACATAGTGACCTGACCACTGTCCTGCAAGAAGAATGGCTTAAAATCCAGGACTTGTATATGTCATTCCCAAGACGAACTGACGCTGTACTGGCCGCAAAAGGAGGCCCTACACCATACTAACAAATTATTGTGGTCTAAAACCAGGTGTTTCAGTTTCACTGTCCAACCCCTGTATGTATGTATGTATGTATGTATATGTATATATATATATATATATATATATATATATATATATATATATATATATATATATATATATATATATATATATATATATACATACACACACACACTGGTGGTCTGACTTTTTACATAAATGAGGAATGTATTTTGTGGACCTCTGCTCAGTACTGTAAACATTTGAATCATATGAATTTGATGCACCACAGTAAGTTCAAGAATTAATCCATCAAATAACCTCATTCCAGCCACAAAAATTTGTGGAATACATTCACAGACAATATTAAAACATTAAAATGGCAATTTATGAGGCATAGTCAGTGCAGTGCTTTTCAAACAGACGGTGGAGAAGTGCTTCTGTCTGCAGGCTATCGTGGTCATTTGCTTTGCTTTCCATAACATCAAAGCTACACTACACCCCAACAGAAAAGCCACAGCGTGCACGGCCCTCGCTGGGCAAGAGGGAATCAAATCCCCAGCCTGAAGGGAAAAAGGCTAAAGTAATTAAGGAAGATGTTTCTTATCGACACCCGTTTCAATCTCGGTGACTGACAGCAGCGTCGGCCCACGCCAGCCTTCTTGGAAATTTAGAATAAATAAATAAATAATCAATGAAAATGAAACGAGGCCAAGTTCTGTACGTGTGGCAAGGTTTTAAGGGATGCTGTTTCAGCGAAAGAGCCACAGCTTTGTCTTTTTCACGCAACTTTACAAAAGCACACCCTGCACCTGTGCGCCGGCCACACAGACCAATCTTTCAGATCAAGCGTCTAGCAAACTAGCGCGCCGTGGGCGTGAAATATTGGCTTCTCCATGGCGCATATGTGTTCTATTGAGAAGGAGCCAGAAAACGTCAAATCCAAGATTCGCCACCCCGTGAGTATAAAGACACATGAACGAGCTCCACGGAGACAAAGAGATGAGCTATTCTGAGGAGCACGGAGAAACTGTGCGCTCACTTCCCAGATACGAATCACTGAAAACGAGGACGATTAAGACTTTATGGGGGGGGTTACTTTCTTAACTGAAACTGTAACACTCGAGATCTGCAATAAGTGCCAATACTTAAACACAAATCCTACCGAAATCTGTTTCTCTGTCTGCAACTTCACATGTAAACTCAGTGATATAAGGAAAAAAAAATAATTTAAGAATTTGTAGCAAATCAAGCTTTTCACTGAGACCTGAGCAGAGATCTGGGTGGGGCTTAAGCAGACTCAGCCTCAGCTAATATAAAACCACACACCAAGACTGGCAGCTGCAGGTTTAATACTGCAACAGCAGCAACCAAAAAATAAACAGACAATAAGGATAGCAGAAGAAGAGTAGGGACAAAGAAGCACTAGCAGCCACCGTTTGCTTTAATACAGCACTGAATATCAATATCAAAGGCTGTCATGTGTTTGCATGCTGGCCACAGTTTACATCAAGGACTCACAAGACAGTTAAAAGAAGATTTCATTTAAAATGACTACATCTGAAAACAACCTTCCTCGCATACTATCGTGGCACCAGCGTAGTCTCTGAAATGAGATTATCTGGTTTATGGACCTGAAGATGGGACTTTTGATAAACTACACAGGCACATAGGATGCTAGGGCTGTTTTTATTTCCACTAGCCAGCTGACGCAGAAGGAGGCCAGATATATCACGTCACTGCTAGGAAGCTGAATATCTTACTGCATTTGTATAAGTGTAGTAATTGTCTTCAAACCATTATTGCAGTGGAGAGAATGCATTAGTCAGGAACAACTTGTCATAGGAGGAGAACAAAGCTTTAGCTTTCCAACTATCTAAATATCTCACCTTAGTTTTTGTGTTTTTCTGTTTTTCTGTTGATAAACAGGGTAAAACACTTGACGTCCAATTTGTCAAATGAAGACTGAGGTAACGGTTACCCTAATGTGTTCATTTATTTGCTTAGAAAAGCCATATGAAATAAAATCACATGATCGATGTCAAATGTTTTGTTTAGAACATTTAAAAATGTACTTTAAAAATCAACAGAATGTAAAGAAAAGAAACGGCAAAAGAAAACACTGGTGTTTAAAGGGATGAGGTTTGATGCTGAACTGGAAACACTTGTTCTAGACTGGTTAATAAACAGGGGGAGTAGTGTAGCAGACTGTGTGGACTATGAACTCAACAGACTCCTCTAATAACTTGCCTGTATGTATTGACCTATAGTAGGTCCTGCACAATGTTATTATTTTTTTATTTATTTAAGGAACTGTCATCGCAGTGTGCGCATGTGTAGTAGTCACACTGTCGAGGCAAATTAAATCAAACTGCTCAGCTACAACTTATCTGCTGCTTCATATGAACGGATAACTCACGCGATTCTCATTTTCCATGACTAAAAAAAAAAAAAAAAAAAAAAAGCCTGTCTGATATCATTTACTCTGATTTAAGGGACCCGGACCAGTGGAGAAGAGTGGTCACTGCACTGTGTTCATTCATTTAAACTGCATAGTATTAAAGATTAAAGTTGTAGAAAGGATAGTCAATTTTTTTAAATATATATTTTCTTAATATTATTCTTATTTTATATGCAGATGCATCTTTCTCTCTCCATACACACACACACACACACACACACAATCACTGTTCAAAGAAAAACAACTATCTCCAAAATAGCAACTTTACAGAAGAGACCTTTACAGCAGCTTTACTTTTAATGCAAGTCATATATATATATATATATATATATATATATATATATATATATACACACACATACACACACATACACACACACACACACACACACACTACTGCTCAAAAGTTTAGGATCACTTTAGAATTTCATTTCATGCAATTTTCATGCAACTCCCAAACAATATTGTTCATTTCACACTTAATGTAAGTGTATCAGATGATTTTTAAAGAATAAAAATGTTTTTATTAAAGCCTATTTTTGTATAGAGGCTTATTTTGCATATAGTCCTATTATCAGTAATTCTCAGTCCTCTGTCTAAATCTCCTGGTACAGCCGCCAATCCCAGTTAAGGATGTTATTGGGCTAATTGGTTGTTAGGACACTCTTGCTCAATTGTGATGCACAGCTGAAGAACATTCTACTAATAAGTGAATATAAAAGGGAGAACAACATTCTAGCAGTTGATGGCTTGCTGACCGACTCAAAATGGCCAGAAAGAAACAACTTTCTTTAGAGACCCGTCAGTCCATTGTTGTGTCAAGGAAGGAAGACACTCCATTGAAAACAAGTACATTTCACTGTGATCCCAAACTTTTGAGCGGTAGTGTGTGTATATATATATAGCAAGAGAGAGAGAGAGAGAGAGAGATAAAGCTTTGAACTGGAATGGTCCATTAAACCGTGCAGCAGTCAAACAAGATATTAACCCGACCAAACTGCTTTTTCTTTTCTACTAGTCCACCTTTATGAAGAGAACAGGTGACTTTGAAGGTGCACTGCAATTGTAAATCACTGAAATCTTGAAGTAAGCAAGAAGAAGCTCTGTCTGCCGGAGCAGGAGCTGAAGTATAAATCTCTTGAGAAATTATATTTACTCCATTCGAGGACTGAATAATCAACTCAGATAAGGCCAAACGACAGCAGGTCACTCCACAGTTCATTCAGAAGGGAAAAGCAGAAGCTGCAGTCATTTTCATCTCAACAACCAAAACAACCTTGACAGCTGAGGAGACACGATGAAGGAAAATATCAGAGGGCAGCTGAGCCACATACCTGGCCATGAAGGTCAGTGTTCAGCAGCATCAAAGCACACGTAAGGCAATGCACTCCATCTGCAAAAAAACAGATTCCTTAATGAGCAATTACGTAGTCATGGCTAACGGGTGGCAGTCAGAAGGTCTAACTGATTATCACACCAACAGACACGTTCACTGCTCGTGACACGTAAGACACGCGATTCATCATGTGATGACTGCTTTCTCTGCTTTGCTGTGAAACACTATGCATTTCGGTAGTGACACAAAGAGCCTCTAAACATGCTGAAGTACCCCATGTGGATATCATCCCTCTCTACACTGGGCCAAAGTGTAACACCAGTTCCATGGCAACAGTCTTAGCAACAAGGAGACCGTTTTAGCTTTTACCCATCTACTGGTCACAGAGGCTTGTTGTTACCAAGATGGTTGCTATGGGGGAGACATGACACTCCAGCATTGAACAAAGATGGATAAAACAAGAGATGGAGGAAAAAAAAAAAATGTATGAATAACAAACATTTTCATTGAGTGCACCATATAAACAGGAAACGGTACATGTTTTGCTATAACAGCATAAAGAACTGCTCGTGTTTGATTGGTTTAAAGGGCAGATTGGGATGATATTTTATCTCCGTGACCTTCTGCTGAACCTCTGCTCGTCTCCCTCAACTGTCATTTGTCAACCTGATGCCAAGTGAGCTGTTTAATTCTCAGTTAATGGCCAATTCCTCAAGGGACAGCTGTGTTGATCTCTAGCTAATCCATAGGCTGAGTGGGCGGAAAGGTGGCATTTCATGGCACAGGAAATCGGCACGGACGATGAAAAAACTTTTGAAATTGAAAACCCTAATCCCAAATCCCTTTCCACTAACCTACAATATGCAAATGAACATATTTACATCCATTAATCGCAGGGTTGGTTTCCCGGACGCAGATTAAGCCTCGGGTCTTACAACGTTCAGTACAGAATCACAGCCTGATTCACACCGAGACTAGCCTCTTAATAACAAAGCGCATGATCCGTATTATTTAGAAATTTTTCTGATTAACTTAATAGAATTAAAAAAAAAAAATGCAGTAAGAAAATGTAGTACCTTGTGAGGCGATGATGGTGGGGTTACATTTATAGTACCTATTAGAAAAGTGGATTAAAACCCGCTCTCTTTCCTGGGTTTCACCCATTAGTGCAAAAGCTTTGAGAAAAGATCTGAAAAGGAAGAAGACAGAGTGTCAAAATTACAATCAAAGTCAGTATTTAACCAAAGACATGATTTAAACACCTATTACTGTACACATGATGTTACTTTAAGCTATACATGCTGTACTGCCAGAGACAGGAATCCCTACTCATACATTCACCACCATTGACAGAGCCATCCTGGAGCAGGTTACAATCTATAACTATCTAAGCATTTGATTGGACGGTTCTTTATCACTCTCTAACCATACCGACAAGCTTGAATCGAAGGTCAAGGGAGAGGTTGGCCTTCAATATAGAAATCCTTCCCTGCTCAGCCGGCTGCTGAAACCACTCTAGTTTGAATGACTATTTCTCCTCTGCCTGATTACGATGAGGCGGCTCACAGACGGACATGAAAAGGTGCACTTTAGACTCTTGGTGGTCTTGACTTTGTTACAAATGCCCCTTGTAGAGCACATCATCGCTCTCTCTGTACTCTCTAGTTAATCAGCCCGGGTTACACAGTCGTCACAATATCTCATCACCAGAAAAAAACAAAAACCAAGTGTCTCCAAAATATCTCCAAAACTTTACAGAGGAGACCAAAACCCTTCCTTACTTTCAGAGTAAGTTATTAAAAATCATCAAAAAAGGAGATAAATGTTTCTTTGGACAACTACAATGTACTAGTTTACATTAATTTATAAGCTTCTTCTGGGTCAGACATATATCTGTAGAGTATACTTACCTTCATATCATCGCTGTCCAATGAAAAACAAGTATCTCCAAAATAGCAACTTTACAGGAAAGGACAAAAACTGTCCTTATTTTCAATGTAAGTCAATGGAACCAGAAAATTTTCTATTTTGGAGCGTTTCTACTGGTCCATTCATCATGAAACTTGTACACAATGTAAACGCAGCTGCTGCATTTACTTGTTGTAGAAAAATAGAAATTGACAAAAATGGAGATACACGTTTTTCATTGGACAGCGACGATATTCAACCCAACATCCCCTAAAACGAAACATTCCCTGCTGCTCTTTTTAAATTCAGGCTGCTGCCGCATGTGATTGGAATGAACTATTTGTTAATTAAGACTAATGTCTTTTGGGGTTTGTGTGCTGCTTTCCTGTCGTTCCTGTATCTCTCCTTTGTATTTCCCTTTCCTCAAATGGCTTCCGCCACCACTGTAAATAATAACATGCTCCTAATGGCTTGCCAGTGAAATAGATATGCTATACTTAAGCCATCAAAACAGGGCTAATTACACACTCTAATGATTTTCACAATATGCTCCGACAAGCTCGTGGCATATATCATGGTGGACCTTTTCACAACATATAGAAAATGAAAACTATAGGAGAATGAAAATACATCTTAAACTTGTGTAAATGTGTGATACTACAAGAGTAACTGGACATTTCATGTTAAGCAACAAAGTTTATAATAAAAAAAAAAAAATGGACATACTTTTCAACTTTGCATGACAGACTTTACTGTATGGTTACTGTATGGTCAGTACGTGTGAATCTTTATATTTAGTAACTAAAAAAAATACAAAAAAAAAACAAAAAACAAACTGTTCTTTTCTTCCTTATTTTTTTTCCTATTTAAAAATCTTTTAAATAAGAAATCATCTCACAAGTTCAGTCATAGGTGTTGTTTGCATTTTCTGCTTCTCACTAGTACTTAACAGATGTTTTTTCTACAAGTAAAATAAATGAAGAACTGATTCGGACATGGTTCTTCATGCCAACGTGCAGTAAAAACTGTGTTGTATAGAAAGTTCTACCTGAGCGATTGGTCCAAGGTCATCCCTGTGAATTCAAAAAAAGTGAGGTACTCTTCGGCGACCATCTTGCTGAAGTCGTTGCTGTAGACACACAAAAAAGAGGGTTAGTATTAGAAGCAGGCGGGGATGAATCCACCACTGTCACTGCAGAGTTATGGTGCTTTTTATTACTTTCAGTTCTCTAATAACGCTTATGAAATAACTAATTCTGTGAGGGTCAAGGACGGCTCGGTTTTGCAGCGGCTGCGTAAGCACTGCATTTCAGCAGCATGAACAGTGTAGCAGGTCGTGACATCACTTTCATTTACTGTATATTAGGGAGACAGAATGAGAGATAACGAAAGGGAAACGAGAGAGAGAGAGAGAGAGAGAGAGAGAGAGCACGAGACTGACAGAGTGAGTGAGGCAGCGAGGGAGAGTGAGAAGGAGAGATTTATATAAACGCCTACACACACTTCCACAGCACCAATTCAGAATCACGACATCAAGCATGGAGGGAAGGGATTGATGGCAGTATACTGAGGCTGGCATTGTCCTCCAGACCTCTGCTGAGGCTGAGAGAGAGCGCAGGCTAGCTGCGTGCGGGTTGACTCACACCCGAGGGCGGATGGAGAAAAGGAAAAAAAAAGAGAAGAAAAAAAAGAAAAGCTAGACCGAGTATGGGTTCATCTACGAACAGCATGCATTTTGTTTACATTTTGTTTGCATGCATTTATACAGAGCATGTTCAAAACATCAGCTTCAGCTGAAGCAGGTTAGTGTGCTTCTATAGGTATCAGAGACGGTTACTGAAATCTATAGATATCCAAACTCGTTTAATCCAGCATCTTAAGTAAGACTGCTGATCTGGCATTAGAGCAGGTCTTTTATATAACACTGACCATAACTGACCAGATCCAGACCATTTTATTATTAAAGCATTTCAGCGTAATAACACTGACCTAAGATCAGTGCTGATCTATGACCTGAGTGCTTTCATATTTATTACCACCCTAAGAACGGATCCTAGATCAGCATTTCTTTGGCACGAGAATGAGAAGCTTTCCTAGTCTCAACAGTTTTTTCTGATCCTATTCAGCACTATTTACACCCATCTCAGATCAGTGTTCTTACTTTGATATAATAAATATGGGTCTCAAACTTAATATTACTTAATATGTATTTTAATCTAGAGTGGGTAACCTAGAACCGAAGAAAATGATGTGGCACGTGCGACTAACAGACTCCAGATTTAGATGTTCTGCATAATTTATCGATAAACTGGTTCATTCTGAGGGATCCGAGGTGAAATTCACGGTTGTAGAGAAACTTCCTGAGTCGGCTGTGACAGAAACAAGTCTTTAATGCCTCTAAAAGCTGTTACATGAAAAGATCACGCTGCCTTACGCCTAGGACACTCTAATCATAGCTTTGAGAAGATTTTTTATATTCTTTCCACTTCCCACCATTTAACTCTCATCTACATTATACAATAAAAACATGTAGGTTAAGTGTTTTTTTTAATTATAGCAAATAAAACAGCTATACTTTCATCGCATGTACTGCAGTTCCTCTTTATATTTCTACATCTAAGCACAGCTCTAAGCAGAAATATAAATAATGGTGCAGCTCCTGAGTTATCGTTCTGAAGGTTCTGTATTATTCACTCTTTTCCCAGCTGCACACAACAAACAAACATTAAACTTTCCATGTTTTTTTTTTCTATAACAACATACTACGTTCTAGTTGGAATATTTGGACTATATTTATGTAGAAATGCTGGAGAATTAGAGACTGGAATCAGCCACGATGCAAAAGGTTTACATTAAAAGAAGAATTAGAATCGCAACCATTTGTCTTCCGCATTGAACGCATCCGTGCAGTAAAACACCCGCATACACACACACTAGTGAACATACACAATAGGTGGCAGTGAGCACACGTGACCGGAGCGGTGGGCAGCCCTAACCACGGCGCCTGGGGAGCAGTTGGGGGTTAGGTGCCTTCCTCAAGGGCATTTCAGTTGTGGCCTATTGGTGCAGAGGATCCAACCGGCGACCTTCCGGTCTTAAGTCTGGATCTCTAACCTTCAGCCCACGACTGCATAAAACAAACGTCTGTGGCTACAGATGATGCTGCTTGACTAGCGGGGACTTTCTCCTCTTGTCGTTTCTGCGTATTGAGTGGGATGTCTGTAGTGAAAAAGTTATTGGGCACTGACTGATACTCAACCTCAACAGTGATTATGAACGGCTTGTCTAACGTCCACTGTATGGCTCCATATTGCTGATATTCACTGTTGATCTGCTGCTGCTTGAACTGTTCGAACATGTGAGTGTTGACCAGGGTAGGACAGTGAATGAAATAAACAGTACTTTAAAAAAGTGCTTAATGTCATGATCATACAAATGATTTGTTAGGTGATTCTCATGCTGCCAGTTCTGTTGTAGTTCTGTGAAATCTTGTTTCGATATCTGAAATTACCTGCACCCCTTCAAAACGTTGCATGGTGCTAAATAGTCATTTGCCTCTTACTTTCAATGTAGCACTTCATTAGATTTACCCACGGATATAAAAAGCCACACTGTTGGGGATTTGGAGACCTCTCTGGTGGAAATGTGTAATTGCATGCAATGTGTAAAGAGCATACAGTATCATCAAAGTGCTTTATACCTCGACCCCAAACCAGTGTAGGAGCATTACATACTATTGTTATGATATTCTTATCCTTAGTTTAATGTTGATTTTGCTTTTGAGGCGTAAACATCAAGTCAGACCTTCTTTTTGAGCCTGCACTCTCGCAGAAACAGATCTCACACCTTTAACTTTTAATATAATTATTTCAGGCTTTGTCTGTTTTTGTAGTCTGAATTTTAACAGCAACAAAGAAACCTTCCTCTCTTTCCATATTTAAATCTAATCCTAAAAAACTCACCTCTTCTCACTTACCTATGGCCATCCCTCTGTTTAATCTACCACTCATTTCTGATGTCCAGCTGTTATATTATTATTAGGTTGATGCCAGGTTTGACTGTAAAACCCTTACTCTTTGTGTGTTTAATGTTTTTTTGTCTAAGTACTATTAATTTTTTTCTGTTTTCTCTAATAACTGTAAGCATCTATGTGTTTTAGAAAAGCATTATATAAGAATAAAGTACTATTATTATTATTATTATTATTATTATTATTATTATTATTATTACTACTACAACTATAATGCAGCTTTAAAAAGCATATGTTATTTATCTTGTGGCTTATAAAAAGTATCAGAAATGTGGTTGTGTTTTTCATGTGTTCATTTAGTCCACAGGATAAACCAGAACGGCCAATTTGGCTGTACACTAATTCGCGATCCTCGCTAAAGTGATTTAAATGGCCATTCTTAATAGGTAAGGATTTAAAGAGGGGGCTTATGGGCACGCACAGGTACACACAAATTAAATAAATGTGCCTGCTTGGCAACAGAGAGCACAGAGGCACTCAGCATCCTCTTATAAACAAGCCTGAAAACGGTTTAAGAGCTCTCTAAAGCGCAAAGCTGCACAGACGTGAAGTAAAATCAGTCAGAGGATGAGGGGGCAGAAAAATCCTTCACGGATTTCTTTATCGACAAATCTCACAGATCCTTCAGATAAACATGACGGACCCTCTGAAGAACATAACTTGCAAAAAATAAAAAAATAAAAAAATACTGCCTTCATCAGATCTGACCCACAGGCCAATTCATCATGAGGAAATTGCCTTTGATCTGTATGGACTATGAAGAAAACACTCTGAATGTGGTGATTAAGCTGGCAAAACCAGTACCGCTTAAGCCAGAGCCGTTTAAGGACAAGCAATTCACTACTGCCATAATGATGACAATTACTGCAGCTTTCAGGAATCACTGCTCCAGTTTGTAGATGTGCTCTGTGTGTGTTTGGGGGACGACGACTCTTTCTTCTGAAGAAATAGTTGAGTTTAAGATGCCCGTCAAAGAGAGAGGTATTCAAATGGCATGTGGCAAAGATTTCTTCTCCAATTACAGATATAACTGAGAAAAACTGAGAAAATCTCAACATATTTTCAAGCAATTTAATGACATCTTCCAGTTTTGCATTGATAGGCTGTATACAACCAACCATGAACACCAGTAAGCAGCACAAGAAGGCACTGCCACATCGTTCCTTTCTAAAGCTAGTGAAGACAGTTTTGAAGATAAGCAGTTATAGGCCCCCAAGTATCTTTCATAAGGATGACAAAGTGGCTGGAGGAATCCTGGCTGTGGGATTAGTGAAGATCATACCATCTTTAATTCACTTGCACCAGGCCCGCTTTGTCCCTGGACATTTGTCATCGAATAATAGGAGACTTTATCATGCGTGATATGCACGAATTCTCGCTGCAGCCTGGTCGAGGCAGAGACTCAGGAGGCAGAGAAATCCTCCTGATCGGACACAGCGGCCTTGTGCTTTATGGGCCTGTTATAAAATATGGCTTTGGGCCCAGTTTTCTGTAATATATTACAGCACTGGATCATGAATCAGTGTCTTTAGTGGACAGTGTAACAGTTTTCACACCTGTCTCCTCCACAATCATCCACTGAGCCACAGAGCCTCGACTTTAAACCAATTACAGGGAATTCTAGGGCTGGGCCCTAAAAGTCAACGAGTCAAGTCATCAGTCAGAGATGTCTCAGTCAACTAAGATTTTTCAAGTCAAGCTGTTGAAAAGCGTTTGTTTTGTTCTATATATATTGTTTTGTTATATACACACACACACACAACACAACAAACAAACCATACTTTCTTTCCATATTTAGAACTAATCTTGCCTATGGCCTTCCCTATAATCTACTCTGACACTAATTTCTGATGTCCAGTAGTACTGATGTCTATGTACTAATGATTGTAAGCGTCTTTGTGTTTTAGAAAAGCACTGACAAGCTGATCAAGCTTGATTTTGTCCACTTGCATGTGGAAGAGCTACTACTTACAGAGTACCAAACCACATCTCTGAACCCTGTTTACATCTTAAATCTCAAGTGTTTCATTTGTTTACTTTTTCATTTAATATGTACTTATTATTTAAAAGTAAATTATATATATATATATATATATATATATATATATATATATATATATATATATATATATATATATATATATATATATATATATATATATATATAATATCTTAAAACTATAATAAAACAATGTCGCCGGTATCAGGTATTAACTATGACAATGTACAGTAAATCTCTGCATGCTTAGCATAGTGGAAATTTAAATAAATAAATAAATAAATAAATAAATAAATAAATAAATAAATAACCACACAAAAAAACGTAATGGTAAAGGCTTGCCATGTCAATGGAAATAAACACTGTCTATTATGTATATATTTGTTATTTTTAGCCCACATGTTCATTTTTATGTACCAAAAACGGTTAGAAATAATTTTTATGAGAATATTTCCAATCTCCCTTCATCCTTTCGAGTTAAAAACATTTTTTTGTTACTGAATCTGAGGCAAAATCAATGTTTTCCCTTTTAATTGGTATTGGCATATATTTGGTCCTGTAGTGTCTCATTTACTATGCACTAATTACTGAAACACTGTATAGAATGTTAATATGAATGAGTGGAGCTGAAATGCTGTAGGCTAAATAGGTTTTTGTGATATGGTAGATCTCAAAACACATTATTTTATTCAAAAAGCTAATTCAGTTTTTTATGACGTGGACAATATATAAATTAATATCAATAGCCCACTGGACTTTTTCTTTAAATAACCAAGTTTACATGGGAAGCACTGCAAAAGAACAAGAGCGCTAAGATACACATCTGGCTACGACCTGCAAAGATGAGTTTCGACTCCAGACAGGCAGCTGCGCAGTGACGTCTTTATCTATTGCCAGTTTTATCTATTGCCAATAAGGAATTGAATGGAGCTAATTAGCTTGTTTGCACGTCTGAAAACAGGCTCACCTGATAGCAGTAAACCACGGCGAGTCACATCTCTGTGTGTTTCTGATTAGAATAAAACAAACAGGCTCGTATTTGAAACGCAATCCGAGCTCAGTGGTTCAAGTCCGAGAGATAGCGGTCCCTGCAAACCGAGCGTGTGACAAACCTGACCTGAATCTGACTGATTAGCGAGTGACCAAGTGGCCTGCCTGTGTTCCTCCTGACTCCTGCACAATTGTGGGCCAGCAGTCTCTCGCAGGGTAAACTCCTTGGTCCTCGTGCCAGAGGAGATCAGCGCTGACTCACGTTCAGCAGTCCGATGCGTTTAACTGGAGCTGCCTGAGCAACGCTGACATTTTAAACCACTGCATCTGAAAGTCTCCGCCGCAGCCTGAATCTCCACCCCGGGGTGAAAGTTTGCACTCCAGGGGGACGTGAAGACCCCAAATCTTTTGACAGTTCTGTACCTCTAGGCTCTCGTGTAAAGTGGCTCAGTTACGTTTCCTCCTTTAAGACGTCCAAAAGTCAAATAAAGAGAGGTGGAGACAGCGAGATGCTGGAGTGCCTAGAGTTCCTCTCTGATGTATGCCGAGCTTTTGGAAGTCAGTCAGGAATTACGGCTGATAGATGTTGGCATGTGTGAAGCTCTTCGCATCTCTGGGTTTGGCTTGAGCTGATAGCCCAGTGTATGATGAACGGACATCAAGTTCAAAGATCTAAAGCCGCAGATAGCAATGTTCAAGAATGCTCCTCTCCAGTCAGTGCTTCTTCAGAAGCATCCCAAATTCAGGGATGCGTGAGCCCATGGCAAACACTGGGCTAGTAGAGGTGCGTTTAAAAAAAATCGATTTTTCGATTCAAATCGATCTTCATTTGAATAATTTGATATCGATTCGTATAAACCCGAGATCTTTAAAATTAGCATTCCAGCATCCTTATCCAAAGTAACGTCTCGCTTATGAAGCTCAGAGGAAGCAGACACGCCTGGTGTTTGCGAGTTAAGTAACTGTTTTCTGATCAGTGTCCACCGCGCTAGGCTATCTGGGCAGAGTGGCTCGGGCAGCTGGCTTGACTTGGGTTTAACCGGCTTTCAGAAATATAAACTCACCGTCTGTGCGTAGGAGTACACGCCCCACCTTCCCACTATGCAGGTACTGATACGCTTCACTACTTTTATAGTTTTTCATTGCTGAACCGTCTACACCTTCCAAGTGTTCAAAATAATAAAAAACGTTGCTGTAGGTAACCTCCCTAAATGAAATATCCCTAAATTAATCGATATTGAATTGAATCGAATAGAATCGGAAATCGAATCGAATCGGGAGCTTGCGAATCAGGATCGAATCAATCCGGGAAATCAGTGGCGATAACCAGGCCACAATACATGGCCACAAAACTATGCTACAGTGCTAGAGCGAACCACAGCACGGCACAGCGGCGTAACTAATGTCAGCTAGGTTGGGGGTCAGCAAACTGTCGTGGAACGAGCTGCTATCACACCCGCAAACAAGACAAAACAATAGTGACCTACTGGTTTTGTGAAACAGCAGAGATATGTTAATTGTTAACACATGCTCAAGCAGAAACCTCCTCACTTCTTTTAATGCTTTTCAGCCCTCCATGAAGCTGCAGTCTAAACAAAACACTAGTTAATTTCCAGTGTTTCAGCTTCTTGTTTGGATGTTTTTCAAGTTCTAAATAGTGCAGCAGCCTGTAGGTACCAGAAAGTAACTGCAGCACCAGTGAAGGTGGAATGGAAACATCAGCTGGCAAATAGGAAGCCAATTTCAGCTTTAGCAACTCGTGAAGGATTCCCCTTGCCTTACTGATGTTGACGCAAGTACTTCTTTTTTTTTCAGATCTCCCCCTCTTCGGCTGAGTTTAACATGTAGCCCCTCCCCTCATCCTGTCCTGTTCAAGAGCATGAACGCCCTGTTCATTTCCTATTTTCAGAGCCAGGGTTCTGAACGAAAACAGAACAGACAGCTACTGGACTGTGAGGAGATGTTTGCTGAATATGACAAAAAGTTTACTGGCTTGAAATTGTATGTGATGCCTTAAACTAAAAACATGTTATCAAACCATACACAGTAATGTATGCAGTTAATGTTGTATATTTAAAAACTAGCAAATCAGAAAAGGCTTGTTATTTATGACATACAGCATTTTGTAAATGGAACAGGATAGAAGTTACGGCTAGCATAGCTTTTGAGCAGCGTATGTTTTGCAACTGCTTCTGTGTCAGACTCTATGCATAGCCAACTACCGAGTAATCCCAGCTCACAGGAGGACACCGCTGCTCTAAAACACGTACTCCTGATGCTACCAATCTAATTCTTGTATGTGGAGTAATATAATCCATTCTGTCATCACAGCCCATAATGGGGATAAAAATCTGCTTAATCATTCGGCTCTACGACAGTGTTTTACATATCGTCACTGTCCAATGGAAAACAAGCATCTCCAAAACTGCAACTTTACAGGAGAGACCAAAAACATACTTTACTTTTAATGTAAGTCAATGGAACCAGAATTTTTTCCAAGCTATTTTGGAGCACTTCTATTGGTCCACTCATCATGAAATTTTCACACAATGTAAACGACCACTGGTGTGTTCAAATGACGTAGAAGAATCAAAACTTACAAAAATAGAGATATATGTTTTTCAATAAACAGCGACGATATATTTTAAATCCTCCAATAAAGGTTTGTTTCTGTTTGGCATAGTTCATCATAGCTCAGTTAAATGCACTTTATTTTCTGGCCTATTTAAAAACTGATTACTCATGATTAGTCATTAAAACAGTCCAGAGTGACAGCTCTCAACCATACCAAGAAGTTAGCCTACAATTCTGTGGCCAGAAACACAAAAATATTTATTTTCTCTGGTTTAAGCTGAATTCTCGGTGTTACCACATTATCTGCCAGGCTTAAATAATGCTCAGAAGATGTGCCGTTAAATTATATGCATGTATTCTGCATACATATGCAAATATTTCCATGTGACGCTGGTCCTAACGGAAAAGCGGCTTGCTTGCCGGCCACGTTGCAAAATAATCTTCTAACGCTGTCATTAAAAAGTGAACGATTACGTCCAAGCATGCATACATATGTATATATGCAGCGTCCCCCTGTCAGCATGTTATGTGCTGCATCTGAGGCAGAGAGTGACTGAACGTGTGAGGACGAGCGAGTGTGTGAGATGTGTCAATGCTCAGTGTGTGTATCTGCATGATTGAGTATGTCTGAGCTCGAAGGTGACTGGCGGCACTGGCTGGCGTAACAGCACAGTCTGAATTTCAGGCTCGTTTTAATGTTCACTTCTCACTTCTTGCCCAGGTGCTTGGCCACGTCGGAGCGGCGGAAGCCCTCCAGGTGGTAGAGGCGCCGGGCCAGGCGTCGTGCCGCCTCCTGGTCACCGCGATGGCCGTTGTTGAGGGTGTCGGCATTCTCTTTCAGCGGCTCCGTGCTGCCCATGTCCGAGTCCCAGTCCGACAGCGCGTCTTTCAACCCCTCATCGCTGCTACAGCAGAAGATAAAGAAATAAAAGGGAAGTGGAATTACTTTCTGGTCAAACGCGTCATATACTCTTTAGCATACAATGTTCCTTTAGTTCATTTCTGTCACAGACACTAAAAACTGGGAACTGAGCATCACCTGTGGCTGCAACCCCAGTGTCTACATCCTAAGGCTTATTACTTAGCACCTGCAGCACTGTGGCTTTCCTACAGTTGGAAACTGTACAGTAGGAAACTGATTTAAAGACTTATTCATTTCCCTGTCCTGTCACATACAGTACTGGGCAGAAGTCCAAGGCTTTAGAACATTTAGTTCCCAGTCAAAATAGCCATCAAGTCCAAGTTATTTATATGTCAGAAAAGCAGAAACAAAACATCCAGTGAGAAAATTACACCTAAGCCTCAACAACTGAGCATAAATGTCAAAGTGCTCAGCATTAATGTGTCCACTCTTTTATTAGAGCTTCCATTTGTAGGTGAGTTGCTTTAACCCCCCCCCCCCTCCAAGATATTCTTCCACACTTCCAAAGTCTTTAAAATGGGTAACAAGTACAGTAATCCCAAACACATTCAGTGCTGCTGAGGTCTGGACTCTGGGGTGGTCAGTCCACTGCATTATGAACACCAGCAGATTTGTTCTTTTGATCTCCACATACTCTGCTCCCAGTGACAGCATTGAACACAGTCCTGTATGAGTGAAGAATATGACTGCTAAGTTCCTGAGAACAGCTACCGCAACACGTGCTTGACAAAACAGCTTAATACATTAGGCAAAGCCAGCAACTGAAGCTTGAAAGCAGATCAAAGAGGCTTATCGTACCTTATATGGTGATTAATTAGACTAAGCAACAGGACCATTAAATGAGCCAAGGTCAAATCCTGTAATCTATCCACTAGGAAATGCTTCAGAACCCAGTGACATGCAGCACGGCACATGTAATACTGTGTCCACAGAACATTTCATTCCCCATTTGCTAAGTTCACCAGCCCTCCACCCAGCGGACCCATTGCATCACCTTTTAGCATCATTCTCCCAGCATACATATTAGAGCTGTGCATTGCCATTGTATTTATCGTGATAAAGCCAGTCACGATTCAATGTACTGCAATATTGCCAAGTGATTATATTGATTTTTCAAATCATACCACTATATGAACAGGTTTGCCAGTGCTTACAACAGCATTGGGTCCTTCTGCTGCTTGTTAATTTTGGAGTGGAGCTGAAAATGGATTACAAATGGATTTCTAGTGGTCAGAGGTTTAAACACAACACACACTAATTCTCTGACGGCCAGGAATCTGTGTATCGACACAGTGTTTTTGAGAATTAATACAGTATCACAAAACATAATATCCCAAAACTCAATATTTTCTTACACCCCCTAATACATACACAAATCTTGAGCCCAGCCAGACAGACTCCTAATCAGCAGAGTGACATTACGCAACACTAGTTGCACCTTTTATCTTCGCAGACATTCTGCTACCGGCAACGGACATCGCCTTGAACTCAAACAGCAAGATGCCACCAAGCGATACAAGGAAAAAAAAAAAGCAGCTAAGACAAGTCGTTAAGGATGACCCCCACAGGCACAGCAGTGAGAGTGATTATGGACGTCCACACAGCCATCTGAATGTGGCCCAATCCAATCCAGCCTGGCGGCTGGCAGCGGGTCAGAACAGCTAGCCAGCCTCAGATAATAGGCGGGAAAAAAGTCCAAGTCATTTCACAAGGGCAGACCTGGAATGAGGTGATAATTATTCCGAGGGAAATTTCGTCCCGGAACGAATATTGATATACCGGCAGAATAACGTGAAGTGAAGCAACGGTTACGGTGGCCGTGCTTGCTGGCGTTTTTAAGTGGTAAAACCCAATAACACGTTCATTTCTAGTCTGGCGGAACCTGCAAATTGAGGAACGGGACCAGCAGACGACTGCAAATGTTTTTAAAAAAGGCGGGAAGACAGGCAGGACGGTCGGAGAAAGCTCCAGCAATATAAACAAATTGATCATTCATGCTTCGCCCTCAAAAGCAAAACAACCCGCTTCTTATCTGACTATTTGAGCATGTTTCTGGCCTTTGAGGATGTTTACAGCACTGGACAGCACACCCTATGGCCCAGAGTTCCAAACATGAAGCTTAAACAACAGTGCCACCTGTTGGCCGTCCAGGCAAACAACTACAAAAGAAAAAAAAACTGTGAGCAGGTTACTGGATGATGTATTTCATTGTTAATCCAAAAAAGCACTCGGGGTAAAAAGAATCACTGAATAACAGCAATGGCTGAAAAATCACAAGGGAGCCTGGAAACAAATCAGGAATTCAAAAAAGCCTCAAGATATTACCCATGACAAATAAATGGCATTTAAATTGAATTCAGAGGCGGGAATATGAAATGCTCATGGGTGTGGAAGCAGGATTTCTGCAAGGGGTATATTTGCATATCATGTGTGGATGAACCTGCTCTTCCATTTGAGTCTGAGGGCACCAAACACATCTCCAGTATAGGCAGCTCTGCAGACACATCTAATCTCTTCAATATGACATGAATCATTCATCACATGGAATCGTATCAGACTCTGCCTTATAGCTGAAATGCACTGCTTACTAAGGAAATTAAAGCTGGGACAGGCAGGTGAAACAAACATACACCATGTTCCCACTTTCTTAAAAGCTGCACTAACCGCCCATCAAGTATAAATCCTGCCCACCCTTCAACTTTATTAGAGCCTCCATTCTTTTCAGGAGACTTGCTTTGAGTTGTTCGAAGAAATGTGCAAGGATAAGACTAAACCTTCAAAGTTTAGTCTTAGAGGTTGTTTGTATTTTCTGCTTCTTATGTTTCCAGTAATCTCCAACACATTTAATGGTGTTGAGGTGTGGGAACTAGGGTGGTCAGTCCACTGTTCTGAGAACACCAGCAGCTTTTATCTACTTCCTTTTTTTCAGTAACGGCTTCTTGACACAATCATTACACTTTTTCAGATCTGTAGCTTTGAGTCTTCTCGCAGCGGAAGGATGGAGAGAAATACCAGTGAATTTTTTCAGATCTGATGCAAGAGTGGAGCTTGATTCTGTCTCCTACTATGACGAGGAAAGCTTTAAGTACTGTTTATCTGATGGTGAGGATTTTTTTTTTTGTCTACCACAGAGGTCACTTATAGGCGGACTGTGGTCCGGGTCAGGACCCAGATGTCTAATGTGGACCCAAACCGATAAATTACAGAGAACGACTACATTTTGATTATGTTTATTTTAAGTGGCAGAACTTTTCCTGTCTTTACGGTATACGGGCTTAGCAGTGCAGTAAACTCACAGATCACCAAAGATCACCAAAGGCGCTCCTCAGCCAATCAGATCTGTGCAGATTGGGGAGTGCTCTAAAAAAAAAAAAAGAAAAGTTAACGACGAAAACCAACTTTCAGAACCAGGAATGGAGAGACATATGTATTCTTTCCACAGTCAGCTCCAAACCAACAGATCAAGATGTGAAATTGAGTTGACAAGAAGATGCATTTACTGTTTCTATAAATAAACACTTTAAGATGCACTTTTTTCAAAAGCATTCAATTTTCTTTAATGCAGCCATTGTTTTTACCTGAAGTGAGGAAAAAACATTTATAACCCTTACCCTAAATTTTATAAATAATTAATTCAGACTTTAAAACACTAAATATTGTTGAAATATACTGAACGATATGCGTAATGTGTTTGTCTTTCAGTTGCTGATGGTATAAGACTAGGCTACTTCAGTATACAGGATATGGCTCTGAAGTTAGAAATGATGACGGCTCGGACCTTGGCCTAAAGAATATTTCTCTTACTAGACCGTACTCAATTCTAATTAAATCCCACTGCTCTACCAGATCTTGCACAGTTGTAATGAGTCCCACTTTCTCTATATCCTGTAAAAACTCCAGTTTTCCATTTATTTTACTTTGACTACCCACTTTTTTAGGCCAGCAGATTATCTTATATCTAATCCCCTCAGAAACATCCTCTGAAAAACTCAAGCCTTTATTTAACGGCCATTCTGACTGAAAGTAAAAAAAGAATTTCGGACTTTTCCACCATCCTGTATTCCACATAGCTGACTATACCTTGCTGGCAAACACAACCCGCACAGCAAAAAGCAGCAGTGAAAGTAATCGTGTCTCTTTTAAGTCTGTTGTTTTTTAAACAGTGCTATGTTTAGTCTGTTTGAACTATTTAACAACTCAACTTCATGCATGCAGTCTGTACTTTGCTAGAGGCTATAAGCATCTTGTGGTTAGCTATATCCAACTGGCAGCTCCACTGCACCTGTCTGACGAGTATATTTGCGGTACGGTGAAAACTCAGTAAATTTCAGTTTTTGGCCGAACCACTGCTTTAAGCTCTTTAGTAACTCCACATGAACAGGGTGAACCTATCAGTGCTCTCATAAGCACAAAGCAAGCAGATGCAACCTTCCGAGACAGCAGCGTAATGCTTGGCGGTGGATGGTAAACGATTGCTCCTCTATGGGACGTGTATTAGATATGACCCCAGTTCCACCCACAGTGATGTTATACTTGGAGAGCTTTCCTCCCCCCCTTCTAGGCACCTCAGGCTCAGGCAGTAGAGGGGGATCTGACTGCTGTGAGGTAGGGGAACCTCTGTATGTGCTTATTCAGTGACTCATTCTAAAAGAGAAGCTGCCATACAGACGCTTAAACCCGCATAACAACAGAACATACAGACCTGGACAAAATTAACATGGCAACGGTGGGGGGAGCCCATCAGTTTCAGTTCCTGAAGTACAGATGAATCATTGCATGCAAATATAGACCAAAAAAAAACCAACCTCTCAAACATCAAGCAACTCTTTGTAAATGTGATGACAATGTCTGACCAATCTGACCAACACAAGAGAATGATATATGATTTCAGTATAGCAACACTGAGACTGCTTCACGAGGAAACACTGAATTAAACGTGAGGCTCAGGTGACAAGAATCCTGTCGAACCACACAAAACTATTTGGAAGGCTTTATTTAAGAGTGTATATCTGATAAAGAAGCATCAGATTCTAGAAGTTCTCATTTACTTTCAGTACGTAAAGCCAGGCCTGCAATACTCAATCTTTCACGTTTGTTCCTTCTGACACATTTTCAGAACCTGAATCCATATCAAAGGTCAGGTGCCCGGTTCAGAAAGCGACTTGCAGTGTGCGACATGAGAAACAAGTAGAGATAGACCTATCAGTGTTTTTAAGGCCGATTCCGATCGGCGATCACCTCTCAGTGCGATCGGCCGATAGCCAATACCGATCTATGCTACGGCAGGGCTACATGTAGTTGTTTATTTGTTTATTTTATTTGGATCCCCATTAGCTCCTATAGAAATAGCAGCCGTTCTTTCTAGGGTCCATCAAACACAAAACACATTTATACATTGAACAAATACAAAAGTAGACAAGAACATACTTTATGTATATTCCAAAAGAAGAATATACAATATCCATATACATTAAAAGAAAAAGCAAAGAAGAAAATACTCTACGTATATTTCAGATGCATACAAAATAGAAAATAAAAATAGATAAGAAAAACGAAACAAGTAAGAAGTAGAAAGTTTAAAAAAAAATAATTATAATCCCAATAAACTCACTATTCCCCTTAAACAAATTTCCCTAATCTACATTCAACTTTTATTTATTTAGTTTTATAATCAGAAATCAGTTAGGTAGTGTTTTAGCGCAAGCAAGTCATGAAACATGGTCTAAACTAGTTTATTACCATTTTTAACGAGCTCATACGAAACAGCCTAATATTTTAAACAAAATTAACAGTAAATAAACAAAGTAAATCAAACAAATATCCTCAAATATCCTGGAAGAGTCTGCGTCACATACGGTAAAAAACTGCCAAACGGACAGAACATGAAGTGAACGCTGTAAACGAGTTTATCAAAAATGAAAGGGTATGTACTGCCACCTATCAGCTCAGATAGGAATCGCAGGGACCTGGCCGGAGGAAGTTTCACGGAGGGGCTTTCAACGAAACGCCAGCTGGAAATACAGAAATTAGGCTTATTTGTTTAACGCCATCGATCGGCTCTCGGGATCGGCTACATTGGAGAAATATCGGCCGATCACATATTTTGATTAAAAATCGTCCGATACCGATACCTAGCCGATTGATCTTTCCATCTCTAGAAACAAGGTAAGCTTTAACCTTCAGAGTTCCAGAGCGAGCTCCAAGACTCAAATACTTTCAAACATGTCTGATTTTCACCAAACAGTCACAAACACTCGCAGTGCAAGAAGGGCTGCAACACAATCACAACCATGTAATCAAATACAACCAATGCAGAGCAGCAGCACGGCAGAAAGAGGAGCACTGACGTCTTTCTATCTCACAAAAAAGGTGAAAACTGACATCTCACTTGGTATGGAGAAGTCTCACATGCATGTCTGCATCATAAAATGTGTGTGTGTATAAAGTCAGATAAGAAGACTGAAGAAAGACGGAAGTTTATGTTAATAAAAAAAGAAAGAAGTTGCTGAGTGTTAGAACTACATCTGCTACAAATCCCTAAATCCCTACGTAGTACTGGACCAAGAGAGGCAAAATAGTTAGATTTAAATCTCACTACTGCTAGTGGAGACTAAGATACTGATTGCAGGTATTTTTGATAGACAGTGCACTAAATAAGTAAAGCCTTAATAAAATGATAGAGTATATGTGATTATAGGTATAGTTCTGTTGTCATAGTTGAATGAGGACAGTCTAGTACATGGAACTGAAGTAACATGGACCTTAAACACTGTTGTTCTTCCTTCAAACTCAAACTCTGTGTTTGCAAAAGAGGACAGTTAAATGAGCCGATTACAAAATATGATGTAACAGTCTTGACTCATTAATATTTGCACCCCCACCGTTTACATCTGTTAACAGAGCAACAGCAACAAAAACAGCGGCCTGTGTGGAGAAATCTACTGCTGCAGACGGAGAAGAGAAAGTTGTTGCTTTTCATAACTCTTCCCTCTTGACTGATGTTCGTCATTAAATAAAGTCTGAAGGCGTCTTCCCATTTTCCAGCATCTTAAGGACCTGCTCCACTTTAAAACACAGCAACTTGTACAGGGGCCAGAGAGTAACTGCGGCACCCTTTACGGTGGAATGGAAAAGTCAGACGGATCCAGTTATAAAAGCACATTTTTTGACATTCTTTTGTTATACAACTCTTCAGCTGTGCAGCCGCACCCGGCCCTGTACTCACACAGTTAGAATTTCATAAATACACGACAGCTGTGACACATTTTCTGACCAGACTGTGATCTATACTGTGAGTTCTACACGTTTAATGTTCAGGTAGGGTTGGCCGATAATTGATATCTCTGCATTTTCTGGTATTTAGACAATAATGATATACAACAATATTTTTTAAATAAAATAATAATAGTAATAACAACAATAATCATAAAGTACACCCAGACACACACCCAGACACACACACACACACACATATATATATATATATATATATATATATATATATATATATATATATATATATATATATATATATATATATATATATATATATATATTGACTGGTAGTGTATCTAAAACGTTTGTCTGGTAGTGTATCTAAAACGTTTGACTGGTAGTGTATCTAAAACGTTTGGCTGGTAGTGTATCTAAAACGTTTGGCTGGTAGTGTATCTAAAACGTTTGGCTGGTAGTGTATCTAAAACGTTTGACTGGTAGTGTATCTAAAACGTTTGTCTGGTAGTGTACTAAAACGTTTGTCTGGTAGTGTACTAAAACGTTTGTCTGGTAGTGTATCTAAAACGTTTGGCTGGTAGTGTATCTAAAACGTTTGGCTGGTAGTGTACTAAAACGTTTGACTGGTAGTGTACTAAAACGTTTGTCTGGTAGTGTACTAAAACGTTTGTCTGGTAGTGTATCTAAAACGTTTGGCTGGTAGTGTATCTAAAACGTTTGGCTGGTAGTGTACTAAAACGTTTGACTGGTAGTGTATCTAAAACGTTTGGCTGGTAGTGTATCTAAAACGTTTGGCTGGTAGTGTATCTAAAACGTTTGGCTGGTAGTGTACTAAAACGTTTGGCTGGTAGTGTACTAAAACGTTTGGCTGGTAGTGTACTAAAACGTTTGACTGGTAGTGTATCTAAAACGTTTGACTGGTAGTGTATCTAAAACGTTTGTCTGGTAGTGTACTAAAACGTTTGACTGGTAGTGTATCTAAAACGTTTGGCTGGTAGTGTATCTAAAACGTTTGTCTGGTAGTGTATCTAAAACGTTTGACTGGTAGTGTATCTAAAACGTTTGTCTGGTAGTGTACTAAAACGTTTGGCTGGTAGTGTATCTAAAACGTTTGGCTGGTAGTGTACTAAAACGTTTGGCTGGTAGTGTACTAAAACGTTTGGCTGGTAGTGTACTAAAACGTTTGGCTGGTAGTGTACTAAAACGTTTGACTGGTAGTGTACTAAAACGTTTGGCTGGTAGTGTACTAAAACGTTTGGCTGGTAGTGTACTAAAACGTTTGACTGGTAGTGTACTAAAACGTTTGGCTGGTAGTGTACTAAAACGTTTGACTGGTAGTGTATCTAAAACGTTTGACTGGTAGTGTATCTAAAACATTTGGCTGGTAGTGTATCTAAAACGTTTGGCTGGTAGTGTACTAAAACGTTTGACTGGTAGTGTACTAAAACGTTTGGCTGGTAGTGTACTAAAACGTTTGACTGGTAGTGTATCTAAAACGTTTGACTGGTAGTGTATCTAAAACGTTTGTCTGGTAGTGTATCTAAAACGTTTGGCTGGTAGTGTATCTAAAACGTTTGGCTGGTAGTGTACTAAAACGTTTGGCTGGTAGTGTACTAAAACGTTTGGCTGGTAGTGTACTAAAACGTTTGACTGGTAGTGTACTAAAACGTTTGGCTGGTAGTGTACTAAAACGTTTGGCTGGTAGTGTACTAAAACGTTTGACTGGTAGTGTATCTAAAACGTTTGACTGGTAGTGTATCTAAAACGTTTGGCTGGTAGTGTATCTAAAACGTTTGGCTGGTAGTGTACTAAAACGTTTGACTGGTAGTGTATCTAAAACGTTTGGCTGGTAGTGTATCTAAAACGTTTGGCTGGTAGTGTACTAAAACGTTTGACTGGTAGTGTATCTAAAACGTTTGTCTGGTAGTGTATCTAAAACGTTTGACTGGTAGTGTATCTAAAACGTTTGGCTGGTAGTGTATCTAAAACGTTTGGCTGGTAGTGTATCTAAAACGTTTGGCTGGTAGTGTATCTAAAACGTTTGACTGGTAGTGTATCTAAAACGTTTGACTGGTAGTGTATCTAAAACGTTTGACTGGTAGTGTATCTAAAACGTTTGGCTGGTAGTGTATCTAAAACGTTTGGCTGGTAGTGTACTAAAACGTTTGGCTGGTAGTGTACTAAAACGTTTGACTGGTAGTGTATCTAAAACGTTTGGCTGGTAGTGTACTAAAACGTTTGACTGGTAGTGTATCTAAAACGTTTGACTGGTAGTGTATCTAAAACGTTTGGCTGGTAGTGTATCTAAAACGTTTGGCTGGTAGTGTACTAAAACGTTTGGCTGGTAGTGTACTAAAACGTTTGACTGGTAGTGTATCTAAAACGTTTGGCTGGTAGTGTACTAAAACGTTTGACTGGTAGTGTATCTAAAACGTTTGACTGGTAGTGTATCTAAAACGTTTGACTGGTAGTGTATCTAAAACGTTTGACTGGTAGTGTATCTAAAACGTTTGACTGGTAGTGTATCTAAAACGTTTGACTGCTAGTGATCTAAAACGTTTGACTGGTAGTGTATCTAAAACGTTTGACTGGTAGTGTATCTAAAACGTTTGACTGGTAGTGTATCTAAAACGTTTGACTGGTAGTGTACTAAAACGTTTGGCTGGTAGTGATCTAAAACGTTTGGCTGGTAGTGATCTAAAACGTTTGTCTGGTAGTGTACTAAAACGTTTGGCTGGTAGTGTACTAAAACGTTTGGCTGGTAGTGTATCTAAAACGTTTGACTGGTAGTGTACTAAAACGTTTGGCTGGTAGTGTATCTAAAACGTTTGGCTGGTAGTGATCTAAAACGTTTGACTGGTAGTGTACTAAAACGTTTGACTGGTAGTGTATCTAAAACGTTTGACTGGTAGTGTATCTAAAACGTTTGACTGGTAGTGTATCTAAAACGTTTGGCTGGTAGTGTACTAAAACGTTTGGCTGGTAGTGTATCTAAAACGTTTGACAGGTAGTGTATCTAAAACGTTTGGCTGGTAGTGTATCTAAAACGTTTGGCTGGTAGTGTATCTAAAACGTTTGGCTGGTAGTGTATCTAAAACGTTTGGCTGGTAGTGTACTAAAACGTTTGGCTGGTAGTGTATCTAAAACGTTTGGCTGGTAGTGTATCTAAAACGTTTGGCTGGTAGTGTACTAAAACGTTTGGCTGGTAGTGATCTAAAACGTTTGACTGGTAGTGTATCTAAAACGTTTGTCTGGTAGTGTATCTAAAACGTTTGTCTGGTAGTGTATCTAAAACGTTTGTCTGGTAGTGTATCTAAAACGTTTGACTGGTAGTGTATCTAAAACGTTTGTCTGGTAGTGATCTAAAACGTTTGACTGGTAGTGTATCTAAAACGTTTGGCTGGTAGTGTATCTAAAACGTTTGTCTGGTAGTGTATCTAAAACGTTTGTCTGGTAGTGTATTAAAACGTTTGTCTGGTAGTGTATCTAAAACGTTTGGCTGGTAGTGTATCTAAAACGTTTGACTGGTAGTGTATCTAAAACGTTTGGCTGGTAGTGTATCTAAAACGTTTGGCTGGTAGTGTACTAAAACGTTTGTCTGGTAGTGTATCTAAAACGTTTGGCTGGTAGTGTATCTAAAACGTTTGACTGGTAGTGTATCTAAAACGTTTGGCTGGTAGTGTATCTAAAACGTTTGGCTGGCAGTGTACTAAAACGTTTAGCTGGTAGTGTATCTAAAACGTTTGGCTGGTAGTGTACTAAAACGTTTAGCTGGTAGTGTATCTAAAACGTTTGGCTGGTAGTGTATCTAAAACGTTTGGCTGGTAGTGTACTAAAACGTTTGGCTGGTAGTGTATCTAAAACGTTTAGCTGGTAGTGTATCTAAAACGTTTGGCTGGTAGTGTACTAAAACGTTTGACTGGTAGTGTACTAAAACGTTTGGCTGGTAGTGTATCTAAAACGTTTGGCTGGTAGTGTACTAAAACGTTTAGCTGGTAGTGTACTAAAACGTTTAGCTGGTAGTGTATCTAAAACGTTTGGCTGGTAGTGTATCTAAAACGTTTGGCTGGTAGTGTGCTAAAACGTTTGGCTGGTAGTGTATCTAAAACGTTTAGCTGGTAGTGTATCTAAAACGTTTGGCTGGTAGTGTACTAAAACGTTTGACTGGTAGTGTATCTAAAACGTTTGTCTGGTAGTGTATCTAAAACGTTTAGCTGGTAGTGTATCTAAAACGTTTAGCTGGTAGTGTATCTAAAACGTTTGGCTGGTAGTGTACTAAAACGTTTAGCTGGTAGTGTATCTAAAACGTTTGGCTGGTAGTGTATCTAAAACGTTTAGCTGGTAGTGTATCTAAGACGTTTGGCTGGTAGTGTATCTAAAACGTTTGGCTGGTAGTGTATCTAAAACGTTTGGCTGGTAGTGTACTAAAACGTTTGGCTGGTAGTGTATCTAAAACGTTTAGCTGGTAGTGTATCTAAAACGTTTGGCTGGTAGTGTACTAAAACGTTTGGCTGGTAGTGTATCTAAAACGTTTGGCTGGTAGTGTACTAAAACGTTTGTCTGGTAGTGTATCTAAAACGTTTGTCTGGTAGTGTACTAAAACGTTTGTCTGGTAGTGTATCTAAAACGTTTGTCTGGTAGTGTACTAAAACGTTTGGCTGGTAGTGTATCTAAAACGTTTGGCTGGTAGTGTATCTAAAACGTTTGTCTGGTAGTGTACTAAAACGTTTGGCTGGTAGTGTATCTAAAACGTTTGGCTGGTAGTGATCTAAAACGTTTGTCTGGTAGTGTACTAAAACGTTTGGCTGGTAGTGTATCTAAAACGTTTGACTGGTAGTGTACTAAAACGTTTGGCTGGTAGTGTACTAAAACGTTTGTCTGGTAGTGTATCTAAAACGTTTGGCTGGTAGTGATCTAAAACGTTTGTCTGGTAGTGTACTAAAACGTTTGGCTGGTAGTGTACTAAAACGTTTGACTGGTAGTGTATCTAAAACGTTTGGCTGGTAGTGTACTAAAACGTTTGACTGGTAGTGTATCTAAAACGTTTGGCTGGTAGTGTACTAAAACGTTTGACTGGTAGTGTATCTAAAACGTTTAGCTGGTAGTGTATCTAAAACGTTTGGCTGGTAGTGTATCTAAAACGTTTGACTGGTAGTGTATCTAAAACGTTTGGCTGGTAGTGTACTAAAACGTTTGACTGGTAGTGTACTAAAACGTTTGTCTGGTAGTGTATCTAAAACGTTTGACTGGTAGTGTATCTAAAACGTTTGGCTGGTAGTGTACTAAAACGTTTGGCTGGTAGTGTATCTAAAACGTTTGTCTGGTAGTGTACTAAAACGTTTGACTGGTAGTGTATCTAAAACGTTTGGCTGGTAGTGTACTAAAACGTTTGGCTGGTAGTGTACTAAAACGTTTGGCTGGTAGTGTATCTAAAACGTTTGTCTGGTAGTGTACTAAAACGTTTGACTGGTAGTGTATCTAAAACGTTTGGCTGGTAGTGTACTAAAACGTTTGGCTGGTAGTGTACTAAAACGTTTGACTGGTAGTGTATCTAAAACGTTTGGCTGGTAGTGTACTAAAACGTTTGGCTGGTAGTGTACTAAAACGTTTGGCTGGTAGTGTACTAAAACGTTTGGCTGGTAGTGTATCTAAAACGTTTGGCTGGTAGTGTACTAAAACGTTTGTCTGGTAGTGTACTAAAACGTTTGGCTGGTAGTGTATCTAAAACGTTTGGCTGGTAGTGTACTAAAACGTTTGGCTGGTAGTGTACTAAAACGTTTGGCTGGTAGTGTACTAAAACGTTTGACTTGTAGTGTATCTAAAACGTTTGACTGGTTGTGTACAAGTCACAACTTCTCATTGGCTTCATCCATTTACCCATGTAAGAATACATTTGTTCTGAAATTTAGGCTTGCAGCACGTTCCAAAAAAAGTTCAGGACTGGGGCAGTTCAAAAGTAGAAACAAATTTTCAAAAGACAGTCTTAGACAGACAAGTCTTAGACAGGTGCTGCCATCATGCTTGGCTACAAAACCAGCATCCAGGAAAGGCTGAGTACTTTATGAGCAAGGATGGGTCAGGGCTCGCCACTTTGACAAAAATGCATCAACACACAATCCCCACTTTAAAAATAGCATTTCTTAACCAGGCATTTGAACCACAACTGAATGCTTGTGATGGCTTTGAAAACCAGCATGCTTCTGTGACGACCCCACATGGGCTTATCAGCACAGTCAACCCGTGCAGCCACAAAAGCTAAGACTACATTGTAGTCATTGTAAAAAAAATAATAATAAGTGAGTAAGTGCAGTTTCAAATCTAATTTTATTATAGCCTACATTATATCACAAACCTTTAGAAGGGAAAATTGAACCCAATAATACAGAACTTATATATTTTAAACATTTATCTGTTTAATGTTTTAGAAAACTACCAATCAACTCTTACCAGTTATATCAGACTGAGGTCTTAAGCATATTTACATAAGACTCCAGTAAACAGATTCCTTTACGGCCAGTTCACGTTGCTCCAAGTGTGGCGTTTTCCCATAGCGGCACATGCCTCGCTGTCCTTGCACAATCCTAGCTGAAAGATCACTATCAGAAATGTTCGCAGTTCTCAAGTCTAACTATCAGTTCTGTGCATGCGGCAGGATGGAACTGCTGCGTGATTTAAGGTGGAATGGGAAAATTCCAACAAGCAGCTGAGCCGCTGTAACATAACTGCTGCTCCATTTAAGGTGGAACAAGAAACTGGCACAAAAGAAGCTGACTTCAGCTTCAAAAGGGATGAGGGGCTTGCTCGGTTTTTACTGGACAGGCGAGTCACAACAACTTATTTTTGCTGTTACACAGAACCAACTGGTCAGTCTTGTTTGTCCAACTTGCTAATGTTGGTGATAACACCGGTCTAGCAGCGCAGCAGCAAGTGTAGCTAACGTTAGTGTTTGGGTTAACATTTTAGTGTTTTAGTGTTTGCGCTCTCCAATGAAAAACAAGAATCTCCAAAATTGCAACTTTACAGGAGAGACCAAAAACATTCTTTACCTTCCATGTAGGTCAATGGAACCAGATGGAAACTTTCAAACAATGTAAAATACCAATGGCTTGTTCAAATGATGTACAAAATTCAAAATCTCCAAAAATCGAGACACGTTTTTCACTGGACAGCGATGATATGGTATTTGTCTATACAATTACATATAGAGGGTTTAGTGAAGGATTTTATTGTCACAAAGACCTAAAAACTGCCCTGTTAGTCCAGTGTTGTTCGACTTGGCAGTGACTTATTGGTTCGTCCAGGAATTTGGGGACAGAGCTTCTGAGGTAGCACTAAAGGGAGGGTGTACTTGTTTTGCTGTTGAGTTTAACAATCAACAATCGTTCTCTAGAATTGATTCAGGAAGGATTTGAAGGAAAATGAAGGACATAAACCTGGATGGAGTCAGGTGACAATGATTAGCCCAGATGGTACTGGCTGCTGGCTGGTGATGTGCCTTGATCAGCTACGTTGAAGATGTTCAAGCAGGTCTCTTGGCCTCTTTGCTCGCCTGCTTGCTCCATTTATGTGAACACTCTCACATGTTGTTGTGGGTTTGGTCTCTCGGTCTCTCTCTCTCTCTCTCCTTACTTTTTTGTGGCTGAAATGGTATTCTTATGTTTTCTCTAGTCTTTAAAGCTATTGTGAGTTGCTCCTTTCATTGGCTGCTGTGCTAATATACATTTACACTTCTACGGCTTGTGAGTGTGTACTTTGAATAATGTTTACATCATTGTGTTTTAGATGAAAACTGTAAGCTAAATCTGTCACAACCTGTAGGGGCTTTTTTATGTGATGTGTTTTCTCACGTTTACTGCGTTAGGAAGTTACGTAAGCCTTGGTGTATTTTTGTTTATAGTATTTGTTGTTAAGGTGAGATAAGCTGTGTGGGATTTTGATCTATTTTTGTTTGTCGGTTTTGGCATTAGCTCACCCTGATGCTATAATTGTGACTTTTCATAAGTGATCTGTAAAATACTATAAAATCAAATATTATAACGCAATACACATGTTTGTGCAGAAAAACTTGTGTTCCAGATTCTTGATTTATGTTATGAACTTTTAGAGTAAACTAGAGATGGACCGATCAGCGTTTTTGAGGCCGATTCCGATTGCCAATCACCTTTTAACATGATCGGCCCATAGCCGATACCGATCAAGGGCGGGGCTATATGCCACAGCAGGGCTACATGTAGTTATTGGCGCAAGCAAGTCATAAAACATGGTCGAAACTGGTTTATTACCATTTTTAACAAGCTCATATGAAACAGCATAATATTTTTTAACTAAATTATCAGTAAATAAACAAAGTAAATCAAACAAATATACCCAATACTACTATCATTACATTTAGACCCTTAATTTAAAACAAAAAAAGCTAATTAAATACATGTAGTTAAAACTGCAGTCATTAAACGCAGGCTGCTGTTCTGTTCGTACTGGTCAGATCTGGTCTGCATGGTGTTCTGGGTTATCTCTTAAAGGCCGTATCAGATTAAAAGTGTTAAATGTCTTTGTCTTTGTTCCCCAACGAGCTGCGCTGACTACTAATTTTACAAAACGTCCTGGATGAGCCTGTGTTACATACGGTAACAAGCTGCCAGACGGACGCAACGTTCTTGTGTTCTTGTGAGGCGCGCCGCTTTAGTCAGTCTGCGGAAAATGAAAGAGTATGTGTTTCCACCTAGTGGTTCAGAGAGGAATTGCAGGGACCTGGCCGGAGGGGGTTTCAATGAAATACTAGCTGGAAATACAGAAATTAAGCTAATTTGTTTAACGCCATCGATCGGCTCTCGGGATCGGCTAAACTGGAAAAATATCGTCCGATCACATATTTTGATTAAAAATCGGCCTATACCGATACATAGCCGATCGATCCTTCCATCTCTACTAATAACTCCTCTGTAACTACTATGTGTGCGGTTATGAATAAAGAATGGTGGTCCAGACCCATCGACAGGTTTTCAGAGTTTAACCAATTATTCTAAAACCCAGCCGTGTCACTGCCAGTAAGTCTAGGTTAAAGGTTTTGCATTGATAACATCAATGACGTCAGCTTATTACTGGAGCCCTACTGCACACGGCAAACCCATGCATGAGAGACTTCTGACATCACTGAACGAAGCGACAGCTTTCTTATCATGCACATCTAACTTCATTTCCAAAGGATTTGTGTGCAAATGTTTGGGCCTGAATTACGACTGCATCTACAAACGCAACCACATTTTTTCAGATTTTTCTAGCAGGCAAGCCAAAAGCTTAAAGTTAGTTACAATTTTCTACAAAGAAAAGGCTGTGATCCATCAAATCAACGTTTAACAGTAAAAATTGCATGTAGCTCCTTGCATAAACACAGGGTTGTAGGAGGAACCGTTCAGCCTGCCCTTAAAATACCTCTGCACTTCTTGAAGAAACGTTGGCTCCTCATTTACTTTGGATATGAACGTGCAGTAGAGGCACAGGAGAGTGAGTTAGCAGGGATTTTAAATAGAACATTACAATAGAGAGAGCCAGAGAGTGGACACACCCTGCCATTTTAAACTAAATAAACTATTACTGTGGTTCTGAGTGAAATGAGCATATAAAAAAAGAGAAACAACCACTTTTACCGAGAGTCAGAGAGCAACACTTCATGCATTTACGTGAATATTAGAAAACAAATGTTGTCTGCAATAATAAAAAATACTTTTAGGTGTACTGAAGCAACACTTAATAAGAATACCTTTAGGAATATTACAGGAATTTCCACAAGAAGCAGGAACTTCCTAAATGGAATATTGATAAATGTAGTTTATTATACAGTCCTACATTAGTATCTATAGAACACACACACCACAGACCACTACAGATTAGTCTAAGACAATTAAAATTCTAGGGAAAGACAATAGGAGGCGTAAAAACTATACATTTTCATAGAGGGACAGATTTTCTGGGAAACACTTCAATTTCACAAAAGCTGTACATAATTTAACGGTTGAGATATTCATTCAGAGTGGTTTGATGAGAAACGCTCTGTTCTAAAGAAACCTGCAAAGCCAGAATTGTTCATAGTGATAGTGATGAAAGTAAGATTTCTGAAGAGTTTAATGCCTCTAAAATCTCCCTCACACAAGTTCCTGCATGAAATGGTTAAATATCCGCTGCCTGATGTCTGACACATCGCTCTATTTTATTCCATTTTCACTACAGGGGGCTTACTATGCTTATTTTTAAATGTTAATTATTGTATTTGTGGGGTTCACTGGTAATTTTTCTCCTGCTGTACATCTGTATTAAAGCTCTGCCTAAAACTCGGTCTTCAAGCTCCGCCCCCAATAAGCCCGGTGCACTCTGACTGATCAGCTCAGCCATTCTGTTCTGACAGGTCAAGTGACAAAACGATCCCACAATCACACCACTGTGGCTGTTCTTACAAAGCAGCCGGTTCCGACATATGAACCCCAAAATATTGCGACATGTTGCAAATTATTAAATGTTATTTTAGGATTTCACAATCTGATTGGCTATCAGAACCATGATTAATTTTATGCTGGTTCAGCCTAGCAAACAGTAACCTCAGCCACAGAGACAGCAGGCTTGTGATTGGTCACTTTACATGTCAGTACGGTTTAGTTTGGTGTAAATTAAGTTTTTCTGCAGTGGTAGGCGGTTCTTGGCTCCAGGCTCTCTCTAGTGTGAGACTAGCGTTGGAGAGGAAGGGTCTAATGGCTAAAGACGGATTACAACACTGCTTCTTAGCAGTCAGTGGTTTAAACACAACACCAAATGAATCGCTCTCTGTCTTCAACTTCATGGAAGTGATATTTTACCTCTACAACACTCTAAACAGAAAAAGAGAAAAAACACAGAAACGCACAAGACCCCATTAATCCATTCAAGGAGGAGACAACATGCAGGACAAAGCAGTGTCCATAAAATAGCCTTTACTTTTCTTCACCATATTTTAGCACAATCAACATTACACAAAAACTCCCAGGAGACACTGGTGGTCTTGGATAGTA
Organism: Megaleporinus macrocephalus; assembly: GCA_021613375.1. Taxonomy (NCBI): domain Eukaryota; kingdom Metazoa; phylum Chordata; class Actinopteri; order Characiformes; family Anostomidae; genus Megaleporinus; species Megaleporinus macrocephalus. The sequence goes on along the minus strand of CM038720.1, from coordinate 28,870,975 downwards.
ATATAAAACCATGGTAAAGAAACCAGAATCTCTCAATTCCTTTACAATAAAGCACTTCACATCAAACCACTCTGAATTAACGGTCCAGACATTCTGACTGGAATAACCTCTACAGAACATGAGTTGACTGAATTTTCACAATGTTCAAACACAACAAGCCATAAAGGGGAACTCCACCAATTTTTATCAAACAATTCTTTAATTCTTTATATTTTTAATGGTTGAGATGTAAAAAAAAGTTTCTAGACTTGCAGAGTCAAAATTGTTCACTGTGGTGGTGACAGGAACCAGCCATGTGAGAAGCTTAATGGCGCTAACAGCTTCCTAACAGAAAGTTACCACATACAATGGTTACGAATACACTGTCTGCTGTCTACGCATTGTTTTATTACAGTTTTTTAGGTAAAGGTTTGGCTTAAATGTCTTAGTCAATTTGTTTTAATTCATTCATGGCATATGCATCACATTCAAAAGCAAAATAACCCCAAAAGAAAGATAAATATTATTTACTACCACCAACATTACATGGTAATTTCGGCAGTATGAAACGCCTGCTGTATACATGGCAACCCCCGGTTTATATCACCACCATCTGCAAAGGTTAACCGCTTCATAATGAATCTGTTTACATCTTAACGACTGAACTGTTCAGGAATTCTGAAAAACTGGTGGCGTACCCCTTCGAAAACGCCACACAATAGATTTAAACACGGCAACCACATCAACGGCCGTCTAAATAGCGTCACAACTGCCTCAGAAAGAGAACAAAAAAAGATAAATACATACTCTAACAGGTTTTTAGCAGCTATCCATACTCCTGAAGCAAAGGTATGAACTTTATCAGCTTCCCGTGTGGCACACGAAGCTGAAAGAGAAGTGAGCAGCGGAGCGGAATGTCAAGCACGCCGCGAGTAAAGCTGAGCAAAGAAAACAGTTACGAAGTTCATCTGCTTCACCTTTACTTCTCCACAGACAAGACTGCTCCACGAAGCTCCTTCATCTTCTAATCCGTAAAGGTTTCAGTAACAGAAGTGAACAGACTCTTCACTGTCTTTAGCGGGGGGCAGGCTAACACAGCAGCAGCGCGAGCAGCAACAAGTTGCTTTGTTTACCTGCAAAACTCGGCGATCCGCACGAAGCTGCTAGCAACGCAGCCCTACTGCAACCCACCAGCACCGAGTCCAGACTAAACAGCCGCACTGGGAGTGCAAGTGGAAACCACTCCATACCATCGTTCCCACTCCGAGCGCGCTAAAACTTCACCTCTCCGCGTATCCCGGCTCATCCCACTGCGAGGAAGAGCTGGCATTTCCCACAAAGCATTGCATCCAGTACCCAGAAAAACACAGAACCTATAAAGACAGCCGCTTCCTGCTCACAGTAACCCGTTCCACCTTAAACACTGCAGCAGTTAAGGTGGAACGGGAAAATGCGAACAAGAAGCTGGCTTTAATCTCAAGCACGAGTTGAGCTGTAGAAACAGAAGTTCAACTTCTGAAACACATGCCTGCGCTGACAATGACTTACAGGAGAGGCCCACTGAATTTCCAAAATCTCAGCCTAATGTAAGGCTGGAGTTGTTTAATGTAAAATGCATACACTCAGATTTTCTTTACAGGCCCCAGCATATAACTGCTGCAGCGTTTAAGGTGAAACTCCCAGAAGATACTGGTGACTCATTGATGGTGTTGGATAATAATACAAACCATAGTAAAGAAAACCAGCATCTCCAAGTTTCTATACAATAAAGAACTTCACATCAGACCACTCTGAAGGACTGAATGGTCCAGAAATATTGGCTAAATTAACCTTTAAAGCAAATTGGTTGACTGAATGGTCACAATGAAACGCAGTATTTTTTTATTTAAAAAAAAAAATTAAAAATGATATAAACAAAGTGAGAAATTCTTCATTCTAGAGAAACTTGCCAAGTCAAAATTGTTCACAGTGGCGGTGATGAGAACTGGACGTGAGTGAACGAGCATGAAAATGCCAACAAGCTGACTTGAGCAGTAGAAACAGATCAGCATCTGAAAAACAGACCTGCTCTAAAAAAACTTAAGGGAAAGTACCACCAAATTTCCTAAAGATATCGTCCTAAAATATCTTCCTAATTTAAAAACTGAGTGGCCCCAGAATGCATCTGCTGCACCATTTAAGATGGAACGAGAAAATGCTGTAGAGACAAAAGTTCAGCATCTGAAACACATACCAGCTTTCACATTGACTTAAAGGGGAGCACCACCAAATTTCCAAAACCTTCTTAATTTAAAGCCCGAGTGGTTTAATGTGAAATGCATTCACTCTAAACCAAACTTTGCTTTTCTTTACAGTGGTGGTGATGGTGATAGAAACCAGGGGGTATCTTTCACAGCTGTAAGCACTGGTAAGACGGCTGGTTCCTATCACCAGCAGTATAAAGAAAATCCTGAGCATTTCACATCAAGTCAGTCTGAATACCTGTTCACGATTCTGCTTTAATGTCCGTACACCAAGTTCACCAGCACTACTGAACTACGGCACAATTCCACATCCAGAGCCAAAGCCTTTAAAAGCCTCCCCGTACGAGCGAAGCGAAAGCTCTCTGAAAGGCCTGAAAGCGTCTTTTCCTCACCTTAACCCGAACACCATAAAGGCTTCTCTTAATCGTACGCTGACAGGAACGTACCTCCAACACCAGCAGCCGAGGAGCTCATACAGGAAGAAATGTGGTGAGCTCAGCGCTCGCTGGCCGGCACAAACCGAGCAGGATGAGAAAGCGGCGTATAGGGATGTGGTTCAATAAATCTCTTCTCGAAGGTGCAGCGACTTGAAATCCAGCTTCCCTTCCATCTCTGGTCACCACAGCAGACCACACGAGTAGCTCTTGTGTGTTTCTGGGGGCCAGAAGGGAGTGTCCAGGCAGACGCTTGCATATTTCCCTGGAATGACTCTCTCCCCTTCACAGTGGCCTTGGGGAGCGTCCAGGAGGCCCTCAAAGTCTGCTCTTTCTGCTCCTGGACTACATCACACGCTGCACATCTTAGCGTTTGTCCTGCCCTCGTGTTGTGTTTTGGCAGAAGACGAATGCAGGATCACTATTGATTATATTAGTAACCGAGTAATTTAGTTTTCTGATGATTAATTAAGAACAAACATTAAAAATAGGCTAAACTAACAAACCACACATATGCACTCAATGGTCACTTTATTAGGTACACCACCTTAGATCCACTCTCAGACTGTAGTCCATCTTTATTATGCCCGTCTTAGCCTATTCCTCAATGATCGGGACCCCCACAGGACCACAACTGAGCAGGAATTATTTTACTGGTGAATTATTCTCAGCACTGCAGTGACTCTGACTTTGAAGTGCGTTGTGCTGGCAGGAGTGGATCAGACATAGCAGGTGCTGCAGGAGTGTTTAAACACCTCAGCGTCACTGCAGTGCTGAGAATGATCCACCACCTGAATAACACCTGCTCTGTGGTGGTCCTGAACATATGCAAACAACACATTATGCAGATAAACAGTAAACTAGCTCCTATGTGCTAGGTGACCCTGATCAAATCATGGTATGGGCACCTAATAAAGTGCTTAACAAGTCAGAAGTCAGTAATGTATTTAATCTTCAGTCACTGAAAGTTTAATAACTTATAATAACTTGTACCTAATGGCCAATGTTGGGTGGAAATGAGATACATGAATGGTGGTCTCTGACCTCTGCGGAGTACTGCATGTTGCAAGTTATGTTAATTGCATGCCTCATGTTAATTAATCCCTGGCAACTTTTTATGTGAATATTAATCAGTACTAGAGATAGACCGGTCAGCATTTTTGAGGCCGATTCTGGTCGCTCATCACCTTTCAGCGCGATCGACCGATAGCCGATACCAATTGAGGGCGGGGCTGTTAGACACAGCAGGGCTACATGTAGTTATAAGCGCAAGCAAGTCATAGACATGGTCGAAACTGGTGTACTGCCATTTTTAACGAGCTCATGTGAAACAGCATAATATTTTAAACAAAATTAGCAGTAAATAAACAAAGTAAATCAAACAAATATCACCAATACTACAATCATTCAATTTAGACCCTTAATTTAAAACAAAACAAGCTTATTAAATATATGCAGTCAGAACTGCAGTCATTAAACACAGACTCTGGTTATTTTAAACTAAATATGAAATCATTAAATGTAGATGTTGAATTGCTGCTGCTGTTCTGTTTATACCAGTCAGATCTGGTCTGTATGGTGTTCTGGGTTGTTTGTTTTGTGCTAGCTGTGTGTGCTAGCTCTGCTGTTTGCTGATACTCACTGTATTCAGCCACGTGCAGTGTCGTATTAGATTAGTAGTGTTAAATGTCTTTGTCTTGGTTCCTCAACGAGGATGAGTCTGCGTCACATACGGTAAAACACTGCCAGACGGACGACATGTTTTCTGTCAGCGCTGTAAACTGTTCTCGCAAGGCCGCTGCTTTAGTCAGTCTGTGGAAAATAAAAGGGTGTGTATTTCCACCTAGTGGTTCAGATAGGAATGCAGGGAGCTGGCCGGAGTGGGTTTCAAGGAGGTCTTCTCTTCCTGGATGAAACGCTAGCTGGAAATACAGATATTAAGCTCATTTGTTTAACGCCATCGATCGGCTCTCGAGATCGGCTAAACTGGAGAAGTATCGGCCGATCACATATTTTGATTAAAAATCAGCCGATACTGATACCTAGCCGATCGATCCTTCCATCTCTAATCAATACATATTGAGTTGAAGTTATCATGACTGCCCTAAATCATGTTCTGACAAAATCATTTAAGCAGATGCCTGTAAACTCACTTTAAGAAGCTATTTAAACTGATAAATATTATGCTGAAGGGAACACACACTGTATAACATAGACACAACACGTCACATACAATCAGATACAAAACAGCCAGTGTGTTACACAGAGGAAATGACTGAGCTGCACTATAGACCTGTCACTTTGACTAACTAAACCGTATTAATATTGCACTGAAATCATTAGCAGGGCGCTCCACGTTCTTCTGTACCTGCACTCAAAACAAGTGCTGGAGATGAAAGTGACAGTGTTACACATTCAGATGAAAGCAGCGTTACGACACTCAGCTCAATACTAAAAAATGTGCCAGTCCTTCTCTCAACATTTGCACTCAGAACAAAAATATTCACACATAATCATTTCCATATGGACTGGGAGATCATTCAAGGTGGAGCTCTTCAGCGTGATCCACCTCATCCTGAAAGAATGTGAGAATGAAATCATTTAGGTTGCGCTCAGGATTGTTCTGGCTTCGCTTCTTTGGCTCAATATTGACACTGATTTTCGGTGGAAGTGACCAAAACAAGGAAGTCATTCTTTCAGTATGACATGCCACTGCCCAAACCCAAGTCCAGATGCCTTTCGGTTCTTGAAATAAATGAAAACGCCCAGGAGCTGAACTACTTTTCCACACCACTGAACTGGAGGAGGTGCTTTAAATGGGGCTCCTTTAGCTTGTTTGCGTAGATCATATTTTTAATTACAGTAATAATTTATGCTCCAGGCCAGAAGTCTGCATAGTGTATGTGAAAGCAGGCAAGAAGGAACGCGATGTGGGTTTGTGGTAAAGGCTGCAAAACAATGTGTCTCCTCGCCAAACGAGGTCCAATTAGAACGAGCACTGAGGAAACGGTTTCAGTCACGCCCAACAGCTGGATATAAAAACCCAACGAGAACCTTTAAAGAACATTTGTCTCCAAACTCCAAAGCCAAGTTCCTCTTCCACACAAGCATGGGCTGGAAGAGCAGCTTGATAATAACCAAAAGGCCACTCACGCCTCGCAGCACTTTGAGCAACCCTAAGTGAAAGGATACCTCAAACCTGCTCTCTTGGGTCCTTAACCTTCTATCAGACAGAGCAACGACCGAAAGAGGACCATCCTCTGAACTGCCTGTTGATCCAATAGGGTTATTGAACTGTTTGAACTAAACAATAACAAACAAGTACATTCCCTTTGATTCCACATGAGATACATCTTCTAGCTCTATTACCCAGCCATTAGTGAGACTTGGATCTGTGCTTTGCCAGTCAGATGAACATTTATCACCAAAAGCACACAGTGGTGTCTGACTCGTTAATCTACGCTTGGATTGCTCTGGGGGAAGTGATCGCTCATTATCATTCATCTAGCTTGCCGACTCCTAAAATAACTTGAGCATTCGAGGAAGTGTGCGGACGGACATATGTAAAAACCCTTTGCTAAGTATGCAAAGCAGTGTTCGATCTTTACGGTACAGAGCTGTGCAAATGTCAGAGACCACCCTTCATTCATTTCCAGTCACAACAGCCATTAAAGGTGGAGCACGTACTTTATTTTAGAAACATTCTTGTCACATTTTGAAAGTAATCAATTCATCAAATGCTGTGACAATATAAAAAAATTTAATCGGTATCTGTAGAGGCCGCAGGAGTCTAGAAAACCCACTGATGGCCTACGTGACTGATTCAGGAAGTCTTTTGTCCCTCAGGCCATCAGCCTGTGTAAGCCATCCCAGCACAGTAAAAAAACCCTGTACAGCACTGTTATACTCCGGACCCCTATATCAGTCACCAGGTATCAAACTGTATCATATTATATATTTATTTCACAGATTTATATGTATAACTGTATGTTATATATACTATACTGTTATTATTACACTACGCCTATTATATTATACCTCATGTATACAGTCTATACATGTAAATAGTACTGCTGCTTTATATTACATATTTGCACAACCAAAGTCTGCACTGTTTACACTGCTTAACTGCACTACTGTCATCACATACACACTATGAGACTTTTTATTCTATTTATTTTATATTCTATCTTTTTTTTCGTAACTGTCCTATTTTATCTTATCTTATGCACTTTATCTATCTATCTACCTATTAGGGGTGTTAGAAAATAGTGAAAAAAATTGAGTATTGATTATCAAAAACACAGTTAATACACAGATTAGATGGCAGTGTTGTAATCCATTTTTAGATCCACTCCAACATTAACAAGCAGCACAAGCGCACAGTACTATTGTAAGCATTGATAAACCTGTTCATACAGTGGTGTGTTTTAATAGTAGTATTTGAAAAATTGCAATATATTACTTTGCTTGCAATACTGCAGTGTATTGCAATATATTGAGTCTTGACTGCTCTATCCATCCATCCATCCATCCATCCATCCATCCATCCATCCATCCATCCATCCATCCATCCATCCATCCATCCATCCATCCATCCATCCATCCATCCATCCATCCATCCATCCATCCATCCATCCATCCATCCATCCATCCATCCATCCATCCATCCATCCATCCATCCATCCATCCATCCATCCATCTATCTATCTATCGGCATGTCTACCTACCCATGAGAAGATCTGCCTACATGCATGCTCTCTGCACACTGAAGTTGCTGGACAGGGAATTATGTGGTGTGATTTGAATATGGAGGAATTCATTATTTTCCCAACCTAGCTAGTCTTTAATGCCTCAGCTGTCCCAGACTGGACACTATGATCGAATTCCAGTCTTAAACACATTTGAAATCAGTGGTAAAACCTGACAAAAGCCTCATTATGGTTTGTAGCGTTGTGGCTCAAAAATGCACAAAAACATTCTTTTTGTTTGCCCTCCACTGGGGGGGGGGTCCTTTTCCACAAGTGCCTCTACATCATAGACGCTTTCCTGCTGGCAGCATAACCAACAAGCTGATTGCCTCTTTTTCTTGAATGATGGGACCTTCTCTGTAAAACGGACACCATGTAAGCGGTGTTTGTTTTAGACATGTGCTCCCCTTGTTCTCTGCTCCGCCCTAGCCCCACCTGTCTCACCTGTTTGTCATTTTGTATCAGTCTCATCATCTGTTTGCTCCTCATTACGTTGTTATATATACCCTGTGTGTTCAGTCTCTATTTATTGGTCATTGTTAAGCTAACATGTTGTGGTAACTCTCTCTGTAATCCGTCTGTTTGACTTTCGTTTGTTTGCTTATTAAAACCCCCTTGTTATTTAACAGCTTGCGAGTGTGTCCACTGCCTTCGTCTACTCCAGCCACACAGCCTGACACTCCACAACTAGTTGCGCACCTTTCTCCAATGTTCAGCATCGTGACCAGCCAGGCCATGCGTGTTAATGTGTATCAGAGGAGTGGCTTTTAAAGAAGGTTGGTTGAATTTTTTGGGTTGGACTTCCTGGATTCTACAAAGTTATTCATTTTTCAGAATCAGGGGGAAAACAAATCAGAAATCATTAACTATGAAGCTTTCACACAGTGTAACGTGCAGCTGATGTTCTCAAATTATGAAGTGAAAACTGATGAAAATGACAATATCGTCTGTATATATCTGATAAGAACTGTTTTGGTGGTGTACCAAGAGTCTTGCATGACTGTCCCGTTTTCCCTTTAAATCCTTTTTCTTCTTTTTCTCAGGCGTATAAATAAACGTCTATCTAATCTCAGTAGAAATATCTGCTGATAAATGAATAGCTTGCACTTAATGGTGGTTTTGATTGGGAATTATTTCTGTACAGTGCTGGACGTTCTTAAATAATTTGAGCTCATTACCCATGAAGCCCTTTCCAAATTAAGGGTTGGCTGACTTGGAAACTGACTGCTACGAAGAAACTTTTCAAAACCAAAAAGGAATATCCTGAATAAGTGAGATATAATCTTGATAAGTAATTGCAGGCCTGTTCAGGCTGCAGTGGCGTTTGGAAAAAAGAAGAAGTTACTGATGGTTTTTCTCAGAACGAGCAGTTAACAACAGAGGTGTGTTTGCAAGAGCACCTAGTATGACGTGAAAGGCCTATGTGGTAACATGCGTGTCACAGAGTTCCCTAAAATCACACGCTTCCTCATCGGCTAAAGCAGAGCTAAGCATACAGCTGGAGCAGGATATAAGTGCAGGTCGTGTTCAGGATATGACTTAGGGGTGTGCAGTAATTAGCTGATAATACCTGAGAACTCAGGTAAACCAGCAACCAGGATGTGTTGTTTTAAAAAAAAAAAAACATCTTGCAACTTTTAATAAAATAATTATACAATACGTATAACTAGGGATGGGCGATTTTTTTTTCATATCAGTTTTTTCATATCAGTCGATATCGATATATATCACGATATAAATCGAATCACTATTGCCTTTTTACTTTAAGTGAGAAGTGAAGATAGCAAAATAAAAAAAATTCTGATTATTTTCTATCAATTTCAAATAAATTAAACACAAACACGTATATAATATAATAATATATATAATATAGTAGGGTCTACCGAACACTCGTGAACAGTGTTCACACACAGACACTGTGTTAAGCAGGCTGTTGCTGGCCCTTTAAGTTCGGGCTGAGGAAAGGACTCTGTTTATGTTCACTCATAGCGGTGAGTCGACTCTCTGTCTGCTCAAATAGGGAGTTAGTTTAGTGATTCTGTTTTCAGTTGAAAATAAAGTTTCCCTTCTCGAGATTTTTGGTTATAAAGTTTTTGCCTCAGCGTTCTCACTCAAACTCCTACAATTTACATATTTAAACTTAATTCTATCCACTTTCTATCGACTCTGTCATATAGTTCTATCGAGGAAACGTTATTTCGTGATAATTATCGTTATCGTTTTATCGCCCAGCCCTACGTATAACAGAATACCATACTGCACACACACACATGGTCGTGGTAGCATGGCTTTTCTAAAGTGTGCCAACGTAGTTGGTATTGGTGCACATCAACAGTGTTCAGGTGCAAGCCTCTCCATCCATTCGTCACTCCTCCACAACCTCACTCTCAGTGTCAGTACTGAGCCTATAGAGAAAAAAACAAAAAAAACAACGATGTCTCACTGCATGGACCTCCACCACAAACGCACCACCGGCCAAGCTCTGACAGCGCTTTGTGGCACATTACCGAATCCCCTGCTGAAGCACAAAAGGGCTCAACACGGCTTGTGCCTAGTCCTTTTTGCTCCTCGAGGATAACTAGACCTGTTTTGTCTTTAACAGCCATTCATCATGAGGTGAAGTGCTGGCCGCGAAGCAGACGGCCTTGAGGGGGAGTGGGAGGCTGCGGAGCAATGACTCAGTCCCACATTACAGCCCTCTCCGCCAGCCAAAGAAGCACACTCTGGGGGCTAGCTAAGGAGGAGAGGGGGAGAGCAGCTCCAGGAGACACACGCTTAGCTTTGTTTTTGTGCCTTGTCAGTACGTGGGGTCATACATATGTTACCATGCATAGAAAACCACATGTGTGCTACGAATCTACTCTGAAGCGGATCCCTATCAATATCTAACATACATACAGGTCTGTGCAAAAGTCAGAGACCCCCCTTCATTCATGTCATTCACACTTATTGGTTGGCTTTAAGAGGTATTTCTGAGGAGATTAGATATAAACAAGTCATGACATCAGCATATAAGAAGGTTATTATGCATTAAAGCGTGCTTATGTTGGTTTCTTGTAGGCGTGTACTTATTTTAAAGGGCCCATATCATGGGAAATGGCTTGTATATGTAAACGATGCTGCACAATGCAGGATAGAGCTTTTATCTTAAAGGCTCAGTAACCAAAACAGTCTGTTTCATTCTAAGGGATACAGAGAGTCATGTAATGGTCAGGGGACATTTTGTTCCCATGTATGTATAGAGGTAACAATAAAAACAGCTTGACTTGACTTGGCACATACAACCACGTAAATGTGCCCTTTAAATCGATAGTAATGACTTTAGCTGTGGAGAAACTGATAGTAAGAAAAAGAAAGAAGAATGTGATCATTTGGATGGTGAAACGTATGACTGGCATCGACTGCGCTTGCACCGCTTCTGAAAATTCGAGATTATTGTTTTTAATGGAGGTTAATGTAATGGTGGCTTTGACTTATGCTAGTGTTCAGAGACTCCAAGTCCTGTTCAATTCCTCAGCGCAACACAGCACGCCATGCTATATTTTCTATCAGCGCATGCGGTGAACGTCGTAACTGTTCTCGGTATGTATTTCCACCTAGTGGTTCAGATAGGAATTGCAGGGAGCTGGCCGGAGTGGGTTTCAAGGAGGTCTCCTCTTCTTGGATGAAACACTAGCTGGAAATACAGAAATTAGGCTCATTAGTTTAACGGCATCGATCGGCTCTCAGGATCGGCTTAACTGGATAAATATGGATCGATCACATATTTTGATTAAAAATCGGCCAATACCGATACATAGCCGATCAATCCTTCCATCTCTAATGAATACTATACTGAGATCACCGAACGCCACGTAGTTCAACACTTTATTTCATTTGGTTCATATGAGTCGAGCGTAAAATAAGCGTGCCCTGCTGTCATTTAACAGTACCACTCTACTCTGTGATGGTACGTGGTGCGTCCGGTATACGGCAGCCGCAAGACTGAACTTTGGAGGTAACATTCCTGTAGATGTCTATGAAAAACTAAAAGCAAGCCTCCTGAAAAGAACAGAAAAGGAAAGGCACTAAATCCTGAAACTCAACACAAAGAATGTGTATCATTTTCTGTTAAATATATATTTATAATATTTATATTTAATATATATTTTTATTTTCTGTCACTGAAAAATCAGTATAGATTGTAATTAATGGGCATTTTGATTAACAGAAATAAACGAGGGGAGTGCACACGGTAGTGTAAGTACAATATTTGCCCACTAACGCCAGATTCTGAATTGTGAAAATGAACAAAAACACTCGTGCTGCCTGGTACTGCTTGGTGAACTGCTCTCCTCCTTGCCTGAGGGATCAGGCTCAGGTCAGGAGATAAACATGGGACGTGCTGATTACTCCCAGCTCCAGCAGCCCCGACACAGGCCCCTGCAGCACAGCATCAGCTGTCAGCCCGATGACTCAGCAATGCCCTTACAACTCCAGCTCACACTCCTCACTTAGAGATCTGCAGTGAATCCATTTTCAGGACACTGTGGATTATTCATGGGCATTAAATAACAATAGCACTTCCTTCAGTATCCAATATTTAATACAAATAATACGTTTATGGTGTTTTCAATAAAAGGATAGATTATTGACCAATTACTACTTTATACTACAACGGATGGCGATGTGTGGCTTTGATACACTAAATGTAGCAGGAGATAAACTTCAGCTTAGTCACTCACAATAGCTTAAAAGCAGTGTGCCAGCTAGAGTTAGCTCAGTGGAACTGTACTGATATTGGCATAGCTGAATAAAGAGAGTCCAGAACTCACATACTGTAGACCTCAAGCATGGTTGTTCCTCTTTTTTTGCAAAACACGGTGGTAAAACGGGTAGATTCCAAAATTACTGCATAAAACCCTAAAACGTACATACACAGCGTACACAGTCCAGCAAACGAGGCTCAATTTAGCTTCCTATTCGCCAAAGTCTCAACCAAATGACTTGCGGCTTGGACACCAGAATGTAAGTGCTAAACAGGAAGCCAACTTCAGCTCCCACATCTTTAAAAATATCACAGACAACTTAATTATATGATAATATGTTAATGATGTGTTAATTTACTCTTCACGTTTCACTCCAGACAATTTCTCAAACAATGGACAACATCGAGCAGCTTCACTCAACGTTTAACACTGAAGAGACTGAAGAGACTCGCAGCGCCACCTTTATTAGCATCACAACCTCAACAGTGACCTGTAAGTAGCAGCCATGCTGTGTGAGTGTATCACTGTTTGCTTGTTGAAGCAGATCATCTTAACCTGAAAGTTTCACAGCAAGTAACAACTTCAATTTACTTTGTGTTAATGTCAAGATGTCTTAAAGCAAGTAGCTGGTAAAGGTAACGTCAGACTTTAACAAGCCTTAAGTAACTAATGCTATCATAGCTGATTACATGATATGACGACTGAGCTTATTTACAAAGAGGTTCAATTAATTTTCCTGTGTTTCTTTAGACATGTGGCTTCCGTGAGCAAATCAGATCAGAGCTTATCAAAACTTATTCAGCAATAAAGAAAAAACAGTTTTTTTTGTTTTATTCTAGGCTCAAATCGTAGGGTGTCAATTGTCACTGTCCAAAAAAACTTTAAAGCAGAGGCCAAAGTCAATTTCTGAGCTTTTCCACTGGCCCATTCATCATCAAGCTTTCAGACAATGTAAATGGCAGCTGTCGTGATCAAATAATGTAGAAAAATAAAAATGCACAAGAATGAAGATACACGTTTTTCTTTGGACAGCAACAAAATGGTTGTGTAAAGGCCATTTTTCACCCTGACCAAAGTCACATGCCTTCTATGTAGACATCAGAGAATAATTTGAAAAGCTAATTAAATGCATTCTATGATAGCTTTAAAGAAAAGTCTCAGAACAAAGCTACTGTGATGTTAACAGTGATACAAAAACAGAATAATTTCTTATTAAAAAGGAGAGATTATCGATTACATTGCTGCAGGTTCATGGCTTTCATCTTGTTAAATTATGCACGCAAAAGCAATTTGTGTGCTAACAGCTCCACCTGCTGGAGAAACGTCAGACTGCTACACATGCTGAAGTAAGAGAGTGAGTTACACAGTCATGCCTAATGAATGACAAAGCCACTTCCTTATAGCAGAGGCATATAGAGAAATATTATATTTTATATTATATTTTTATAATTTTACATCTTATCTAACACACTGTATGGGGACATAGCTGTTCAGAAAATGCTGAACTGAAGGTTCACAGCTTATGTAAAAAATCCTTGTTTTAACAGCAAAAAAGAGAAATATTATACGTACATATTATTTATACTTAGCACACTGTTTAAAATTAAGTTACACTTCTCTGTCTGTTCTCTTCCCCAACACGGTGGTAATTGTCTCGCTGGCTTATTAGTGCTTCACAGTCGATACATCAACCCATCGCCCAGGCTTACTCGGAACATTAATCTTAGGAGGACAATTTATCGGAATCATATCTGAATAACAGAACTAGTTTCACTCATAATCAGTACTCCAGTTACGGATATCAGACTTGTCTGAAGTATTCCTCTAACGCATGGTGTGCTATGTGGGTGTTAGTCATGGCTGCACATGTGAATGCTCAGAAGATTAAAGTTCCTCAGCAGGCTGGATTGCTGGAGCCTGTTTGAAGAAGCAGAAATGTTTCTCAGTGTTCTGTAGGGTTGGGCAGGATGTCCACCCTCAAATCCCCTCGCACCCCCCCCCCCCCCACCCCTTCTCAGTCTTGCAGTGTGTAAACAGCTGCTGCTTCATCTTCTCTGTCGGCTCATTACTGACCTCTAGCAGCACACCAGCACACCAGCACACACACAGACAATGTTCTTCCTTCACAGTATAGCCACTCAAATAGCACAGCTAATGAGCTCTACATATAAATACCTAGTGAACCACACCATACACTCAAAACCACATCCCTGCCTCATCACACAATCTAAAAATTCCCCTCACCGCGAACGCCTCGTCGCTTTCAGGCCAGCAAAAGGTTTCAGGAAACATATTATTTCCATGATCATGACTATATAGAAATTTTTCTTTATATATAAAGAACAAAGTAAGCATAAAACTTTTTTAAAATCACATATACTTTTGAGATTTAAACTACATTGCTTTAAAGCGCCCATATTCTACATTTAATCTGGTTTTTTATATAGCTTTGTGTGCCAAAACTGTCCTAATTTATTTTTACATTACCATTTCCACCTCAATCATGCTGGTTTTGTCATCTTAATCTTACTTACTTACTTACTGGCTGAACTTTTATTACGCAGTCTTAAAAAAGCAGTTCAAATTGTTATATTTGGGCACAAACTGTAAGAGACATTAGGGCAAAATCCATTTCAGCCCATTTCTCTTGGACATATGGGTCCTACGGAAGCCTGCAATGATCTGTTTGCTTCTGAGAGTCAGGAACAGCACAATGTAGAAATGAATTCCCCTCATTTCCTCCAACACTTCTTATCTAGCTTACTGTTCACACAATCACTGTATTTTAAGACTGTGGCAAAAATATCCTGTTTGGATGTTGGAAGATTTTTTTGGAAGTTTATTTTAAAAGTAGACACAAATTCTTAGTTTACACAGTTTTCTCTTTATAACTAAACTACGTTGTGCTCTCACTAGTGTAGGCTGAACAGGCCGTCTAACTATCTAACAGGTTAACACTAACACTAATAAAAGGCAGTCTTCGAGTTTAAGCCTTCACAGAAGCACGCAATATAATACTGCAATCTAAGAATTGTGTGATTTGCATGTCTGTATCAAGCTTAACATGCCTGTATTTACTACAACATTAAATATATAACCCCAAGCTAACTCTATTAGCTCAACACTAACATAAAAAAACAAGGAAAGGAGCGGAAATGAGCATTATCATAGCTTTGTTGTTGGAAAATGAATACGTTCCAACATTAAATACTGCTGTTGTATGTAAGGTTGTGCAACGAGGTGATATAATACGTATTGTGATACATATTGTGATATTGCAAGCAAAGTGATATACTGAGATTTTTCAAATCCTACTATTAAAACACACCACTATATGAACAGGTTTGCCAATGCTTACAATAGCACTGCCTCCTTGTGCTACTTGTTAATGTTGGAGTGGAACTGAAAATGGATTACAACACTGACATCTAGTGGTCAGAGGTTTAAACACAATCATTTACTTTTTGCCAGGAATCTGTATATTAATACTGTGTTTTTGAGAATCAATACAGTATCACGAAACATAATGTCTTGATATTTCAATATTTTACACCCCTAGCTGTAATAAAGCTGGACATTACAGCAAAAAATACCATAAAACACCATAAAATACCAAAATCACTGTGAAGCTTCAAGGAATGATGAAGATACACATGTGATCATTTGTAGCAGAGAAAAGAGAACTACATTTAAAACTGTGAAAACAAATATTATTCAATATAACAGGCAGTTGGCCAGTTTTCTGCAAGAACAAGAGCGCTTTACGATTTTAGCTCTCAGTGTAATCGAAGTGACAAAGTTTAAACAAAATGATGTTATTACAGTACATGCTCAGTGTAGGCTACGAACAGAATTCTCACTTAGGCAGCTTCGAGTTTCTTTACAAAGAGTCACATGCAAACAAACCAGCATCCTAACAATAAGGATTAACTGCATTTGTAAGTATTCCTACATTTCTATCACATTAGGATATTAGCATTTAACCCTTTGATGCCCAAGCTAATGTTCCCAGTGTTCATCTTGCTTTTGATTACCTTATTTAAATTCTTATTTATCTACTTCATGAACAAAAATCTTTTTTGTAAATTTGTTCCTGACTGCAAATGTTTACAACCGTCCACCGTTCCTTTCAAATTTCATAGTGAATACATCCATTTTGACCCATGTGTGTTAGAAGGGCAGTGATACAAAATTGAAAATAATTAAACTGAAATAAGGATGTGATGATCAAAAACAAGTACACTGGGGAATTCATGGAAGCTTAAAATGAATGAAATGAAATTAATTTATTGTAATAGAGAAAATAAAATCTTTTAACCCAGGTTGTGCATCAGAGGGTTAAGATATTGTTCCATCTACGCTTCACCACAAGTTCTGTTTAAAAGTCACTCCGAGTGGATTACTATAACATGAATCACATATATAATATAAATGAATGTGCGTATGGTTTTTTATTCAACCATTTTTTAATTATGAGTTCAAAACAGGCTGTTGTAGAGCAGTTTGCGTATCACTGTTATCAGATCAACACTTTTTTCGTTTTATATGTTGTTTGTATGTGATTTAAAAGCCTCAGCTGCCCATAATCTTGTAAATTTCACAGTAAAAGGTCCAATAAAAATGGCACAAACATATTGATGTAAAAATGTAAATACTTTTGGAGCTTTAGGAGGTTTCAATCTCAGCAGTGATGCATATATGGACTGTATGGGCGGGGCAGTGAAAAGCACTGGATAAAACCTGTAAACGATGTGAAATCTCATTTCAAAGCAGCAAATAAAATTCATGAGTTTTCTATCACAGGGGGTCTTTAATGAGTGAGCTCAGAAAGCTAGTAGGCATGGCGGGGCAGCAGACTGAGACAGGCAGGCGGTCGTCTGGCAGTGGGCCGGCTGTGCTGAGTCACACCTCTGGCACTGGCGGGGGCTGAGAGCGGCCCAGGATTTACTCCCGGGGGCCAGGAAGTGACAGCTTTCTCAGCACGAGCCAAGAGGCCATGGGACCCGGCAGGCAGGTAACCGCCACATGACATCAGCACACATCAGCGTGCCACCTGGTTCAGACACGTAAACACACAGTGTTTACTGAACGCTGTCTAGT
Organism: Megaleporinus macrocephalus; assembly: GCA_021613375.1. Lineage (NCBI taxonomy): Eukaryota > Metazoa > Chordata > Actinopteri > Characiformes > Anostomidae > Megaleporinus > Megaleporinus macrocephalus. Next base: position 28,853,720 of record CM038720.1, on the reverse strand, counting down.
CGTGCAGGAGTAACGTGTTACATATTGTGTGATAAATAAAGCACAGACAGCGAGGGGGCTGATCACGTCCAGGCAGTCGCAGATCGGGTCAGCTATCCGTGAGAGATGCCATTTATCAAATATATATTTAACAAAGCTCCTGACTCAGTTTATGACATGAACCCTTTAACCCTAATCAAACAATCTGCTATTTCTGCCCTTTAAGCTGCTCTTCTCCTGCAACCACATGATTCCTCATGAATTACTCTGATGTGTAGAGAAGTTGAAGCTGAGAGTTTGTTGGTTTTACTGTGTTTGTACTATATTTTACTCGTCAGTCACTTTTCACTGTTACTGTGGAGAAACTGTACCACACTGTATCCAAAAATTAGGACAACATCCTTATTTTACACAGTGATAGAAAAGATAGGTGATAGAAAGCTCCATTTCCACAGTTCCACTACACCACGCCAATACAGAGAACCTTATATCTCCAGTCATGTTGTTTACCATTTGTTAACACAGTATGAAAAGCCCAGCAGCCCGGTTCCTGGTAGCTGTGTTCAACGTGCATGACAAACGGACCAACGGATTGTATCTAAAAAGGCTCAGAACAAAAACCTGTTTGATTAACTGATGTTAGAAGTTAAGACTGTCTTTCCTAACAACAATGTGGGTGTAAAACTAACAATAGTAGAAAATAACTGCAATAAGCTCAAAGAATTGTGATCAGGCAGTTCTGTAATAACTGTGATAGAACTAGTACTATGACTATAGTCAGACTAATCCAGCCTTTAGTCAGGCAATGTCGATGACCCACAGTTTTATCTGTATCTGCAAAGAAATAGGCCATGTCAATAATTAGCATATTTCTGATAGCACATTTCATATTTCACCATCTCCAACAGAGCTAATGAGAAATAAAACAACAGAAACCACAAAGATTTCAGCGCAACAAATGCTGCAATAACGATCTCATTTGATCATTTTTTTTAAATGTGAGTTTATAAATATGATGAGTGAAAATTGGCAACTCTACCTGTGAGTTAAACATTTCATAGTCCAACAGATCATTTGTGGCTGACATCAGGATTATTAGGAAATTAGTATTTCTATCAGTGACATATTGTTTATATTAGTCTGGCCAAGTTTGATTACCAATATGGTAAAAAAAAGATAAAGATAAATAAATAAAAAACAAGGCAAAGGCTCATATATAAAGAATATCTTTATGCTTATCTTTCAGCCGGGTGGTTCAGGAAGTGCAGTTTTTTTATTTTCACCTCCTCTGCAGCATTGCCGACAGTGATGGCCACTGTTTTATCCACTGTGTTTAATTCTAGCAAAATGTTGTAAATTCATTCAGCCACACTCCTCCTGCTCCTGTTTGTAGACTGTCGCTCGTCAAGGGAACTTTGCTAACAGTGCTGAGTTGTGATATTTTCATTTACCTTCCTAAATGATGCTGATCTGAGCTCACTCTGTGGCAGGCACTCTGTGGAGCTCACTCTGAGGAGCTTACTCTGTGGACTCCCTCTGTGGAGCTCACTCTGAGGAGCTCACTCTGTGGAGCTCACTTTGTGGAGCTCACTCTGTGGAGCGCACCCTGTGGAGCGCACCCTGTGGAGCTCACTCTGTGGAGCTCACTCTGTGGAGCTCACTCTGTAGAGCTCACTCTGTAGAGCTCACTCTGTGGAGTGCTCTGGCCTGGAGACTTACATCTACAAGGTGGACCAGCAATGAGTGTCTAATAGAGTGGACAGTCAGTGGACACAGTGTCTAGCAACACTCCTGTGTCTGATCCACTCACGCCAGCGCAACACACACTAACACACAACCACATCAGCCTTACTGCAGTGCTGAAAATGATCCACCACCCAAATAGTATCTGCTCTGTCGTTGGTCTGTGGGGGTCCTTGTCAGGCCCCGCTCGTCTTTCCCTGTCTAAGTCCGTGTTTACGTTCTGTCAGTGCCATGTGCTTGTGTTTACATGTGCCATGTGCTCCTGTGTCTCCGCCCTTGCCCCGCCTCGCGCACCTGTTCCCCATTAATGTTTAGTCTCGTCACCTGTTCCCTCTTGTTACCCTGTGTTACTTATACTCTGTGTTTGCAGTCTGTCTTGGTTGGTCATTGTCGTGGTCGTGGTCGTGTCAGCTCTGTCAAAGTATCCCGTCTGTTAGGCCTTCGTTTGGTTTTGGTTTATTAAAAGTATATTTATTTAAAAGCTTGCGAGTGTGTCCGCTACTCTTTCCACTGCTCAGCTCGACCCCCCGGCGTGACAGTCCTGAACAAAGCTGCACCTCGTTGTATATTTCATTGTGAATGCTGACCAGTCAGAAACACACACTGCTAATAGTTCTGTGAGTGAAAAAGTTTTAATGAAAAGAAACAGCAGCGCTGTGCTACTGCCGTGAGTCAAAAACGCTGTAAAACTCGTGGGCTGAACGCTGGAGCGGGGGATTTGCATGTTAGAGGGGAGGAGTGAGGCAGGCAATTTACTGCCATCGGTTTCATATGATGAGGAATGAAATTACTCAGCAAACGATCAATCTTCAGCAAATATGAAGGCTGCGCTCTCTCCCCTGGCAAATACTGACACTCACAGTGCTCTGGAGCCACAGTTCCTCTGATGTCGTCTACAGGGGGACTCGTTTTACCACATGGAGCTTCCCGTCATTTCTCCTGGATGTGCTGTGAAGGTAAACTTCACTAAGTGTATGGGAGCAGGTTGAGTGAAACTGGTGGAGCTGAAAGCGTTCTTGTGGCTGTAGTAAACCACACATGGATCACATGGCTAGGATCAGAGTAAGAAGATGAATTACTGTGCAAGCTGGTAAAGCATAACTTTTTTTATAGCCACAGCTCCACTTGTTTCTGTTTAGTATCTGCCTCCGTATCTGCCTCGGAAATGAAGAACCGCCCACTTTCTAGGGGGGGAAATGGGGATTCATACAGAGAGAGCAAAGCACAGCTTCAACCTTCAGGTTTAGAGGACACTGGAGAGGGAAAGAGAAAGAGGGGGGGCAGAGAGACAACGAGAGAGAGAGAGAGAGAGTAAAGGAGTATAGACAATAGACAGAGAGAAAGCATCAGAGCAAGTGGAGAAGAAATAGGAGAGAGAAGGAGAAGACAGGCATAATAGGAGAAGACAAAAAAGGATAGAGGACAGAAAAAGAGAGAGAGGTGGAGAGAGAGAAAGAAAGAAGAGAAAAGGGATGAGAAAAGGAAGGAGAGAGAAAGTGGGAGGAGAGCCAGAGAGAAAGACAATGAGAAGGAAAGAGTGACAGAAAGAAAGAAGAAAGGAGGGGAGCGAGAGTAGAGGAAGAGTGAAAGATAAAATAAAGAGAGGGGAGAGAAAAAGACAAAAAAAAGAGTAAGAGCAAGGAGAGAATGAAAGAGGAGAGAAAGAGAGAAAGAAAGAGACAGCAAGAGGTAAGAACAAGAGGGTGAGAGAGGAGAGAGTAAGGAGAGAGAGAGCAAAGGGAGAGAGAGAGAAGGAGAGAGTGAGCAAGGACAGAGAGAGAGAGAGAGAGACACAGAGAGAGAGAGAGAGAGAGAGAGAGAGAGAGATGCTGCCAGCTACAGTTCTGAGGAGTCACTGCGGTGCACACGGTCTCACACAGCAGGAGCAGCTGCCTGCGCGCGAACACTCAGCGTCACGGCAACTAACGTCATGCAAGGCAAAGGTCGCGACTTACGGGATGGAGGAGCATCCAGCACCGGACGGGCTGGGCTGGGCGAAACAGCCGGACACGAAGGAGCCCATGATGAGGTCAAGCGACCGCTGCTGGAGGAGCAGGTGGAGCGGAGCAGGAGGAAGTGGAGGAGAGAGAGGAGGTGAAGATAAAGTCCCCTGCTAATAAACTCCATGCGCCATGTGATCGCTCCCTCAGCGTCTTGCTCTGACCTACATGAAAGCGATGGAGTGGCCTCTGACACGCAGGTAGCCGGGTTGCCGATGCTGTCTTTTTTTCTTTTTTCTTTTTTTTTTCGCTTCGTTCATCAGGACGGCGCCTCGGACGCCTCAGCCCGAACCGGCTGGACGGGCGCCGTGCCTCCTGCCTCACACTCCATCTGCGGGCCGGACGCAGAGAGAGAGAGAGAGAGAGAGAGAGAGAGAGGGGGGCTGGGCCGCACGGCCCCTCCTTACGGAAGAGAGGCAGGGAGAAAAAAAAGAGAAAGAAAAAAAAAGGGTGGGGGGGTGGGGGGGGGTGGACGTTGCTGCCGAAGGAGTAAATGAAGTGAATTGTGCTGGCCAGGAGGCAGTGATGTCAGCGGGGGCTTTATTTACGTCCGACACGCTGTGGGGAAGCGGGCAGGAGCCTGCCTGGGTGCAGCCTGTGCAGTCCGCTGCTGCTCTGCTGGAGCTATAAATAACACGGCGTCTCTGCTCCTCGGCTCACGTGACCCGACGACGAGGAACAGCGCCGCGTTTAAGCCGCAGTTAAGCCACGTTTATGTTTCATGAGCACGCGGGTGAGAACGCACGCCTTAGCCTTTTTCATTCACCAGTACAAACGGGATACAGTCCATTTGCTAGAGCCGTGCATGCCGCTGAACGCATTCAGAGCTGATGTGATGTAAACAACACTAAACGGACAATGCAGCTGAAACGAATGCAGCTGTTTGGGTTACGCTGCGATGCAGGCATTGACAGATAAGTACAGTGTAGGAGGTTTGCTAGAATTGAATAAATAGTCAGTCTGTAAATCAGATCTTTCGCTTGGTTAACATTTACAATACAATAATAAGAAAAAAAGGATGCAAAGAAAAACTATCCAATCAAAACAAGCGATGCCTTTTATCATAAAGTGACAGCATGCAGGAAAAATGGCTTCATTAACTGCATTTGTGAAAATTGCTAGCTGTATACATATACCATCTAACACCATCATAACAACATCAAATAAAATACAGCATCTAGAGCACTGCCAAAGTCAAAGACCACCCTTCACACCCCACATCAGTGCAAGTACTGTAGGAGCTCTTTAGCTGATGTTAGGAGAGACCATATAAGCTCATATACTTCAGGACAGTCCCAAACTGTTACAAAATATTAGGCTATCAACAAAATAGGACTCCTAACAAGCGAGACCTGGTCGACCACCAGAGCCGCCACCATCAGGTAAACTGCACCCAAACTCTTCATCTTTGATAGAGAGGAGAAAAATCAAGCTCCAGTCTCGCTTCCTTAAAAATCCACAGGTGTTTCTGTCCGTCCTTCCACTGTAAGAAGATAACTCAGCGTTATGGGTCTGAACAGATGTGAGGCTGCCAATCAAAGATGCTGCTGGTGTTCTCAGAACAGTGGACTGACCACCACAGAGTCCAGATTCACTGACCACGTTTAGGATTATCTGGATTGTGGAAAGCAGACAGCACAACTATTGAGACTGAAATCTGGAGGACTCCTAAAGCCTCCTGAAAAGAATGGCAGCTGTAATTTAGACAGAAGATATTGATATTATATGTGTTTGTATATTATATTTAGCTTACGTCTCATTTTCTGTTTATGTTTTCTATTTTTCCAAACTGACATGCATTTGATGGTCATTTTGACCGGAAAGTTAATAAACTGAACGATGATTTCTGACTTCTACACAGTACTGAGATTTCAGTGTGTGGACATTTATAGAACTCATTTTGTTTTTACTCTCAGATATACATGTAAAACTATGATGAACAGTTAGAGCTGGGCGATATAGCCTTTAAATATATATATTTTACAAAAAAATCAGATTAGACTTACTTTCCTACTGAAAATCAAACTACAGATCACCAAGAAATAGTTCAAAATAGGGTTTATCTTTATTTTGTGTGCATTAGAATTTCCCCTTTGGGGTTAAAGTTAAGGCACTGACCTTTCCACCGTACATATGGGCACCACGTCTTTTGCAATAAACATGGCTATAGCATCTGAGATTGGCCTCCAGCGTTTCCCATGCTTATCATACAGCACACAGTTGGAAAACGTGTCAGGGACAGTAGCTTGCTGTATTTTGGGTGGTGTGCTAGCAGAACGGCTGTTTTGATAGAATTGGGAGCAGCACTTCTCCTACTCTGCTGCACGCTTCTGTTTAGGATGTTGGAATAAGTTTGTGAGAACTTGTTTGGTCTGAAGCAAAATTGAAGCAATTCCAGATGTTGCTCCTTTCTTGGGGACAAATTACGGCTTTCCCACAATCGCTAGCATGTTGTTTGTGTGTGTATGGCAAGCGTGGGGGTGCGGGGTGGGTCACTCTGAACTATGGAAGCCCAAAGGGGGGCATCGGAAGTTAAAACTGAGAGAAAACCGATTTTCACATCGTCCTTAACTGTAAATTCGAATTAATCGATAAAATCGATTTATCACCCAACTCTAGGAACAGTACATAGAATTTGGGGTTTATATCTAAATAATGATTTAGATTTAGGAACCCTTATTTTATGTAAAAACGCTAAGCTGACGGGCTCCTAGAGTGGAATAATGCAGCTTGGTCACATCATCGACATACATTTTCATAAATCTTTTACTGGAAATGAAATAAATGAAGGCTATTTTTTTTTTCACTCCTGCATTGCATGATTTAATGCATGAAAACAGACCCAGCGCATTAACGGTTAAACACGCTCGTTCATTTCATTTCAGTCCTAAGAAAAAAAAACATAACTGTGATCTCATGCTCTAGGCCAGGTTAACTGGGTTCAATGAAAACTCAAGGAACTGCAATGGAGGCTCTAAAGCTGAGACCTCTTTCGCTCCACTCATCCAGGAAAGCATGTAAGCTCTGCTGTGGAGGGCGTCCAGGTCCACAGCAGTCAAACTGACCTTTAATCCATAATGCTCTGAGGAATTTCCTCCAGCTCCTAAAAGCTAATCATGTCCAGTACAAACAGAGCCCAGCAGCTGGCCGCCCTGGGCTTTTGTGAGGTCCCACCAGGCCGGCAGGACGAGTGCAAGTCCATAGGCAGCAGCCGCAGAGCAGCTGTGTTGTTTCAGCTATAGGACACAGTGTATTACTGTAAAAACAGAGACGTCTTCTCAGCCGGACTACTTCATGTATGGATTACTCTGGCCTAAAACACACCCTATTACTTAAACCAAGCAGTGACTGCATGTATGAGCTGATAAAAGATGACCCTCCACAACAGAGTGTCTAATTTAATAATGTGATCTGTGGGGGCCCTAGCACTGGTGTTTGTTCAGTAAAGTACAATACAAAGTCACAGAAGGCTTTTTTTAGGTCCTACTGATCTGCAAGGCCCTGCAACAAAGCAAAACTGTGATATAACAGAAGACTTCAAAGTAAAAATTACAAATAAATAACACCAGCCAAATAAAAGCTTAAGACACCTGTTACTGCATCATTATGTAGTACATAAGGGAGTCTGGTTTAGAGCAGGTCTGGTTCAGAGTGTGTCTGGTTTGGAGCAGGTTTGGTATGGAGCGTGTCTGGTTCAGAGTGGATCTGGTTTAGAGTGAATCTGATTTAGAGCAGGTCTGGTTCAGAGTGGATCTGGTTTAGAGTGAATCTGATTTAGAGCAGGTCTGGTTCAGAGTGGATCTGGTTTAGAGTGAATCTGATTTAGAGCGTGTCTGGTTCAGAGTGGGTCTGGTTTAGAGTGAATCTGATTTAGAGCAGGTCTGGTTCAGAGTGGGTCTGGTTTGGGGCAGGTCTGGTTTAGAGCAGGTCTGGTTTAGAGCATGTCTGGTTCAGAGTGGATCTGGTTTAGAGCAGGTCTGGTTTAGAGCGTGTCTGGTTCAGAGTGGATCTGGTTTAGAGCAGGTCTGGTTTAGAGCATGTCTGGTTCAGAGCATGTCTGGTTCAGAGCATGTCTGATTCAGAGCAGGTCTGGTTTAGAGCATGTCTGGTTTAGAGCATGTCTGGTTCAGAGTGGATCTGGTTTAGAGCAGGTTTGGTTTAGAGCAGGTCTGGTTTAGAGCAGGTCTGGTTTAGAGCATGTCTGGTTCAGAGCATGTCTGGTTCAGAGCATGTCTGGTTCAGAGTGGGTCTGGTTTAGAGCATGTCTGGTTTAGAGCAGGTCTGGTTTAGAGCAGGTCTGGTTTAGAGCATGTCTTGTTCAGAGCATGTCTGGTTCAGAGCATGTCTGGTTCAGAGCAGGTCTGGTTTAGAGCGTGTCTGGTTTAGAGCATGTCTGGTTCAGAGTGGATCTGGTTTAGAGCAGGTTTGGTTTAGAGCAGGTTTGGTTTAGAGCAGGTTTGGTTTAGAGCAGGTCTGGTTTAGAGCATGTCTGGTTCAGAGCATGTCTGGTTCAGAGTAGGTCTGGTTTAGAGCAGGTCTGGTTTAGAGCGTGTCTGGTTCAGAGTGGATCTGGTTAAGAGCAGGTCTGGTTCAGAGTGGATCTGGTTAAGAGCAGGTCTGGTTTAGAGCAGTTCTGGTTTAGAGCATGTCTGGTTCAGAGTGGATCTGGTTTAGAGCAGGTTTGGTTTAGAGCAGGTTTGGTTTAGAGCAGGTTTGGTTTAGAGCAGGTCTGGTTTAGAGCATGTCTGGTTCAGAGCATGTCTGGTTCAGAGTAGGTCTGGTTTAGAGCAGGTCTGGTTTAGAGCGTGTCTGGTTCAGAGTGGATCTGGTTAAGAGCAGGTCTGGTTCAGAGTGGATCTGGTTAAGAGCAGGTCTGGTTTAGAGCAGTTCTGGTTTAGAGCGTGTCTGGTTCAGAGTGGATCTGAGCGTGTCTGGTTCAGAGTGGATCTGGTTAAGAGCAGGTCTGGTTTAGAGCATGTCTGGTTTAGAGCGTGTCTGGTTCAGAGTGGATCTGGTTCAGAGCATGTCTGGTTCAGAGCATGTCTGGTTTAGAGCAGGTCTGGTTTAGAGCAGGTCTGGTTCAGAGTGGATCTGGTTCAGAGTGGATCTGGTTTAGAGCGTGTCTGGTTCAGAGTGGATCTGGTTTAGAGCAGGTCTGGTTTAGAGCATGTCTGGTTTAGAGCAGGTCTGGTTCAGAGTGGGTCTGGTTTAGAGCAGGTCTGGTTCAGAGTGGATCTGGTTTAGAGCAGGTTTGGTTTAGAGCAGCTCTGGTTTAGAGCAGGTCTGGTTTAGAGCATGTCTGGTTCAGAGCATGTCTGGTTCAGAGTAGGTCTGGTTCAGAGTGGGTCTGGTTCAGAGCGTGTCTGGTTCAGAGTGGATCTGAGCGTGTCTGGTTCAGAGTGGATCTGGTTAAGAGCAGGTCTGGTTTAGAGCAGGTCTGGTTTAGAGCGTGTCTGGTTCAGAGTGGATCTGAGCGTGTCTGGTTCAGAGTGGATCTGGTTAAGAGCAGGTCTGGTTTAGAGCATGTCTGGTTTAGAGCGTGTCTGGTTCAGAGTGGATCTGGTTTAGAGCGTGTCTGGTTCAGAGTGGATCTGAGCGTGTCTGGTTCAGAGTGGATCTGGTTAAGAGCAGGTCTGGTTTAGAGCATGTCTGGTTTAGAGCGTGTCTGGTTTAGAGTGGATCTGGTTTAGAGCGTGTCTGGTTCAGAGTGGATCTGGTTAAGAGCAGGTCTGGTTTAGAGCATGTCTGGTTTAGAGCGTGTCTGGTTCAGAGTGGGTCTGGTTCAGAGCGGGTCTGGTTTAGAGCAGGTCTGGTTTAGAGCAGGTCTGGTTTAGAGCAGGTCTGGTTCAGAGTGGATCTGGTTCAGAGTGGATCTGGTTTAGAGCGTGTCTGGTTCAGAGTGGCTCTGGTTTAGAGCAGGTCTGGTTTAGAGCGGGTCACGTTTAGAGCAGGTCTGGTTCAGAGAGGGTCTTGTTTAGAGCAGGTCTGGTTCAGAGTGGATCTGGTTCAGAGCAGGTTTGGTTTAGAGCAGATCTGGTTTAGAGCAGTTCTGGTTCAGAGCGGATCTGGTTTAGAGTGAATCTGATTTAGAGCAGGTCTGGTTTAGAGTGGGTCTGGTTTAGAGCAGGTCTTGTTTAGAGCGGGTCTGGTTTAGAGCATGTCTGGTTCAGAGTGGATCTGGTTCAGAGTGGATCTGGTTTAGAGCGTGTCTGGTTCAGAGTGGCTCTGGTTTAGAGCAGGTCTGGTTTAGAGCGGGTCACGTTTAGAGCAGGTCTGGTTCAGAGAGGGTCTTGTTTAGAGCAGGTCTGGTTTAGAGCAGGTCTGGTTCAGAGTGGATCTGGTTCAGAGCAGGTTTGGTTTAGAGCAGGTCTGGTTTAGAGCAGGTCTGGTTTAGAGCGGATCTGGTTTAGAGTGGATCTGGTTCAGAGTGTGTCTGGTTTGGAGCAGGTTTGGTATAGAGCAGGTCTTGTTTAGAGCGGGTCTGGTTTAGAGCATGTCTGGTTCAGAGTGGATCTGGTTTAGAGTGGGTCTGGTTTAGAGCAGGTCTTGTTTAGAGCGGGTCTGGTTTAGAGCATGTCTGGTTCAGAGTGGATCTGGTTCAGAGTGGATCTGGTTTAGAGCGTGTCTGGTTCAGAGTGGCTCTGGTTTAGAGCAGGTCTGGTTTAGAGCGGGTCACGTTTAGAGCAGGTCTGGTTCAGAGAGGGTCTTGTTTAGAGCAGGTCTGGTTTAGAGCAGGTCTGGTTCAGAGTGGATCTGGTTCAGAGCAGGTTTGGTTTAGAGCAGGTCTGGTTTAGAGCAGGTCTGGTTTAGAGCGGATCTGGTTTAGAGTGGATCTGGTTCAGAGTGTGTCTGGTTTGGAGCAGGTTTGGTATAGAGCAGGTCTTGTTTAGAGCGGGTCTGGTTTAGAGCATGTCTGGTTCAGAGTGGATCTGGTTCAGAGTGGATCTGGTTTAGAGCGTGTCTGGTTCAGAGTGGCTCTGGTTTAGAGCAGGTCTGGTTTAGAGCGGGTCACGTTTAGAGCAGGTCTGGTTCAGAGAGGGTCTTGTTTAGAGCAGGTCTGGTTTAGAGCAGGTCTGGTTCAGAGTGGATCTGGTTCAGAGCAGGTTTGGTTTAGAGCAGGTCTGGTTTAGAGCAGGTCTGGTTTAGAGCGGATCTGGTTTAGAGTGGATCTGGTTCAGAGTGTGTCTGGTTTGGAGCAGGTTTGGTATAGAGCAGGTCTGGTTTAGAGCAGGTCTGGTTCAGAGTGGATCTGGTTCAGAACAGGTTTGGTTTAGAGCAGGTCTGGTTTAGAGCAGGTCTGGTTTAGAGTGGATCTGGTTCAGAGCAGGTTTGGTTTAGAGCAGGTCTGGTTTAGAGCGGATCTGGTTTAGAGTGGATCTGGTTCAGAGTGGATCTGGTTCAGAGCAGGTTTGGTTTAGAGCAGGTCTGGTTTAGAGCGGATCTGGTTTAGAGTGGATCTGGTTCAGAGTGTGTCTGGTTTGGAGCAGGTTTGGTATAGAGCAGGTCTGGTTTAGAGCAGGTCTGGTTCAGAGTGGATCTGGTTCAGAGCAGGTTTGGTTTAGAGCAGGTCTGGTTTAGAGCAGGTCTGGTTTAGAGCGGATCTGGTTTAGAGTGGATCTGGTTTAGAGTGTGTCTGGTTTGGAGCAGGTTTGGTATAGAGCAGGTCTGGTTTAGAGCGTGTCTGGTTCAGAGTGGTTCTGGTTCAGAGCGGATCTGGTTTAGAGTGAATCTGATTTAGAGCAGGTCTGGTTCAGAGTGGTTCTGGTTCAGAGCAGTTCTGGTTCAGAGCGGATCTGGTTTAGAGTGAATCTGATTTAGAGCAGGTCTGGTTTAGAGTGGGTCTGGTTTAGAGCAGGTCTGGTTTAGAGTGGGTCTGGTTTAGAGCAGGTCTTGTTTAGAACGGGTCTGGTTTAGAGCGGGTCTGGTTTAGAGCCTGGGGGAAATAGTCTGTCTGAAACTGAAACCTTTGAGTCATGACTTTGTGTTGAAAACTGAAAACGATGGTTTTTATAAGACGAGATATGATCTATCTACATTAGCTACCAGACAAACTCAGTGATCGATTGGGAAATCAGTGCCTGAATCTACTCCAGCAGATGAAAGGGTGGGAAACTTGCCAATAATTTATTGTTACTGTGATACTTTTTGACACAATATGCTTTTCTGAGCATCAGGGACACAATCAATACCTAAACAACACTGAATAACTACATGCTTCACTACAAGGACAGCATGATTATTAGGGAAGAACCGAAAAAGGGATTAATTCGGATTAAAAAACGACATTTTTATTATGACTATGACGAAGTGTCAAAATTCACCAATAACCAAATCATATAAATTATTATGAAATTAACACAACCTATCCTGTACCTGAAGCAACACAGCTGTGGTGTTACCAGTGAATCTGGTCTTTCGGCTGCAGTTCGCGGATATATCCTGCAGATGGCGCCATTTCATAAAGCATGACCAAATAGAATTCTGCCCTGGCTTCAGATAAATTCCTCCTCAGCCAGTTTATATGGATTCTGACATTACTGGACCCAATAAGACCCTCTCAGACAATAGTGGCACTAATGTTCCAGCAAACTGTCCAAACCAGAAACTTACTTAAAACCAACAGAGCTGACCGCTCATACCGAGGATGGACAATATGAGAAAATAATGATAACCACTACAAAATATTTAATATACACATAATATCCATCACAATACTTACATTTTCTAAGACTCTTTGAAAGAGACAAAATAGAGCTTGTAGCAAAACATGAATAAACATTAAAAACTATAATTACAATAATAAACCAATGACAACAATTATTTTTATTCATTTCTATTATATAAATGAATGAAATGAAACACTAATTCTGCTCAGTTTGTAATGAAATGTGTATTTAGTGTGTTCTTTAGCGCTGACAATATTCTCACTATACTCAGAAAAGCCCACTTTAACAATTCATCAGGATAAAGACCAATTATGGTCATACAGCCCACCACCACCTCCACTAGCTACACTAGCTGCACACTTGTACTGGCAGTGTGTACTACACCTAATCCGGACATGTCATCTAGAAGTCACATGTCAGAATTTATTTTCTAATTCTGTCACAGCCGTGTATGTTGAGTGACGGCGCCTAAAATGAGTCAGACAGTATTTGGGGAATGAGTGACAGGCAGCCTCTATTCTAGGAACAACATTTTCACCGTTTTCAAGGGGAAAGCAGGCAGAAAGTCTTTGTGCCTTCCTACAGGCAGAAAAGGCCACTTACCAAGTTAATTGCCTTTGTAACTATGTAATTAACTGCGTAATTACATTTAAATAGTAAAGCAAAATGAGAACAGAACAGTGCAGGTTTATATCCTTTATAGATAACTAGTCTCATTTAGCGCCTTAACTAAGCGTTGTCAAAGCTGAGCTTGAAAACAATTCATTAATATTTCTCTCTCTACCTGTGTGTGTTATTATTTTTATATCAAATCACCTGTGTGTGCAAAAGCAGCGGGAGTGAGAGCAATTTTTAATTGCACTGGGCTGCTGTCTCCCAAAGCTCATTCTCTAAAATGCATAGGCATGCAGAAAACAACAGTCCTGCAAACACAATCTGAAATATAGCAGTTCAGTGTGCAGGAGGAGTTTTTGTAGCATCAAAACATGGATCACCTGCACAAGTGTGCCTTAAAACACCCCAAATACCAAGTCTAGCTCTGCTAATACATATACTTACTAAATCAAACCTGTAGAAACAGAAGAACCGTGAGTGTGTAGATTCTGTTCTTAAGAACAAACCCTAAATAAATAATAAATTGTCAGAATGAGAACACTGCACAAGTGAGTTTAGTTCCTACCAATGTTTGCTGATTAAGGCCCAATGTTGTTCAAAAACTTTTTATCAGTTTGACTGAATAAATCAATATTTATTCATTATATAATCAAGGAACATATTTAATGCATAATGTCAAACAAACATGTTAACACTGCCAACGAGGACTGTTTGCAAAATGTTGTCTCTGACACACTCCCACCGAACTCCTCTGAAGAACCCTGCAGTAGGAACGGCAGTAAATCAGTCAGAACTGTAGCTATTATTAAGTATTAAGAGATGGTGAAAAGGTGACGCAAGGGATATGAAATAAAATGTCTATATTTTTGAAGCAGACATTGCGATGCCTGGTTTCTATCACCATGGAGGGAATTGAAACTATTTAGCTTTGTTTTTTAGTAGAGATGGACCGATCAGCGTTTTTGAGGCCGATACCTATCGATTCCAATATCCGATACCGATCGAGGACGGGGCTATATTCAATAGCAGGGCTACGATTAGTTATTAGCACAAGCAAGATATGAAACATGGTCTAAACTGGTTTATTACCATTTTTAACAAGCTCATGTTAAACAGCATAATATTTTTAACAAAATGAACAATAAATAAATACCGCAATCATTAAATTTAGACCCTGAATTTAAAACGAAAAAAGCTAATTAAATACATGCAGTCAAAATTGCAGTCATTAAACACAGACTCTGGTTATTTTAAACCAAAAACTGAAATCATTAAATGTAGATCTTGAATTGCTGCTGCTGTTCTGTTCATACCGGTCAGATCTGGTCTGCACGGTTTTCTGGGTTATCTGTTTTGTGTTAGCTGTGTGTGCTAGCTCTGCTGTTTGCTGATACTCACTGTATTCAGCCGTGTGGTGTTCTCTTAAATGCTGCATCAGATTAGTAGAGTTAAATGTCTTTGTCTTGGTTCCCCAACAAGACACGTTGATTTTACAAATTTTAAAAAAGTCCTGGGTGAGTCTGCGTCACATACGGTAAAACACTGGCAGACAGACGACATATTTTCTGTCAGCACATGCTGTGAACGCCACAAACTGTTCTCACAAGGCGCACTGCTTTAGTCAGTATGTCGAAAACGAAAGGGTATGTATTTCCACCTAGTGGTTCAGATAGGAATGGCAGGGACCTGGCTGGAGGGGGTTTCACGGATGGCTATGTGAAACGCTAGGGCTATGAAACAAAAACATTTGGCTCATTTGTTTACCGACATCGATCGGCTCTCGGGACTGGCCAAACTGGAGAAATATCGGCCAATCACCGATTACATATTTTGATTAAAAATCAGCCGATACATAGTCGATCAATCCTTCCATCTCTACTTTTTAGTTCTCTGCTGATGCTTAGTATAACATTAAACAGGGCTCACTGTGATTAAATCATTGTGTGTGAAAAGAGAGATATTACTATACTCATAGACGTGCGGTGAAGACCTGGTGTAAAAGGCGGCGAGTCCTCCTCAGAGCCAACTAGCTCCTCATCATCTAATGTTGTTTCGACTGGGTTGAGTCAGCTTTAGCATCGGCTTATATGAAGAAGGAGCTTCCATTGCGCGAACCCTCTCCTTATTAGACACGACAACCTAACACTTCAACAATGTAACCTTCCAGCATGCTTTTATATTATCCAACATTCACATTCACAAGCTATGGACGGCACCAGGTGCTCTGAAATAAAAGTCTGATGTAGTTTGACACAGCAAGGACAAGTGGAATTTTCGGAATGCCTCATGGTAGACTTGGTAGAATTTTTTGATAGCATCATTTACTTTTTTGAATGAGTTGTGATCTTTTGCTCTGCGCGATTGTTCTTTTTACACTGATCTTACATCTTCCACAAGGCCAGCAGAACCTCAAAAAAACAAGTGCATCAATGCCGATAAATATTTTAATATAAACGTCTGTATCAACGCTGATTATCTGCTAATACTGATCTAATTCAAACATCATCATGTATCCCTAATAGAAAATAAGTACCTCTACCATTAAAAAGCAACCTTTCATGAGGCCTGAACCTGTATGAATATACCTGTATCAAAGACAGCCCAACCTTAAGCCAAGTGTATCAATGCTGACTGATATTTTAACATAAGCATCCAAATGAATGGCAATTCATAATTTTCACTTCTGATACTGATCTGATTACGATAGTAATGAACAGGTAGTGTATGAGGCCAACAGATGTATAAAATACCTGCATCAAAGACAGCTCAAGCTTAAGCCACTCCAAAAGCCAAATGTGTCCTACCTCAGGCAGCCCTGTAGCCAGTCCTTTGTGTCTCTGTCCATCACGCCATTGGCCAGTGCCTCTTCACCTTGTCCTATGGTGAAGCCCACTGCCTCACTGCCCGTGTCCAAAAAAGACGAGGTGACCTCCAGGGCCGCTTTCCCGCTCTTTCCGGTGGCGGTGACGCTGAGCACCTCCTGTCTGCAGCCCAGCTCGTCCCCCGGCTCCAAAAACAGTCCGCTCTCTTTCAGCCGCTGCTGGATCATGGGCGTGAGGGGCATGTCCAGGGTCAAGGCCGGCTCCGCGTCCAGCTGGGGCCGCGAAGGCTCCGGCTGAGCGTCCGTCTCGTCTGCCGAAGACGAGAGCGCGTCCAGCGAGTCCAGGCTACTGTAGCACGTCCCGCGCAGCCGCTCTGACTCCAGGATGCTCTCAAACTGCCAGCTGAAGACATCTGTGGCCTCTTCGCTCTCACTGGCCTTTCCCCCTGCACTCCTGCAGGAGGACACAAAGAAATCAGAGCTCGGTAGGAAAGGACAGCATCAGTGCATCACGATTCAAGGTGACAATACTGCCTGTGAATCTGAATAAAGTATGTGCTCAAATTCTTTGGCTATTTGACATACTATCATAATTAACAGTGCTACATTTATATTTACAGGGCAATATATGCAGTAAAATTAATCAAATGCAGCTCAGTAGCCCGACATCACTATATAAATATATATATAAAAATATATATATAAACGAACTTCCCTTGTCCTCTGCAAAATCTCCGTTTCTACATCAGGATCAATGTTCTATTTATTTATGCTGTCTGGGTTGACAATCTGAAGAAAGCTTTAAAAGCATGAATCTATTATTATCTGACCTCACCCATCCTAACCATTATCTACTGGCTCAAATCGTCTAAGCATCAGGCTTCCGCTAATGGGCTCTCTCATTTCTGAAGCACAGCTTTGGTTTAAAAAAGGAAATGCAACTGACCACTATGAGCATCACAAGAAGTGCTGCGGTTGTGCAGCAGTGCGTTGCGGGAATACTCGCTAGACAACACAGATTTGTTTGTACAACTTCAGTTCAGTTCATAATGTATGACTGCAGCTAACCGACAAGCATTCTAGCTTAAACCTGTTTTTCACATTGTTCTCTCCCCTTTTCAGTACAAAGTAGGGCTTAACTATATATCGCTTTTATACTGAAACTGTAAACTGAATGTAACTTTCAAACCATCAGTGCTGTAATTTCAAATATATCCTATATTATAGAGGTGTAAGAAATATCCAAATAGTGAATATCGGGATATTATTTTTCACTGTACTGTATCGATTCTCCCAAACACAGTATTGATACACAGATTCCTGGCAGACATTGAATCATGACAGTGAATCATTGTGTGCTGTGTTTAAACCTTTGACCACTAGATGGCAGTGTTGTAATTCATTTTTAGCTTCACTCCAACATTAACAAGCAGCACAAGGGCGCAATGCTATTGTAGGCATTGATAAACCTGTTCATACAGTGTGTTTTAACAGTAGTGTTTGAAAAATCACAATATATCACTTGCAATATCGTAGCATATCATGATATATTGAATCTTGACTGCAGTATCACGATATATATATATTGTATCGCTAGGTTCCAGCCAATACACAGCCCTACTACATTAATCATCACTGTTTTTAAGTGTGTTAACTTCGCCTGTTAACGCAGAGCTCGTGAGCTGTCTATATTTAGTAGTCAAGCCCCAAACTGCTGCCCAAACGTCTTCAGGTAAAAAAAAAAAGGTCTTTCGCTTACTTCATACAAAATAATAGCATTAAAATCTCAATCCCAACATAGCTCAGACAGAAGTGCAATTCTGCCCTAAAGCAGAACAAAACAGAAAGTGCCAAAAATGTGTGATTATTTGATCAAAATATTTTTTTCTACATAATGTAATACTGATTTGGTGTACAAGACAATAATATACTATATAACATAAACAAGAATATATTTAAATGAGCTAATAACTAAAAACGTCTTCTCTGTGTAACAAATAAAGAGGTAGACAGATAAAAACCTTCACTGGGCATTTGGGCTACCAAGATAATTAATCTTGCAACCATTTTTTTTTGCAGTCCGAATAACAGAAACACGTTTATAGTAAAAATATTGTACATCAAAATGAAAATCTGATCTTTCCTTGACATCATCATCAGATCAGCTGCCTTAATATTTGAAGGCATTTTCAGGATATTATTATTATATTATTTCTTACACATACCTGAGTTGCAAACAAGAGCAAGTGGTTCCACATTAAAGAATACAATGTAAAGCTATGAATACAGTGCTTTTTATGCATTAGTTCAAATACTGTAATGCCGTTAATCCAATTAAACAGGGCTAATTATACTGTCTCCGTGTTAAAGCTTACGTCTAGTAATTGTTACACAAGTACGGCTGATTACTACAATTCCAGTGCCGGCGCGAGCAGCAGCCTTTCCAGTAGCTCTGCTTTTTATTGTATATTTGAACTGCCGACTGCATAACTGAGTATTTGCACTACCAAAGTGGTCTGCACTGTTTACACTGGTTAACTGCACTACTGTCATCACTCACACATACACACTGTGAGACTCTATCTATCTATCTATCTATCTATCTATCTATCTATCTATCTAACTCGCTCTCTATCTAACTCTCTCTATCTATCTATCTATCTATCTATCTATCTATCTATCTATCTAACTCTCTCTCCATCTATCTATCTATCTATCTATCTAACTCGCTCTCTATCTATCTATCTAACTCTCTCTATCTATCTATCTATCTATCTATCTATCTATCTAACTCTCTCTCTATTTATCTATCTATCTATCTATCTATCTAACTCTCTCTCTATCTATCTATCTATCTATCTATCTATCTATCTATCTATCTATCTATCTATCTAACTCGCTCTCTATCTATCTATCTATCTAACTCTATCTATCTATCTATCTATCTATCTCTCTCTCTCTCTCTCTCTCTCTCTCCATCTATCTATCTATCTATCTATCTATCTATCTATCTATCTAACTCGCTCTCTATCTATCTAACTCTCTCTATCTATCTATCTATCTATCTATCTATCTATCTATCTATCTATCTATCTATCTATCTATCTAACTCTCTCTCCATCTATCTATCTATCTATCTAACTCGCTCTCTATCTATCTATCTAACTCTATCTATCTATCTATCTATCTATCTATCTCTCTCTCTCTCTCTCTCTCTCTCTCTCTCTCTCTCTCTCTCTCTCTCTCTCTATATCTATCTATCTATCTATCTATCTATCTCTCTCTCTCTCTCTCTCTCTCTCTCTCTCTCTCTCTCTCTCTCTATATCTATCTATCTATCTATCTATCTATCTATCTATCTACTGATACCCTCAACATGCTCAGAGAAGTGCACAGTGTTGTGTTGTGAATTAGCATGATAACAATAAATCTCATTATACTGCACAGCCCTGCTCGTGGTGCAGCAGCGTATTTAACACAATAATTTTAGAAAACTGGAGTGGCATCCATGGCACCAGGTGGGCCAGCTCTTAGTCCGACCATACAGGTTTGTTAAAAGCGAAAAAGACTGTAAAAATATACCCAAACGTTTTAGTCAGCAGCATCCGGCAACAGACAAAGACGGCAAAAACCCCGGAGGTAGTGCACCAATTAGCAACTGCTGAGAGTCTCGGCTGGGGAACAGAGCAGCTTGTTCAAATTTACTGGAAGCATGTCGTGCTCCGAGTATTGAAACATTTGATTTTTAAAATCGGCATTACTGCTCTGACCTGTCGGCTAGTCCAGTGTGAGAGCTGTAGAGTAAAGAAGAGCTGGTACCTTGCTGAACTATTTTCTGTCGACTCGCTGTCTGGGCTCAGCACACACACCTGCGGCACTGCCACCTTAAGTGTGTCGTTGGGTGCAGGCCCGTCCACGTCCTGATTCAGCTGCTCCTTCATGCTGCCGCTCGGCTCTCCATTCACCACAGCCTCCTCCTCCGTCTGGCTCTCCACGAACCTCAGCTTTTTCTGGGTCCGTGGCTTGCCCCCGTCCAGGAAAGCCGTGAATATGCCTGGAATCTCCGCCAGGATTTTGCTGGATTCCTCTAGAGACGCATCCGGCAGGCCTGCTGCTGAGGAGTCTCCGCCGGGGCGAGCCACTGGAGTCTCTTCCCTTTTCCTTTCTTTCTCGGTTCCAGGCCCAGAGAAGGGTACTGCGGATTCCTCTGCAGATGTGCTGAGGGCAGCGGCGGGTTTGTTTTGGCTGGCGGGAGCATTCCTGAGCCCGGCGCTCAGACAGCTCAGCTCCTCTGTGGCTGCGGCCGCTGAGCTGGGGTCCTGAATCAGCGCCTCGCACCACGAATCGAACAGCGCGCTGCACGTCAAGAGAGACTCGCCCGGCCTCTCTGATTGGCCCGCATCGGGGCAGCCGTTTTGAAGCTCTGAGCCCTGACTGGCCATGTCTGGGGGAGAAGGAAATGCCCCGCTGTGGCCGTTGCAAGGGATCATGGCCGAGGCGGCGTCTCCTGACGGACTGGCCTGCTGTTCCGGCTCCTTGCCGGTCGTTGCAGCATCCTGATTCCGAGCTGTGAGGCCGCTTAGCAGGTTGGCCAGCTCCCGGTCAATCTCTAGAAACAATGAGGTCTCGTCAATGTCATCGTCCTGGGTGGGGGGCTCGAGGTTTGCGCCACTGTTCTCTTCTGGCCGGGGCTGAGAGTTACCTATAGAGACAGAAGAGGCAGACAGACTGTGAAAACTCACCTAAACGTATAGTTGAATTCCAGGATACCGTAAGGAAGTTAGACACCACTCATTATAATTTCCAGTGAAAACAGTCATTAAGTTTAAGCACAAAGTTTAAGCACAAACACATTTCATAATTATAAAAGCTTCCACACTTTTTTAAAGACTTTAAAGAAATTTTTCCAAGAAATCTGTGGAGATATCTTTCTCACACCTCCCAAGCTCAGAACATTTCAGATCTCAGGATCCGAATAATCCTAAACACGTTCAGACAGACTCTGAGGCGTCCACCCCATCGTTTTAAGAATATCAGCAGCTGTCGACCTCTTTTGTCAATTTCCTATTCACAGTAATGTCTTCATCACAGCTACACGTCACTCCTGATCCACAGTCGTCTTCAAGTACTGTTTTCAGTATCTGATAATAACAGTGCTGGTGATCTACCAGGTCCAATTTTCTCTGCATCTTTTAATAATTTTTTTAATCTAGTGTT
This sequence comes from Megaleporinus macrocephalus, assembly GCA_021613375.1. NCBI lineage: Eukaryota > Metazoa > Chordata > Actinopteri > Characiformes > Anostomidae > Megaleporinus > Megaleporinus macrocephalus. Next base: position 28,832,679 of record CM038720.1, on the reverse strand, counting down.
GGAAACTTTACTCTACGCTATGCAAATAGATTAGCTTCCATCTTATCCTGTCAGAAATCTTTCCAAACAAAATTCAGGCGGCTGTTGTTTATTTATGCAGACATACTTTCGTCCCTGTTTACAGATTACAACATGTCACACAGTGTCAGAAACCACTTAAGGAAGTCTAGTTGAGGTTAGTTAACAACTGAGTGCAGTTGGAGGCAGTGTGTGGTGACATCAGCTACTTGGTGTGGTACAAGTTTCCATTACTTGTAAGTCACATTAGCTACAGGCTCATCTCCAGAGCAAAGCTGAAGAAACAAAACAAGTCTTGGCAGATGGAGGACGTTTGGGATGAGGGGGGGAAAAAATGTGCAAATTTGTTTTTTGGCCAAACTATCCAAACTCCAAGTCCAAACTTCACATCTGCACATGCCCAGAATCAGTTTTACATGCCTGTGTTTAAACAACACCTCATTTATTATGTTAAAACCAAAATAAGTATTAGATATTACAAATAAGAAGAGAGAACTCTGAAACACATGCAAATACTTTCAAATGAAATACCACTGAGATTATCATTTCATACTTTCAGGGACTTTTCCTGCCATGGCTGCTCTATAAACATGATTTTGTTATCAGATCTTAATATTCCCCTCACAAGACCAATGGGCTATCGGGCACTGCTGTTCGAGCTAATCATGAACAGCTCTAGTGTTGTTAAGGAACAGAGCATTACTGTGTACACTCCATAAAGAGAGAGACAGAGTGGGAAAGAGAGAGTGAGAGATGGGAAGAGTGCCCAGACTAAACCATTGCTGGCTGCGGCACATGCAGATGTCTCTTTCAGAGCTTTTTGGATGGGAACAAAAAGAACAACACAAACATGCAGTGCACATCTTTTAAATATTAAGCTGGCTTCCACGCAACTTTCAAACTAAATCTCACATGCATTGCACAACGTAAAGCCTTAAAAAGTTTCTCAAACACGGCAGCAACAGCTGTAACCTTCTCCGTGTTGGAAAAAAAGTTGCATGGTTTCATCAGAACAGTGATAATAGAGCACGTCGTCATATGTGCTATTGTCTGTTTCCCTCCTCGAGAACAGAGGTTATGCATAAGTATTATTTTGGTGTTCTCACCTCAATCTAATCAGCGGGCATGTAATCCATGTTTGTGATATACGGCTGTGTAGGTTCTTTGCAAAGACATGTTTAGGTTAAACCCTGTGATTCTGAGCACTGCCACGGTTACTTATTCTCACTGCTGTGAATCATTGTTTTTGAGAACTGGACTGTGGTTTGGACTGTTTGTTAGTGTCTCTTTTAGGTATGTCTGGTAACAACACTTGCATGTGATTTCTAAACCTCACTGAGGAAACCACCCTATATGTAAGTTTCGTATATAATAAAGTCATTTTTTAATTTCTATTTTAACAGTCTTGGGGTTAAAGAGCTTTAAGAAATGTAATTTCTGAACCTTTGTGGCACGAGCAACGATGTCAAACAAACTCATTTCAAACAACATGAGGATGATAAGAAATTCATATGAAACATGTATATTTATACATATATGTAAAATTACAAAATCACAATACTATACAAAATGCTTTTCTGAAAGTTTTGTGTATATGGCCAGTACTTGTTGAACACTGACCAATTACATGTTTTAGCACAAAGACAATAAAGTTAGCCCTGTTTACCTAGATTTAGTGCAAAACAGTACCAATACGTACCAATATTAAACAATTTTAAACAAATATAAACAAATGGCATATTTTAAAACAGCCTGGGTGAAACTCAAATATAGATATATGTTTTAAATTTAAGATAAACGCATGATATATGCAGATCTCAGCTTGACTTTGACTTTTTTTCTCAGTTCTCTAGTTTGCTGATATGAAGTCAACTGACTATATAAGAATTTGCAGGAATCTTGTTTTTTCCAATAATAATACAGAATGTGGCTTTAAATATTAGAAACAACTCAGCAAAAGGTATTTATAGCATTATGTGTTTTGGGGAAATGTTTTATCTGTCTTTAGAATTAAACATGAGAACATCTGTCTTTAGAATTGAACCTTAGATATAAATTTTAATTTTTAGCCTCAACTTTTAACTTGTTTTTATTTGACAGCTTTATTTGACAGCTTTCTCCATCAGGTTAGATTAATCTCCAGCTCTTGTTTTTACTTAGAAATAATTTAAACAATCTATTTTCTTTTATTGTCATATTGTCAGTTTACTAGAAATTATATAAAGCAGTTAAAGCTGCTCACAACCAACATTTTATTTTAGATTTTTGCAAACTGAATGGCATTTATTTATGGAAAACACTGATCTTAAACTTCAGAATATCAATTTCAAACTCTTGAATGGTGAAGAATGGTAAAGTCTGATTGTAAAGTCAGACTCAAAATTTTAAACAACATTTAAAACAGCACTTCTCTCCATTAAACTACATTCGGTATGGTAAGTTAGCCTGGAGAATTGATTAGTTGACATTCTACAAGACTGAACTGCTTGGTTTGAAAGAGGCTTCCCCTCTTTGAGCTCTTGCTGAATACATGTGATATCAGTGGAACTGAAAAGTCACTCGGAGATGAGAACAAGGCGCTTTAGATCATCATGCCAAGAGGGACTGACTTCTGAGGCCCTGAATAAAAGCGTCTCTTCACAAGGTGGCAGCATCTGCCAGCTTTCACTCAGTGGAAACAGAATGAGTACACAGCATCTCGATGAAATGTTTATGTGCATTTTTATGTTGCTGGAACAAAACAAAAAGCTTAATGCACTGTAAACAAATTCCAGGGCACATCCCCTCAAACACCATTAGCATGATGCAGGAAAAGCATCCCAGAAGAGGGAACAACATAAAAAGGCTGTAGACAGTCATATTTTCATAATCTATTTATGTCAATGCATATTTATTTCCTGTGAAGCTTACTGTTTTATTGATGAGGTTAGCTACTTTGACAAGAAGAAGCATCCATTCATATCCTACACAAGTAAAAGTAATTACATACAATTTTAATCAGTAATTCAAACAGCAAAATCCTGTGCGGCTGCATTTTTTACAATAACTGCTTCAAAAACTCTGCACTTTTGTAGGTCAATCAGAATCAAACTACTTCAGCTAAAACTCTGTAGTGGTGACTCACAGCAGCCCCCTTTAAAAGGCTCAATAATAACCTTTAAAATGTCACGAGGCAATTCAGACATCTGAGCAGCGTCAATAAGAGGGCTTCATGTTTGGCCCAAAGTTCACCCAAAGCACATGCTGCATTGGCTGCACATGCTCCTATTTTACTTAGTGGAACAAAAATGAATGCATTATTTATCACTGGAGCAAAAGGACAATGTTTAAATCCTAAAACATACATATCACATAGAACACAACATAGAACGCATCAATACATCAAACCCAGCCTGGTTAGTAACACTGATTAACTCTAAAAGGCTGACATGATGCTTTACTTTAAAGCAGAGATTGACCGCTCTGTATTCTATACAGGCTAAACTAATAAAAATGATTAGTAACAAGGGGGTTGATAACTGATACATACATTTGCCATATGTTATGGATGTGTTTTTTTTTAAGGATGGGCATGGTTTATTCCATGCCATGTTTAGTTTTTCCACTTTCTCCCTCCCTCTGGCTTTTATTGAAAAGTCTGTCTAGCTACAGCCAACGAGACTGACTGAAGCAGCGGCCTTGCGAGAAGAGTTTGTGGCGTTCACTCCATGTGCAGATAGAAAACATGCTGTCTGTCTGGCAGTTTTTTATCATATATGACACAGACCCATCCAGGTGTTTTGTAAAATTTGTAAAATCAACCTGACTAAACGTAATGATTGCAGTTTTGGGGATATTTGTTTGATTTACTTTGTTTATTTACTGTTAATTTTGTTAAAATATTATGTTGTTTCACATGAGTGCGTTAAAAGTGGTAATAAACCAGTTTAGACCATTAGGGCTGGGTATCGCCAATGATTTCCCACATCGATTTGATCCTGAATCACAAGGTCCCAATTCAATTCGATTCCCAAGATTTTAAAGATCGATCTCGGGTTTATACGAATCAATATCGGATTATTCAAATGAAGATATGATTTTTCAAATGAAAAATCGATTTTTTAAACACACCCCTATAGACCATGTCTATGACCTGCTTGCGCTAATAACTACATGTAGCCCTGCCGTGGCATATAGCCCCGCCCCCTATCGGTACTGGCTATCGGCCGATCGTGCTGAAAGATGATCGGCGATCAGAACCGGCTTCAAAAACGCTCAACGGTCCATCTCTGATAAAAACACAAAGGCCGCATTTGTCTTTACTACGCTCAAGTAATTATAAAGTTTAGACTGTTATACTCTTATAACACCCCCACCCCCCGTCTCACACACACACACCCTCACACACACAGACACACACTTTTTTTGTTCTTGGTCGATTATGAATATGTACTGGGTAAGCAATCCTGTGGGAGGGTCTTCATATTCACAGTTTATGTTAAAGTGCTGACTAAGCACTGCAGGCCCAAGTAAGTGAGTAGGATCACTATATCATTATCCTTCAGTCATTTCTGTAATGTGTATACTGCTGTGGATGGGGAGAGCCGGGGGGCAGCCTGGCAAAGAGCAGGTCACAGTGTAAATAAAGACTCTGAGCAGGTTAATCTGTGTATTTATGTGTGGAGCTGTTAGCCTTGCACTTGATTCATATCCTTGTTAGCACCAGAGCCTGCAATTCACATTCAGTGGCAGCTTTAGGAGATGAAGACTCATTTCTGAACAAGTGGGAATGAATGACTGGTGCCAGACTGACAGCTTCTGTCTAGAGAGACAGCGGGACTGCTCCGCTTTGTCTTATAAAACATCATGTTCTGTAGCGTACTGGGGGGAAGGGCAGGATTTAGAAACGGGGCAACAAGGGGGCATTTACAATTTGCATAATCATGCATATTCACTTTGCATTCTTAATGAGTGTTGAGGTTTAGGGAAGCACTTGAATAGCTTGAGTATTGCTGCGGAGCTGGAATACATTTTTCTTTTGTTTATCTATGTAAAATGTTTTTTTGTAATATCTATTATGCTTTTTAGCCCCCCCCTGCCCCCTCACCCCCAATTTGTTTATGTTGTCTATAGCTCAGGTAACTCAAATTCTAAAAATATTTTTGACAATGAAGTTTTGTTTAATTAACTGTAACTATATACAGCTCACTGTGTCTTGCATGGATGATTAAAAACGTACACGCCGTGGACACATGACTTAAAGATGATGTGATTTTATGGCACAAATTGCAAAATGAAGAAAGACAGCAAGGGGTGAACAGACAGGCCAGAGAAAATAAGAGAAAATGTCCAAAGTTTAGGATCATTTTAAGCTGAAAAACATAAAAAAGGTGTGTTTAATAAACCAAACTAGCCTACTCACACAACATGAGAGCTTAAGCATCTCAGAAGAAAGTATCCAGTCTACACAGCGGGTCCATAGTAGACCCCACACACAGTTACATTATCGTTAGTGTTTAACGTAAATCAGTATTACTGCTAGATGAGATGGAGGCTGATAAAGAATGTATGTTAAATATGCCTACATGAAATGACTAGTTAAGAATGTATAATAAAAACTTCCACAAAGCTTTCCAAGAAGACAGACTTACTTGCATGAGCTGTAGTTAGTTCAAAATTATTTTTATTTTAATTATTTTATTATATATTATTATCAGTGTATTGTTATATATTTGAATCCGTGTCTAGTTTTAGGTTTAGGTCTATACCTTTTTTAATGTAATAAGTAAGTCATTTATTATTTGTTTGTATTTCAGAAAATATAATAATATAAAGGAATATAATGTAATACAGCACTTGATCTAGCATGATTTAAATGTGTTTAGTTTTTCCAAATAATATAATTGTATGCAATTAAAGGATATTAATCTTTTTCTAAAAACAAAAGCAATTAGTTTATCATTTTATGAGACCTGCCTTTTCTCTTTTGTATACTGACTGTTGCTCTTTAATAAAGAAAATACTCTCTTATTTGATTACTCTATTTATCAAAGGACTAATGATACTCAATCATTAAAACCATTCACTGCTGCTGTCAAATATATACTGTTGTCAAATATATTTTCCTATATAACTGGAAGGATATAGATATGGATTTGTATATGGATATGGATAAGGATATGGTAAAGGATATGGGATCTAGATTTACAATGGATTTAGACTGCTATGGTCAGACAGCCCTAAAGATTTTCTCAGTTATTTTCACGTTATCTCCATGTGTCTGCAAGTCCATTTAGGACCAGAGATTTAAACCGGAGAGCATTTGAATGATGGCAAGGCAAGGCAAGGCTTGTTCAGTCAGTTAATAATAATCATTAAATTAGTCACCATTATTAGTCATCAAATAATGATGAAACAATTATAAACACGAGTTGTCTTATTTTAATTCTCAAAAGGAACTGATTAGCTCTACAGCACACAGTCCTATAACAAGCTCAAGTGTCATTCAAGAAAATGAGGACATTTGCCTCAATCTTGAATCCTGAAGTTCCAGAGACGGCATTTAAGTAGGTCAGGAGCACCATGTCATAAACCCCAAGGCGCAGCGTTCAGAGAGCCATACTTTAATGAAGCTTGAGCTGTCAGTCGAGAAAAGTCAACAAGCATGGCCAAGTGAGGCCAACTCAAGTTCACCGAAGGGGCTGGAGAACTGAAGCTTACCTTTCCACTACAACATCCATCATTCCAGCACAGAACACTGGTGGGAACGAGACTGGCAGCCAGTGAACTGCCCAGAGACGGAGTAGAGCCAAAGTGTGAAGGCACAGCAGTGGACTAACTGTAATGTGTAACAGCTGGGTAGTTTGAATGTGATAGCAGTTTACAGAGAAAATATTGTATCTGAATTCATACTGACCAAAATACAATCAGTATCAGAAAAAGTGTTACCAGTCTCTAACTCATAACATTCAAAACTCAAAGATTCACAAATTTGAATAAGGAGACACTTGCAGAATATAAAGAGAAACCACCAGATATTATAAAGTATTGTGGTTAAAAAACCTTGGACCTCAACTTGAATTACTGAATTCTGTTACTTTTTTAACTGTGTAAAATTCCACTGGCTGACTGAATTACACTGGCATTGTGACTGTTCTTCGTTTAATTATTACACATTTTTTATGCTGTTCTAAAGTATAAACATGGCTTTCTACACTGCATTGCCCATCTCGATCTGTCATATGCTTTCTCTCATCCTCTCAGTTTTTTCAGGTAGACTTTTGACTTCGTCTGTCCAAATTACAATTCATTACTTTGTCTCCTTCTCTACTACAGTGGCTCATTTCTACATTTCTTCTATTCTTTTTCTCCTTTTGTTACTTAATGGGTAATGATATCAAGCCTCAATATCCAGTAATTAGTCGAAAAGTCCAAACCATCCAAAAGAGTGTTTTTTAGATAAACTGAAATGAACCAAACCAGGATTTAGACCACCTCTTTGGCCAGACCAGCACCTTCCACACAAGCTATAAGCTAAAAAGCCTAAAGGTCTGACCCAAACAACTTAAATGTGAAAGCCCTCTTAAAGTTCGTTCACAAACCTTCTTCTTCCCCGTGTATCAGTATTCTTGGTTTCCTAAAATCAGCTAATTGTTAATGCCAGTGCAGAATTGCAGTGTCATGTTTGAATTCAGGTGGTTTAAGAGCCTCCATCTTTCAAAAAGACCACTGAGTTTATCTGCCATTATGTTGTTCACATAAAACAATAAATAACAACAACAGCTGCTCTTCTCTGAAGGACCCTTATTATACTGGAATATAACCACCACTCATTCCACCACAGGAATAATTCTGAAAATCTAAATCAAGTTTTTCTATTGGTCAATGTGCAGAGTGGTGCTTCATGACTGTGAATTGCTTTTAATTTATGCTCAAAGTAAATAACACAAGGAGTTCAAATGTGTCCTACCGCTGTCTGGCGAACTTGAGCCTTGCGTCTTTCCGAAAAGAAACTCGTACTTAGCCTTGGCAACGCTCTGGGCATGCGAAGAGGAGCTGCTGACCCAAACCAATGTTTCAGCCTGCAAAAAGAGAGCACTGATTAAAACACTGATTGCAACAGCAATAAAGTCTCACAGCTGTGATATAAGAAGGTTGATGACTAATATTCAGGTGAAATATTCTGGTTACTACACTTAAAAATATATAGTTTATTTCATTCTCTGTGAGTCTGCAGTGAATATCTGGTAATCTGTAGTCTATCTGTACTTTTAGTGCTTGGCCTTCAAACTTATAATAACTTAAAAAAAATCTGTAGAATTCCTTGATTGCTAACAGCAACGATAGTGACATTTCTACCTATGGATCTCAAACCAATTAATGTGCATTTAGCCCCTTCAATAATAATAAAAACATTTCATAATCATAGTTAAATCTAGGACGTGACATGGACAGCGGGCCACTGCTTTTAAAATGTCAGTGTAAATTTCCAGCTAAAAGCTGGGCATGAAGTTCCCACAGCACTGAAAGGTTAAACTGTTGACAGAGCAGTTGCTATGGCTTCGTGAGGACGGCCGGGGAACGCAGGCACCTATTCCCACCAATGTGCTCTCCCCATACTCATTTTTTAATCAAGGGCTTTTGTAGCTGCCGAGTAATTGACTCAGTGCTGCCCACACAGTACGTTATTAGTAAAGAGAGAGAAACTGTCAAAGCTTTTTAAAGTTTAGGTATAGCTCACAGCTCAATCTACAGCTTGCGCAATCAAATGTCACATATGTGGTAAAAAAAATAAAGATTATAAAAAAATGATTTATTTTTCAGTATTTTCATACATGCTATATAAAACCAGCTCACATAACCAATGAATCACTGTATTCTCCGTACAATCAACTCGTTATTTAGATCTTACTGCATGTAAGAAGCAGCCTAGATGTCACAGCTGGACCTATTTGCAAATCTCAGCCCGTTTTTTGTTGTAACAACAGTCCGTAAGAAGAGCTGAGTATTATTATTTTTTTCAGTCCAAACACCACTCCTGATACCAGGATGATTCTTTCCACATCTTCTGTTAAATATAAAAATATTGGGTTCAAAGTTATATTTCATACTTTGCAAAAGACAACCTTTCATTAGATTTATCACAGGCCCACCACAGGTCCAAGTAGCCTACAAGTCTTCGAGAAAGCAGCATCTTCATTCAGTAGACAGTGCAAGTTAATTAATGGAGTCATTAACAAGGCTAAGCACTGCAGCCCAGGGACCTGAGCACTTCAGCAGCTCACCTCTTAAAACCCTGGCACGCTTCTCTACCGACAATTTCCTCTGCTTGCATTTTAGCTGTAGGGTGGACTGAATGAACCCTTAGGAGTTCAAATATTTATAAAAGATACAGAGGAATTTCGACTCCTAACAAGACCTGGTAGATCCCAATAACAGATATATAGTACCTGAAGCTCTGAGAGACAGCATTTCTTAGACGAGAAGCAGAAAATCCAACCAACTTTTGGGGGGTCTGCAAGGCTTATAAAAATGGAAGCTGTAGCACAGGTAAAGGGTTGACTCACTAAATTAGTAAAATGATATGTAGCTACAGAAGAACTTTCTGTTAAATATATGTTTCTACTTTTTCCTGAAACCAAAAAAGAATATCTTAATTGATGTTGAAATTCTCCTGCTTAGAAACTACCACCATACATTCAACAATAACGGCAGCTTGGAGCTTCTTTTATATGGTTATATGAAACAGTAGCGCACATTAGATAGAAATATTACAAAAACACAATAAACTCTTCATAATAGAATTCAACCAAAGTCTAAATAACCCAATGCAGTATTTGTCAGCATCGAGCAATCAAGCTCTCCAATTTCTCCAAAGCTCCTCAGCACTGGGCTGCAGAGCAAAAAACTGGTTTTAGTGATGGAGCTATATCTGATACCTTTGGGATGAGTTGCAATCAGTTTGTGATTGTAAACTAATCCTCCAAAATCCTGACTAATGCACTTGTTGTTAAATGCAATCAAACGCTCGCAGATATGTTCCAGCATTTAGTGTAAAGCCTTGTCAGAAGTGTTACTATAGCAAAAAAGGATAAACTCTATATTAAAAGCTTTGATGTCAGAACGCTGAATGAGCAGGTGTCCATAAACTTTTGGACAGTGTATCTGTGCCGTTCCGCGTTTTTACATGACACCTTTTTGTTGTTACTAGACACAGACTAGTAGCAACTGAGGAATGCTGTCAGTCTTGAGCTCCATGAATGAAATACTCGTGAGTAAACATGCTCATAACCGAAAAAGGAACTGGTGTCAGAATGAAACCTTAATTTATTAAATTTTTAAGAAAATTGTGTGTAAAAGACCCAAAAATGACTTGCAAAAAAAATCTGGTTTCATTGACTTTAAAAGTGAAGCATGTTTTCTTTTCCTTTTCCTGTTCTCATGTTATCATGTGAACTGTAACACCGAGGTGTGCGTTTCCTGCTGCTTGGTGAACGAAGTCTGACAGAATCCCAACTGTATGTTTCGCTCCACTCCATCAAGGTGACCCCACCTAGAAACTTCCCAGCTATGTACAGTCCTGTTTTCCTGCCAGGCAGCTGCATGACCCAGCGCCATGAGCAGGAAGTAGTTGAGGAAATGTAATCAGGTGGGGAAATTCTATGTTTATAGAGGAAAGACTTAAGCTGGATATAAGCTGTGGCTACCATAACAGAAAGGTCTAGGTATGGGAGGTCTCCATGTACTTGTTAACAGATCTATGTCTCTGAAATGGGTTTTATCATCTTGGCTTGCTGAGCTATATGAATGAGCTGAACCTGAGCCAAGATCTACTCACAGGAAAAACACATACCTCTGAGTGAGAACTAGATCTTTTTATAACTGTAAGGAAAGCATGTTAGTACTGAGCCAGTTCCCACAAAAAAAGAACTGAACTTTCACTACATCGAGTCACACCATTACATACACAAGCAATATGGAGAGAGAGAACACGCTGGTATCTAGCCTCATCAAACTCTTCCAGCAGCTGAGATCTTATGCAGGGACGCTTTGGCGACACTCCAGCCCAGGTTTGGATTAACTGCCAAATCCTGCCAAATGCACTGGATAAAATAAAAACCCCTCCATCCGGGCCACTTCCGGAATTCATTGAAACTAATTTCTCTCAACTAATGTATGTGATATGAAAGTAACATGAGCTAGAACTCCTCTACTCCTCGACTGGTTTGTGGTGAGAGTGAGCACTGGGAAATGACACACATGGAAAACATCACCAGGAGCAATATTTATCCTGCTTTATTTAATCTTCTGTCACCATGAGGTGCTTTATAATTTGAATAGATCTCATGCACCTTTCCATCTTGTCTATTGAGAATGCAGGGAAGAAGTGGCTTCATCAAGAAGGCAACTAAGTTAGTCATTGTTTTTCAGTCAGCGTGACTCACAGATGTAGATTACCTGCCTATTCCACTGTGCATGGTCTACATCTGTTTGTGCTGTATGTACATGTTGCATATTCCTAGCTGTACAACAACAACAACAACAACAACAACAACAACAACAACATATCATAGAATAGAATATCAGTACTATAACACAACATGTGACAAAGATCAGTACAATTTCACAACAGTACAGCCACCACGCACCCAGTCAAATACTCAGCCAATCTTTCTTGTTTTGATCCATGTGGGTAACGTAGATCATTTATGACATTAATAAACTTATTAAAATCTTTAGTGGAGTCAGTGACATCCGAGCAACATTCAGGACCACCTCTCCCACAAACACCTCCTGGTTGAGCCAAAACATAGTCCAATACAAAGGTATTTTGTAAAATTATGATTTTATGGGACTGAAGGGTGTTAGACATGAAATACCTAAAGAGTAAGCAGTATCATTTGCGTGAGACAGGTCCCCTAATTTGATCTAAAGCAATCATGACTTCCAACATGAATGTCATTGCACATTTTAAAAAGGTATGCTTTTTTCCTGATTTATTAATTGATCATTTTTCTCCCAATTTGCCAATTTTTAAAAACTGAATATTATCCCTGCTTAATTGTGAATAATTTTTTTTCTCTTTAGCTTGATCCTCTAAAGTGTGAGTTCAGTTGTTTTCCAAGTACAGCAAAAGTAGGGCACAATAACCAAGTACACAATCACCAAATCTCAATTAATTAAAGCTGCATTAACTTTTCACACTTGTTAGATTTCTGCAACAAACAGACTGTTCAGTGGGTGAGCTGTGTGTGCTGACCATATATACTGAAATGAACGTAATCAGTAAAATGTATCACTGAGATGTCAGACATTCTGATATGTTCAGAGGGCCGTGCTGAGTGATGCTGGCGTATTAGCTGTGTAGCTACAATAGTGCAGTATTAGTATTTGCTATTAATCAAACAGGCAGCTAGAAAAATAGCTAATCACATTTGGACGCTTCAGATAATTGCATTTATTTAAATGACAAATACTTTTCAGCTAAAATTTCATGTTAGTGACCAGGGATGTGTATTGGCAAAAACCTGGTGAGACAATACACATCATGATACAGCGGTCAAGATTCAATATATCGTGTTACACTCCAATACTGCAAAAAAGTGATATACTGAGACTCAGACTATTAAAACACACCACTATATGAACAGGTTTGCCAATACTTACAATAGCATTGCGCCCTTGTGCTGCTTGTTAATGTTGGAGTGGAGCTGAAAATGGATTACAACACTGCCATCTAGTGATCAGAGGTCACTGCATGCCAGGAATCATACGCTTTAGTTGACACAGGACACAGGGGTATTTCTTTAGAAGAACTACAGAAAGAACAATCTTTAGGAAACCGGGCTGGCTCTTCTACTGCAGGGGTGCCCAGTCCTGGTCCTGGACTTTGAGAGAGTTTAGTAATCTAACACACTTGGTGCAGATAATTCATGCCTTCAGGATTCCAAATATCCCTTTGACACTTTTATCTTGATATCTTCAGTAACAAACACAGTCCCCACCACAAAAAGCTTATTTTGCGACTGGTTCTAATTAAGATTGACCACTTGGATAAACCAAACAACCTCACTGATGTTTCAAGATAATAAGATGTCTGAAGTTTTGCCTTCTAAGACTGACTCACTGCTCACGATAACCCATCATGTCATGCCTGTGATTTTTAAACGTAGTAATTATCTTCAGAGAGGCACCCACACTTATTTCTGTGCATATTTACGAGATATCTTGTAACCCATGTTTTACTGGTTCTATGGTATGTTACAACATCCCTGAAGAATTTCAAAAGGTTGTGAGACGTAATCCTTGTCAACTTAGATCAGTCTCTAATTTTTACTGTGACTCCTGCATGAATCCAACTGTCAAATAAGACAGAAATACCCAAAACTGAAGTACACTACCAGCCAAACGTTTTAGATACACTACCAGCCAAACGTTTTAGTACACTACCAGTCAAACGTTTTAGATACACTACCAGCCAAACGTTTTAGTACACTACCAGTCAAACGTTTTAGATACACTACCAGCCAAACGTTTTAGTACACTACCAGTCAAACGTTTTAGATACACTACCAGCCAAACGTTTTAGATACACTACCAGCCAAACGTTTTAGATACACTACCAGCCAAACGTTTTAGTACACTACCAGTCAAACGTTTTAGATACACTACCAGCCAAACGTTTTAGATACACTACCAGCCAAACGTTTTAGTACACTACCAGCCAAACGTTTTAGATACACTACCAGCCAAACGTTTTAGATACACTACCAGCCAAACGTTTTAGTACACTACCAGCCAAACGTTTTAGATACACTACCAGCCAAACGTTTTAGATACACTACCAGCCAAACGTTTTAGTACACTACCAGCCAAACGTTTTAGATACACTACCAGCCAAACGTTTTAGTACACTACCAGCCAAACGTTTTAGATACACTACCAGCCAAACGTTTTAGATCACTACCAGCCAAACGTTTTAGATACACTACCAGCCAAACGTTTTAGATACACTACCAGCCAAACGTTTTAGTACACTACCAGCCAAACGTTTTAGATACACTACCAGCCAAACGTTTTAGATCACTACCAGCCAAACGTTTTAGATACACTATCAGCCAAACGTTTTAGATACACTACCAGCCAAACGTTTTAGATCACTATCAGCCAAACGTTTTAGATACACTACCAGCCAAACGTTTTAGATCACTATCAGCCAAACGTTTTAGATACACTACCAGCCAAACGTTTTAGTACACTACCAGCTAAACGTTTTAGATACACTACCAGCCAAACGTTTTAGATACACTACCAGCCAAACGTTTTAGATCACTACCAGCCAAACGTTTTAGATACACTATCAGCCAAACGTTTTAGATCACTATCAGCCAAACGTTTTAGATACACTACCAGCCAAACGTTTTAGATACACTATCAGCCAAACGTTTTAGATACACTACCAGCCAAACGTTTTAGATCACTACCAGCTAAACGTTTTAGATACACTACCAGACAAACGTTTTAGTACACTACCAGCCAAACGTTTTAGATACACTACCAGACAAACGTTTTAGATACACTACCAGCCAAACGTTTTAGATACACTACCAGTCAAACGTTTTAGATACACTACCAGCTAAACGTTTTAGATCACTACCAGCTAAACGTTTTAGATACACTACCAGACAAACGTTTTAGATACACTACCAGCTAAACGTTTTAGATACACTACCAGACAAACGTTTTAGATACACTACCAGCCAAACGTTTTAGATACACTACCAGTCAAACGTTTTAGATACACTACCAACCAAACGTTTTAGATACACTACCAGCCAAACGTTTTAGATACACTACCAGTCAAACGTTTTAGATACACTACCAGCCAAACGTTTTAGATACACTACCAGCCAAACGTTTTAGTACACTACCAGCCAAACGTTTTAGATACACTACCAGCTAAACGTTTTAGATACACTACCAGCCAAACGTTTTAGATACACTACCAGCCAAACGTTTTAGATACATTACCAGTCAAACGTTTTAGTACACTACCAGCCAAACGTTTTAGATAAACTACCAGCCAAACGTTTTAGATACACTACCAGCCAAACGTTTTAGATACACTACCAGCCAAACGTTTTAGTACACTACCAGTCAAACGTTTTAGTACACTACCAGCCAAACGTTTTAGATACACTATCAGCCAAACGTTTTAGTACACTACCAGCCAAACGTTTTAGTACATTACCAGTCAAACGTTTTAGATACACTACCAGTCAAACGTTTTAGATACACTACCAGTCAAACGTTTTAGTACACTACCAGCCAAACGTTTTAGTACACTACCAGCCAAACGTTTTAGTACACTACCAGCCAAACGTTTTAGATACACTACCAGTCAAACGTTTTAGTACACTACCAGTCAAACGTTTTAGATACACTACCAGTCAAACGTTTTAGATACACTACCAGCCAAACGTTTTAGTACACTACCAGTCAAACGTTTTAGATCACTACCAGACAAACGTTTTAGATACACTACCAGTCAAACGTTTTAGTACACTACCAGTCAAACGTTTTAGTACACTACCAGCCAAACGTTTTAGATCACTACCAGCCAAACGTTTTAGTACACTACCAGCCAAACGTTTTAGTACACTACCAGTCAAACGTTTTAGTACACTACCAGTCAAACGTTTTAGTACACTACCAGCCAAACGTTTTAGTACACTACCAGTCAAACGTTTTAGTACACTACCAGACAAACGTTTTAGATACACTACCAGCCAAACGTTTTAGATACACTACCAGCCAAACGTTTTAGATCACTACCAGCTAAACGTTTTAGATACACTACCAGTCAAACGTTTTAGATACACTACCAGCCAAACGTTTTAGTACACTACCAGTCAAACGTTTTAGATCACTACCAGCTAAACGTTTTAGATACACTACCAGTCAAACGTTTTAGTACACTACCAGCCAAACGTTTTAGATCACTACCAGCTAAACGTTTTAGATCACTACCAGTCAAACATTTTAGTACACTACCAACCAAACGTTTTAGATCACTACCAGCCAAACGTTTTAGATCACTACCAGACAAACGTTTTAGATACACTACCAGCCAAACGTTTTAGTACACTACCAGCCAAACGTTTTAGATCACTACCAGCTAAACGTTTTAGATACACTACCAGTCAAACGTTTTAGTACACTACCAGCCAAACGTTTTAGATCACTACCAGCCAAACGTTTTAGTACACTACCAGCCAAACGTTTTAGTACACTACCAGTCAAACGTTTTAGTACACTACCAGCCAAACGTTTTAGTACACTACCAGTCAAACGTTTTAGTACACTACCAGCTAAACGTTTTAGTACACTACCAGCCAAACGTTTTAGTACACTACCAGCCAAACGTTTTAGATCACTACCAGCCAAACGTTTTAGATACACTACCAGTCAAACGTTTTAGTACACTACCAGACAAACGTTTTAGTACACTACCAGACAAACGTTTTAGATACACTACCAGCCAAACGTTTTAGTACACTACCAGACAAACGTTTTAGATACACTACCAGCCAAACGTTTTAGTACACTACCAGACAAACGTTTTAGATACACTACCAGACAAACGTTTTAGATCACTACCAGACAAACGCTTTAGATACACTACCAGACAAACGTTTTAGACACACTACCAGACAAACGTTTTAGATACACTACCAGTCAAACGTTTTAGATACACTACCAGCCAAACGTTTTAGTACACTTCCAGTCAAACGTTTTAGTACACTACCAGTCAAACGTTTTAGATACACTACCAGCCAAACGTTTTAGATACACTGCCAGTCAAACGTTTTAGTACAGTTCCAGTCAAACGTTTTAGATCACTACCAACCAAACGTTTTAGATCACTACCAGCCAAACGTTTTAGTACACTACCAGTCAAACGTTTTAGATACACTACCAGCCAAAAGTTTTAGATACACTACCAGCCAAACGTTTTAGTACACTTCCAGCCAAACGTTTTAGATCACTACCAGCCAAACGTTTTAGATCACTACCAGCCAAACGTTTTAGATACACTACCAGCCAAACGTTTTAGTACACTACCAGCCAAACGTTTTAGATACACTACCAGCCAAACGTTTTAGTACACTACCAGTCAAACGTTTTAGATACACTACCAGCCAAACGTTTTAGATCACTACCAGCCAAACGTTTTAGATACACTTCCAGCCAAACGTTTTAGATACACTACCAGACAAACGTTTTAGATACACTACCAGCCAAACGTTTTAGATACACTACCAGTCAAACGTTTTAGATACACTACCAGCCAAACGTTTTAGATACACTACCAGACAAACGTTTTAGTACACTACCAGCCAAACGTTTTAGATACACTACCAGCCAAACGTTTTAGATACACTACCAGCCAAACGTTTTAGATCACTACCAGCCAAACGTTTTAGATACACTACCAGCCAAACGTTTTAGTACACTACCAGCCAAACGTTTTAGATACACTACCAGCCAAACGTTTTAGATCACTACCAGCCAAATTGTTTTAGATACACTACCAGCCAAACGTTTTAGTACACTTCCAGCCAGACGTTTTAGATCACTACCAGCCAAACGTTTTAGATCACTACCAGCCAAACGTTTTAGATACACTACCAGCCAAACGTTTTAGATACACTACCAGCCAAACGTTTTAGTACACTTCCAGCCAAACGTTTTAGATCACTACCAGCCAAACGTTTTAGTACACTTCCAGCCAAACGTTTTAGATCACTACCAGCCAAACGTTTTAGTACACTTCCAGCCAAACGTTTTAGATCACTACCAGACAAACGTTTTAGATACACTACCAGCCAAACGTTTTAGTACACTACCAGCCAAACGTTTTAGATACACTGCCAGCCAAACGTTTTAGTACACTACCAGCCAAACGTTTTAGTACACTACCAGCCAAACGTTTT
Source organism: Megaleporinus macrocephalus (assembly GCA_021613375.1). NCBI lineage: Eukaryota > Metazoa > Chordata > Actinopteri > Characiformes > Anostomidae > Megaleporinus > Megaleporinus macrocephalus. The sequence continues at coordinate 28,814,686 of CM038720.1, read as the reverse complement.
AGTACACTACCAGACAAACGTTTTGGAACTGTTTTAAAACTATTAAAACTGTTTTAAAAGCATTTGCCACAAATATGGACAAAAAACTTTGTCAACAAACGTTTCTTGAGTGCAGGAGTCAGTCTCTTTTTTTTACAAGTGCATGATGCTACCTGCAAACAGACGCCATGCTGTGTACCACAACTGGTCCCAACTATTTTTAAACCAGTGATCTATCTCCTCCTCCTTTATAATCTCTTAGCTACAAGTGAGTGAGCTGGCAGACTAACATTTTGAGTACAGTGACATTTAGACACCACATTTTTTGCCTGTATTGGTGAATAAAGGCATCCGAAAACTAAAAGGGGGCGCTGTTCCCACATAGTTTAAGCTACCGCCATGAGCTGGTTTGCTAGCATACTTCATCCTACAGACACAACTGAGCCACAGCCCAGCCCTTTTCTTGAATACTGGTTGTAAGTGTTTTCTGATTTGGTGCTCATGTTGCAAATGGTGACGACTGTAACTGCAGTAAATGGTTTCAAGCTTTCTGCGCGACTTGATGCATAAAATGATGTAGAAAAAGCTGAAAGTGAAAAACAGAAGTACACTAGCAGCACAGTGAAACAGGAAATAGCACAGATCCTTGCGGCTTATTGCTTTAATAAGACAAGCTTTTAAAAAGTCTGCAGTGTTCATCACACAAGTGAAACCAAGCTTACTGAAAGAACTGTAGAGTCCTACAGCTGTAGTGTTGTACTGGAAAATGATATCTGAGATATATGAAAAGCATTTTAGTTATGATTTCTAGTCATGTGCAACAGAGTCATGGGAACAAATGTTTAAGCTAAGAAATGCTGCGTATGAAAGATCTCAATTGCGACCTATTTTAATTACCGGCATATAATGTCTGGCTACCATAAGTATTTGTGAAACAGTGAGACTAGATATGTATTCAGATTTTAATCAAGCTCAAACACTAACAAACAACATATAAATGTTGACAAAACAAACAAGCCAGTTATTTATATAGAAATAAATTCACAGCATTTCCCACTATAAAATAACTCTTCGCCCTCAACACGGTACACATAAATAAATCATTATTAACAAATAAAATAATTTAGGACTGGAATTAATTTAGACGAAGGCAAATCAGCAGGCTTGAAAATCTAAAATAAATTCACAGCAACATTCACTTTGAAACTAAGTTTTGGTCAGGATGTGCTTATTATCCTATTATATTTCTCTTTCAACATAATACATACATCTTATACAAAAACATAACCACTTGTGTTAAAGGGATCAGGTGTGAGTCGAAACAGGCTTTTCTGCTCTCCTACTGGCTAGAGGACCTGATCAAGATAATAATGTATTAATTGTAAGGATTCCGACTCAGAGGTAGGTTACGATCCATGTGCAAGGCTTTATTAACACAGAAATAGGAACCGACACTTGGTATCATGTCTGCAAAACAAAACAATACAATGCAATGTCACCCACCAACTGCAGTGCATGAGGGGACTATATACACTTCTGCTAATGAGCTACAGGTGTATATAGACTGGGCTCAGGTGTGAGGGGGTGAGTGTGCCCTGTGGGTGCTGAGAGGCGGTGCTTACATTAATAATAATTAGTGTTACACCGATACCGATACCGTATGGCACTTACACACAGTATCGGTATCGGCAATAGACAGCGCAGATACCATGAAGCTTATTGTCTACATGGCTGCACGTGTTTCTGTATTGTGGCAGTTTTTATTTTTTCATAGCTCAAACTTTTTAATGTGCAGTTACTCAGCCAGTAAATGGTGGTCTTTCAAGGTTATTATATCTTATTCAGGATAAGACATAAAAAATACAACATATGGCTATAAATATCAGGATTTATAGCCATATATCGAGCACTTAAGTCAGAGTTGGTATCAGTATCTGTACTTGGTATCGGCAGATACCTGAAAAGCTGGTATCGGCATTGGTATTGGTAGGGAAAAAGTGGTATCGGTGCATCCCTAATAATAATAATAATTACAGAATGATTGCTCGCATCGCGTTGTGCTGCCAGACTTGAAATTTATTCTGAGACCTGGTTAATGCTAGTCTATATAACCAGCCACTACCAGAATCCCGAACAACCTTAGTCTTCAGGGGGGCCGGCCTAGATATTACTTAAAAAGGCTTTATTAGTGGTGCACACATTATGACTAGAGATGGAAGGATCGATCAGCCATGTATTGGTATCGGCCAATTTTGAATCAAAATCAAGGGCCGATCAATGGCGTTAAACAAATGAGCCTAATTTCTGTATTTACAGCTAGCGTTTCGTCCAGGAGGAGGAGCCCTGCGTGAAACCCCCTCTGGCCAGCTCCCTGCAATTCCTATCTGAACCAATTGGTTCTCCCGGGGGAACCAAGACAAAGACATTTAACACTACTAACCTGATACAGTACTTGAAAGTACACCACACGTCTGAGTATCAGCAAACAGCAGAGCTAGCACACACAGCTAGCACAAAACAAATAACCCAGAACACCGTGTAGACCAGATCTGACCGGTATGAACAGAACAGCAGCAGAAACAGCCAGAGAGCTAAAGGAACCACAGCCAGAGTGATTGAGTTTATAGTTCTAGATAAGCAGCTCTTCTCGGCTGTAGAAGACGTTCATTCTGCTGCTGAATATTCCACCTGGATCCACGCTCTGCTGTTCCTAGTAGAAATACTTTTCAGATGTGGCTCTTCTGGAGCTGTATCAAACAGTTTACTCCCACATAGACCAACTTCTAATTTAGTTATAAATATTATGATATTTCACACAAGCTCATTAAAAATGGTAATAAACCGGGTTCCACCATGTGTGCTTGCGCTAATAATATGTAGCCCTGCTGTGTCTAATAGCTCCGCCCTCGATCGGTATCGGCTATCGGCCGATCGTGCTAAAAGGCAATCAGAATCTGCCTCAAAAACGCTGATCGGGCCATCTCTAATTATGACCCCTGGTTCCGATCAAAACCACTGTAATAGATCCTCTGCAATGAACCACTTCACATTTCACCACTTTTTTCAGCAACTGAATGAACTGAATTCAACTTTAAATAGTTCCTCCTTAACTAAGTTCTCTCTGCTAATTTAAACGCTGGTCCAAATCACCAACAAACAGACACAATTCCTGCCTGTGTTAGTCATCAACACTCACCAACGCTGTAATTACTCCTGAATGAACACAACTTCACCTGTAACATGATATCTCACTGAAAGTCTGACTTCTGCCACAAAAAAACAAAATATAAAACAGGAAAGGTAAAAAAGACCTGCTGTCATGGGGTTGTTTATGCTGCCATGGCTACCCTGCAGTCAATCACCACACTGTCTGAAACACCCACACAGTCCTGATCAGCCAAAGAAACTTTTATTAGTTTTCCACTCTTTTATTGAGATTTGCGACTAAGCTGGCACTGCTTTAAATGTACTAGTGCCAGCATTGTTTTAGATCTTCTACAGTTGATGCAAAGTTGCACAATCTTTTGTCATCAGTGCTGGTTGCAGCAGCTGCCCATGTTATAGCTTGCTGTTGTCAGCCTGAAGTATTAGATTAGCACAGCTGGTTTTAAATTGGTATAGTTATGTTACACGCAGTCGATGCAGCAGTCTACATTATCTTTATACGACTTCCTCTAATTATGACATTAGAATGCTATTGTGGGATGTCAGGGATGACAGAATGGTAACCCCGTGGGGCAGGAGAATTTGAGCAGTGATAAAATGAGTTAATGAGGTGAAATGTAGGACTCCCATGTAGGGCGCGCCTAAAAGGAAGCAGTTTCAAGGAGCACAGGCTGGGAATTAGAGATGATCTATTTAACTCCATGCAGCGGTGCCATACGCCCCCATGTGCTACATACAATAGGGGGAGGGTCCCAAATGAAAGCAACCGCTGAGCTATCACTGCAAGCAAACCTCATCCCACTCATCATTCTCTGGTTTTCTGCAAGACAGTGGGCTTTCTGCAGAATATGTTTCCAGCTCAGTTCTAACAGCATTACTGGAAAACTCTATCTCCAGTAATTTTACATTTCTTCCTGTACGTACTTAATAAAGAACTGAGCACGCCAACCTGAAACCCTTAAAATACAAGCTATTGAGCACTCGCTGAATTTCTATCCTGGGTGTATTTAACTACATTTTTGTTATTAATCCTTAAATATGAATAGATAGTCATGTGACATCACTATAGGCAGGAATGACTGCAGTCACGTAAGCGGCAGAAAGTGTAACCAAGTGGCCAAAACATCTAAAATAGAAAGGCTGTGGTTCACAGAATTTAAAAACATTGTATTGCTTGAGCACTCGACTGCTAGGATTAATTAAGCCAACTTTAGGACACATAACGACTTTAGGACATTTAACGAGTAAAAAATTTTGATTTGATCTGAAATAGGATTGAGCTGTGATGTGACTTACTACACAAAATTTGGGCTGACCCCTCCTGCTTTTTATTATATTATCCCTATTTAATTTATTTATTCTTATGTTACACTAAATTTCGTTGTATGTGAGTACAATGACAATAAAAGGATTCTGTTCTATTTTTTCACAGGCTGCTGAAAACTGTATCACATTGCAAATATATCACATGAGGCTATTTTCCCAGTTCCACCTCTAACTTTCGGGTCGTGTACGATTCAGGTGGAACGAGGGGTTTAACTGAAGAACTGAATAGGAAGCTTCGGCTTCATGTGGCTCACTTCTGGAATCCAGGAATCCAACAGTTTGTGCCCGCAGTGCTGGATCTGTGGGTAAAATCACACCGTACGTTGCATACTGTCCTTTCATTTTCATTTCTGTTCTGTGTAGCTGCAAAGTCTTTTGTCAGCGTTCTTTAAAAACATCCATGTTGATGGGGGGTTGGGTTAAACAGTGTTAGCTCACAAAAAACAAACCTTTCCTCATAAAGGGGAACTCCACAAAACAAGTTCAGACAGCTAGTCAGATAGCTTTGTAGATTTGGAAGTTACACCTGGAACAGAGAAAAGCTGAAGATCACGATGACCACAAGAATGAACATTTTACTGTTGATTCCAACTGCCTTTAATTTAGGCAGATAATCGCACCCGCTAATAAATGCAGTCGTGTAGCACAACGTTATGCCACTCAGCCTGACTAACGTTTGAAAGTGTCGTCAATAGCATTTCCTTCAGTACAGCAGTCGGACAATTAAAATAAATAATCACAATTAACTGTATTCTGGATTGGTAACCTATTTAATAATAGTATTAATCTTTAAAGGGAATCTTTATATCCCAGCGCTGTGAAATAATTACAATAATTAATCCTGATTACTTTTATTGTCTTTTTGTGTAGAAAATTACAGTTCCTCACATAGTTTTATTAATTTTTTTAAATAAAATAATAATAAATAAATAAAATTTTTTTATTTTGTGTGTAGTTTTTGTGTATTTAATCAAGACTGAAGGGTGGACACATTAACTACATTAATAAATAAGTCGTTACTTATTAATTATTAACACATTAACATATTAATGATTTAACTTTAAAACCAATAAATATCCATAATCGTTCGGAGATATAACTAGTTGTTTTAAAGGGAATAAAACTTTTGTGGAAGCAAAAGTAGCACAAATTATATTGTATTTTTTTATTTTTGTGTTATGCAGGTTTGTCCCACACTTTAAAAGAATACTAACACTCAGCTACTGCCCAATGGCTTCTATCATACAAGAGTATCTAAGTTTTTTCTTTCTTTCTAATCACAGAAAACATGTCTCAATTATTGTTTATAGAGAATATATTGTATAACAACAGGCACCAATCAGAGACTAGGTGAAAAAAGCTGGAATATTCCCGTAAGGTCTTCTAAAAACCCTGAATGCCTGCCTAATAGCCATCAAAATGTTCCGCTTTAACGTCCAGTTGCTGCAGAACATCTTACTATGACACACAGTTTCCAGACACGGATGGACGTGAAAGCTGCACCAAATGAACAGAAACGTTCGGATTTTAAAGGATCTATTATGAACGTGTAGGGATCGTTTCTCCTGAGGAATTACTTGGCAAATAAAACATCTAAGACAAAGCTTGTGCTCATCTTTATCCAATGAAAACGGGTGCTTCATGCTTTCAGCAGTGTAGAAGACGTCTGTGTGTTTTTATTGCAGAAGCAGATCAAGAGAGTGGACAAATCTGTGAGGGAAAAAAATCTGATCTTACGAAAAAGCCAAGAAAACTTCCTCAAATTTGTCCCTCAAGTGTTTTGCAACTGAACCACCAGTCCGGAAGGCTAAAGACATGCTTTCTTAAAACGCAAGTGAAGATTTCTACCACATCTTCTGGAACCACAGAGCATGCTGCACTGTCAAGTGCCTCAACGTGCTCCGAGAGCACTAATCACTGAACTATGCACTAACCGCACAGCCATGTAGACGCCCAGGGCATGCAGTTTTCATCATCACAGGTCTAAAACCGAATATACGCATATAGAAAGGAATGAAAACAATATGTATTTCATAGAGAGATCACAATAGGGACATTCTGAAAGTCAGTAAAAGGAATAAAAGCCAATAACAAAGCCTAATTTTGCTGATGACAATTTAAAAAGTTGCTCCTTCGCCAGCCAGTTTTCAAAATGCTCCATTTGATTCAGTGATTTTCTGAATGTTTTGGTTTACGGGAAGTATTGTTTGGATCTCACAGCACTATCACACCTACACACATATTCTCATAGAACATAATAGGGCTGCGTGATACATTGCATTGATCATTAAAGGTGCAATAGAATGGAGAACTGTATTTAGATCACAAAGTTGAATACGCAGAGTTCAGTACTTAGGAAGCCAATTTCAGGCTGGCTTCTTATTCTCCAGTTTCTTAATCGAATCATCCGTTCCACCTTAAATGCGACAGCTTGTACAGATACTAGAATGCAACAGCAGGCAAGCTGCAAAATACACAGGGTCTTGGGGAAGGGGGGGGTGTCTGGAACCCCATAATTAATGTCCTGGGCCCACTGGATGTTTCAAAATCAACATTTTGTTGGGTTGGGGTTGGTTTGGGGGGAGGTGTTGCTGAAAATAAACTTATTCCATTTCTTTGTGTTGGAGAAAAACAGACACTCCAATACAAATTCGGGAAAATGTCATTGTTACTTTGTGTTGTAAAAATGTTCCTGCTCCACCTTAAATGATGCCACCATTATTATAACACCTTAGCCACCAGAATGTACCTGCAGCATCATTTAAGGTGGACCAAAAAAATTAGAACAAGGAGTTGGTGAATAAAAAGCCAACTTCTGCCTCCTGTTAAAACTACAGGCAAGACAGTCTGATAGTCTAAATGTCCTTGTCTGAAAATGTTACCAGCATTAAAGAACTAACTGGGATCTTGATAGCCTAAATCAGCTTATCAGGGTGAAGAAGTGATAGAAGTGAACTGTAACAACTTTAAAAACACAATAAAACATTCACACATTCCTATGTTTGAACCGTTTGAACCTCTCCTGATCATGTGACGCAGTGTATCAGGACTATTTAAACATTTTCAGGACATTTTAATAATACTGTTTATTTTGGTTACTGTAATCATAACATTCAAATTTGTGAATGTTGTCTTCCATACTGTGACATATTTTAGAGTCACAGTATTACTGAGGGTCTTAAAACTCTCACCATTGGATGATGGGTGGGGGAGTTTGGAGGAAGAGGTATAAAAATGATTATATTTTTATGAGATGTTATTTTGGTTAATAGTATTAGTCCTGGAAGCTGCTGCACATTGATTTATTAAAATCAGATGATGTTTTAGATGAGGGCAAAAGTCATTACATTGTAAATAAAGATTATAGCCCATGCAGATCCTACACATTAGCAATAATGCACATGCACTGAACACGCTTCAAAATTCCCAACGCTTGGCAGTCACAGCAACCGAAGCAGTCTATTTAACTCACACAGGAAAGGAAAAGTCTCGTAAAGGTGTGCTATGTATTGGCAACGTCGGATCACATGCTTGTGTGATTTTTTTCCCCCTTCCTAAACGCTTTGATTCCCAAGTTGGAATGCTTCAGCTTAATTCAGATTAAAACTGCCTATTTATAGTGCTATGCTGTGCTTCAACTGGGGTTTGGCAAATGGTTTAAATGGGCAGCGTATTTGCATGTAAATATCTCATAACCAAGCTCCAGACCTGGACATTACAGGCTGAAGGAAATATGCAAATTGGATCTGGACATTATAATGAGCCCCCCCCCCACCCTGCCCCCTCCTTCTTCTTCAGTGTCCTAGAGGGAACAAAGCCATCTGTGAATGACTGGAGGAAAACAACAATAAGACAATCGCTTGTATGATCGGGTTCTCTTTTTTTTTAGTTCACTTAAAACCCTCTCACACTTCTCAAAGCCTCCTCAGATGAAGGTCAAACTATACTTAAAGGAAGCAGTCAGCCACTCTTTCCCCACTCAGTCAAAGAGCGGCTCTGAAAACAGACTGTATTTACTGTAAATGGAAGGAGGGAATAAGGCAGAAGGGGGAGCAACGAAAAAAAAATCCTGAGGTGGAAACATTTGCTGGGGGAATACACAGTGTGGGCTTTAGCCCAGTTCCTGAATGTGTGCCAGGGGATTCAGCCAGGCACAACTAAATTACCGTCCACACGCACAAAGCAGCATCTGATGTACAACTACATACGCACAAAACATGCGGGCCTGGGGTCGCAGAGTGTGCAGAAGAGGACAGAAGAGAAAGAAACTGAAACCTCAGTGCCACTTGATTTTGGACCATTGTGTCAGCGACCTAAACAAAGAAAGGGGACCGTTTTCTGTGTGGTGCCCCCGCCCCCCCAACAACCTGGAGAAGAGGGGTGATGCTGTGTAATGACAGCAGATCTTACTTCGACCTAAATCTAACACAATCAGGACAAGGGTTACTCGCTCAACTGCTTTCTTTCTGAAGTTAGCTTCCTATTTTGGAATTATATTGGAATTCCACCTTAAATGGTGCAGCAGTTACAGAGCAGTAGTTACAGTGTACTGTGTATCTGCTACACAATTTAAGGTGGAACGGGGAAATCCAATAAGAAGCTAACTTCAGCCTTGAATTTTACGCTCAATATCAGCTCTATCAGGACGAAATGCTAGTTTAAAAAAAAAAATAATCATCATTTCTGTCTGTAACGTTTCCCAAGCAAGAGTTAAGCCAGCATCTCCACCACGGCTACCAAAACACCGCTAACTTACTGGAACCCTATACGAACTGCGAATGTAAACAGAGAGCAGTACGCAAGTTCAAACGGGACTTTTCTTCATCTAGCCACACATTTTTGCAACGTGTACTTAGTGAAATAACTACTACACACACCCTACTGTTAGCTTTAGCCACGGAAATTAGCTTGTCTCTCTATTATGAATAGCCTGCAAACCATCCCGTGTTCTTCGGCAGCGTTGCTACTCGTCACCACCGACCTGGAAACAGGCGCCTCAGGAGCGGCTGGATTCAACCCTACAGCTTCATTCAGCACACGAGTAGCGTATTAAACACTTATAACATCAGGCTGAGGAAGCGAGGTTGACTGAAGCGTCTCTCACCACATCTCTCTCTTCCATATCCAAAGTATGTCCTCATAAGAAAGCCACGCTCCTGCCAGCGTCTCTCTCTCTCTCTCTCTCTCTGGTTCTGTCTGTGTGTCTCTCTCTCTCGGTCGCGTACGTTACTCCAGCCTGCTAAGTAGGTTAGCCAGCTAACTGTTACTACTGGACAAGCAGGACGTAAGCAAAATAAACTCCAATATTCCTAAATGACAGAAAGTCCAAAGTCCGTCTCAATAAGTGGACACACAGATACGAAAACCACCCCCCCTGAGCCGGAGAGCAGTTGCAACCACCCCAGCACCTGAACGGTCGCCTTGAACTGAAGGCGTGACACACAGAAATATGAGAGAAGAAGTGAAAACGCACAAGGCCAGTCCGAGAAGCTCTACATGCACAACCAGCGCACTGAAGGCAGCTCTCTTTGTGGATAAACGCCACTCACCGTCCACGACCGGAGCTCCTCCAGCACACGTCGCTGCGAGCTGGAGTCCGCTGGAGCTCATCTGTCACGCTTTGCCCCCCGAGCGCTCGTTATCACTTTGTGTGTTTTGCGGTCCGCTCGGCGTCCCCTCTGTCTCAGGGACACTTGGTACGGTCCTGCGCGGACTCAGTTCTGAGCAGCGGGATGGTAGGCGCCGCCAGAGGGGGGGACACCAAAGTTTAGCAGGAAAAGGGTCCTTCACTGTAATATCCATCAAGAATTTGCAATGGACTTTCCAGAGAGAGCTCGAAGAACATCAGCTGGACAGATGGTCACTGTAAGACCCTTAAATAAATCTGGAATCATGGTTATAACATGGTCAATATTAACCATGTATATATATATATATATATATATATATATATATATATATATATATATATATATATATATATATATATCCTTGAGATACAATCGTCGCTGCCCAACGAAAAACATCTGCCCCATCACAGACTATGACATCATCACAGACTACTAATGACATTTGGTTTTGTATGTCATTTAATTACCTCTACCTACAAACTCATTGTGTTTTACTTAGGTTATAATGAGTCCTTCATATCTACATAAGAGCTGGTTGCCAGAGGCTGTCATGCAGAGCCACAATGTTGCTGCAGTAGCCCAGCATGGACAAACCACACTTTCATGTTTTTATGTTGAAGCGAGAGCCTGATTTTGTTGTTGCAGCAGTACTGGCTGCAGATGATACTTAGTTGAGTACTTAGTTGAAATGTATTAGTAGTTCCAGGTAGAATCTTTTGAAAGCACAAATCTACCAGCATTAAAACTACAATTTTTTCCCATCAACAAGCTTCTTGTTTGAATTTTCCAGTTCCACCTGGTGCAGGAGTTATTTTTACGCCTCAGGTGCCAGAAAGTATCTGCAGGGTGGAATGGGAAAATAGGCAACTTCACCACCAGAGGTTACACACTGCTCCTTTAATGCCTCTAAAAGCCCACTTACTGCATGAGCTGGTATAAAGTAGAGACACTGTATGACTGAGACACTCTATGACGCTAGTTCTGTGTTGTCTTGTAAAACAAGGTGTTTTAAGGCAAAGTATCATTTATTATAATCATTTATTTTCTGATTTACTACTATTACATTGACAACTTATATTCATATAATCTATAAAAAGAAACAAGTTGGCTAATTTCATTTAGTCCATCGAAATAGGCACAAATTAAAAAATAGAATTCCCAGAAATCACTGTATGGCCTGCATTTCTGGTAAATCACATCTGGACTCTGTTCAGCCTATCGACTGGGATTGTGTTGCCTGTGGGCATCTTTCTACAGTGTTCTCATGCAGAAGTTGGGATACACTTCAGTGAATTAGTTCTTTCATTAAAATATGCACTCAAAATGTGAATACTTGCTTTTTTATATATTAAGCGGCTCAAATAAAGAAACACAAGCTTTGTTAACTACAGCAAAGAGGCCTAAAGGAGTCCAGATAAGGCAACACATATTTGACAGTGTAACACTAGGGGGTGGTCCAACCCTGTAGTTTCACTTAACACTGGCCCATCTGTCACACAGAATGAGGCACACACATAATTTTATACAGATGGAGAGAAAAGCGCTCTCACTTCGCGAACCTTTCACAAAACTGTTGATGTAATCAGACCCACTTCACTGCATTCACCAAAACAAGCCCACAACATGATGTTGACGTTACAGAGGCATGTGCAGCAGTAATCATTTCTGATTTTAGCACGTCCCAACGAAAGCAACTCAAAGCGGGCATGTCGTAACAGGAGACTTCAGAGCCTGGATGGAGGCGATGAGAAACTGTAATGGGAAAACAGAAAATGGCCAGCGCAAAGGAGGAAGATGAAAATTCTTTCTGGACCATTACATGGCAGGAACGACAAAGATTAATCTCGGAAACCCAGCCGTAATCGCTCCATCTGGGTGGGTAACCACCAAACATTATCCACCCCTGTGTGGTCAAACCCCACAGACTCATTCTTTACAGTGTCTCTCTAAGATCACCTTAAGCTTCCCAAACTTGGATCAGTATGATCTTTCATAAGCATTACAAGTTACTGAACATGGAGAAGGAAATCCTGAATGCAGCGTTGGGAACCAGAGCAATTGAACTGTATAGTTAAGGTTCATTAAAGATTCAGTATCTTAATCAGTCTTTTATGCTGTGATTTAAACAGATATTAAAAAAAACATCCTTGATTAAAATCTGCAGCTGTCATTTCCATACTAATACAGTGGTATGCAAACTATTTGCCACCCCTGGTTAAATAACATGCGCACAAGTTAATGCACCCTGTACAGAGAACACACTTTTGTATGCAGCACTAGTGTTTATTTGTGGAATATTAGGGGAAAAAAATTAAACATAAAATAAGACCTGTGCAAAGGTTCTGGCACTTTTTATATATGTTTTATATATGTTTTATATATGTTTTATACATGTTTTTATATATGTTTTAGAAATTGCTTAGTAAGATTTGCAGAAAGAAATCCATATTTAAATGTATTGTCACATAAAAAATCAACAAAACATGTCATTTGACCAGAGCAGGGTGCTGAAACTTTTGCAAACGACTGCATATGATCATCATCATTGGCACACATAACAAAGCCAACTGTACAATCTGATTTATGCTATTTTAGTCATGTGGAAATGAAAGGAAATCTATCAAAATTTAAAACATTATTGATTCATACTAAAATACTGTATTAATTAAAATAAATAAAAACCTTCTCAAACAGTGTCCCATGTAGCTCTGAAAGTGGATTCTTTGTAAGAACAGTTTGAAGGTATATAGAACCATTTTTCATAGAACCACATACAACAGATACTTGGGTATCATGTTAAAGTAACCAGTTATTCATGCAAGCATGCATAAAATCTCTATACAAAACCCCTAATTTTACTGAAGGGCTCTCGTTTAAAGATCTATACTGAATAGATATAAAGCAATCTTACCTTTTCAGGTCTCTCAGGCTTCAGCATGGCTGAAGGTACTGCTCTGCTGTCAGTATGTGGAGAGGCAGCAGCTACTGTATTCTCACTGAGTGCAGTCACTGCTAGAGTTCCACCATCCACCTCAGACTGAGGTTCACTTTTAGCACATGCCTCGCTGGCAGGTGTCACGCTGGACGAACGCTGACTGATTGCGGGTTTGTAGGCATCTCCGTAAAGCTTTGAGGTCCTCTCGATGACGGCTGACACAAAGCTCATCCTTTCTGGGTTCTTGCTCGCTGGAGTCTGTGCTCTACTTAGAGCACCAGCTTCCTCTTTCTGCTTGGCACTGTGCACCCAGCTGGTGGTTGACGAGCGATGTGCGCTGGAAGGCGGTGCAGAGGCTGGAGGAACCACGCTGGGCTTGGGGCTCAATTTAGGCTTGACCCCCAGAGTCTTACTCTGACAGTCGGATGCTGTCGCCGGGTACAGGAAGCTCACCCTTGGAGCCGAGGACGTTTTGGGATAAATTGGTGGAGAAGAGCCCCCCGTTGAGGGAGATGGAATTGCCTCGCTCATGGTCTCTGCTGTGTCCTGACGCAAGATCCAAACGGGGGATTCTGAGCCTTCCCTAGAGCTTACTTTCTCAAGCAATGATTTATCAAGGTCGGGGTCCAAGCACTCCTTGGAATAGTGGTCTATCACAGCTCCAGACACATTCCCAGGTTGATATAAGCAGCTTAATGATAAAGTTTCTCTTTCTAGAATGGCCTCCTGGTTAGATGTCCTGATTTTTACCCCTGATTTGTCAAGGTCAGGACCTAAGCACTTAGAATGGTGGTCTATTGAAACTACAGACACATCTCCAGTGGGATCAGGGCAGCTTGGTGGTGGAGTTTCTCCTTCTAGAATGGCCTCCTGGTTAGATGTCCTGATTTGTACCCCTGATTTGTCAAGTTCAGGACCTAAGCACTTAGAATGGTGGTCTACTGAAACTACAGATACATCTCCAGTGGGATCAGGGCAGCTTGGTGATGGAGTTTCTCCTTCTAGAATGGCCTCCTGGTTAGATGTCCTGATTTCTACCCCTAGAAAAATGTAATATATTTAGTCAGTATATTACTAAATAGAAAGTAAGGCTGAGCAATATAGCAACAATAGAAAATTATGATAGTCAAAGATGCTCGATACATTATTTGTCACTAAACTGAGGTTTGATAAGTAAAGCACATAAAAAAGTGTGCTGGAATTATGAATTTGGTGTTTATTGTTGAATGTTTTGTAAACACTTTGTATACACTTTGTGAACAAATAGGCAGTTGGCCAGGGTTTTCTACACATAGACGAATGCATATGCTCAAAAAGGCATATGAAGACAAAATATGATGTAATTTTTAACAATAACGATGGATGCAGTCATATTGCCCAGCCTTTATAAACAGCCTATTGGTGCTGCCATAGCAACAACATTGTATTTCTAAAAAGGAACATTAACTTCCGTAATGTAATAACGTTGGACCAAATCTATTGGTGCGTTCATCATGAGATGTTCACACAATTATTTTTTTTTTTGATATGACAGCAACATTGTATTACAACATATTTCAGGTATATTACTTTTCTGTATCCTCAGTGCTTCTGATGAAGAGCATTCTTCTAAAATCTCTCCTGGAGCAGCAGTGTAATCCCTTGTAACTGTATCCGTTCCTGGCGAGGATGCCTCATCGGGTATACTCTCAGTAGTACTCCTCACAGTCAGTAAATCATCTGATGATGAGGTGTCATTCAAGGTGTCCTCCAAGATGTTCTCCAAGGTGTCCTCCTTTCCTGTGTCCTTGTACAGGCTCTCTGGGTGCCTGGGTGGAATCTGTTCTCTGTCTGTAACTACTAAGGCAGGAGACCCTTCCTCCGAAGTGACTGAGCCAGCAGAAGGCTGGTGCTGATGGGCTCTGGAGGGTGACTGCAGTCGGATGAAAAGGAAGGAAGTCTTGACCTGATGATGATCTCCCATTTCCTCTATGGGAGGGTAGTCTCTTGGCACTGCAAAAGCGGGGGGGAGGGACACCTAGCAGCCAAGGGAGGCACAGGTTCCCCAGGGCTAGCCTAGGTCACTGCTGGCCTACAGGCAAAAAGACACACATCAGCCACACAGGTGAGATCACTGCCACATTATTATACAACTTGAAAGCCTTGTCTTTTGCATACAGTCCCTTGAACATAGTAGAAGAACCGAAAACAGCAGAGGAACGCAATACAACATCTACTTCACATCCTCCACGTGGAGTAATTTATAGCAGGGAAGTTCATTTGCATAACTGCATCTATGAATTAGAGTAACAAATGAGGATGGCTGGATAAAATAGTGAAAGAGTGGTATAGGAAACATCTGGAAACATTCATCATGTAAAATCATCATGCATATCATAACAAAATTTTGTAAAATATTGTTTTATGTTCTAAGCACTCATATCCAACATGTTATTGTAGGTTTGTTTTGTTTTATGCACACAAAAAATAGTAATTTATATTTACATGACCATTTTCCAACATTATCCATCCCTTATAAAGAAACAGGCTCTTTTTTATTACTGTGTCTTTAAGAGTGATATATGTAAAAGTCTTCTGCTCTGATGGACCATACTGTTTGTATTTATTACTTCATTTAAACAGCAGTCCAGAATGAAACACTACTTATAACCTCAGCATGACTGTTGTAGGCAAAATAGACAAATATATGTAAATATTTTCCTGATATCACAAAAATAATGGATTTAAAATGGTATGTTGCTGCAGTTTATAGACTGTGTGTATGTTAGAATTCTTGTTATTATGGTCAAAGTCAAACTTTCCTTCAACTATGATGTGGATAAATCAGATTGCTATGCTTTTACTGTTAACAAAATCCACTTGCATCAATTTGATCTTTTTTACTTTTTTATTTGAATACAATTTTGCTGTCTTATACAACTTTCCCTATTTAATTATACCCATAATGCCCCACATTCCTATTTACAGCTGGCATTCCTGGTCAAATGTCACATTGAGTTGATTTTCTAAGTGCATGGAACTTAACACATATAACACAATTGATATGTTTGAATTTATTGGTATGTTGAATTTAACATGGGTAGCACCTCCTAGCAGGAAGTGTTTGGGTTTGATTCCAGTCTTTTCTGTGTGGAGTCTGCATGTTTTCTCTGAGTCTGCATGGATTTCTTCCTGATATACAGTCAGGCCACTAAGTATAATGTGTTTATCTGTCTGTCTGCCCTGTGATGGGCCTGCCACCTATCCAGGGTGTTTCCTGCCTTCCACCCAATAAGCGCTAGTACAGGCTCAAGGACTTGGCAGTGATGTGGGGTTTTTGCTTTGCACACTTGATCTTTCTATGAGAAGTTGTACTGAAACATTTTCTGGATTTTTCAAACCTTGTGATGATTTTAATAGTTCTCCTTAGCCTCTGTTTACTAAAGCTGTTTTCAGACAGTGAAACTGCAAATAGCAAGTGAAAAAAAGATATTTCGCCATTTATTTATGTCATTAATATTATTTTGGACATACAATTAAGCGTATATTTTGATATTTTTGGTAACATTCACTTGTTTTCAACTGTCTGGTAAGTTTATGGCTGTTTAGTGTTAGCACAACACACTGAGATGTTTTGAAAACTTTATTTATTGCACGCTGGAATTGTCTACATATGACCTGGATTAAGTCGTAGTGAGACAAACAAGCTCTGAAGCACTAAAAACACCAGTGGAGCATCTGAATGTCCAAACATATGCACCACAATTTATGGTTAATGTTTTTTCAATATGTTGAATTCAGCAAATATAATAATTGTGCATTTACAAATCATTGTGTTTTCATAAGAAAACAAAACAGACAAGCACTAGCTGTAGACAGTGCTTGTTATGATTGGGGTTTTTGAAGTGGCAGTTTGAATTTGTTGAAAGACCTAGAAAGAAGAAGACCCCGAAAGAGGAGAATCCTCTGTGAAATGTCCTACCATGCACAAAGATCCAGGAGGAATATTTCAATAGTTTAAATATCCTTATCAAGAAAAGTTTACAGGACAGTGGTGAGACCTGCTATGTTGTTTGGTTTGGAGACAGTGGCATTGACTAAAAGACAGGAGAAAGAACTGGAAGTGGCAGAACTGAAGATGTTGAGGTCCTCTTTGGGAGTAACAAGGATGGATAAGGTTAGGAATGAGACCATCAGAGGTACCGCACAGGTTAGACAACTAGGGGATAAAGTTAGAGAGGCCTGACTGTGATGGTTTGGTCATGTCCAGAGGAGGGACAGCGGGTATATTGGTAGAAGGATGTTAGAAATGCAGCTGCCAGGAAAAAGACAAAGAGCAAGACCAAGGAGGAGATATATGGATGCAGTTAGAGAGGACATGGAAGTAGTTGGTGTGAGGACAGAGGATGCAGAAGACAGAGTGAGATGGAGGAGGATGACTTGCTGTGGCGACCCCTGAAAAGGGAAAAGCCGAAAGAAGAGGAAGAAATATCCTTATCAAAATACTTTCAGAATTAACACTATTAGTCCAAAGTCAGCTTCTTGTTCATAATTTAACATTCCACCTTAAATGGTCAGGTCATTACATTGTGGCGTCAGCATCCGGCTTCCTATTTGACAGATAGTTGCTTGTATTTCTTTTATTATAATGCATTATGCACCAGAATATAACAGCAGCATGATTAAAGATGGAACAGGAGCATTCAAACTAGATGCTGGTGAATGCCATTATCAGAAAATGTTACAAGACTAATCAGAATGATCTGATAGATTAGATCAGCATGTCTGGTTGAAGTAGGCACATTACAATAAGTGTGTATTGTGTGTTTATGGGTTACTCAGTTCAGACTCAGTGTAATACCCCACCTTTAACCAGACATGCTGAACTGAACTGAATTACCCATAAACACACAATACACGCTGTCCTAATGATTGGAGTATGCTGGTGGGACCACTCAGTGGGTAAATATATAGGTGCTGGTTTGTGTTGTAAAAAATGTTCCACAAAGACCTTATTTATTACAAGGAGTGGGAACGGAATCCTCACAATCAAGGAAGCGAAAACAAGAAGAAGCACAACAAAATCGAGAAAGGCACTAAGACAATGGCAGAAAGACAGATGACCATCGTCCATCGACCTTTCTGACCAGCGAGTCAGAAAGAATAACGAGCTCTAAAAACAGAAAAGTGAACCGAGAAAGTGACTGTTTAACAGGAACGGTTCTGTAATGGACCTGCTCGTCTAGTTTTGGAGAATACCGCTCTTTACAACCAACATGTCAATCTTTGAAGCTGAGTTAACAAAAATACACACGTTTTATTTACCTTCCCTATAAATTAACATTTTTTCTAAATCATTCTGTTTTTTAAATGTAGCCCTTGGTTTTACTTAAAGTGAGAAAAAACATTTATTTAAAGCTTTAAAAATAATTCATTCAGTTTAGCATTTAAACAGTAAATATACTAAAATATACTGAATGGTATTGGTAATAAGTTTGTATTTCAGTTGCTGATTGTACACGATGCTAATACTTCAGTACACAAGATCTGGCACTGAATCATAACACAAGTTAGAAATGCTGACGGTCCGGACCTGGCCTGAGGAGATCTCCTCTAACTGGACCTTAATATAACTAACTGGACATCTAACTGGACCTTTTTATTTAAACAAAATCAAAAGAATAAGATTTATAATTTAATCATCACTGCCCAACGAAAAGCAATCTTCACCATGGCAACTTTACAGGAGAGGACAAAAACTCTCTTACTTTTAATGTAAGTCAATAGAACCAGAATTGTTTCCAAGCTATTTTGGAGCATCTCCATTGATCCACTCATCATGAGATTATTACACAATGTAAATGGCTGCTGTGGAGTTCAAATGATATACAATATGGAATAGAGAGAAAGTGGGAAAAAAGATAAATCTAATCTAATACTTTAGTATACAAGATCTGGCACTGAATCATAACACAAGGTAGAAATGATGACGGTCCGGACCTGGGCCTGAGGAGATCTCCTGTAACTGGACCATGCTGGACTCTAATTAAACACCCCTGATCTAGAGAAAGCACGCTGTGACATACTATTCTAAATTAAACAGGTCACATGATACACAAGCTCATCTCAGTACGTTATCATTTCTGCGTTTCCGTAACGTTCTCGAAACCATAACGGTCTACTAAAGCACAACACATCACATAGCACTTTATTTGGAACAGCATTGGTTGGGTGGTGTAACCACAGTCTGTGAAAAGACCACAGTGGGATTTCCTTTCACTGTTGTCCATGACTGGGTCTTTAAAGCAGCTGCTAAAAGTAAAAGCTAGTGTGTATGGGATTTTAGAGTGTTTACACATTGCGGTCTTTCTGTATAATAAAGCAAAGTGAACGCGATAGCCTGCGTGTGATACTAAGTGGACGGGGTTTCTGCACCTGCTCTGAAGCAATAAAGCATATACATGAGTGTAAGCCTTGAGATCACACTGTTTATTATGATAAACGCAGCATCAGCGTGAAAAAGAGGAACACAGCGCTCGTTAAGACCACTGGGATTCAGACGTTGAGTCACTTTCTGGATAAGAAATCTGACGTTCTGACAACAGAACTGACACAACAACCAGTTCAACTTGGTGACAGTGACTCATAAATTGAGGCAATGAGCTTTTTTTCCTTTCCCTTATGCACCGAGTCGCCTCCTAATTAAATACACCTGAATGTTCCAACACCCATTGGCCATTTTATCAGAAACACTTATAGTACAGTCCTTCATTTATGTTATATTCAGTCAAACATGGCATCAGTGAATTAAGGTATTAATATGCTTCTGAGGAGATGAAACAGAAGATAATCCACTTGCATAAGGAAAGTCAAGTTTTATTTATATAGCACCTTTTACAACAGATGTTGTCACAAAGCAGCTTTACAGAAAAAAAAACGGGTCCAAGCCTGAGAGAGGCGGGGGAACAACTCCCTCAGAGCAACCTAGAGAGGAATCAAGACTCAAAATGTGAACACATCCTCCTCTGGCTGACACCGGACAGCAAGACGAAGCAGAAATATAAACTACATCAGGTTGACATACAAAATAAAAAGAATAAGATTAACAATTACATCATCACTGCCCAACGAAAAGCAATCTTCACCATGGCAACTTTACAGGAGAGGACAAAAACTCTTTTACTTTCAATGTAAGTCAATGGAACCAGAATTGTTTCCAAGCTATTTTGGAGCATCTCCATTGATCCACTCATCATCAGATTATTACACAGTGCAAATGGCCGCTGTGGAGTTCAAATGATATACAATATGGAATAGAGAGAAGATTCGGCAAAGTGTTTTACATTGCATGCCCTTAATGACACAACCCTCACCTCACACCTGGAATTCAGACAACACACAAATGGTAACCACACTTCTATATTGTTTTATATAATTGTTGTCGAGGCTTCTGTGTAATTTTCTGTTCTGTTTAAAGTTAAAATTAAGAGAGTTTTTTTTTTCTTTTTTAGCATGAGGAGAAAAAGCAGATACAAATGTATATCGTCGCTGTCCAATAAGAAACATGTATCACCTTTTTTTTCGATTTTGATCATTTGAACACACTAATGGTCGTTTACATTTTATGCAAATTTCAAAATGAATGGACCAATAAAAGTGCTCCAAAATGCTTGGAAAAAATTCTGGTTTCAATTGCATTAAAAGTAAAGTAAGTTTTTGGTCTCTCTTGTATTCCGCGAAGGGCATAGATAGATAGATGGATGGATGGATGGATGGATGGATGGATGGATGGATGGATGGATGGATGGATGGATGGATGGATGGATGGATGGATGGATGGATGGATGGATGGATGGATGGATGGATGGATGGATGGATGGATGGATGGACGGACAGACAGACAGACAGACAGACAGACAGAGAGAGAGATAGATAGATAGATAGATAGATAGATAGATAGATAGATAGCTAGGTAGGTAGGTAGGTAGGTAGGTAGGTAGATAGATAGATAGATAGATAGATAGATAGATAGATAGATAGATAGATAGATAGATAGATAGGTAGGTAGGTAGGTAGGTAGGTAGGTAGGTAGGTAGATAGATAGATAGATAGAACAATTGAACCCAACTGAAGACTTTCTCTGGGCAGAAATAAATGTTGTTATATAAGTTTGACATAAGTTTGTCAGAACGATGTCAGAGTGAATGTTTTTTTTGGCCAAACTGTGAACGTGTTTCTGATCAAATACTCAATGAGCTTAATAAAGCGGCACTGACTGCGTTCCAGTCTTATCATCGTCATTTGCGTGGTAAAATATTATCAGTAACTGTTACTGTTTTTAGCTGAGCAGTGGAAGTCACACCTCTGCGCACCCCCAACTCCACTTAAAGCCACTGAGAGCTCAGCTAAATTAATCAACATTCACATGTATGGCTCTGAGCCAGGCCAGTCCAGCTGCTCCCCCAAATCTGAAGCCATACAAGGCAACATACTTACATCAGTACTGAAAGGAACAATGTAGTAGTCCTTAACACATCATACATGACTGAGATCATAAACAACACTGATAGAGGGTAGACTGTTATATATGTGGTGTAGATGTTGTGCTGTGTTGTGCTATATCTGTGGTGTAGATGTTTATCCATCTATTCAGCCACCAGCAGTTCAGTCCCACCCATTTAAGCTGAAGTTATAAGGAGTGTTTCAGGCCAGACTGCTGTCAGAATGAAGCGCAAGACAGGGCAGCCAATCAGAACAGAGATGATGTATAGTCTTGTACAGTCCTAAAGGGAAAGTAATTAAAACCAATTGTTTTTAATGAAACATGTAGCTGACCAGGGTTCTTTGAGTATTTAAGTTCTCTTTTTTTTCAGTTGTGAAGTGACCAGCCTGCTATCCTGGCTGTTTAAAGCAGTGCTGGGCGGCGGGTTCCCTGTGTTACCTTTTCAACTGTTCAATAAGAGAGCATTTCTGCACATGTGCAGTGTTTCCCTCTGGGTCTTTGTTGCTTAGATGATACATTATTTTCTTTTTTTTTTTTACCAGAAATGGTTTCTTGAACAGCTACACATCCTTTCAGACCCATATGATTATGTTATCCTCTCTTAGTGTAGGATGGACAGAAACACCAGTGGATGTTTTCAGATCTGAAGCAGGAGTGGAGTCCTTTCTCTCAAAGATGAAAGCTTTAAGTATTGTTTATCTGATAGCATCAGGTTTGGTGGTCTTGGAAACAGTTTTGGAAACTCCTGTTTTATCACTTATTTCCCTTTGACTCTCTCCTCTCTCTCTCTCTCTCTCTCTCTCTCTCTCTCTTTCTCATAAGTGGATTATCTTCAATCTAATCACCTCAGAAAGAAATAACTTGTGCTTAATGGTCGTTTTGTCTGGAAATTAAATAAACGAAGGGTGGTCCGTTGTGCAGTAGTTAAGCATGATATAGCATCTCGCCCACCCCTACAATAAAGAGGGACAGAGAGGTTCTTGCTGTCTCTCCATCACAAGTTTACTGAGTCAGAGCAACGGCATGAAGCTGAAACTGTTTCCCAAAGTCAGGCGGGCCGGTAAACACGCTGAATCGCTCGCCCGTTCACAGGGCGTGTGTGAGGAGTCCTAGTGTCAACTCACATGGGGCCCCTGTTATTGAAACCAAACAGAGAGGAAATGATGTCATTTGAGGGGCTCCAAGGGAACCCTTGCTTTTTGGGCAACGTCAGCCTCATACACTCCCTCCTCGAGCGCTGGACGGCAGTGAAAAGCTCAGCGCTGATGGTTTCATTTGCAATGAAAGCATTGTGTTGGCAGACAACCACGAGACGTCAAGGGAAAACAGCTGGGCTGGCGGTTTAGAGCCCACCGCCCATTCATTTGATCAAAAAGCCCCCTCACTCTCGCAGCAAAGCGTACATTCACTATTCAGAGCGTCACACTGAAGCGGGTAATAACAACACTTTCTGAGCTCCTTAACAAGAAACCTCCATAACCTGACAGAGAAACAGAGGGGGTCTTTCAGCGGAGGATGGAGGCAGCAAAAGCGTGGCGCGTCCAGGCTGGTGGCATCCCGCTGATAAAGTCGCTGACTTGTTGGGTCAACGAGTGGGCACCAAAACAAACATTTACCAGGGAGATGAAAAAGACAGCGTAGGAAGTGTTTCCCTAATCTGGCCCTCAGCTTGTGGGCTCGTCAAAACAAGGCGGACTCTCAGCGCCAGACAAAACTCTCGGGACAAAGTCAGCCAAGTCCACAAAGTCAGCCAACTCTGATGGGTATATATGCATGCAGCTCACTCCTTTCAATCCCTGCATCTCCACTCGATGATACCATGTACAACTGACTTAGTGGGCATTTTAATAAACTGCGGTCACCACCTGCATCACGCTCACTTATATTAATCATTTATTAATGAGTTCCTTAACAACACAAGCTTATTATATCATACAGCTTCAGATTTTTATTTACAGTCAAGAAGAATTCCAATGACTGTACAAAAGTTCGGCAGAATTCAGTGTTGGGGATGTAATCAAAGACATTCAGAGCAGTTTGCTGTGAAATGATTCATTTGTATAGAAATATATGAACTTTGATTTCTTTATAGTGGTGATGAGGGGAACCAGGCGCGTGTAGGCAGTTTATTTACTATCTTAAACCACCAGTCATCCTACATGTGCCTTCTGAGTTTTGATGTAAGGATGTATGTAATGCTGGCGATGGTAAACTGGTGGCAAATATGAAAAAACATGTTTTCTTTAGTGACTATTTTGCCCAAGAACACCCTTCTAGTCCACCTTCCACCATAAAACACAACTACTAAAACCATGTCTCAGACATGAGGCTGGGTATTTATAACCATTCCACGTAATAACTTTTGTGTAATAACTTTCTTAAGATTCCTGTCTGATTCGTGTCACCACCACAGTGAACAATTCTGACAATTCAAGTTTTTTTTATAGAACAAATAACTATTCTGAATGACTGTGCTGACATAGTAAGTATTAAATTACTCAGAACTTTTGAGAAAGTTTCCCTTTAAGGTACAGATATGTAATACAAGTGTAATTAAAGTTAATAAGAGTTTTTTTCAGCTAAGCAAACTAAGTGTTAGTTACCTGAGCAGTTGCTGGGCTGCAGTAAAGACAGTATCATTAGTAAATGAATGAATGTAGCTAAAGAACAAACTGCAGAAGAAGCTCACACATGCTGTGTTACACCTGTTTAGTCTAACTTTCTTTCTCAAAACCTAAAAAAAAACCCAGTACAGGCTAATCATTCGCCTAACAGGAGTACATCCAGAGGCAGACAGAGTCTCTCCGTGTCTGTGCTCCTGTGAGGATGGATGGATGCTGGATGTGATTAAAAGTTCCAGCACAGCTCTGTGGATGGAGAACTCGAGCTGCTTCTAGGCTACTTTTACTCCTGCTACTCCGCGTTTCACTGAAGGGAGAACACTTTCTACCTCAGAGTGAACTCTCTACTCGTCTCCGGTTTAATTCAAATGAACAGACTTCTACTTACGTCTGTGATTGACGATATAAATCCCGCCATTCCGCTCGGTTTGTTGCTGTGCGTTCAGTCATCTCTAGCGAAGCCGGTTACATTTTGCACCCATATTCCGACAAGCCCCGCCTCCCTGCGCTGCTATTGGCTAGTAGTCGCTCGCCTCCCGCGCTCAGAGAAATTAGTCGTTCACAGCGACCAGCGGCCCGCCTATATTCAACAGGCTTGGCCAATCGAAGATCAGAGGGCGGGGCTTTCTCGAAAACGGGTGGGAAATTATAATACGGTGGTGTGTTCTGTTTCTCGTCATTCAGTAATTCCCACGCGTTTACAGTTCACTAGTCAGTCACAAACACTTCAGTACGGAGCCCCAAGATCAGCCGCACTTCTTACAGCTTGGCCAAGCAGACTGTTAGAGAGGAAAGTCGCCTGAACCCCCACGTAGAAGCTTCAAATACTTTTATTTTTATTGTGTTCGTCACTTTAACGTGAACGAAACCCATTGGCTGTAATTTTCACACGTGTTGATGTCATAAGCTTCAGTTATACGCAAAGAGTGCACATGATATTGAATCAGGTACGTTTAAGTAAATCAGGCACGTCTTTTAGTGAAAGTAAATTGGGGAAGCAGGGGAACTCCACCGATTTCTAAATGTTTTTTGCATAACTAATTGGTTAACATGTAAACAAAATCATAGTTTGGTGACAGATCTTCTGTTCTAGCCGAGCTGTCAAAATTCTGCACAGTGGTGGTGATGGGAACCAGACGTCTAAGGAGTCTATGGAATTGCCTCTGAAAACTCTATAACTCTGAGATGTTGTCTTGTGATCAAATCTTTGGTCTAAAAACTATTTGAATCAGTTTATTTTAATCTGTTTTCAGTGGAAGGATATAAGAAGGGTGTTATGAGGTAAAATAGTATCTTAAGAAATCTTATTTTCTTAAATATTTACTACTATTTTGGCATCATCAACCAGACAATCTCAGGAGACGTGTGTAAGTTCACTGGTGGTTTTGTTTTTTGGAAATAACATTGTGCATTTGTGGTTCCAATTATCACCACTGTTAAGAAATCTGTATGTTCCTCTACAGACAAGAGATATTGTTTAATCAGTGTTGTGTATCTTAACCCCTTAATCTGAAAAATTGCATTGCCAATAGAACAGCAGCTCCACTTTACAGTATATGCAGCATAAGTTAGTAATTAAGTACCAATAAATAAAATGGAGCTGAGAAGAAAGTCAGTGGCTCACAAACTTACGTTGGAATCAGTATTCATAACATCATAGAATCACTGTTTTTAATCAATGACATAAGCACAAGAGGGACAGGAGGGGCAAAACCTTCTGGGACCCATGACGCAGTTTTCATTGGGCCTCTTATAAAGACACTGTGAACAGCTGTACACTCTTAACTTAATATCTTCCACAGTTAGCTTATAAAGACAGCACCGTCATCTGTTTACCTAACTCTCGGATAACTGATCCTTCAGTATGATTTATTAAATGTTTGTTATTAACTTTAAAATTTTCAACTTCAAACAGATTATCATGATACATACTCAGACAGTGCAATATGATGTACAGTAATTGTGATTCAATGAGATAATATAATATAAACTATAACTCTAAATTAAGGTTTAGGATAGATGCTAGTAGATGGAGTTGTGTGCAGCACTGACAACAATAATGAAAAACAAACAAACAACATCATCATTATTTTTTATCACTGTAATTTTTATTAGTTCTTGTTTGTTTGTTTAGTTTTGTTCTTGTTTTGTTGCAGTGGGTCTCAGTTACCTTTCTGTCCCTGCAGGGATAAAATGATTATGTTATAACTCTTAAACTCTAAATCATTTGTATAAATCAGTAAATTAAATAAGAAATGACAGACATAAACAATATTCCGCTATACACAGATATTTACTGTATATTATATTATTATCTTATATTATAGTATTTATTAACTTCTTGCTGTTCCCAAAATATAAAAGTATTGTGTCTTATAGCACTTCATTATATGTTATATGCATTTTTTTGTTTACTTTTATGGACCACAACAACAGCAATTACAAGAATTACAGTCTTGTTACATTAGAAAATACAAAGAGATGGCAGTAATTTATTCATCTTTTTTATTTATATTCAATGATAGAATTTGGGACAGTGTGTTTGTACCACTGTGTTACATCACCTTTCCTTTTAAAAATGGTCAGTAATTGTTTGGGAACTGAGGACACCAGTTGTTGCAGTTGTGAAAGTGGATTTTTTCCCATTCTTGCTTTAGCTGCTCAACAGTTGGGGGTCTTTACTGTATTGCTTCATAATGTGCCACACATTTCAGTGGGAAACAGGTCTGAGCTGTAGACAGGTCAGTCTAGCACCTGCACCTTCGTACTTCAAAGTCTTGTCGTTGGAATACGTGCAGAATGTGGTTTGGCAACATCTTGCTGAAACAAGAAGAACGTCCCTGAAAAAGACGTCACCTAGACTGCTGCACATTCTGCTCTAAACCTTTTATGTTAAAGAAGCCTTTACAGATCTGGTAGTTACACTTGCCAGTGGCACTAACAGAACCCCACCAGGGCACATGCTGCGTTGTCATCTCTGCATCAGTAACACTCAGAATGGTCCTCTCCCTTTTTGGCCCACATGGCGTCCATTGTTTCCAAAGTCTATTAGAAAGGTGGGCTTGTCCAACCACCGGATACATTTACACTGTGTTTTCATCTCAGTATTTTAAGTCAAATTAATAGTTGATGAGGTAAACTATCAAATATCTCTTCTTTGTGCTGTTTACAAGTCATAATTAGACCAGTATTTGATTGTATCAAGCTCATTTATACCCCCCCCACTCTCCCATTGCCCCACAGACTCTGTTTAACTTTCCCTGCCTGAGTGAAGCAGATGACAGCGATAGGCTTTTGTCTGGCAGATTAGAACAGGAAATGTCAGACACGTTATTACAATACGGCTGCCCACTGAGTGGAAGAGATGTTATCGTCTCCACCCAGCTCTACGTTTATTGCTGCAACAGCTATGCAGTCTGTCTGAAACATATAAGCTTATTTCCAAAGCCCTTTTCATTCGCCGCACTCGTAGTAGTTTGCACACCTTTATAAGTAGGTCAGTGCTGCCCAGCCAACATGTGTTTATTCCATTGTAAAGCGGAGTTTATAGGTATTAATGTTTTGCAGAGAGTTGTTCATTACAGAGTTAGGCCTGTTTTCAATTAAGGCCTTTTCTCGTTTCACCCCCTTTAAGCCTGGAAGTATGTACTTGTGTTAGTTTAGGACAATGAATGGATTGTTCTCGGAGGAAATGATCTTATGGTCCTTACGTAGTGCTGCTGCACCGCTCCAACAGGGTGATTCTGCATTTATAACAGGACACAGTTACCACAGTGTGCTGGATGGCCTGTCCAGTTTCTGCCAAGGCAACAAAAAGGGCAGCGTTTGCGCTGAGCACAAACAACAGTGGACTTGCCAAAGCTCTGGGAAAAGGTGACTTTGAGGATTTAAAAGCAACTAGCAGTGTTACTAAGTCTACTAATCTGTTTAAAATATCTTTTCAGGTCGGAGGTGTTTCTGGGCCTATATTACAGAAAACCAAATGTTCCTTGTTGGTCTTTTTTAAATAAAAGAGCTCGACATGATGTATAACATTGCTACAGTTTAAAAACAAAGACTCACAACTCAAGTGTTTATGCACAGAGACACGAGCAGTCGCACTGCACAATCAAATTCTTGCTCTGCTCCCAGACTGCAAGTAGAAAATATACTATATACAAGCTATATATTATACAGCCTGTGTGAACATAGTTCATATCTACAATATACAAGCTATATATTATACAGCCTGTGTGAACATAGTTCATATCTACAGTATATAAGCTATATATTATACAGCCTGTGTGAACATAGTTCATATCTACAATATACAAGCTATATATTATACAGCCTGTGTGAACATAGTTCATATCTACAATATGTAAGCTATATATTATACAGCCTGTGTGAACATAGTTCATATCTACAATATATAAGCTATATATTATACAGCCTGTGTGAACACAGTTCATATCTACAATATGTAAGCTATATATTATACAGCCTGTGTGAACATAGTTCATATCTACAATATATAAGCTATATATTATACAGCCTGTGTGAACACAGTTTATATCTACAATATGTAAGCTATATATTATACAGCCTGTGTGAACACAGTTTATATCTACAATATATAAGCTATATATTATACAGCCTGTGTGAACATAGTTTATATCTACAATATATAAGCTATATATTATACAGCCTGTGTGAACATAGTTCATATCTACAATATATAAGCTATATATTATACAGCCTGTGTGAACATAGTTCATATCTACAATATATAAGCTATATATTATACAGCCTGTGTGAACACAGTTTATATCTACAAT
The DNA here is from genome assembly GCA_021613375.1 of Megaleporinus macrocephalus. Classification (NCBI taxonomy): domain Eukaryota; kingdom Metazoa; phylum Chordata; class Actinopteri; order Characiformes; family Anostomidae; genus Megaleporinus; species Megaleporinus macrocephalus. The sequence continues at coordinate 28,785,731 of CM038720.1, read as the reverse complement.
ATGTAAGCTATATATTATATAGCCTGTGTGACCATAGTTTATATCTACAATATATAAGCTATATATTATACAGCCTGTGTGAACACAGTTTATATCTACAATATGTAAGCTATATATTATATAGCCTGTGTGACCATAGTTCATATCTACAATATATAAGCTATATATTATACAGCCTGTGTGAACATAGTTCATATCTACAATATGTAAGCTATATATTATACAGCCTGTGTGAACACAGTTTATATCTACAATATGTAAGCTATATATTATATAGCCTGTGTGAACACAGTTCATATCTACAATATATAAGCTATATATTATACAGCCTGTGTGAACATAGTTTATATCTACAATATATAAGCTATATATTATACAGCCTGTGTGAACATAGTTTATAGCTACAATACGTAAGCTATATATTACACAGCCTGTGTGAACACAGTTTATATCTACAATATATAAGCTATATATTATACAGCCTGTGTGAACACAGTTTATATCTACAATATATAAGCTATATATTATACAGCCTGTGTGAACACTTCACAGTTTATACCGTCCATTCATAATTATGTTGTGATACGTTCAGGATACATGATATACATCATTACTCAGTTTCTCTAAGATTTAAAACCTGGAGCCCATGCCATTTATTATAATAATAATAATAATAATAATAATAATAATAATAATAATAATAATCAACAGTTACAGTAGTTTTGCTAGAGTCGTATACTAACTGGACTAAAAAAGGCCTAATTATGGTCACTCTCTGATTAGACATATAGTTCAGTAGTGTTATTTAAGTACTCACCATATATGTATACGATTTCCTTTAATAAGCATATTGTGATGTTATTTATCGCAGTAATGATAAATACTGTCATATTGCCCACCCATACAGTCTGTATATGGAAGCTAAGCTGCCAAAACAGTGTGGACAGCTTTTTGAACAGAGGTCATTTACATATTTCAGTCTTAAAGGCACAGTAACAAAATCAGACATAGAAAAGTTTTCACAGAAGTGTCCAAATTTAAAAATAACAACAACTACATCAAAGCTTTGATGCAGGTCGAATGTGTTAGTTCACGAGTTTGCAGTGACTCTATATATAATTTACTTAAAGTTTGAATGCAAGTCAAATTTCACATAACTGAAAATAACATCAATGTGTTTCATTCTGCAGACGTTTGAACACAATTTCTATTTGTTTTCCAAGTTTAACATACAGAAAAAATAAAACATGAAAAACGTGACGTAACAATTACATACTCTACACACTTTTTTACCAGTATGCTCAGTTCAAAAACATATTACATAGGAAACATAGTTTTTGTACCAACTTCACCGCCGCTCACCATTTGTGTCCATGCTGAGCCTTTAATGTCTGGATTTTAAAAAGGCCTATTAATTTAGGTTTACACATTTGACTAGCATTGTATAAATCAGAGCACTCCAGTATATATGATTTGATCATTATTTCTGTCCTTTGTAATTAAACTGAATAATCAGGTTTCATATCTCATACATAAAAATACAGTTTCTGCTGCGTGTAATCGTTTAGTGAATCTGTTCTACGCTTAATAACAACCAGAAAAGCACTGGTATCTGAATCAACATTCTCTTCAAGTGTCCCCAGATCTCCCCCAAAGACGGCCTAATTAGAAAAGTATTCTTTCTTTTATGTGTCACCCACGATGTTCATTCATGCTGGCAGGTCTTACTGCCTCTGTTCACTCTCTGTTCACTCACAGAGTGCGGCTCTGCTTTCAGAGCAAATAAACTCCTGTCAGAGAGACAATACACTGCAAATAGAACTAAACATATCATACAATACTTCTGTACATCACTGTCAGCACACACTCTGAGATACACTTGTGTGTGTGAGCTTTTGTTGTTGTGCTTTTCAGGCTGTACATGCCCTGACATTGTTTTTAAATCAGAAAAACAGATCTAATCTACATGATCTCTTGACTTTTACTTTTTTATACCTGAAACTGAAGGTGAAAGTACAAAATCCCCATCTTTGCTAACTGAGGTTAAGTTACACTACAAAAACAAGACCAGGCAAGTTTCATTTCACTGGCCCACCATCAGTAGCCTGGGATATTATTGTACTTACATATTGTCACTGTTCCATTAAATGAGAACTTGGTATTTGATCTGTTCATCATACAATAATAACGAAATGCAAATGCTAGCCTTTATATATATATATGTGCAAAGGCTAGCATATATATATATATATATATATATATATATAAAGCATATATATATATATATATATATATATATATATATATATATATATATATATATATATATATATATATATATATATATAACATAGTCATAGCATATAATCATATAGTTTTCATAAACTTTATTAAACTAATTGATCCAACATTGTGGGGAATCATTAGGACAGGGTCTCCTGCATGTTCATTAAGTTGGGTCCACAATCAGGCAAACACTGAACAAGAATAAGCCACTGCTCTGTAGGATGAACATGTCTTCTTGTTTAAATTGCTCTAAAGACCACCTGAATGTGCCAGAAGACCACTAAAGTATCCTTATTTTGAAGGGTGAGGCAAAAATTGAAGTTTAGCAAAACCCTGCATTCCAGCGTAAGAACCTCATCCTAACTGGCTATTCACTCTGGACTGTTTCATACAGATCTGTAGGTGATCGCTGGGGCTTCCATTTATGAAGTGCACCAAAATGATAAAGGGTTCACACACTTTCAAGCAGCTCTGTATATTACATAACTGATATGTTTAACCCTCTACCTTATAAAACAGTAAATACAGGTTTGTGTGAATGAAAAACACGGTGAAGGTGATTTTCCAGTTTACTCCAGTATCACATTTCCTGGCAGGGACTTACTTTTCTGTATAGATTTGCACCGACCCATATTTGGATAACATAACAGCATGACTGACATGTTAAAACAACTGACAGAACCTCCACGCAGCCTCACTCAGCTACTCAGACTGTTCATAAATAGGAAACGAGGGCATTCCACTTTCGAGATGAGTGTTCTGCAGATTTGAGGCCGATGCTAATTTGAGACAGATTGTCTCAGAATAAAGAAATGGGCCAGGGTTAAGTGATCTGAGCTTCACCACCAGAAGTACCTCACGGTGGTTTGCGTAGACCGGAGCGTTTTCATGGTGGCTGCTGATTGTGGAAACGATGCCATGCTGCGCTCACCACTGTCATTTAGAGAGGGACAGACTGAATAGCTGATTGTGACACTCACGCCACAATAGAAGGCTCAGGCCAGCAGTTCCCCGTTCACAGAAAAGGCCACACCTCAGAAAAAGTCCCTCGGTGCGCTTCATCCAGCTCTAGTCTCGACTGCTACAGGTCAGTGTTCCTCTTTATCAGAACAGAGTCAGTGAGTATAAAAGTACTGAACTGAAAATACTGGACAGTTAGATGAAGAATGTTTTATTCGGTTGATAAGAAGGAGTGGTAGAAGAGTCAGATCACTGAAGAACCTCTCTGTGGATGTTTCTTTTAATCATTTCTGTAAATGTGACATGAAAAGAGCTTTCAGATGTACTATTTAAAAACGGTGCCACAATAGGTTTGTTCAGGCATAGAAGCTCATTTTCGGTTCCCTAAAGAACTATTTATCGTCACTGTCCAAAGAAAGACAAGCATATCTAAAATAGTATCTTTACAGAAGCGGACAAAACTTTTTTTTCACTTTTAATGTAAGTTGATGTAAAAAATGTTATTGTGATTGATTTTTGAATATTTGTCCAGTCCTCATAAAACTGACACTCACATAAATAGCAGCTGCCTTGTTCAAAACGAAAATCCACTAAAATGGAGTTTTATGTTTTTCTTTGGAGAGCGACATACATACATATCACACATATAGTTAAGTTTAGAATTATTGTGTCTGCACACAGTGAAATTTGACCTTGTCATTTAACCCATCAGTGCAGTGAAACACCCACAGATACACACACACACTCGTGAACATACACACTAGGGGGCAGTGAGCCCGGAGCAGTGGCCAGCCCAATCCATGGCACCCGTTAGGTGCCTTGCTCAAGGGCACTGCAGTCGTATCCTGCTGGTCCCGTAAATTGAACCGCCGGTCTTCCTGTCACAAGACTGGATCCTTCAGGCCACGACTGCCCACAGTATATTTTATATATGTATATACATATATAATCAATTAATATTTTCTGCTAAGGTCACACTGTTGTATCTGGAGATATATGTAGGGAACTATCTATAAATAAGGTATATGGCAAGACATGACCTAGCACTAACTTGATGAGTCCAAGTTAAAAAAGTAAAACAACTAACTAGCGGGAAGTTTACAGTGATTTACCATAAAACTGGTAACTGTGTAACTACTGAACTTTATCTAAGGTGGTAGCTATGAACTGGCTATGGGGGGATTACCAAATAACCCATACTGTTTGTATCATTCCTTACAATGACTCACAAATAACTGGGACTATAAGTAGGATTTCTAACAAATAAAATATAAGAACATTAACGTTAATAAAACATGTTGTTGGTCACTGCATTAATGTGTGGCTAATTTAACTAAGTTATCATAGCCACTGTTAGTGGTGGCTGATTAATTATCACTTGCAAATCTTTCTGTGAAATATTATTTATTTTATTTTAGAATTTCAGCTCCAGCACAGAATGACATGTTGATTAGGGGTGTGAGAAAATATAGAAATATTGAATATCGGGATAGTATCGATATACAGATTCCTGGCAGACCACGAATCAGTGTGTGTTGTGTTTAAACCTCTGATCACTAGATGGCAGTGTTGTAATGTATTTTCAGCTCCACTCCAACATTAACAAGCAGCACAAGGGCGCAATGCTGTTGTAGGCATTGACAAACCTGTTCATATAGTGGTGTGTTTTACTAGTAATATTTTTAAAAAATCTCAGTATATCACTTTGCTTGCAGTATCGCATTTTGATATTTTGATATATTGAATCGTGACTCGATACGTATTATATCACCAGGTTCTTGCCAATAAACAGCCTTAGTATTGATGTTACCTTTTCATGCAAGTCAGAGACTTTACTGAAGTGAAGTGTTGGTACGGTGGTACAGTGTTACAATATTAATTTTCTCATCAGCAACCGATGGGAACACTGACAGATTCTAACGGTGAATTAAACACTTGCATTTATATTTTCATATCAACAAAATGGGGGGCCATTTTGGGTATATCTGTATGTTGTGTGTGTGGGGGGCAACACATCCCTCTCAATATATAGTGTGATCACTGCCTTGACTTTATCTGAGCAGCAATCAAATGACGTAAGAATAAAATGAGGAAAAGTGTTCTGGTAAAGGGGGGTGGGGTGCTGTGAGCCAGAACTTATTATCATTAAACAGAACAGGCACTCAAACCACCCCTAATGAACAGGACTGTTTAGCCAGTGAGGGGCAGGTGCTCTTTGGTCCTGGTGGTATTTTGACCAAAGCATTTCACAAACATTTCATTAAGAATCAACAACTTTGTTAACCTGTAGACAAAGGAGTATAATATGTCACCTTTAAGTTCATTTGTAAGAACTCATACTGAGTCATACTGCGTCCTAAACCACATCAACAAGTCCTACCAGTCTGTATGACGACCCGAATGCAGTTTGAGCATGTGTATGTTTAACTGGGACTTTTGGGGACATTTCTACTACAGACTTCGAAACATTGTTAGTAAAGCTAGCTTTGTAGACGTAGAGCCAAAATAATCAAAAATTTAAATCGGACACCAGAACGAAATTCAAAACAGTCAAAAAGCAAAAACAATAGGTCGTTGATCTGCATCTAAGCAAACTTGAGTGCAGTGTCAAAAAAGTAAGAGTGCTCAGTGAATCGCATCAGATGATGAATGGAATGTGATACCCAGGAGGAGCATTAAAGCAATCACTTCAGCCGCTCTGACAGCCACTGGGGGACCCAGATGTTGACCCCCGGCCCTGGGGTCAGCCTAATTGCAGCACAGTGTTTTAGTGGCTGAATTCCAGTAAAAACAGGAGGGGGTCTGAAAGGAGCATTGTTCAGGGTCTGAACAACATGCAGAAACAGACTGCGTCTCACACCAGATCCCTGCCTCCAGACGCTGCGCTCTGAGAAAGTAAAGAACAGTTCTTTACGCTCTCTCTAAGAGTGAGCCAGTCCATAAGCCGGAATACAGGAGATACTCAGCACATATATAGAAGGGTGTAAATAGATTTAACCCATGTTACTTCTGCTGATTGGATACATATGATAACACATTGACTTTAAGTTTACATTCTGTCTCAATGTGTTTCCACTTCAGTTAAGTTCAGTTCATTAACTTATAGTTGATGGCGACACTCTTATTTAGAAACACATTCATATGACCAGGTCATCTGACCAAACTGAAAGTACAGAGATTCATCTTGTCTTACTTCTTCTTTTGGTTTACGTTAGGAGCAAGTAATGACTACTGAACCCCAAAGGTGTCAAAAGTATTCATATTCATTCTTAGGTAGAAGTATGGATACTATGGTGAAAAAATACTTCTGTACAAGTTGAAGTATCAACTGAAGCTTTTTATTCCAGTGAAAGTGTAAAAGTACTGCTTTTAGAACTACTTAAAGTATAAAAGTAAAAGTAATGTAAGGACAAAAGCTTAGGTCACACCACAGGGGTCTATAGTGCACTAGCCCACCTCATTCTTCTAACAGACATAATGACTATAATGTTATATTAAAATGTTATTGTTGATAAATTTGGGATGAGCTAGGCTTCTTGTTTCAGCCACATATACGCCCATTGAAAATGAATGTAGTTTAGTACAATGTAAATATATTAAAGAAGTATATCTGTGTACTACTGAGCATTAACATGTGTTTTATGAAACAGAAGATATGATGACTAGTTGACTATAAGTAGTGTAATGGTGAAAAAGTCAAACTTCAAAGGCATGTTATCAATAATCTTTACTGGAATGTAAATGTACATGAATGAAAACAAACTGTAAATGAAATAGGAGTAACGAGGCTATGTTTAAAATGTAAGGAGTAGAAAGTACAGATAATGGAGTGTAAATGTAAGGAGTAGAAATTACTGATAATGGAGTGTAAATGTAAGGAGTAGAAAGTACTGATAATGGAGTGTAAATGTAAGGAGTAGAAAGTACAGATAATGGAGTGTAAATGTAAGGAGTAGAAAGTACAGATAATGGAGTTTAAATGTAAGGAGTAGAAAGTACTGATAATGGAGTGTAAATGTAAGGAGTAGAAAGTACTGATAATGGAGTGTAAATGTAAGGAGTAAAAAGTAGTGATAATGGAGTGTAAATGTAAGGAGTAGAAAGTACTGATAACGGAGTGTAAATGTAAGGAGTAGAAAGTAATGATAATGGAGTGTAAATGGAAGGAGTAGAAAGTACTGATAATGGAGTGTAAATGTAAGGAGTAGAAAGTACTGATAATGGAGTGTAAATGTAAGGAGTAGAAAGTACTGATAATGGAGTGTAAATGTAAGGAATAGAAAGTACAGATAATGGAGTGTAAATGTAAGGAGTAGAAAGTACTGATAATGGAGTGTAAATGTAAGGAGTAGAAGTAAAAATTCATCTGAAAAATAATTCCTCCAGTAAAGTATAAATAACCAAAATATCTACTTAAGTAAAGTAATACAGTATTTGGACTTTGTTACTTGACACCTCTGCTGAAGCCAAGCCCTGCAAACATATTAAACCAATTTTACAGGAAACGTTTAGGGAATTAGAAGGAACCTGTAAAAATGAGGAAGAGTTAGATGTGTTTGGTATGATAAACAGAGCTGTAGATGATTCCATAATCACTGATAAAACTTTTTATTATTAGGAAAGAAGTTTTATTAAACATAAACATCCAGAATACCACGTGTTTGAAACAGAGTGACCAAATCTTGAGAGATCTCAGACTTTAGTTTTAAAGCGAAATGATGTCAGACTCCAAAGAAAGATGTGTTAGGATAACAAAGCATGCTCAAATGTGGCATCACTCTGTAAAGCCTGATACAATCATTTAGAAGTCAGAGGTGGTGGGTTGGATTTCATAGGAGTGTTTCAGACCTCATTATATGCAGAATCAACATCATACTAAAGATGACAATGTTCTAATTAATTAATGAAGTAATTAATGTAGGGTTTTAATGAAGAACCTTCCAGTCTGAAACTCATGAAAAAGAATATTATCTTTGTAGGTCCCTGTCACTTAGTGGCCCATGGAATCATTCTAGTCTTCCATCCGGAAATCGTTATTGTGAAAGCCATTACTGTTACATACTAGAACAATCAAAGCAATCAAATGCATTAATTCAGGACTTCAAATTTTTCTCCGATGTCCACATAGAAGGTATGTAACCCAGATGTATGTATGTTTGCAGCCTATGATTTGCCTCTAGACTGAAATGATTATGAAAGGCTTATGAATAATTTGATTGGCTGTACTCTGATTTGCTGGTTTATAGTGAGACACAACATCGGCTCACATAAAAGCAAAATGTCAAAATGTACCCAGGCAGGAACATAAAGCTCTGTGTAAAAAAGCCAGACAGTCACATTTTATAGTTAGCTACAGTTTGTTAGTGTTAGTTATTTGAGGCTTGTTAGCAGCTAATGCTACCCACAGTGCACCCAGAATATACTTACAGCGCTTTACTTTTCCCACATCTTGTTATTTTACAGTCTTATTCCAATATGGATTAAGTTATTTTTTTCCCCTAAAATTCTACACACAATACCCCATAATATCTAAGAGCAATTTATTTATTTTTTTCCAAATGTGTTAGAAATAATAAACAAAGAAAATGTACATCCGCAGCCTTTGCTCAATACTTTGTTGAAGCATCTTTGGCAGCAATACAGCCTCCAGTCTTTTTGAGTATGATGCTACAAGCTTGGCACACCTATTTTTGGGCAGTTTCTCCCATTCTTCTTTGCAGAACCTCTCAAGCTCCATCAGGTTGGATGGGGAGCGTCGGTCCACAGCCATTTTTAGATCTCTCCAGAGATGTTCAACCAGGTTCAAGTCTGGGCTCTGGCTGGGCCACTCAAGAACATTTGTCCCAAAGCCTCTCCTTTGTTATGTTGGCTGTGTGCTTAGGGTTGTTGTCCTGTTGGAAAATGAACCTTCCCCCTAGTTTGAGGTCTAGAGCACTCTGGAGCAGGTTCTGAGGAAATAAATTTAATACATTTTGTAATATAACTGCAACATAACAAAATGTGGAAAAAGTGAAACTCTGAGGATACTTTCCAGATGCACTGTATACCAGCTTTTCATCTCAACATCAACACAAAGTAAATTAAAGTTGATAATCACTATAAAACTTGAAGTTTAACGAGATGTGGATTCATCTGGTATAAACTTGATAAACCCACACAGCAGGGCTGCTACTTACAGGTCACTGTTGGGGTTGTGATACTAATAAAGGTAGAACTGCTCCCCTCTTCAGTCTCTTTAGTGTGAAACACTGAGCAAAGCTACTCAATATTTTCCAAGCTTTGAGAATCTGTTGTCTGAAGCCCTGCCTGGGTAATGTTATTGACCATGGATATAAGTCCAGTGATCCATCGGAAACATTGCTGTAGCTCTAATGTGCTCAGATGAAGACACACATAAAGACTCCCAGTCTTTGAAAATGAGCAAATGATTGGGCAAAATAGAATCACTGGGATGCGTTTTGCTGTACTAAGCCACCAAAAAAACAAATTTAGAGTTAACGAATGCCTTCTATACGCACTCATATTTAATGTCATTCCATGTCACAAGGACACTGAAATAGCTTTCTATGGCACTGAGGTCCCTAAAAGCATGCAGCGTGGACGTGCTGATCAGGCCACACTAGTGAACAGAAGCCCTATTCACTCTCCCTGAGGCTGAGAGAGGACGAGAGAGAGGAAAATCATTGACTTCTCCCTCTCTTTCTTCACTCAGCTGAGATTTACACCACTTAGCCATGTCAGTGGAGTTGACCTTCCTCCGGTCCTGCTTGACTCTGATATTAATATGCCCTATTGCTCTGACATCGGGCAGCACTCAACAAGGCCCCCCACTCTTGTGTAAACATTCCCTGTGAGAATTCCTATATTGTACCATCAGCCACATTTAGCGCAGACAGCATGCTCATACTGGGAAATAAAACTAAAACTAAGACTAAAGGCTAGACACACTGAAAAATTAAGCACTGAACATTGCATGTCTCAGTTTAGGCACTGTAATCAGCACTATAGAACGTGGACTTGTAAAATAGTATCGTCACAAACTGAACAGTAGAATATTTAATCACGTGTAAGTTAGTGGTTGGTTTATATTAGTAAGTTAAAATTCACTATAATGTAAAATCCTATATTTTGCTATTACACTAAGAAGAAGAACATCATTAAAATGTGTCTTTCAGTAAGTATATTTTGCTGAAATTGTACTTGCATTGGGTTTGCAAAGAATTTAAAACCTTTTTAATTTTTTTTTTCTAATTATGTGTAAAGCCAAACATTCATTCAATGTCACAAGTTACACTTCAAAAACAATTAGCTGAAAAATAAGAAATTAATACAGAAACTGTGTGAAAAGTATCTTAAACCTAAGATCATTTTACATGACAAGAAATCAATTTTTTTACATCAAATTGCTCAAGCTCAGGCTTTCTACAGCACAGAATTAAAAAAAAATAAAAAAAACATTTAATTTCATTTAAAGGGATTTAATACTAGTAGAGTATGTTTATGCTGCGAAATAGTAGACCTAAACCATTTCATTTAAAACTAGACCTGATTTCACTAAAATCACAACAAGGACTGCCGGTGGCTATTTTTAAAATCTAATCTCAACACGTCTAATAACTGGCCATTCCATTTATTTAACCTTAATTTTTAAAATCTGTTTTAGTTTTGTTTTTTATTTTTATTTTGAAATGAAATAATAAAATTAGATCTTTGGCGCAAAAAGTTCCCACAGACTAAAGCCAAAGTGCCCCCTTAGATCCATAACTAAATCAGCACTAATGTTACAATTTCAGGACAGGTGCATCCTCACCTGATGTGTTATTTTCTTGTGCACTTGATATTTACTCTTAACATTTAGATGTTGATTGCGATTGCTTTTTTACAGGAAATCAGTATTCATTTATTCCAGCAATTTCCAATAATAAAGACATTTTTTAAATATAGTTAAATGTATTTATGACAGAGACTTAAATACATGCATGACATCTTGCTATCACTATCAGGATATAATGACCTATAATGATATAATTTTTGTACTAAAAAATGTTCACATTTTTTTCAAGTGTGCATATGTTTGTGCATCGTCATCCTATACATGCTAAACCCAGACTCCGATATGCTTAGCTTTCCTGTAAATGGACATTGATCTTCAGGGAGGCATATTTCTCCCACTTCCCAACATAATGTCCATATGGAGTCACAGTGATTCTACTGGGAGCACAGGGTTACTGAGACGTAATGGAGAGCTTTTTCCAGAAAGCAATTCTTAAAGCTAAAGAAAGCCTTGAATGGCAGGACATACAGGCATTACTAGAGCTTAGCCAGGCTGGAAAAGTGGCATTACAAACATGGTTGGGAATTTCATCCAAAACATCAACGCATCAAATATGATAAATGCTGTTTTTAAAAAGGGCTGTTTAAATAAGGCAGAAGGTGAAGCTTGAGTCTAAACTCAACAACTTGCACCTGCATGCTGTGCGAATCATAAATCAAGATGTAATCCCCGGCTTTACCTCCAAAACAAACAGAGCTCTAGCCGTTCGCCACGGTTATGGGCCACCCAGTTTTGATTTAAAGCAGCCCTGGCAAATCCAGTTTTCAGGTCAAGCGTAACATTAGTGCTATTTCAGGAACATGCCAATTAAATTGGGCATAAAAATGCTGAAGCAGCAGAATCAAATGCTTTTAAATGTACACAGAAGGAAAACACAGCCAGAGCCATATGAGGTAAAAAAAAAACAAAAAAACATCAATAATCGTAAACATAAATCCAGTGAACAGTTTACAAATTTCAACATGAACAAAACCGGGTTTCACTGAGCATCTCATTCCGTAGCTTTGCTAGAAGTACTTTCTCCACCACCCTACTGGGCAGCCATCTGTGCTATAGCGGGCAGGACCTCATGTTGAGCTCTAATAAAAGCAGTGGATCTGTACACTTCATACTACTTCTTACTTTTACCCCAAAGTCTGGCTCAAGTTCCTATTTGTTCCCTGCTTCATAGTTTTTTACAATATGCCCTCACCAGCATTGACTCACCAGTCACTAAATGGGTCATACTTAAACATGGCTACTCATGGGACAGGAGGACAGTGTAGAGTTCAGAACATACTGACCGACAGAATTGATCAGCATAATGTGTGATTTGGATCCTGTCCAGCAGTAATGGAAGTTAATACACTGGTCACCAGCAAAACCAGCATATGTTGTGTTTTGGATGTTGGTATGCTGTAGAACCATGCTAGGTCACCAGCTAAACTAGTGCAGTAGCTCATGCTGGTCTGTGCTGCGTTTTTCATTGAGCTAATTAGTTAACTTGCAAACTTTGTAATGGTGTGAAAAATTAATGTGAACACAATATGAAGTTTTCAATAACTGCTTTGACTGTAAGCTTTATTTTAGAACTGTGTCTGTTGTTATCTGTATAGCCTTAGGTTACTAACTACCAGATTGAGGTGTTTGTTAGCTAATATAAATTTTTCTTAACATATGGCACATCAAAAGCTTTGGTTCTGAATCAAAGGCCCATCTTCACTAGTTGGAGCTCGCAATTGGTGAATGGAGGAACAGCAAAGTAAGAATTTCAAGTAAGAAGTTCTGCTGTGCATATGACAATAAAACTCTCGAATCTTGAATCTTGAATCTTGAATTTCATCTTTTTTCACCTCATTATGGTGGAGATTCAGAAAAATATGGACGCCTTCATAAAAACGAGGATTGTTAACAACAAGCTAGTGTTAGTGTTATGTGATGACTTTAACATGTTCATAATGTATTTACTATATTTAAACAATGCATTGTTTAGCATTTACCAAGTTATGGTCAGTTTAATGCAGCATAAAATGGCAATTAAACTATCTTAAGATGGTTAAAATGGGTTTTTTTGCAAGTCAGTTAAATGCCTAAATATCCAGCTAAATATTATGGTTTGTGAATATACATAAAAATATCATAGTCTGTGCATTGCATCAGTATTTTGATTAAATCTATGATTCTATTTGAGTTTAAGTGGAAATAAGGTAAGATACCACATTTTAGAAACTGTGCACTAAAATTTGTAGATTTATTTTGCATACAGCTATATATACAAATGCAATAATCATCTGTTAATCTGTTATTTATTTATAGATATGAGGTTTCGTTCTGACAGCAGCTATATACTTGTATATACAGCTATATACTTGTATACTTTGTACACTGGACTACAAAATATTGTGGTGGCTTTCACTTGCGCTGTCAGAGAGAAAGAGCACATAGGTACGTAGTGTTGATAGGCTACATAGCACTGGCCCACCTACTCTGTAACATTTCTGTGTCTATTGTAGCTGTTGTTGTCTGCTGGTGTGGGTATTTATTTTATTTATTTATTTATTTATTTTGTGGGTATTTATTGTGCTGTTTTGTGCAGAGTTGGTGGGATAGATAGAAGGGTTTGTGTGTTCATCAAGTTCCACTTCACCAGGATGCTACTATACTTACCCTGCTGTTACTCTGGAACAACTGAATTTCTCTCTGAGCTTTTCAAACTCTGTGCCAGGGAGCTTGTTAAGTGGATGGATTCCATGTGCAAACAACTGGCAAATTTTTCAGGCTCACTGTGCAGTTCCTGCAGTTCCCACACTGTAATATGTAGATGGCAGTCCCTCCTTCTTCTGCTTACCACGCTAGCTTTATCTCTAGATGTGGAAAGCAACACCAAGGTTAACTTTTACTTACATCACCTGCTTTGTTTGCTGCCAGATGTGGTTTCTTGGGTGGTGGAGGTTGCTTGCTAAGAGTTTCAGCCATCGTTACTTTTAGTGTTCCTTTTATTGGCTACCTGTACTTAAATGATCTAACTGGGTTAGGGTTAGCAGAACCTTTAAATGATTGGCAAGAGGTAAGACAACATAGTTGGGGCAGTACTACTTTTTCATTTTCACATCTTGGGCTGATGTGACTCAACGCTACAATGACTCACGATCACATTTTGAGGTACAAAGAGGGCTAGCTGGTTAGCATGAGCTAGTTAGCATAACTTCAGTAGGTATCTCTGCAACACGATACATAGACATCTTTGACATACTATCAAAATTGTGTTTATATATACACTACCACTCAAAAGTTTAGGATCACTTTAGAATTTCATTTCATGCAATTTTCATGCAATTCACAAACAATATTGTCCATTTCACAATTAATATAAGTGTATCAGATGATTTTTACAGAATAAAAATGTTTGTATTAAAGTCTATTTTTGTATAGAGGCTTATTTTGCATATAGTCCTATTATCAGCAATTCTCAGTCCTCTGTCTAAATCTCCTGGTACGGCCGCCAATCCCAGTTAAGGATGTTATTGGACTAATTGGTTGTTAGGACACTCTTGCTCAATTGTGATGCACAGCTGAAAAACATTCTACTAATAAGTGAGTATAAAAGGGAGAACAACATTCTAGGTTAGTTTAGTATCTGAAGATCAGCAGTTGATGACTTGCTGACTGACTCAAAATGGCCAGAAAGAAACAACTTTCTTTAGAGACCCGTCAGTCCATTGTTGTGTTAAGGAAGGAAGATACTCCATTGAAAACAAGAACATTTCACTGTGATCCCAAACTTTTGAGTGGTAGTGTATATTCTTCACTGTCCAGAGAAAATAGTAATACTTTGAATGTAAGTTAATGTAAAGCATTTCTTTTGGCCCTTCACCAGCTTATAAAGGGCAGTTCAAATTATATATAGAAATGAAATTCATTAAAAATAGAGACATTGGACAGCTATGATGTAGAAGTTGTGTTCTGATTGGCTGCACTGTCCTGTAGCTCATTCAAAAAGCAACATGGGATTTAATTCCTTATAACTTAAGTGTGAATGTGTTGCCTAAACACTTTAGGCAAATTAGGCAGACATATGTAATGACTGGTATGTTTTGAAACTTTAGCAGCATTTATATACTATATCAAACCCTTTATTTTAAAAAACATTAAATTTTAATTTGGCCAGACAAATGACCTAATAAGGGTCCATCAGTTTCAGGTCATTGAGATTAATCCCTGAATAATAAACACACAGGTTAGAAACAGATTACTGCAGGACAGTGAGTGCTGAATGTCCTGAGATAAAATAGAAAGCTTCAATGATGAGCTCACACTATCCCACAGCAGTATCTCTAAAAAGTCTTTGGGTTTGAAGAACCAGCCCTCACCCTCGCTCTGGGCAAACTGCATCTGCACTGTATATGCCCCTGCCAAAATTGCTCCTCTCCTGGGTACGACACAGGAATGTCCAAGCTGTGTCCGTGCACCTCCCAACATTGTCAACTTCAAACACTTAGCAGTGCACAAACGGGCACAGCCTCTGTTAATTACACCCCCCCGATACCCTATCCAAGAGTAACTGAAGCTCCAAAGAGATACCATCAGGCAGGGGCATAAACAGGGACAAATTATAGAGTTCCGTTCCAGCGCGGAGCAGGAAATCGTTATTGCCTTTGAGCTAATGCCCAGCGCTATTCCCAACTCTGTGTTTTGTATACAAACAGCAAATTAAGATGGAGGCCTGTGGATTCTTTCCCCACTGAGCAGATGTTGCTATCGTGGTCAAGCCACATGGTAAATGTCTGCTGGCCGAAAGGCAAATCCAAATACCAAATACCAAATTTTTTTTTAAAGAGAAAATTAATACTATACCACTACAGAGTAGTTTTTAAAACCTAGAGGGCAGTGCATGCGTCCTCTGACCTTTCAGTTGATGGAAATTATTTTTAGTTTGCCCCAGAAACAGCCTCTTCTCTTTTCAGAATGCTTTTGAATTGTATTCAGCTGGTAAGGTCAGATACTTATGCTGGATGATTAGTTTGCCATTCACCATTCCAACTTATCCCAAGGGTACTAGATAGAGTTCCATCACTTCAGAGAACACAGTTTCGCTGCTCACAACTCGACGCTGGGGTACACCATACCCATCTCGACACTTGGCTTTGGGCATGGTGATATTTAGGCTCAACTATGGCTGCTTCTACCTTGTAATGGCAACACTTATACGTGTGCATATGTGTGTATATATAGTTACTAGCCTTCTACTGGCCCATGCTGCCTCTGAGAGGCCTATGCAAAGGCTTTGTTGATGAAATGTTGTGTGTTAGTTAAAGCTTGTAAGTGTTTATCATGTTTTTCTTTGTCAGTCAGTGGGTTTAGTTAGTGTGGGTTGGTGATCACCATGAAGTGAAAGCATACGGCAGGTGGTGACCTCCCCCCTGGGGTCCGCTGTATGTATGTACGTCGCTGCTTTTCACATGTTTTTGCATTTTGATCAGTAAGAACATCACAAATCATTAGAACAGATACATACAAAGTAGCATGTTTTTTTATTTTGAATGAAGTAGATAATATCTTCTAAGCCAGTTTGAAGAACAAAGATCCCCAGATGTTGCATAAATTTATTTCCTTTACTAGAAATCTTGATTTGGCTTAATGAAGTACTGAGAAGTCTTTATAATAACTGTTAATAATATTGGGTTGCCACAGGTGAAAGCTTGGAGAGGGTTAAATAAACACACTGACATACGGAAAATCACTACTTACTGTATTAATAGCATGTGAATATTTAAAAAATAAAGTGTTTTGCTAAGAAAATAAAAGCTTCCTCTCTGTAAAAATAGCTTTTTAAATATAATAATGTCCCCAAATACCCCAACACATTTACACAGTAATGTAAATGTATATTTTTGTTGGTCTGTTGAACACATCAAACTTCAAGATGTCATTAGTTTCAATTTTTGTGCCAAATTTAACATACTGAAAAAAGTTCAAACATAAAGTGTTCCATAACCATTCATTTCAGTAAATACAGAGTAATTGTGGATTATTAATTATTATTAGTAATTATTATTGTGAAAATGTAATTCACAGAAACAGAGAAGGTTAAAAACCAACTTTACTTTACTTAGCCTCTGGTCAGAAAAAGCCATTAAGAATTCATTTACACATTGTCAGGATATATTTCTAAATTAGATTTAAAATAATCTACTTACATAAAGCACAATCAGTGAAAAATAACTAAACAACTAAAAGATACAGGTATAATAGGACTCCATGCTTTAGATCTGAGGTCCACATGTGTTTTTGCCAATAAGCAATGCTTGATGTTCTCAGAACAGTGGACTGACTGACCACCCCATCATGAGTCCAGACCTCAATATCACTGAACTATTTGGACTGACTGCATTTTAGAGGTATAAATCCCAGCAGGGGTACACATGCCCCCTATGACTCAAGTATCTGCAATTATTGTACACAAATATTATTAATTTAAAATCTCATTTTGTTTAGGACTAAAATTAGTTTTTATTTTGAAAACTAGCCCACAAGTCATAAACATAATTCACAACACTGGGTGTTTCATTCTTACACAGTGCAAACAATGTTCAGTAAAAGAACCCAGATGAGCTCAAAGTGTTCAATAAAGGAGACCAGATGGGTTTCTTACCAGGTTCAGCTATGTGTGCACCATTTTACTGAGAAGAAAAAAAACTGTTTCTAATCAGAACCTGAACGAATGTCCTGAATACCCCAACAACAGCAAAGGGTCAACGTTAAACCAAACTGAAGATACGAAGATGAAGTCATCCAGTGATTAGGAAACTTTAAAGCAGTGTTGCAAAATCTGAGTCATGGAGCCTCACCGGTCACAGTGTAAACAAAGAGCAGAAAGGAGTACAAAGGTAGCGCAGCAAGTTCCGGAAAAAGCTAAGAACAATTCCGGCTTTAACTGAATACCAATGACTTCTAAGCTGTGGGCGAAGAAAGGAGCTTTGAGTTGAACAGTTGAAGAGAGAATATCAATGACACTGCAGTGACGACTCCTTTAGTTAACTTTAACTTGGAGTACTGCCACTGTGGCTGCACAAACCGCACCCGATTACCAATTCATAATCCACACTGCTGTGTAGAACAGGAAATTGCTGCAGTTGAGGATGGAAACCATGTGATAAAGACATCATTCGGTGGTTGACCAAGCTGTATGGGGAAGAATTTTGGTGCTGCTAGTCCTGGAGCATGTGTTACAAGTGCCACCTAGTGCCTGGCTGAGGGCAGGCCGGACTGCAGTCAAGTCTTTATGTCTGTCACTACATTCAGCCAATCCTCAGTATGCTGTAGTTCTACATTACAGCCAACCAAACGGTATCTTACGCTATTTCTGTGTTTAGAAGCTACAGATCAACATTCTAGGGTGATGACACCTCCGAAACTCATCAAACCAGCTCACCCAGTAAAGTCCATATCTATAGTATGTAAAGCACGCTGTACTGGATGAATTGGTGCCTCATCATTTGAATGAATCACTCAGAAGTTCTTTACTTTGGGCTGGGAGGATCTATTTTAATCAAATATAGTTTCACATGTAGTGTGTACATGGCAGTCCACTAGCTGTGAACATTTAATTGCTCCAATGTCTCAGTTTCTTTAGTGGTTGTGGTAAACAAGAGGTCAACCAGAACCTCAACCAGGTCACAATGTCTGCACACACATATATTGCTTTATGTCCATAAATCAACGTATAACATATATATATATATATATATATATATATATATATATATATATATATATATATATATACATATATTAATTACTACTTCTTCTCCTGTAAAGTGATTATTTTGAAGATATAAAGACTGTTTCTCACATAAATAACATGTTTATGATGATAAAATTAAGGTAAATCTTTTCTTTACATCTTTACACAAATTGGCGGAGTAAACAGTATATGTGGAGTAAGCAGTCTATGTATATACTCATAAATATACTGCATGCTGTATTTTTATTCTTCAACATTAAACCCACTGCAGTACATTTGAACTTTTTTGACCAACGTCCACATTTTTATGGCCTTTCTCCAGTCTGATAAGCAAAACTGTGTACACAGTGGAGCACGAGATAAGCCGACAAAGCTTGCTTCAGAGGTGTACAGGCCTATGAAGTGCTGCAACGTGGCCTTTGCTCTATAGGAAGCAATGCTAGTGCTTGAAGTGGAATTCCACCAATTTTTCTTTACAATGTTAGCAATAGCACCCAGACATCTACAACACGACAGTTTTGTTTATTGTCTAAATAAGCAGAGTGTTATGTTTTACTCCGGTGAATGAAACAAAAGTCAGACCGGATAAAGATATAGATGCATAGCTTAACAGTTGGATGCCACCCCAAGAGAATAAAACACTGTTGTAAGGTTTTTACAATGTGCATCACAAAAACCAAGTCTTGTGTGTGACGTGTGAAGAGTGCAGCGGTATCATGATAAGATACATAGCTGCTTTTTACAGTGTATAGACAAGAAACACATATAACAAAGTGTACTATTTGTCAATAGCAGGTATGTTGAGGAATGTATTACAATGCATTCAAAATACCACACACCAACTCAGCAGGTAAGATTTGCACATTGCAGACATACTGGCCTATTACAATGGCCCAGGGTGCATTGCAAACAACACCCTGCGTGTACTTTTCCACCCCACATGTATTTTAAAGACATGGGTTTATTTGAAGTTTTTTGTAATAAGTATTGTACATCAGTATCTCAGGCATCAGGCAATGCATTCATTGTCATTAAATATTAAGCAGCCTCTGTGAGGTAGCTTTTATAATATTTCAGTCTAATTTCCATCACCACCATAAAGGCTCTGTGAGTTTCCCAGTGAGTTCAGTGTTTTATATAGCATTAGAAAAGTGCTTTTTGTACATGCGGATCTCTGTCTTATAGCATAATCATTTAAAGGAGCAGTATGCAAGATTTTTAGTTAAAAAATCTTCCAATATTAACTAAAAGTGTCAACAGAATGTGATAAAAAACACTGTTGACAGTATGTAAAAGATGTCTATGTGTTATGTTGCAAAGATATCTACTAAAGTTAGCACACTAACCAGCTAGACCTGGCCTCTCCTGTCTTGTAATATCACTTTTTAACCTCAAGAGGTGATAGTGAGTCACTGTAGCGTCAAGCTGAATCAGTCCAACATGAAACGATGAAGAAGTAGCACTGCTGCCCTGATGTGTATTCCACCCTTTTGTCAATCATGTAGAAGGTCCTGGTTAGATTATTTAAGGTCAGATAGCCAGAGAAAGGAAGAGTAAACACAACGTTCTGAAGCTCTTGGCAAGCAGTCTTTATAATGAGCCACCCATTTCATTTAGACTGGTAAGTTAACAGCTTTTAACAATGCTAAGATTAAGGAGGAAGACTGTGTGATTCTTATTATTCTGGAGGTATACTGACTCCTGTTGTTTAAAGTATGAATCTGATAGGTTGAATCATTTTACACATTGCCCCTTTAACTAATTTTAAATTTAAACGATTCTTTGATTCGTGATTGAGTCATGATTTTATATTTGTATATAGGTATTTAACCATTTCATTGACTAAATAACCCATAAATAAGGGTGTACAGTGATGCATTTTGATAACTATATAAGACGGAATTATGCAATTTTAAAAAACGGGTGGAATCTCCCTTAAAAAGCTATTGAGAGTTGTTGCCAAACTCTTATTCTGACTAGCCCCGCCTCCATAGGCTGTTCTAGCCATTCACAGCAATGTACATAAGACAGTACTGGCCAATCAAAACAAGGGGCGGGGCCTGTGGGAATTTGGGCGGGAACAAAAAAACAAAACTGAGCTCCATCTGCTGACACAGAGAGGCTGTTTTGATCTTGATGGTGTCTGAACGTCCAGACCTTCAGCCCACAGCTTCTCTCAAACCTCCACCACACACGCTCCCATGTTCGCGGAAACGAAGGAGTGGTTTAAGTTTTCCAGAACTTGGCAGATGTTTGGAAGTAAACAGGCGTGTTGACAAGAAACTCTTTTGTTCACTGTATTATGTACCAACACCGGCAGTCTTGGATTTAATCCTCATGTGTGCTTTACCAGCTTAACTCCTCAAGCAGGTAAGTGTGTGTGTGTGAAACTTAGACTCCCTGTCAGTTTGCTGGAAAGCTGCTTTCTGAAGTTCTGAAGTTAGCTTCTTATTGGAATTGTCCGTTCCACCTTAAATGGTGCGGGAGTTATACTCAGTTTACTGGAAAAGCTTAACGGCTCGTTTGAGGCGCCGTATTGGAACCGCTGCACCATTTAAGGTGGACCTTAGGATTCCAGTAAGAAGCTAGATTCACGTCTTTGTTTAGGTTTATGGTGAATAACCGGTCCAGATACTGAGCATGCAGGAAAGTTTTATTTTATTCTAGTTTTGCTGGAATGTGACAAGTTTACCAGTTTAAGCTATGTACTGAGAAGTGGTTTACCAGTTTGACCAGATACCACTTGGCAAGCTGGTCAACTACCTGTGTGCATCTGAATGAAGCTGGTCAACCAGCTCTGACCTGCTTGACCAAGGTGCTCTAGCTACCAGTTAAACCAATTTCAGACCTGCTCTACCAGGGTTGTCAACCTGTTTATCCAGCTTGACCAATTTAGAGAGGTAAGCTGGTTTTTCCAACAAGATATTTTGCTTCTAATGAATCCTGGTTAACCTAGTTATGATTATCAAAATATTATAACAAAAGAGTATAAAAAACAAATTAGGGTGCACCCTAATAGTTTATGATAGAATCATGGTTAAATATATTACCGACACAGGTTTATGTAATAAAAACTTAGTGTATTTTCTGGAGAGTGTGCTGGATACTGCAGTAGCCATACATGTAACTGGTTAATTAACTTCTACATTATTATCCATATCATACTTCATACACCAATTGATACAGCATGTTATCACAATATTTTTCATGGCAGTAGAGAATCCCTTCATGGATGCTAAGTATCGATATTTCACTATATGTATTGGAAATACAAGTTAAACCTTTTATACTAGAATAACACAATCCTGTTGCTTTGATTAAAGCAGAAAGATTTACTTTAACTTGCTATGTGTGAAGTTCAAGGGCAGTGAACTCCTCTGTGACTGTAACAGCACAAAATTTTCCTCTGGGGACATAATATGAAGTTGTAATTCACAATATGTCGCAATATGTGTTATCACAATGCTCTGCATATCTCGAAATTGCTTTATTATCATATCATGACTTAACTATCATAATAATATGGTTTCATGGGGCCTTTAGTGATTCCCAGCCCTTCTTCTTCATCAGAGAACTGTAGGTACACAGAGCAGCTCTGCGTCGCAAGCTCCCGCTGCTCTGTCACGCTGTGATCTCTTGCGTTCCACAGCTGTGTTAGTGTGTTATTGGTCTGAGCACCTGCACTGAAAGAGAGTCTAGGGGAATACTCGATGCCCATTAAAGGGGAAGGAATTCTAATGATTTCATTTTAAATCGCTGTGATTACATTGCTAAGAAGTCACTGAAAGTCATCTCAGCTGTGGTCACCAATCCTGTTCCTGGAGATCTACCTTCCTGTAGACTGTAGTTTGAACCACAGTTGAACTGCTGCAGCTTCTTTAGAAGACATTGATTGTCTTGATCAGATGCTGTGGATCAGGATATTAGACACGGATTGGAACTAAACTCTGCACGATAGTAGATCTCCAGGAAAAGGGTTGGTGACCACTGTAGAGGAACCGGCTAAGTAAGATGTATTCACACTGGTGGTGAAAAGAAACAGGCGTCTGTACCTCTTTAAGTTCACAAAATCAGTATGAAAATCACCACCTGATGTCTTGGAAGCACATCACACAATTTTATCTGTATTCAAATAATAAAACAGGTTCTTGTTTTTTATTTTAAAGATAGAAATCACCAAAATATATAATCCCTAACATATTATTGCACCGAGTTGAACATCTTCTCTGTCGCTTTCATCCATGCATCTGGTGTCTAACGCTGGTTTAGCTGGACCAGCTTTATTTAGATGAACAGGTAGTTGACCAGCTTGTCAAGTGGTAGCTGGTCAAACTGCTAAACCACTTCTCAGTACATAGCTTAAACTGGTAAACTTGTTAACAGCTTGAGCTAGTCAAGCTGGATTTTCCAGCAGGTAATACCATAAGACTGAAATAAAACGTTCCTGCAGGCTCAGTAGCTGGACCAGTTATTGATCATGCACCTAAAGAAAGACGTGAATCTAGCTTCCTATTGGAATTCTTCTATGTTCCACTTTAAATGGTGCAGCAGTTACAATCTGGCTCATCAGACAAGGCGTTACGGGGCAGAAACTGGGGCAGAAAGTGGTAAATATTCAAGCAATGTGAAAAAAACAATCAATATTTTATACACAAATTGTGTTTTTCTTAATACAACATTGTTGCAATATGAGAAGTAAATTGTAAACCATGACAAGCTCTCTTGTGAAGTTTATATATTTATATCAGTACACGATGCATCATCAGTTGACAGGACTTGACTATGAAGTTGATAATGCAGTTACACTGGAAATAAGCAAAGTAACATTAGTCCCACTGTCCCCATTCGCTTATTCGCAATGTTTCCGTCAACGCATACCTTTATCATACTTCCAGGAACAAGGAAGTAACCTAAAGTCAAGGATTTACTGGAGCCTTGAAAGTTTTGAAGATGCATACATTAATAACTGACCGTAGTGTCTGCAGATACTCTACTCCAGATTACTTATGCAGTTCCATTACTGACAGCTCATATATATACTCTTTTGAAACCATGTTCATCTTTAACCCAGTGTTCATTCTGTTGTTGTGCAGTTGTTTTAAACCCAGAGATGATAAAGAACCAGTGAGAAAGCATTGACCTGCTTGGCCCGAGGCTCCAACCTTTCGCTTTTCTGGACTCCATGGACTCTTTTTTCTGACTGAGACAAAGAGATACAGGACAGTAACCATGCTGCAGCAGATTCTGAACGACATGTTCATCGATCCAGAGCTGCTGGCGGAGCTGAACGAGGAGCAGAAGCAGGTGCTGTTTTTTAAAATGAGAGAAGAGCAGGTCCGGAGATGGAAAGAGAGAGAGGCTCGGCTCGAAAAAGAGGAAGCTAAACAAGTGAAGCCTAAAAAAGGTAAAACTTGTTATTTCCTGTTCACTGTAGAAATTACTGAAGGATGGATGACACAGCTTGCGCTATATATATACTGTATATCTCCTAAGCTTCACAGTTGAAAGGGTTTAACTTACCTTCAAGTCCCTGAAGTTACTTTTGCTCAGCAGTGTAACCACTGTATTAATCCTTAAACTAAAGGACTTACCGTTCTCATCATGACACAGAATATCCTCTACCAAATTCTAAGGTCATTAAAAATATACTCTTACAATTCCAAACCTACCTGTGATGTAATATAGTGAATACTATAGTGAAAAACAGCATCAGTATTGAAAGAAAGAGTGCAGAAAGTATTCAGTATATTTTTGAAGCTGCTTCCAGCGAGTCATAGTGAGAACAAACAAAGGCTACATAGCTGCTAGTGTGTTCCTGTGTTATAAAGAAGGCTTTGTACTATCTGGAGGTCATTTATTAAAACAGCGTTCATTAATCCGCTGCCATCATTTCGAGTATTTGTTCTTTGTCTTTGTGTGTCCTTGCATGTTTAATTTTTAGCACATGTTTTTACTTTATAGGAAAAGCAGAAGAACACAAGACGTAACCCTACATAAAAGTTTATAAATGCTTACTGCCGTAGACGTCATCTGTCATAAAGGCTACTTTCTCTAACCTTGATCAAAATGGGCAAATGTAACGTTTGTGACAGATAATGCACAATAAGCATTTCTAAACATTTGCGTAAGGTTATGTCAGTTGTTATGACAGGCTTATGTACCCTAATGAACAGTACAACAAAGTGTTACCAAACACTTTGAGAAGTTTTCTTGACACGTGATCTCATGCAACATTATTTTGAGTTGAAAAGTAAAGCTCCTGGTAATTTGCTGGACTGCACTAAATTCAATTAAACAGGGAGAACTTTAAGAGTGACTTTAAGAGTGACTTTAAGAGTGACTTTAAGAGTGACTTTAAGAGTGACTTTAAGAGAGACTTTTGCAGTAATGTAGGAATTAAATATCAAGAGACATTATGAAACAAAGCCTGGACATTATAGTGATTACTCAGGGTAAGAAAGGGCAGAGAAACCTGGTCTCACAGCAGCAACAGCAGCAACTTCTTCAGGGCACGTGGGGCATAGGAGAACCTGACCAGAGCAAGCTATGAGGCGGCTATGCTAATCGCTAACCAGTGACGCTGAGGTGTTTAAACACTCCAGCAGTGATCTACTCACACCAGCACAACACACACTAATACCCCACCACTCCAGAGAAACTCACCAGCAGAGAAATGTTCTCCATATCATGATAGATTATGTGACATAAGAAATATAAGAGTTGCTGTTATAGAAAGTTCCATAAGTTTGCAGTGACTGACTGATATACAGTCTACATGAGAAAAACTGAAGATGAAGAAATGTTGTTCAGCACATGTTCAGACAGAATGTGCAGTCTGTTGTAACATTCTTTACTCTGATGAAATCCTGTTGCTGCAGTTACAGTAAAATTAAATTCATTAGTTAAAAAATTATATATTATTCTGTACATTTGTGGGGTTTTTTTGAAATATTTTAAATACAGTGTTGTGTATAATTTATGAATAATACTTTTGTAAAGAGAGACCGGCCCTTAGGTATTTTGATACTGTCCAATCTGGCACCCCTTTGAAAAAAATTTGGACACCCCTGGGTTAGACAGTCAGTACAGCACTCCAACTTAATTGCACCACTTTAATTAAAATTATGAATATCTGAATATCTACACAGAGGAGTTTGTCATTTCAAACAGTGTGATGTCATGGGTGTTTGGATATGCTGATCTGACTGCGTGTAAAGTTCATGTTATGATTATTATTCATTTTATATGTGAAAGACAATAAAGAAGAAAGACAATTGGAGCTAGTAACATTTGCAAAGTGTGGTAACAAAGTGTGGTAAATCTTGGCAAACACATTATAAAAATTATACATATTATAAAATGTTAATATATTGTTGCTGTCCAAAGAAGAGCATGTATCTACAAAAATTACAACTCAAATGATAAAAGTAATAGTCCACAAATGGAGACAGTGACAATATTTTCTTTACCTAGCATCAGTTTAGTTTTGAACCTAACACGTAGGACACTCGTACAGATGTAGTGTAAAAACTAATCTCTCCCTGTTTGTGGCCTCTCAGTATCAAAGAAGACGGTGTCATGGCTGAAGAGTTCGGACAGTGACGTGTGGGTGTGGGTGATGGGCGAGCACCCTGACGATAAGCCCTACGATCAGATCTGTGATGCGATCATGGCGGAGAGAGCAGCTCTGCAGGCCCAGAAAGAAGCAGAGGAGCTCAGGTGTGTAACCAGTACTCTTAAAATTCCACATCTCACTGGTTCTCTGGACCAAAAAGCTGGTATATTTTTGGGATGCCGTGACGGGTGCCATTAAGCTTTTGAATCTGTTAAAACTTATTAGACTTAAACATGAATATACAGGGTTTCTTTGCTGCTGATGCTTAATTTTTAGCATTGAATGATACTCTATAGATTTACTTAAAACATGATATTACATTGATGTTATAAATGTTAGTTTAGTTGACTATGTAATGGGTGGCACGGTGGTGTAGGGGTCTCCCTGCTTGAGTGGGCTTCCTCCGGGTACTCAGATCTTCTCCCACAGTCTTAAAGACATGCATGTGAGGTTGATCGGTCACTCTAAATTGTGTGTAGGTGTGAGTGTGCATGAGTGTGTGTTGGATATGCGATGGACTAGCATGGCTCCAGTATCGCCTTGACCCTAACTAGTGGGATAAAGTAGAAAATGATGGATGGATGGATGGATTAATATGTAACTGGGAGAATATTCTATTTCTTTGGAAGGGTGTGGGGGTGGGGTACATACTTTTTCATGTGAATGCAGTTCCCGTCGCTCAGATTTTAGATTTCCAATCATTCATCCAGCAGTTATATATAACTCTCCTTATTTGTCATGCTGGTCATGAATTACTGATGTGTATAAATGTATTAGGGTAGTCATTGTTCACTGAAAGTGATAACAATTAATCATTGAAATGTATTAATCTACTTATTGTGTTTTTAAAGAAGGTAATTCTTCTTCTATTCGTGGAGTAGCTTTTATTGTGTAGGTCACTCCCTAAAATAAAACTATAACCAGTGCATTATATACAGTGGCACCGTATGTTATCTTATCGGGACTCTATTAGTTTGCTTTTAAAAGACACCCCGCAACCAGTATGGCCAGCAAAAGCTGCAACTTGGCTGTGCAGAGTCTGTGTTAATCACTAATTGTCCTTGCAGGTTTTTTCTTTTGCTCTTTAGTTAAATATTTCTCAGACTAATCTGTTGACACAGGGAGGGCACAGTCACTGTAGCTGCAGCTTTCCACTGCAGGTTTACTGGGCTTATTTTCTTGAAGCCATTAACTCACTGCTTTAGCTGAAGAGCACTGAAAGAAGCTGTATTTACTTTAGACAGAAGTAGAGGTCACTTATCCTTTACAGAAAAAGATGTAAAGCATGTTTTCTTATACAAACAGGGGCGATGCAAAGTGTTCAGAATTCAATATGGTGCAGTGGTGCCTCTGTATGTTTTCAGTAAAGCAAGAAATTCCTGGAAATGCGGTTAATGTTGAAATGTGTATTTTCATTTTTACTGTATTACAACATTTTACTGGACAAAAGTACACATTTTGAAACAATTTGTGCTTCATAGGGTCTTATGGGGATCTTGTGCTTTACTCACATGCTAATATGTGAGCCCAAGCTAACACAATGTAGTAGGGCTGAGTAGGGCTGAGTAGGGCTGAGTAGGACTGATTTGAAGAAAAAAATCCAATTACTAATTTTAGTGTTGTGACTTTAATCTAAATGCATTTTTGTGTTTCTAGGAACTGGTTCTCTCAAAATTACACATCTTATTGGTTTTCTGAACCAAAAAGCTGGTATGACTGGGTATTGAACATAAACATGCATTTGCATCATTTCTTTGCTGACGATGCTTTTTAATTTTTCTGAGTAGGGCTGAGTAGGGCTGAGTAGGGCTGAGTAGGGCTGAGTAGGGCTGAGTAGGGCTGAGTAGGGCTGAGTAGGGCTGAGTAGGGCTGAGTAGGGCTTTACAGCATTTGCGACCCTAATAAAAGGCACAATTCTTGTTTCAACTTCTGCTGTTTCTTAATGTTTATCTATCAGTGAATGTACATTAAAAATATCAGATATTGGCCCACAACTTCCATTTCAAGGCATCACTACTAAAAATAAGCCTTCATTTCTGTCTGATGCACTGGTAGTAGAAGGTATGCAGGTTGTGGAATTTCTTTTATGTTCCATGACCATGAGAGGTGACGTCTGCTGTCTTGTAATGGGGATGACATTTACCCACCATATTATTACAGACATTGCAACAGTGACGTTACTTACTTTCAGCTAAATGTACATAGTCTACAAAATACCTGTAGCTGTGTCCTAACGTGATGTCTTTTGTTTCCTGTAGAGCTAAGAAAGAAGCTGAACTGGAAAAGCGTTTCTCCGGTTTGTATTTGGAGCAGGAAGAGGCAGTCAGGAAGGAGGAAGCACGAAAGGCAGCTGCCTTGGAGCAAAGCAGGCAGGAGGAGCTCAAGGTATTCTGAATTAAATTACCTCAGTGCAGAACTCAGATCCACCCAGAACTTGTGCCCTCAGACGTTTAGGTGGTTTTCCCTGTTGGCCTGCTCCACCGGTCACTCCAGACTTAGTAGCTAATTGCTATTGTAAAGAATAGCAGTAGAACAGAAAGTGGAACTGAAATAAGTGCTACTGTGCACATGCTCTGCTCACAAGTGCATCTATTCTAAACTAACTACACTAATACAATGTTAATATATTTTATTATATTAATATTAACTAAATTCTTAAGTATGATTTTTTTTACTTGTAGGCTTTTGTATGATTTTCTGTTAAACATATGTTTTTTGTTTGTTTTGAACTTGTATTTAATGATTATTCTGATTGGAAATTAACTGAGCTCTGCCTTTTACTGTAGACTGGGCAGCTACAATTGATAGTCCAAATACTGGAAATGAAATGAATGTGTTAAGTATGTGTCTTTCATTTCATTTGTATTTCCCATCGACACCTAATGTAAGAAGTGTTATTTTCTTAAATTACGTTCTTCTAGAAACGAGAGGAGGAGGAGAGAAGAAAGGCTGAGGAGGAGGTGCGGCGGCTGAAGGAGGAGAGAGAGCAGCAGATCTATAGAGATCTGAAACAGGGGCAACACCAAGACAAGGAGGAGAAAGCCTGGCAGGATTCATGTAAGAGCGTAAACCTGATCTCACGGTGATTCAGTTTGATTGCCATTCTTTAAAAAAACAATTGGTGCCTCATGAAATCTCACACTCGACTATAATTTGTTTAATTTGCTGTGGTTCAGAGGTACTATTAGAAGAATCAGAATCAGAAATATTGACCAAGTAAGTTAACGCACACAAGGTTTTGTCAGTTTGTCTCTCTCTAGTATTATATCTAGTATACAAACAACATACACATCCTTTATAGACAGTCCACTATAAATACAGGAAACAAACACATGCAGACTATGATTTATAAACAATACACAGTATGCAAGCAGTATACGAAAGTGTGTGTAGCAAAACTAGTGATGTACATGTTTGGGCATAAGTATAGTATATAAAGTATAGTGCATAACTAAAAGTTACTATTGATTCTAGTCAGTAATACCAGTTCAAAATAATTGCAGGTGGTTTATGTTTTATTGATGCATACGCAGAGTAGACGTTCATAGATTGACACGCACCCTGTATTTGCCCAATTAGTGACCAATATAACAGAGATATAAATGTAACTGAACTGTTTTGATTTTTATGACACTATAATCCTAGTCCTATACTGCAATTTGACAGTTTTGGCCCCTAGCTTATATTTAGTAGCTAGAAAGCCCCCTTTATAACAAAGCAGAATGGTTCCTATCATCTAATGTTTATGTTAAGTCGCCCCCATGTTCGCCCAAATGACCTGATCACGTGTGTGTTTGTGTGCTTCAGTGCGAAGATCCAAAGCAGCTGACCAGCGCAGACGTTCTCTGGCCAAACAGACGAGAGAGGACCACCGCAGGCGTTCAGTAAAAGCACTCGAGCGAGGGAAAGTGGCGGCCATGATGAAGGCTTTTGTACCGGAGAAATCCAGCTCAGCCCCCAAACCCAAACCCAGGAACCTCACCCTCGCCAGCGAACCCATTAACCAGTCAGTTCATATTATTATTTGTTCATTTTAACTGATGTATTTAAATTATATTTGAGTGTTAATAGAGGAATCATCCAGAATTAATCATTTGATTGTCTGTGTTGTATGATCGATTACTGTGGACAGTAATGGGCCACGTTAGAGGTCTGCAATATGGCAAAAGTTTTATATCACAACATTCCAAGAAATTTTCACAACACTTGATTAGGTGTATGTCAGCCACTTTATTAGGTGTACCTCTTTGTTTCTACATTCAGGGTACATCCCAAATCGCCTACTAGTCAGTAGGTACTGCTTGAGCGGCAGACTAGTAGGCAATTTCAGTAGGCGAGTTTTGGTGTCCACACAATCTCGGACGCACTGCCGTCTTACCAACGTCCTTGGTGTTGAGCTGTAGCTCGTAGAAGAACAGTGAGGAGGAATTAAGTTATTTTTTACCTCAGAAGTTGAGCTCAATTCTGTAGCGGCAGTTCACTAGTCATAGCTATGTACACACAGCCGACGTACCACTTTTCACGTTTTTTTCCGCCACTTTGAATTCATTCCCGGCTCC
This sequence comes from Megaleporinus macrocephalus, assembly GCA_021613375.1. NCBI lineage: Eukaryota > Metazoa > Chordata > Actinopteri > Characiformes > Anostomidae > Megaleporinus > Megaleporinus macrocephalus. The sequence goes on along the minus strand of CM038720.1, from coordinate 28,754,754 downwards.
AGGTGAATCATGGGATAGCACAGTGTGCTGCGGTCGCATACACAAAAATGGCTGCCGATTCAGTAGGTCATCCGGGTAACGTTCACCTGCTACTCGATGCCTACTGAGTATTCGGACATACTAACTGCACTTGCCTACTTGCCTACTACTCAGTAGGCGACTAGTACGTCTGAATGCTCAGTAGACATCGAGTAGTAGGCGAATGATACCCGGATGACCTACTGAATCAGCTCCACTTACCATATAGGAGCACTTCTATACTTACTAGTTCTATACTTACAGACTGTAGTCTATCTGATTCTCTGTATACTTTATCAATCTCTTTCAGCCTGTTCTTCAGTTTTCAGGACCACCACAGAGAAGGTATTACTTGGGTGGTAGATCATTCTCAGCACTGCAGTGACACTGACATGGTGGTATTGTGTTAGTGTGTGTTGAGCTGGTACAAGTGCTGGAGTTTTTAAACATTGTGTCCACTCACTGTCCAATCTATAAGACAGAGGTGACAGCATATCCGTTGCTGTGTAGTTTGTGTTGGTCATCCTGTAGTCCTTCATCAGTGGTAATAAAACACAGCACATAGGACACAGTTGATGGTTGATAGTTTTGTTTGGTGGACTGTCTTTAGTCCAGCAGTGACACTGAGGAACACTAAGAATTGATGCTGTTTTGAGAGCAAAGCGAGGTTCCACCCAGTATTAGGATATTATTCAAGTGATTCAAGATTCAAGAGTTTTATTGTCATGTGTACAGCAGAACAGACAGTTACACTGTACAATGAAATTCTTACTTTGCTGCTCCTCCATTCACCAATAGATAAAGATAACAAAAAAAAGAAAAAAAAAATATATATACAAAATATACAAAGTATAACAATATAGGTTGAAGAATAAAAGTATTTTTATAGTTAAAGAATAAAAAATAAAAGTTATGTGTGCTTTTATGTGCAAGTTTGAAGAGCAGCAGCCATAAAGTGCAAGTTGCAAGAAACAAATGTAAACAATAATGTTTGTGTGAGTAGTGAATGTAAACAGTATTCTGACAGTACAGTGAGTGTAAGGTGCAGTTACTAATTACTAATTAGTAATTAGTACTTTATTACTAATAAAGTGCTCAATGAATGTCAGCGCTTTCTTATTAAAGTGATTTAGCTCCATATGGGCACATTATTTGAGCTCAGCATTAAAAACATGGTTGCCTTCTTCAGAAAAACTACCATATAAGCAGTAAAACTTTGAGCAGCTGAGAAATAAGATGAAGATGGTAAAACTCTTTGTGAAAAAAGATCACAGTGTCTACAGTTTAGGCAGCAATAAGTGAAACACCAGCCACACTGACAGCGTAAAATCTAACAGCTGGTATGACTGAAGAAACTGGATCACTGTTCTGACTCCTGAATTCATTCAGATTTATTACCATTTGGTTCACATTTGTTTGATGAGGTAATCTGAACAAAACCTTCCCACGAGCGCTCACCCAGAACCCTCTAGTGAGAGCAAAACTTGTTTTGCGTGCAGACGTAATGTCTGAAACTCACAGGACATGTAAGACGTCTCTTATCTTATAGATGATCTCTAGATTTCATCTAAACTGCTCATAAGCTTTACCTTCGTTTGCTCCCTGAGGTTGTGACGTGATTGATGGGACAGTTGCTGATGTCACAGGACTTTCCAGCATGCCAGAAACAGTCAGTCACGCCTTGGCGCAATGGCATGCTTACCTGACTCTTTTCTGCTTCACCCCATGTCCCATTTTTTTTAAATGTTGTGACTGACAGGAGGCCAAGTATGCGCCGCTCATTGTCGTCATCCAGCCGAGAAGAAATCATCCGCTGGTTCAGAGAGGAGCAGCTGTCTCTCCGAGTTTGTTTCCAGCAGGACCAGAGTCGCGTTGCACCCTGGTTTCATGGTGAGTTCACAGCGTGCACCATCTGTGACCTTTAAGCTGAGTGTCATGCTTCCTCCGAGGTGTTTTATATCTGTCTGAGCATTAGGGCTGCACCAATCATGACAATCATCAACTTTAGTTCATGAATGACTTTTTTTTAAGTGCTATTTGTTGTTTATTGTTTGGTTTTGCATTTAGTGTTTAAATACAAACATAAAGGGCCCCAATTTGGCTGATTAGCTAATCAAAATCAAATCAGATCAAAGTTTTTCTCACATACATAGTCATACACACTACAACTTGCAGTTAAATGCTTTTACAGCTGCCCACTCACATGAAACAATAAGATAATACAGAGTATCTGAAATATTATGTAAGAGCAAGATAAAATAAGCATGAAAAAGATACTTTGTTTACTTGTAGCTAACACTAGTCATACTGTTGAATCCATACTGCACGCATACTCATACAAATGTTTAGTCACATAGAATTATATGTAAAGTTAAACATAACCTCATACATACAAGTGTAAAAATATATGAGCAGAAAAAAACACCCTTTCTGTCATCATATATGCTCCCTGGCTATATTACTCAGCTCTGGCCTCTTAGAGGAACCAAAAGAGTATTTAAAGCAGGGTTTCCAGATTTAGAGGCTTGTGTTTTCGGGCTAACGTGTCCCGCTTATTAAGAGATCCTGCTATATGAAACACCCAGGTTTTTTGGTTGTTTCCCAAAACTCCACAATGTCATATAATGCTCAAATAAATATAGACAAAAGAAAGTCATAAATGCATTTATTGAGACAGACATTTGGAGAATGAATGCAGTCAGTTCATGGAGATCATCTCAAATAAGTGCATTTTGGTGATTATGTAATAATTATGACCGGCTTAACAGGAATTACATTTCACCATGTTTGTAAAAACTCCACCAGCATGCTGGCTCTGTGAACATGCTGGATTAATGATTACTGTAATATGAATTAGTAAAATTAATAATGTCATGTGCTGTTATTACTGTTATGATGAGAATACTAATATATAAAAAGTAATATGTGTATGTATTTCTAATGTTCAGTTTATTTAAAAGCACTCAGCATGATAACAGATGAATAGTTGAAACAGCTGTGCTTTGTATAGTGTTTGGCAAGCTAGTCATGTTACTATGATACAATTTGTTAATATAACCATACTATACATACATATAACATATACTAGACATATAATCTAACCGCCGTGCCTTATCCTAAAACAAGCTACCTGTGATAAAGCGTGTTCCCCCAACTACAAAATGTGGCCAAGAAGACACCCTTTATGGGTAGAGTCGGGCGAATGGTCTGGAGCACCGGATAAAAACAGCAGAGAGGCAAAGTTAGTCCGTCACCTTTTATAGCCAATCACCACCAAATACACACAGCGCCGATAAAGCAACAAAGAGAAAGAAAAAAAAAAGAAATAAACATACAAACAAAAACAAACGGCCTCTCAACAGAGGCGTAAGGCAAAGACTATAACATCATAAGTCACGTAACTTTTACTGGCCTACTCGGGCGTTACCTCTCCCAGGCAGCTTAGCGAAAAGTAGCCCCTTCCTCCACCATTGGGGGGTATAAATACGGGTTGCTCCTACCCGTCATATACCACCATTAATTGCAGGTTAAAACATTCCTCCCCTCTCCGTCTACACTGGTTGGACTCACCCAGGTAAGTTAGATTCAAGAGCTACCCCAGTGGTACTCTTTTGGGACCCTGAAGGCAAGTATTACCAGTACCAATTTGAGAAAGTTAAGAACATATGCCTGAGTATCTTGGTAATGGGTAGGGGTAACCTACATCATTACACTACCTATAACTAAGTGCATTGACATATTAATGTAAAAGTTTTGCAAATACCATAAAACAGATTAAATAAAGCAGAATTGTGATCATTGTGATAATTGGTATTTTTTGCAGCTGACATCTTCCTTTTACTTATTGTGTCATTGGAGACAAACCCAAACACAAAGAATAACAAAAAAAAGTATGACAAATTCTTAGTAATGCTGAAATGAGTTTTGTTTGCTAAGCATTTAAATGTATGAATGCATAATTTTGATGTCATGACAGGCTATATATTGCTTAATATACACCGAATACTGTCATTTATTACAAGCCAGGTTGCAAACTTTCATGTCTTGAAAGCAAAGACTGATCTATTTAGTCAATCCGAGATTTACCACGCTTCCTCCAACATCTCCTTAGGTCTCTCTGCAGCCTCTGCCTTGATGCCCATGCTGGGATTGCAAAGCTTCCTCTTAAAGCTAGCTGAAGACCCATTGTTGTTGGTGTGTAATGTGGTGCTGTAAAGTCTTAAGCAGGTCTCGGGAGAGGTCTCTGATCTGGCATTCCCAACCCATGAGTGGCAATCACATACGCCAATTTCCCTACTTAGTGTATCACTGAAATTATTTTAAAGACTAAATTGTTACATAATGCTGCTTTAACTGACTTGAACAATTTTTACTTTTAATGCAGGTATAATTTCTCGCGAGGAGGCAGAGGATTTGTTGAGCAATGGCAGCACTGGAAGTTACTTGGTCCGTATTAGCGAGAGGATCTTCGGATATGTTCTCTCTTACCAAAGCCAAGAAGGATGCAAACATTTCCTTATCGATGCCGCAGACAACTGCTATATGCTGCTAGGAGACCAGATCAAGTTCAGTTCACTGAGCGAGCTGGTGGAGTACCATAAGGTAATATATCACCCACTGCTGCTTGTACTTTATCTAAAGCGTAAGATGAAAAGACTTGCTCTATATCCTTCTGATCTACCATGAAAAAGCTGAGGCCTGTTCTGAAACAGATACACCTTTTGATATATATATTTAAATAAAATAAAACAATAAGCAGTGACTGCTGGTTATTACTGTGGTTAAGAGATTTTGATATTATTGTTTAATAAAAAATACAAACAAAACACAGTACAGTATAAAATACAACAATGCTCACTCAATAATTCACCCACACATCAGCCATAACATTAAACCACTTCCTTGTCTCTACACTCTTTGTCCATTTATTAGCCACTTAGCCAGTATAGGAACACTTTGTAGTTCATCAGTGGTCAGGACCCCCGCAGGTATTATTTTGGTGTGGATCATGCTCAGCACTACAATGATGCTAACATGGTGGTAATGCTGGTGTGAGTGGATCAGACACAGCAGTGTTTTAAAACACCTCAGTGTCATTGCTGGACTGACTGACTAGTCCACCAACCAAAATTATCCAGCAGCAGCATCCTCCTGACCTAAGGCCTAGCTATATATTATATTATATTATATTATATTATATTATATTATATTATATTATATTATATATAATTACACACACACACACAAAATTCATTAGTTCTTTAGTCCCCACAGGACCAATCCAGAGCAGGTATTATTTGGGGGGTGGATCATTCTCATATTGGTGTGTGTATGTGTGTGTGTGTAATCACACACCAATATAAAATGTTTTCTATATTCTACCACTAGGAGGAGCCCTTAACTCCTTCTGGAGGAGAGAGGCTACTGCATGCATGTGGACAGAAGCCTGGCACGCTGGACTATGCTGACCTCTTCACCTGAGCTCCAGCCACTTCTCAAAGAGACACTGTACACGGAATGAAGGAATAAATAAACCAGGCACCCGCCTTATCAGGGTTTTCTGTGCAAATAGATTCCCTGATGTTTAATGAACTCTGAGGATCTACTGTAGATTGAACAAACCTGCCGTGTGTTTTTGTCATGCTGCCTTTGCTGTAATTAGCATCTTGATTTAAAGATCCACAATCGGAGTAATGCTACATGCTTTCAATTATACTGAGGCCTTGACAGATTTTGGAACTTAAGCCAATGCACTTTATGATACTGGACCAGATTGCGAAGGTCTACCTTTTATAAATGCAGTATTTAATTCCTAACTAGGAATTAATATGAGCTATTATGAGTAATCAATTTTTTTTTTTATTTCAATTTCAAAAACAGTAGTACTTTCTTTTTCCACTAGCCAACTACCAGCTGGGTCCATGGTTTATTATGTGCTAGCATAATCATTAAACTTTAGTGTATTGGATCCATCATGGCCTTATTTCCTCTAAAAATAAAAATAAAAAACATCTGTACAGTCCAAAGCTCATGGGTTATGCTAACACTGATTGCTCTTCAGTACTGTGCTGTATAAAGGCAATGCATAATGCACTTTTATGGGGGGAAAAATAAATTCTACACCACAAAAGAATGTTTACAGCAAACAGTGCTGACTGGAAGGATGGTTTGAGTATTTAATACTTTTCTGAAAGGCATTTTATTAACCAATTGCATATGAAGTAATTATACAGACAGAAATAAACAGGCCTCAGTGGCTCTACATCAGCACAGTGTTCTGTTAATTCTTTTTTTTTTTTTTTTTATAAACTTGTCTTATCTAGCTGTTCCTCAGGAGACTGGGACATGATTAGACTGTCAGTAAGAACATTCTCTCTACAGCTACATAGAACAGATACTGTAGTAGGTTTGCAGAGAACAAACCTCTCACTACAAAGACGGACCCACATCTGAGAGTTTACTGGGGTGAAAACCATCAACACATGTGATATGGCCAGATAAGTCCTTGTTTATAGGATTCTCAACAAGTCTCCACCGTACTCTGTGACAACACATTGTCATCCCGGAAGAGGCCATTCCCATCAGGATAGGAAAGCTTCCACCCACAGGGAACAAGGACTCACTGAATGAATTGTGGAGTATGAAAATGATCCTTTACAGTTGCCTGAGCTACTCAATTGAACAATTCAGGTCACATTTGGCTAGCAGTTATTTGGAAATGCAGCTGAAAACTGACACAAATAACTACAAATTTCCCATTTATTAAAACCACAGACAGGGGGGGCATAAGATCCTGGCCAAATAATAATCTATACACAACCTGTAAAGCAAACCAGGCTTTAAATTCCATGTGAGATTCACATGATGTGCAAATTTAAGCTTAGCAAACTGCAATACACGGATGGCTTTCTAACGCTTTATTAAAGTACAAATCAAAGCGATCACAGGAAATAAGCATGAGCACCTTGAAAACATAACAAGGGACTAGTAAGATCAGCATCCACAATACTAGTCACAGTTCTTGCGGTCCGTCCGTCTCATTTCCAGAGACGCTGCGATATCCCTTTATGCATCCAATTACTGATGAATAATACATTAAGATTCATTTTAAGTTAAAAACACGTTATCACATTACCGTCAACAGTTCTGCAGAGCTTTGAGGACTGAAACAATCACATGCAGGTTACATTATCAGGTTACGTGTGTACATTGTTGAATGAATTTGGCAGTAAAAGTACCTTAAACTGGTCTGAAAACGAAGTAAGCAATGGCAGAACTTCGACAGCTTACTATTTGTACTCCCACACAGCTTCCGATATTGTATACAAATCAAGAGGTAAGTGACATGTCTCAGTCAGAAGGCCCTGTAAACGTAATACACTGTGCACACAAGTTACAAAGTCCAACAACAGACATCTCTTCCAACATCAGGTATTAATAGTGGTCTGATGCTCAAATGTAGCCGTATGCAAGTGTGGACGTCGCTTATTAGATTACAAGGTTTGTTGATTTTTGAAGTAAAAATAAAGTAACCTGTCCACTAGAGGGAGCAAACTTTAATATGAAATTTTTCTGCAAACAGTAGTGCACAGTTTGTATTTATGTTCAGTTTAAAATGTGTCCCAACATTTGCACATGCCCACATTATATGTTTCAGTAAACACAGTGTCTTTATTAAAATATGTGTATGTGTGTCACTGCAGTGGACGTGTTAACAGCAAAATGTAATTCAGCTGGGGGGCCCAACCTTTTGCACATGACTGTATGACAGAAAAATGAAGGACATGTAGTTCAAACAACCGTATAAAAACATTGGAGGAATGCTAGCTGAATATTAGTTTCATCTGCTTGGAATCAGGTGCATCATTAGTTGGATTTAAGCCCAACCATCCTCGTTTATATATGCTGAGTTTTAGTTTTTGTCAGTAACTTTTTGTTGTTGGTCTATTCTGTTAGACAGAGAGGCCCCGAGTAGCCATGTTTGCTAAAGTCTGATGGCTTTATTGCTTTGCAATGTTCCCATAGAAGTGCCAGCTCCTTCCACACCAGAACTTGACTGCCACCTACTGTACGAACCCAGAACTTCAACATGACACACAATACCAGAACTGCCGCCTGCAGTAAATGACTAGAATTATCACCCCAATACAATATCAGCACTGCCGTGACTAACGTGACTGAGAGTGGAACCAGCCCCCCTACACCGAATAGGGTTTGTGAGGGGGGGGGGGGGGGCTGAGTATGAATGAGTAATAGTGAGTGTGGTAGAAAACTACATAAAAAACTGACCCAGGAGATTGGCAACCCCCAGGAAAATAAGAAGACTGTGAAAGCAAGCAGAGGGCCAGCGCAACTCGCCACTGCGTCTCAGGGCTATCATGTGAATGACTGAGGGGAGAACGAAGACCAGAGCTAGCCCGCACGTGGCTCCAGAGTACCTGCAGGAACACATACACAGGTTAGGAGCCTTTTATACTATATGCATGTTTAACATTCTTTAAGATTCACTACTCCACCCATGACCTCTTAGCATCACATGTTCAGACAAGTTTAAAAGAAAGTTTACAGAAACACATTCTTTTTTTCAGGAGCTCCTAGATATAGCAATTAAAGGGGGTTTCCTAAACTGGAGTTTGAGAAAATTATCAAGAAAAAAGGAAAGAGGACTCGCTTAACAGTTCAAGATCTGGTCAAACACCAAAATGTGGACAATAATACGGATAATAAAAAAACAACAAAAAAAAACAAAACAGTGATACAATAGAAAAACTGTCACCACTAAATAAACAGTACATTATCCAAAGAGAGGAGAAATATCAAGCTCCACTAATCAGATCTAAAAACATTTACAGTTGTTTATGTCCATTCATTCACTGCAAAAAGACGACACAACACTGGGGGTCTGAAAGAACATGTAGCTGTAAAGAGGCCGTGACTGAGAAAAGGACATACATACATACATACATATATACATATATACATACATACATACATATATATATATATATATATATATATATATATATATATATATATATATATATATATATATATATATATATATATATATATATATATACACACACACACACACACACACATTATATTTATATATATATATATATATATATATATATATATATATATATATATATATATATATATATATATATATATATATATATATATATATTAGTTTTTTTTTTTGTTTTTTTTTTTTGCTAATCAAACAAAGCGGCTGAATCTGAAGTACAACTCTTTCATGAGTGAGATTCCATCTATAGATTCTTTCATCAACCCCACAGAGTCATAGCCCTGCGTTACAGGTAATAGGAGGTGCCCCTCTCTTACCTGATAATGGAACCGATGTTGGGGTAAAACCTGGCCATGAGTACCCCAGCAGCCACAATGAGGACGTTCAGTAAGAAGACGTGGATGAAGCTAAAAAGAAAAAGAAAATTGTTAAGTCAGTCGCTTCAACATCATAAGCTGTATTGACTGAAGTGATAGGATCATTTATAACACCATCTGATAGTTTGTGAGGCAAGTTAGCGTCAAACCAAGCACAACACCAAAAGAGATATTATACTACATCCCGTATGCCGTCATTTTTCTTATTCACTCTTCCCTGACAAAAATAACCACACTTCCGATAACAGCATGCCTTTCCAGAACAGCTCTGTCCAGCCTTCACCCTGATAAAAATCTCAATCACGTTTTCAGAAACGCAGCCCAACGCTACACTCCTTTGCATAAACATGATTATTTCCATATGTAACTGGTACTGATGCAGAGCTGACACTGTGCGTGTGTGCGTGCGGCATAAACACTGCCAGTATTGTAAGCTAGTCAAGTACATAAGCCTCTGAGTGACGGAGAAGCAGAATGCAAATGATGCAAACAGGTATTTAGCTGAATATCAGAGAAGCTCTTGGAACAAAACACTGTTTGGTTAACGTTTCCACCATAACGTTAAGGGGGAAATTCCCTTGATATATTTTTTAATTTCTGGACATTCCAACAAGTTTGGTAAAGTCATTTAGTGCTGTCTGGTAGCAATAGCAATTCCAGAGAGCCGAGATAAATCTAAATCATTCACAGGGATGGTGACAAGAACCAGACACAAACTATTTATTGCCCTTAAAACCTCCCACCTAGAAAGTCATTAGACAAAACAATTGAATACATTCCAGAATAGTGAGACCTACTTCCCGGTAGGGTGAGCAAACTAAACAGCACACAAAGAAACCTGTTTTCTTCCAGATGTACCGCTACTTTACATCACTTCTACAACTATTGGTTCACTAGTTGTTTTGTACAGCAAAACAGATCTAAAGACATTTACAACAAATGATCCAGAGGCGAGCAATATGATACACATCGACGCTCAGCAGAGCAGCAATGAAGGACCTTGAAAAGATCTTTAAATTTATTTATGTGCTTTCAGACAGAAAGATGGGAACGGTCCGCCCTGTGGGCTTCTCTGTGCCTCTTTATGGAAGTGAAAGCAGAATAGGAAAAATACTGGAGACGGCTGCTTTGCGATCTTGGATGGCAAAGAAAACAAACGGATCATTGACCAAATTGAGCTTCGTCTCTCGCTTGAAATCCAGGCAACCAAACTGAAACTCTCTTGATTTGCAGATATTATGAGAAGACCCATACAACAATGGAAAAAACTGCTAGGCTTGCTATGCTGAAGGTAGAGAGCAGGACTGGGGAGGGCATTCCCCTCATATTTTGTCTTTGTCCCCCCACAATTGCAATGCAAACAACAACTATGATCTCTGAACCAATCAGAAAAAGGCATTTGGCTGTGCAGTGAGAAAATATGTCCTTGTTTATTTCTGATTAGCTTATATTGTAATTTCCTGATCATATTAGTATTCTCACTTATTCCTGTTTCCTCTTCTGAGTGTTACAGTCTCAGCCTGTGTCTGTTTACTTTTGTCAGCTTTGATTTAAAGTCTTCATGGAACAGAGTTGTGCTATTAGTGTAATGCTAAATTAATTAAGGGGGTGTTATTGACATTAATTACAGTTAGATCATCTTTTTATAATTTACATGAATAAAGTGTACTCTTCAATCATTAGGTTTTAATGATAAGTTTAAAGGCACGTGCAACATTTGTATTTCTTTATCTCATATATTAATTTATGCCAGTATCATTAGATCTGCTGTCATCATTCAAGCACAAATAAAGCCCTGAATATATTTCTGGCTTTAAAACTGTTAACATGCCCACACATTATGGTTTACTGCGCCCCCCCGAGGCAAAGAAGACCAGAACCAGAGCTGATTGAGAGGAAAAGGACAGCCAGCAACAAGATGGATGGATGGAAGCAATCAGTGTAATCATGAGAGTCATTAATCAAATACCCAGAAGACATATTGTTGGCAAAATTCATTGTTAATATAAACTATGGTATGGTATGGAGTTTTTCCACAATGCAAAATTACTTTGTTGCCTTAATTACTGAATTCTGTAATTATATATATATATATACACACACACACACACACACACACACACACACACACACACACACACACACACACACACACACACACACATACATACACATACACACATATATATATATATATTTTATTTTATTTTATATTTATTTTATTTTTTTCCAGTGGAATCTCTGCCTAACAACATCTTCTCTGTGTTCCTACAACAATGAGGTTTAATAGAGGTTTAATAGATCTTACCTGGGATAGTGATCACCAAAAAACTGCCCCATCAGCTGCACTCGGACCAGGTAACCCAGCAGCGGGTAGACAGTAGTCATCTGGAACAGCAGGAAGGTCCGAGCCACAAAAACCCACACGTCACTGCTGGGGAAGTTATCCAGAAAGTTCTGCAGCAGAATAGAAGACACAACACAATCTCTAAATCAACAACATGCTTTCTAAAGTTGTGCAGATTCAGATATGAGCACCTTCATACTTACACATACAGTCACTTACAAAACTTTAAACACTCGCAGTCAAAATAAATACTGGTGGTTTGTGATTTCAGACATTTAGTGGTATTATGAAAAAAGCCAACTGAGGAGGGTGGGGGGATAGGGGGCCAGTTCAGGACCCTGAGCTGGAGTGCTGGGCGGCATCTACCTGTAGCGGGAAGGCTGGGCCCCCAGTTCATTACTGTGATAGGACTAACAGGACTGAGGAACAGGGAGGAGACTGGGTAGGTGAAAACTTTGTCAGGGGAACTTAAGATTAGGATGTGAATGTAAAGAGTGTTAGACTAGAAGAAAGAAGGGTTTCAGGTATGTTAATCATCTTAAACTTCTCTATTTTTTTCCCAATATGTTATAAAGTGTTAAATTACTTTTTACAGTTCGATTGCTTATTAAAATGCATTACAATGTGATGTCTTTTCTGTAGAAAATAAAGAAAATAATATAAATAACAAGTAGCTTCAGCAGGTGCACCTGGCACTTTTGTATAAGACTGTAATGTGCTGGTCAGTCTGCACCTCATATGCAAGGTATAAGTATGGTGAGAAAAAAAAATCTTACTGGCTCAAGGCACTCTTTCGACAGTGGTGGAGATGGAAAGGCAGCAAAGATCAGCACCCCCACATACAGATACGTCACTCCAACTAGCAGGTAGGCCAAGGACAAATCTCGTACCTGCAACCACAAAAACAGCTCTGAAGTATTTTACATTACAAAAAATATATCTGTGACAAACAGCAACCAAAACACTACAACGCCAAGAAAAAATAAACACAGTGTAATGTCAGTGGCTTGCATGTATATCTATACATACTTTCATGAGCAGTTAAACACATTTTTGATAAGTGGGCCAGACATCAGAATCCCAAACACTCAATCATAGTCGCAATAAACTCTTTAGCAGAAACTGCACCCATTTTGTACCATAGCACTCACTCACAGTGGCCTACGCTGCCATGTGTTTCTCAGAATCCTACGGCTGTTTGCCTCGTCAACAGAGAGACTGCTTAAGGGACAATTTAACTATTTTTGGAATAATTCTGTATCATTTAAACACTGATGTGTCTTCTTAAAGTCATTTCGAGTTGAATGTGAAAAGATTCATTGCAAGGGCGTAGATTTGCTCTTGACATTGACATTGGTGGGACCCAATGAATCTACCCCCCCCTTCTCAATATCTCAATTAAACTACAAGACAGACTTGTTTCAGCCAGTTTTAAACCAATGAACAGTGAGTTTACATCTGCAGACTTATTAACCTTACTGCAGCCATAGTGCAAGTGACGTCTCTTATACATTAGCATTAATAAAAGTAGGAACACTGCTTCTTATTCATAGCTACAGACGATGTTAGCCGGCTGCATGCTGTGCGCCAAAGCCGAGCGTACCCATTAACGATATTATGAGGGACTCATTTCATTAGTGAACTAGACTTTAAGTGACACGTTTCTTTGAAAAATGCTTTTTTTGCTGCCATCTTCACCCACGAGTCTTGCACAGTGAGTCTCATATGACTGAAAAGCTTTCCGTCCAGTTTTGCCGCTGCTAGCAACCAAACGTAGTTACAGAGTCTCATGACAGCAGCACAGCCAATCACACTGGTCGTATGTGTTAGAGGGAGGAAGGACTCCAGTGGAGAAAATGATTTATAACTTTCTGCACCTCTAGGCTAATCAGACGTTGACTGATCGGGGTCTTTTTTTTCAGAGGAGATCAAATTCTTGGTGGGGACAATTCAGTAATCGCTGGATATTGGTGGGAACAAGTCACTTCTGTCCATGCTAATTCTACGCCCTTGGTTAATTGTAGAGAAGTGATAAGAACCACAGGTCACAATGTCTACAATACAAATATGGCCTTTTGTTATTCTAAACCAGCAGCAACACGCATACATGTCTCTTTTGAGGTGTTTATAATGGAATTTTTATGAAGTTAAAATAGAACAATTTTGCCTTACAGTCCCCTACATGTACCATTTCACCTTTAATTAACATAAATCTTTAATTGCATTAAGCCAAAAGCTGGTCTGGTTCCTGTTACCACCACTATAAAGTCTTGATAAACTTCTGTAGAAATGAATTTCATATCAAACCACTCTGAATTACTTTGTTACATGTTAACAATGTAATCACATTAAAAACATTTAAATAACAGAAAAGCTCTACTTTATTGTCCTGAGACCCAGCAGGCTTATACATGAAGTCATTCTTTTTTAAAGTATCAGAATGGGTTTGCAGAGTCTGCAAAAGTCTGGTTACATGTTGTGTTGATGTTTTAAGTGAAAATATGCAAGAAAATAATAGAACATAAAATGTGGAAAAGTTATGGCTCATTTCATATTTTACATTTTTCCAACATGATAAACTGGTTAAATAAGCAGTAACTGAGCTATAAAACATGCAGAAGTGCGTTCGCTGTAGAGAAAGTGTATAAACAACAAAACATTTGGCTTTTGATTCTAATTGTACCATGAATGCTTGTGCAGGAAAGACATGGATTTTACACAAAGCTAGATAAAGTTCATTGGCTCATTTTATATAAACAGGTCAGGTCAAGACCTCGATGACCCCCTTGTCTATGTCACTGTCCAGACACACATTAGATAAGAGAAAAAAATGCCAGTCAGTCATTTTTTTTTAGTTTAGCATAGCATGTGACCTGGACATACTACAATAAAACAAGATGTGAAACAAGCAGGATGTGCTATAAAAGCCTCGATACAGACATGAGAGTCACACATCTGCTGACAATAGCTTTTCTATTCTCCTCTGATGAGGCCAGAGTACACACTTCCTGTACAGCACATCTGCACCACAGAAACTCATAACTCTGTTCCTTCCTGGGAACTATCCTAAATCTGATCCCTATGAAGAGTACAACGCAGCAGGTTTAAAGGTGCCACAGAATTGAAAACTGCATTTACACCTACATATGCAGAACTGACATACAGTGAACCCCAAACAGTGTTGTTACTCCATCAAATACAAAGCTTGCATTTGCAAAAAAAGGATGATAAAACAAGTTGATTCCAAAATCCTAAACTGATGCGCAAGGCTTGCTTTATTACTACATACCCCCCCCCCCCAAAATTTACATACGACAATATCATAATAGCAATGAAAATGGTAAAGCATGAGCAGAAATCTACCTTTCCAGGTTACACTTTTCATAACCTTCCCAAGGAATCACACTGTCAACACATATGGTTGGTGTTCATTTAAAATGAGGCTAGTGAGGTTATCCTATTCTCCAGCTTCTTAATCGAATCTTCTTAATCGCCCTGTTACACCTTAAACACTACAGCTTGTATCCAAAGACCATAATAAACATGTCCACGGATAGCAGTTCGACTGTACTGTGATAAACAGCATAATACGACAGCTTCATTTTGCGGTGCAACCATCTTTGATTTTCAAGTTGGGGAGGGTGAGGTTCGCCTGAGTTTCCAAATAAGAAATCAGAACATGAAACCTTTTACTGGGAACTCAGAAATTCCCACTTCTCAGCTCAAATGGAGTCAGTATAATGGAGTGTGGGTCTACTTTTCCAGAGGGAAGAATTTGTGGCACTTTTTAACCAGTTAAGTGATACGGATGGACGTTTAACAGACTCTGCCTGCCTGGAAAAACAAAAGCAACCGTAACTGCTATTTTACTGTAACAGTCCAGTGTTTGAGCTGTAGGATATCAGTCAGATATTTGAATTTCATGAAGATGTGATGTATTAATTGTAATCTAGGAAGTGCAAAATGCTTAGACATGAACGATAGGGACACATTTTCTGATTTAACTGATAGATATGCAAATTGAAAAACATTGGAAACCAGATATTTTCCATGTTGCTTGCTAGGGGCAGAGTGTTCTAAGGTAAAATAATACCCATCAAAAGAACAGCTTTGGTAAGACATTCTCTCAGGATCTCTCCAAAACCCTTCAAGTCCATTCAAGTCTAGTGACACACACACACACACACACACACACACACACACACACACACACACACATATATATATATATATATAACACACAGTTTTAGAGTCATTTATTAGAACTAGCAGCTGCCTTAAGGCTTTTACTAGTACAGAGAAAAACAATGAAATGATTGCCTGAGCAATTGCCTTCCAGAGGCACACTAATTCCACCATTCCAGAAGTTAATGTGCTTGTGGACTGTGGGAGGGAAGATATTGAAATAATGGTATTCATGTGGAATAGAAGAGAGAGGGTACTAACGTTCTTCTCCTGATTTTTGTTGTTCTTCATGAGGGTGATGATGCAGTTGTGGATGAAGAAGGCCAGCGTAAGAACCCCAGTCAGTTGAGGGAACAGCAACCTGAATTCTTCACAAAACCAACACACACAAACTACAGATGAATAAACTGAACTCAATCAATCAATCACAGATGAGAATCAATGTAGCAGCAGCTTCCTGGCTTTTTATGCTCACTGAAAATACACTTTACTTAGGAGCGTATTCATAAGCATAGCAAAATCCTGGACCCAGTACCATGTCAACCACAGGAGAACGTAATGACAGAACGTAACCCAGGGTTTAAATTCATAGTTTAGGGCATTAACCCATATCTGCAGTTTTCCCAAGTATGCACAAAACTATTTACATGCCATTGACATTTTTGTGAAGTACCAGGATCCAAGTTGTGCACAGGTACTGAATGCTGTGCTTAAGCTGCCCACTCCAGAGTAATAGCTCATGCTGTATAAGTCATATTGACTGTAAACTTGATAAATTAAGATTGTCTAATTCAGCACCATGTAAGAAATTCATCAAACCCTAAAGCCAAGACATGAAAATAATGCAAGACTTTTTATTTAGTCATTTCACCAACGATGGTTAGGAAAGTGCTGGCCACAACCGAGCAACCTAGCTGCCTGCAATACTGCATCATTTTAAAACACAAGCTTCACTAGCTCTTACTGTGTGTTAAGTACAGCCTCTACCCGGTGGGGTTAGTTAACTTAAGTGTTCTAAGCAAGCCTCTCGAGGCTAAAATATAAGAGAAGGACATATTTTACTTTCTAGGTATTAGCGCTTCAACACTTATCTATAGAATCTAAAGAATTACTCTAGCACTTTTCTAATAGTGCTCTGGATAAACTGTTTGCTAAATGCTGTACATTTAAAAATAAACTAAAAACACACATATATGTGCAATGATTAACTAAAAACAAAAAAAGTCATACAGAAGTATGTAAATTAATTATATTTTAATTTTATTCTGCTTATATTTATTTTTCTACTTTTAAATAACTGAAACTGCAATGTACTGTATGACACGACCACTTTCACTAATTAAATGCATATATTTTCATGTTCTTTTGGTTCAAACAAAAATAGAAATGAGTTGTATTTACACAGTACTACTAGACCTTTTTAGTGACTTATAACTGTTAGCTTAGGTGCACTTCCATTTCTTTTAGATTGTACACGGTAAGTACTAGACAAAGGTTTTGTATTTCAATACTTACTTTTGTTCATTTACTGTGTGCACTGCTCCCTGCACTGCTTAAACATTCCAATCTCAGGTGAAGATAACTGATAACACCTGTTTGAGTAGAAGCCAGGGCTGGAACTTGTTTAATTTAGGAGTATACAGAGGTACTTAGATGCTAGGCTAGGCTTTTCTTTCCACAAACCCTGGAATTAATCTAAAGCCCTGCAGCGGTGATTTTATTAGCCAAATTTAAAATACAAAAAAACAAAACACAGCACAGCCAAAAACATTTATTTGATCCTTGCCAATGCTTGCACTTTGTATATGCAAAGCACTGATATGAATCAGGCAGCCTGTTGTGTAGGTTTAACATGTACACACATGCATGCACCACATTCAAATCCAGTATGTGTGTGTACGTGGCTGGCTTAACGTTTACCAATTCCTCAATGTTCTATCATTAAAAATGAAACATAAACAGTATGGTGTGGGTATGATTGCAGTGGGACATCGCTAACTGTTACAGTATTTACCTGGAACGAAAAGCTCAGTGGAATGAAACCAGTGGAACTCCAGGTGGAATCCTAGTCGAAAGGCTTTGATGGTGACTAAAACAATAAGGTAGATCACTGAAGCAGTGCCTGCGAGGAACAATGAGAGCCTGTCACACAACGGCATAACCATTTGGGCTGCCCTGCCAACAAAACAACCATTCAACCAAACATGGCAACAACCCACCAGTTAATATGCATCACTAAGAAAGATAAAAGTATAAACAAATCAATGCCCTATACAGGACAATGCAAACCATTTTGGTAATACGCAAAAATATTATTTTAATATTTAAAAAACAAAATCTTGATGCAATATACAAAACATAAAACAAAGGCATGCTAGTGCTGTATTGTAATGTGAAATAATATTTAAACAAGTCTGGATTTAAATATATTATTTCCTGAAATTCTCTACATGGCAGGGCAATGTGGAAACCACTTCAGCCACAATAACACCACCCCCACCACAAACAACAACAACACCCTTAGAACAATTCATCCCAAAACATTTTCCAAAAACTTAGTTAAGCCAGTCATTTTGGATATTTTTTTTTGACTCAAGAGAAACAGTAGCTGGTATTTTCAAATGATAAAAAATCAGAGTGAGATATAAATAAAATTAAAAGGGGAAAAAATAAATTAAAATATAACTGCGTCCACTCATCCTAGATTTCTTTTCAAGGTAAGCTTTACAAGTAGTAAGAATGTCTGTCACTCTCAGGCTTTCAGATTCTGAGAGTAGTATATTCAGATGGCGTCTTACCCAGGAACGTGAACCTGGCGAAGAAGGAAGCTGAGCGGAAGTTCAGAAGCGGCAGCAGCAGGACTATGAGGTAGAAAGGAATGGTGTTGGTTTTACTCCACCAGCGGTCAAACACAGCTGTGCCTGTACTGTTGTCTGTGAGGTAATGCAGGGCAATAATGCTGCTGTTCCTGTGTGGGTCCACGTCTGGATATGGACACACCACTGGAACAAAGCAGGTGAACAGACAGTTATTACCATACTCCTAAAAATACAGGTTTATAAACGGCTTCAATGTACAGTTCTGGGAAAAGCCAGAATCTGCTATAGCATATATATACACACACACACACACACACACACATATATATACATACATACATATATACATACATGGCTACCTGTATCTCTTAGGTCTGCTACATGTTTGTAATACTCTGAACAACCGTGCGCCAGCTTACATCCCAAAATGTCTCTCTTTTTATGTTCCGACTTGTGATCTTAGATCTGCAGTTACTGGCCGTCTGCACACATCTTCCACGAAGAAAACGTGGCGAGACTTTCAGTTATTACGCTTCTGGAACTCAATTCCAACATTTAAAAACATATGCCTGAAATTGGGTGTTTAATTAAAACTCTAACAACTCCTTGGTACTTACCAGATCTGTATTATTGGCTTAAATGATTTTAAATGATTACTTATAGTTTGTTTCATCACTGTTAACACCTGTCTGTACAGCACTTTTAAGCTGCCACATGTATGAAAAGTGCTCTGTAAAATGATAATTTTTATTATTGTCTGTTTACAAGACAGACATCTGTGATTAGAGGCCACATTTTACCCTTTGATGCACAACAATTTAAGGTAATCAAAAACAATAAATTTTTTAACGAACACTTGGGACATTAAACAATGAACTAAACTGATTTCAATAGATATACAGAAGAGAAAATAACATAGGAAATGAATACAGGTCAAGTTTGACACATGTGCATCAAGGGGTTAAGTAACATAAGTAGTGATATTTATGTAGTTGTAGTTGTAGCTAGTTGTAATTGTAGTTATTCATCACCCAACATGGCTAATCACTATTTTATTAAAGGGAAATTTAATGAATCTCTTTCAAAATTGCATAATTTAGTTGAAATCATTTGGAGTAGACTGACATGAAATAGTTTATAGCCGAAGAAAAAAAAGATCTTTTACTTTTTTTAAAAAAAAAAAAAACAACACCAACCTGATCCATGAGCTGCAAAGCCTGTGAATCTAATATAGCTATTTTATTTACTATTCAAAATGACCACTAAATCTGTGTTTTTGTGTATAATGCTGATAATGATTTAATGGTGGTAAAAACTGTTTCTGAAATGTTGAGGACACTCTGCATTAACGTCTCTGCTAAGAATAGATAAAAAAAAATTTAAGCCTTATCGCAAAACTGGCAAAACAATGTATTGGGCATGAGGCCCTTAACGTATTTGTAAACACTTCATGTAATAATTTACTGTGAGACAGAAAGCAGAAGTGTTGGACCCAGAGTGTTTGTAGAACTAAGCATTTCACACCAAAACACTTTGAATTACTTTGGTTATGGATTAATATTCAAATCGGCAAAAATTAAACAAACAAACAAGGAAACAGAGCAATTCTCCTTTTAGGTGTGCCATTGACAAACCCACACAAATCAATGCAATAGCTGGGTGTGTGAAGAACATACATCAAAACCAAACATTTGGCCTTTTAAGTAGCTTAAAATATATAAACTGATATGTACTGCATTCACATTTTCTTATGTTTATTTTTTGTTTTTGTTATAGAGCGTTACAAGTAGAAACCCAAATAATGTAAACAGAATTTAAATAAAAAAAGACTCCACTCTATTTATTTGCATCCTTGTGCTTAATAGCTGGTATAATAACAAAGCTTAGTGCTGGCTTAATTACCCAGCTTATTGTTGGCACAACTACAGAGCTCAAAGGTACGCTAGAGGGGATGGGCTATAAACAAGAAATACTTTGGAAGTACTCACCCCTGTCAGTTCCATTTGTTCCAAACTCTGAGTCAGACATGTTGACGTTGTGAACATAGTCTGGTTGCAATAACAAAAGATGCAAAACAAGCAGTAAATAAATTATTCAAGAAATCAGACACAGAAAACAGAATAACGGCCATAATAGCTACTTACTGTAGATAAACTTTCCTGTGTTGAACAGGAAGTTGGACATGAGCACCCAGTAGACCACCATCGCGCCGATCAGCGACACCAGAGAGAAAACCAGACTGGACCACTGTCCAAATGCTCCAAAGTAATATTTACACACATCAGGAAACTCCCAATCGGAGGTATCTACATAAGCTATAATAAAAAAAACAATGTTATTATTGTCTCTGATTTCTCATCAATCTATTATTATAATAATACGGGGACTTTTAAAAAATCAACATAATAAATGGTTAACAAGGTTATGTTAAATGGTTTGGTGTGAAATGCTGTATTCTAGAGAGTCAGGATTGTTCACAGTGGTGGTGAAAGGTGGTCTGAAAGCTCTCTCACAGAAAGTTACTACATAAAATGTTGACATATGTGCTGCCTAAGGTCAGGAACATTGTTTCATGACAGTTTTATGATAAAGGCTTGGCTTAAAAAGTATTTTAATCCATTCAACAACAACAAAAACAGAAAACGGAACATGTACAATCGAGCAAGTACAGAGTCTTGAATTCCTGCAGCTGTGTGCTGACAGCGGCAAACAGCTCAGCAATGGCTGGAAAGATATGTGCCAACAGTAACACAGGCCTGCTAAAAAAAAAGGAAAAAAAAGGGCCTCTGCTCTTCTGGCTCCATGTGCTCTAGGAAAGGGTGTTCGTAAAAAGGGATTACAAATGCACAAATTCAGTCTAAACAACAACAACAACAACAACAAACACCTGTGTATAGTAACTGCAACTATAGTAACAGGTAGAGGTGTAATAAAATACTGATCCAATGGAGTATTGCATTATTTTGTTTCATGATGTGGTCATAAAAAACTCTCAAAATCTCAGCATCAACTTAATTAATAGTTTACATGGTAAGATTTGTGGCATACTGTTTGATTTTGTGTTGTGTTTAATCCTCCGACTGCTAGATACCAGCGTTTTGATCCATCTTCACCATTAAACTCTTCCACTCCAATATTAACAATGAATGTAAGGGCACACCGGCAACGTTAACATTACCTCTGCATGTGGTGAGGTGTTTTTGCACTGTGAAAGGTTTAAGATAAATAGATTTTTTATGTACTTGGTTACAGCAGTATTGTGAATCGTAACCCTTCTGTCATGATACGTACCATATCACCAGGTTTTTACCAAAACACTAAGCTAGTAACAAGTAACTGCCGTTACATCTTGTGGTTTTATTTAGTGTTTTAAACGTGAACATAGTGAATTGGTATAGCAGTGCTGTTTTGCTGGATCAATTGTCCGTTCCAACATTTGTCCATATTGCCCTCCCATACCCCTCAATGTCATTAAGAACTGAGGAGAGGAGTGTGTGGCAGACTTACGTATTGATTTAGGAGACTTGAGTACTCTGTAACAGCAGTAGAGTGTCAGTAAGCCCATTACGATGAGGATGATGATCCCCAAGGTGAAACCAGCCTGGAAACCAAAGAACCCACATGGTTTAGAATGAAATGGAGATAAATAAATAAATAAATAAATAAATAAATAAATAAATAAATAATAATAAAAACCATAGAACACACAGAAATGTCCTGTATTATAATACATTATGATAAATACATGTAAATAAAATACACAATAAAACATACCTGCTTTATTCCCCAGGGTATACTCAATATAGACGTCCCCATCATTGTATTCCATATAGCAAAACTACACAAAAAAGGATTTGATTAAAGAATGTTTTAGGGTACAGTCTACAGTATCATGCCTGAAAGGGCCTTCTTGTTGTCTGCATGTACATGCTGTGTGTTCAAATGGGAGCTTAAAGAGGACCTACAGTGCTCATTTTCAGTGTTTATTATTTTTTGGGATCTACTAGAATAGATTTACAGGACTTAAATGTTCCAAAAACACTATATTTTTTCCTCAAACTGAACATCTGTTGATGTTACACAACACCATAAGCACTGCCTCCCAATGAGCCCGGGGTGCTCTGATTGGTCAGTTTGCGCACTCTGTTTTAATTGCGTTAGCTTTTGTGTGAGTGCGTGCCAAGCTTGCCAGTAGATCAGCTATAAAGGTTTGGGTTTTTTGCAGTTTGTCTACATGCACAAAAAGCAAGACTAAAGGAAGGAAAAAAACAGAATAACATAATAGGTCCCCTTAAAATTAAATGCAAGGCCACTGATACATACATGGTGACAATGCTGGGGTTTTTGGCCGCACCATCTTTCCCATGCACTTTGAATGCTGTTCCAAGGGGGCTGTATATGTAAATTTCCTCAGGTGCTGGGATGACATGGTCTGGAGGAGCCTACAGGGGACAAGCACAACAAACAAAATCATAACCTTTAAATAGACGTCCTTAAAAGTGTAATTCGGGCAGGGTTAGTGTGGCATGGCGAGGAGGGGTGATGGAATTACTACTGGTGTTTTTACTGCATTACATCAGTAAAGATTCCAGAGGCTCTTACCTGCTACAAAACAAAAACATAGACATTAACTGATGTACTCAATTTACATGTTGGCTGTAAATTTCCCAGCACATGACATTCCCTTAAAACAGCTACATAAATGGTTATGGTAAATGAAATAATGGATTAATTAAACATTGATACGTTTTCTGGAATAAAGGCAGTGAGTAACTCATGCAGCCACTTCAATCTCTGACATTTTTACCACAATTAAGACTAATCCTGTCCAAATAGCACTTAAGTCTATGATGTTTGGTAGCCAGTGAGCTGTTGCCTGTTGTCTTATGTAAAACATGTGGGAGAGTAACATTCTACGACAGAATGCAAATCTGTGACAAATCCATTTGATTTGAATAGAAGTGCACACTTCAGTGTCTTTGAGGTCCAACACAAACAAAATCAAGGGAAATTACAACTCCTTTATTTAGCTTGATATAATGGCTACACAAACACAAACTCCAGAGAGGTCAGATAAGTGTAAAAGAAATTATCTTTGGCCTTTAACCACATAAAGCATCCACTAATAGCTAGTTCTTGTTTTCAGTATATAACCAATAGACAAGTAAAATGCACCTGGAAGGGCTGTTTAAAAAATTGCAGTTGTTTAGCATTTTGAAATTTATTATTTTATTGATTATGTTAATGTATGTATTTAATTAATATTAAATCGTTAAAGTAGGCAATTTCAGGTCAAAATGTTATTTTCAAGTATTGTTCACTCTATAATCTATATAATAATAAGTACATTTTGTGAGTATTTAAAACTGCACTATGTGTGATTACTTCATTAAAATTAGGGGTGTCAAATATTGGGATATTATGTTTGGTGATACTGTATCGATTCTCAAAAACACAGTGTCGATACACAGATTCCTGGAAGACAGTAAATCTTTGTGTGTTGTGTTTAAACCTCTGACCACTAGATGGCAGTGCTGTAATCCATTTTCAGCTCCACTCCAACATTAACAAGCAGCACAAGGAAGCAATGCTATTGTAAGCATTGACAAACCTGTTCATATAGTGGTGTGTTTTAATAGTAGGATTTGAAAAATCACAGTATATCACTTTGCTTGCAATATCACAGTAAATCACGATATATTGAATCATAACCGCTGCATCACAATGCATACTGTATCACCAGGATCTTGCCAATACACAGCCCTAATTAAAATTGACAGAGGGAGGGAAAAAAGGTGTCCATGTGCTGCTGTGAGTACATCTATTAATCTAGTTAGAATGTATAAGCTGTGTCTGAACTGTTATACCACAAACATGCACACATAACACGACATCCAAGCTGAGCAGATGATGCTAAAGTTTACCAGACATGTGTTAATTACACTTTGAATGAAAATAAAAACACAGCAGACCACGTCCCACTGTCTAGCCCGTTACATCTGATGCATGTCCACTAGCGTATGTCCACTGTTTTGAGATTGTGGGCTTAAATGAATGGTGGGGTTAACCTGTAACTTAGACACCAGAGCGATTGCTGCCTGAGGAGCCACCTGACTGTCAGCTATATCACACAAGGCCATGTTCTGGGTCTTGTGCACAAAACAAGTTGTGGACCAGCTGGTACTGAAGCAAGAACGAATAATATATCTTTTTTCAAATTCCAGGCTCTGGCGTATGGGATACACAGACTTTATAAGTGACTTAAGAAATCTGATGATGAATAAATCTTATTTTAATATCCAATTTTACCTTATAAGGTCTATCAGTCACAAATCAGATGCCTGTATCGGTGCCAGAATGTAACTGCTGTTCCATTTAAAGTAAACAGAAAATTGCTGCCTAATAAGAAGCCAGATAGACTCTGTGGAAATTCAGAGAGGTCTCAGAGAGCGCAGCTCAATGTTTATGTGTCAAATACAAAATCAGTATTACACTGATGAAGATACAACAAATATAGTAGATACATATTTGTACAAGATGTGTTCTTCGCCAAGCTTGACTGAGTTCTCTGTACACTCTTTCAACACGCTTAAAATCAGAAGATTCATCTGCTCAATTCCAGCCCATAATAACCCACATGCTTGAAAATAATCAGTGGACTGGACAAAAAAAGGTATTTGCTTCTGTAATGAGGAGAGGGGGTTATTTAGAGTACCAGTAGTCTGTCTGAGGAGGCTGTCAGTCGACCGTAGTAGTGAACTCTGCTGTTTAGCGCTGAAGCCTCCGAAGACACTCGCTCCTGAGCCGAGTCCTCCACTATGTTCTTGGGCTCTACATGGAAGGGCCTGCAATGCAGAATAAGAAGCATTCATATGAGATGCTGTCTAATGATGCCAAGCTGACTGACAATATCAATTATTAGCACTACTTAGTTAAATAAATGGTTTATTTATTTATTTGTTTATTTATTTATTTATATTATGATATCAAAAATCATTACATTATGATGGAAAATTAAAGGTCCTTCTTGATATATCAAGTTAAGTTTGTAATAAGCATAACCTGACACTGTGCTTGCCTTAACATATACTCAAACTTCTACTCCTCAGTACAGGCAAAATACAGACAGTGAAATCAACAACGGTTCTTTCACAGCCGGCCCCACACCTCAGCTGGTGTAGTGAGACACAGGACCGACACAGCTGAGCCAACAGGGCATCAGAGACATGTGCAGGGTGCACAGGTGCCTCACTGAGGGTGTGATCTGGGGTGGGTTATATATGCTATGGCAAGACCAGTGGTTGATAAGGGTGGAGGAGCCCAGTGGCCTGTTTTGCTGCTCACAAGACAGGTGAGGGAACAGCTCTTAACCAGAGCCTTAACTGTCCTGGTCTATCTATTGCCACTATACCAGGTCCATGTAATGCTTAGGCTTCACAAACACATGCTCGCAGGTCACCAGGCACCACTGTACAAAGCTCGTTCCAGCTGAAAACTCCTGCTTGACTCTACAACTTCAGGAGGCCAGCAATCCCGGATAAAGGTGCGGAGCTGAGAGAGAACTGTGTCCTATTCAGAGGCTTTTCTCAGAGATACTGTTGCCTGGAGGAGTGCTTGTAGCATTTGGATGATGCCCTGCCATGGCTGAATGACTGGGGTAACAGAAAGGTCAAGGAGAGGCAGGCAGCCTAGCACCTCTCACAGCGTAGACCATGTTTTATCAAGGTGAGGCAGCAGTCACAGTAACAGTACCCCCTGAGTCCAGAAGGGAGAACCCAGGGTTATGACAATATCCAAACCCATCAGGTTGGCCCATCTGACAGACAAGCAAAAGTTGGGTATATAGAGCCCATGTTGCATAACAAACCGTCACATGGAGGAAGCCAACGAAATCAGTTCTGGAGTTGCCACAACCACAAAGAGTTTCAGAGGACATGGAGAGTGGCAGTGACCTGAAAAACTGTTTGTGTCAGCATTCTAGAGAAACTGGCACCTGTCACTAACAGTAATGGTTGAATGCGCACATCACTGAGATTAACTGTGCATGATTTGAATGCTACTAGCCTGAGTACACAGTATGGATGAATGTGGTTACACACTGTTGCTGCCTGATGTAGCTGGAACAGAGCGACACACATGAGTGAACGGATCCGTTTACCACTGCAGAGACATGTCTGCCCATAAGTGGCATGAGTGCTGTGAATGTGGAATGAGGATGCTGTTGTCCCAGTGCTCTGAGGCCGTGCAGCAATAGGGCTGCTTTACAAGCGACTACAAGGTACATTTTGAAGGACTGTAACCAGCAGGTCCATGGCATGGGACTCTCACAAGGCAGGGTGAGGAAGAGTTCAGGTGGAGAAAGAGAAATAGCAGCCACTAAAAAGTCTGACAAATAGGACCAAGGACATGAAGTAGCAACGTATAAAATATCCAATTAGATTTTTTTTAGGTTTCCTACATGAGGTTTAAAACCAGAGTGACCAGAGTACTCTTCAGAGTGACAGCAAAAGGACAGGAGTTTAAGTCACATTCACAACAATCGGTAAAGCAAATTAAAATTTCAAACAAAGCACTTATCTGTCATGCAATTTAATCACATTCTCCCTCAAAGAGTGGCCCAAGCCTTTTAGGTTTCCTACATGAGGTTTAAAACCACTGGTTGGACGTTATACACTAATTTGATACTTAGATAAACAATTACATAACACGGTTTTTATTCTCCTTTAGATTTCCTTTAGGTTATTATTGTTGCAAACTCTAACCAGCTGCTTTCTGTATGGGAAGTAGGGGTGTAAGAAAATATTGAAAATATTGAATATTAGGATATTATGTACTGTACTGATTCTCAAAAACACTGTATCGATACACAGATTCCTGGCAGGCAGTGAATCATTGTGTGCTACTGTGAACGCTAGATGGCAGTGTTATAATACTTTTTCAGCTCCACTCCAACATTAACAAGCAGCACAAGGGTGCAATGCTACTGTAAGCATTGGCAAACCTGTTCATACAGTGGTGTGTTTTAATGATAAGATTTGAAAAATCGCAATATATATCTTTGCTTGCAATACCGCAATGTGTCGTGATATATTGAATCGTGACCGCTGTATTGCAATACGTATTGTATCGCCAGGTTCTTGCTAATATACAGCCCTAACGAGAAGCAATTAGAACATCACTATCATCAAGAGATGATGGTGTATGCCCAACACATTTTAGCACACAGGTGCAGGCTCTGCGTGCAAACAGAGTTTGTTCATTTCCAAGAACTTGGGGCACAAATGTAACTGGCACAGTTTGATGAGCTAATAATAACGCTGTGTTTCACAGCCACTTAAAGAGCTGTGGGAGGGGTGCTGTTTGGGGGGGGGCATAGCTGCAGGACACATTACTAGGAAGATCCACGTCTTGGTCAGTGGTTGTGAAATACCTAACTGGATTAACTCAGACGGACTGAGCGATGCTGAAACAGGGCAGCCATGGATGGGGGAAGCAGCAGCAGTTTTCGAACACTTCATAGCCCACCTTTACCATGATTCAGAACGGATGTGCATCGTGATAGCATTCATTTAATGCCTGTTCTATAAAAAAGTCATGAAGTAGTTCATTCATTAAACAGTGAGGTCAACTAAACTTGATATAGGCCAAACAGTGTACCACAATTACTACTGAGCTGGAATCAGTATGGCAGCCTATCAGATACGTTTATCCAGCTGTAGTTAGTAAACTGGATACTGAGAGAGTAAACTATTTTTCTTTTAACATATAATACACTTACTCATCGGCAGACATGGAAACATTCAAGGGTACCACTAAGACTTTATCTTCATGAGCTATATTCATGATCTTTGTAATTGCATTAAACACTGTGTATTTAACTGACAGCAACAGGTGGTATATCAGTTTTGTTGGCACCTACTATAAGCTGATAGTGGTTAAGACATTCTCTTCACACACAATTGTCTTTATGCCCCAATCATAGTAAAAGCAGGGAAGCAACAGGGAAGATGATATGTAATAGAAGTCTATGTACACACAGCAGAATCAAAGGGCCCAAATCTGATCTTTTTCTTCATTTTTGCCACAGATTTGTCTAAAGTGTGACAGCAAGAACAGCAACACACAAACTGAACCACTGAGCCACTTTTACACATTCTGCTAAAATCAGAAACATATCTGATCTGCAGCAACATCACCTCTGTCTGAACAGTCAGATTAAAAAAACTTACAGCCAGTTGAAAATCAAATAGAGTCAAATAGACACTGACCAAACTCTGATGACATCACAAATAAAACGACAGAGGAAGTGAAAGCTTTGCAACAAGCAAATAAAAAAATCTGACTTCATAAATCTATGACGAAGCCAGACTCCACAGGTCAGTAGAGTGTGATGTGTTCCCAACAAGGATGTAGATCTAGCCTTTAGGAAACTAGAGATATGGACCGTGGAATCTCACAAATTTGGAAACTTGGATGTATCCAAAAAATAAAAATAAATAATAAAAACAAAAATAGCAACTGACTTCAAACTTTAGAGGATTACATTATGTGCAGCCTGTAATGACACATGGCGCCATAGTCTTTGGAAAATCAGGAACATTCTACATCTATTGTACTATGTTGATAGTAACATTATAACACAACCAGCAACTAGACGACATCAAGCTTAAAAAGTGTCACTGCCAAACAGTAACGTTGACAAGTCTGCTAATCTGTGCAAGCCCTAACGCAAAGTAAAAACATCCTATCCTATGTGTGTAAAGCTACATGAGAATTCACCCAACAATTTTCTTGTTGTACATTCTGATGTCCCATAAAAAAATTAAAAAAAAAAAAACCCCACACATGAAGAGGTGTCTTGAATCTGGAGAAAGTCAGATTAGATGTGGCATTTTTGCTGTTCAGACTGCAGGAAATCTGTACTGGTCAAAAAAATCTGATCTTAGTTGTCTGTCTGAACAACAGACAAACCAGTTTTGGGAAAGAAATAAAACTGAGAAAATGTATCTAGGCAATGTACACAGTATATACTCCATAGGTATAGTACATACTTATATAGGCCATGCGAAACAGCATTATACCTTCGTTGTCTGGGGTCCAGCGAGTCTATCTGGTCTGAGTAGTACTCTCCAGCTTGAATTGCGCCCAACAATGGTTTCCAATCATCGTCCATCGTCCTGCTTCACTTAATCATTACCTGTGCAGACGATAAACAGTTGAGAAGTACTTTTCAGAGTGACAGCAAAAGGACAGGAGTTTAAGGCACATTCTCAACAATCGGTAAGGCAAATGAAATTTCAAACAAAGCACTTATCTGCCATGCAATCACATTCTCCTTCAAAGAGTGGCCCAAGCCTGGCATTCCAATGATACATGTGCCTTCCCTTTTTAAAGGTGAGGGGCAATACAAGAGCCTGGGTGCCTCCATTCCTGCATGTGAGCATGACTAATACGGGTGAGGGGTAAAAGGCCACTTTACATCCACCCTCTAAACCGTGACCTTACTTCTGAGGAGCGCTAAACAACAGCACACAAAATTCCAAGCCAGTGACTGGTGAGGAAAGGTGATCAGGAGGATACCTCTCTTACTCTCTCTAAGATTAAAAAAAGGAACACTTAAAATAATCTACACATGCTATGAATGACACACTGAATAGAAGTAACACAAAGAAAACCAACAAAACTGATTTTTACCAAAGAACACAATCCTGGCAGCCTTCAGAAAATCTTCAACGACAACACAAGTTCACATATGTTTACCAGAACATACTGTTGATTAATCCTCATGTTGGACTGACGACATTTAAAGCCATATCAAGTCATGTGACTGGCATCTCCATCCACGAGAAAACGAATGAGGAAACATGTTTGCTGTGCCAACCAAGGCACTGAAATGAAGACAAACAGAAGACGACAGAAAACTTTACAAAAGTTATTTCCTCGCCTAGTAAACAGAATAGAATAATGTACAAATCTGCTCCTCCGCCAGCCGTCATATGAGTACTGCACAAGAAAACTGCTGAAAACAGAAGTTTCTGAAACTGTATGATCAGCTTAAGGCTACACGATGCAGAAGTGCTGATGTAGGAACTGTCTTCGTTACGCAAGGCGCAGAAACGTGAATGATGAGACAAGCACAGCTGCTGTATGTCCACAGTGTATCTGATAAGCTGTGTTTAAAGGATTGTTAACATAGTGATGTTGAAGTTTGCTTCTGGCTGGCTACATGGCTGTATCCCTAGTAATACAGCAAGCTAGCTAAACAAGGAATGTCCTGCTAAAGTGTTTAAACATTAACAGTAAGCGTTAAACACATTGTCCTGCCACAATAAATGTCGTATACGTACATATAGCTACTTACCTCCAAAGTGAAACGGTGCGTTTCAGGCTTAGCAGGCTACTTGTTTTGAAAGGGAACCGTATCACAGTCACACGCCGGTTAAAGTTCTTGTTGGACCTGTAGTACACATTTCGCCCAAACTCCACCCAGCCGCGTTTTACGAGAACCGGCGATGAACTACGTTACCCATGATTCAAGTGGAGCGCGAGCTTCCCTCGTTCCGGGTCGTATCCAATTTACATGTTTTAAACTCACAGTGTTCACTCACTTTCCCTGAGCACTTCAGTTCAAGTCCACTTTTCGTGAGAGATACACGGCGACGTTCACAAAAGCAGCAGTTTCAAACAGCATAACGCACATTAGCACCGCACGCATACATAATCAGCAAGGTGGAAAATTAGTTTTTAAGACAAACACTACAAAATAATTTTTAAATATCTTAATTTAATAACTTAATACATTAACATTTGTTTACAGTTCGCACCCTATTCGCCAGCTTCATGTTTGAATTTTCTCGTTTCCCCTTAACGTTAAAACAACAACAGCAACTAGACTAGAAAAGTGCATTTCCTGACGGAGACGCAGGATGGTTGCGCATAAACGATTAATAGAAGAGTGCGGGTGGGTCTGTGGATTAGTGTTTGGGGGTCTGCCCTGAAAAAGTACAGGCAGTTTGGAGACTATAGGTTAAGTGAAACCATGCTGTTTTTGTGTGACCGAAAATAAATGGGACAGTATAGGAAAAAAGACAGGAGAGCGAGTCGAACCAACACTACAGTCGTGGTCTGCCCTGAGTCACTGTATGTGAAACGGTGTCTGTCGATAGAGCAGAAGTACAAAAGAGCAAAAGCTGTATAAAAGCCTGAATCACAAAATCAGACCATACAATCTGGAGTTGGAACGGAGATATCTTGAAAAATATTTTGTTCTGAAATTAGCAATAATAACAACAACAACAACAATAATAATAATAATAATAATAATAATAATAGCGTATAAGAAAACAATAAAATGGCAAATTTCTTCATCTCGACTAACTTAAACTTTATAATACAGGTGCTGTATTAATGTGAAATAAAATGTAGTTTTACTTTCAGGAATTATTGTTGTTTTAATTGTTTTCATTTGAATCAACGTTATTAACGACAACCTCTTATCAGTTTCCCGCCCACACTCAGGCCCTCC
Source organism: Megaleporinus macrocephalus (assembly GCA_021613375.1). Taxonomy (NCBI): domain Eukaryota; kingdom Metazoa; phylum Chordata; class Actinopteri; order Characiformes; family Anostomidae; genus Megaleporinus; species Megaleporinus macrocephalus. The sequence goes on along the minus strand of CM038720.1, from coordinate 28,722,449 downwards.
TTTCGGTTCTTTCTTTCTCTCGATCTGCTCTTCCACTCCGGCCGCGCCGAGGCTTCTCCTAACGGTCAGACACGAGGTTTTCAAATAAACTCACGTTTCTAAGTGATGTGTCGAAATGTACAGAAGACAAAACAGTCCTTAGTGGACTTTAAGGCACTTTCCTAATTTAAAACTGGGATAATTTGTCAAGTAAACGGTAAATTTCCAATATTTGAAAAAAAACATTATTAGCAGGTGAATTGTGTTTGGCTAGCTAGCGGACATTCATCTACGTTTGCTGTTTTTCACGTATTTTTTTATGCTACTGTTTTAAGTTTAAATAATAAATAGGATATCCTAAAACTCATGTGATAAAATTACTTGCTTCTGCGACTGTTTCTGAACTCGTTACCGGCCAGGATTAGCTGAGTTAGCGTTAGCATGGTAGGCCTATTAGCAGTGGCTATAAATTGCGTGAGAGGGAAGCAGCGCTGGCTAACTCGGACACTCTGACTGATGGTGTGGTTGTTAATGTTTAGATAATTTATACTCTGTTTCAAATGGACTTGCTGATGTACTTTGCTGGAAACATCGTATAATGAGTTAAATGGAGCTATCTTTACGTTTACGTATCTTTACGCCTGGTAATTTCTCCTCCTTTCCTCTTCAGCTCTCAACATCCTGATCAGATATGGACGACTGGGAAGAAGAGCAGGTAACGAGCATGGCTATATAACGCAGATAGGCTGTGCTGGTAAAAACGTGGTTGCTCGTTTCAGGGTTTGGCCAGGAGATATGAGTCGGTCAGAGGCCGGCGCTCGAGCTAATCTACAGACGAACACATGCAATTTTTTCCTAAGGCCCGAGCAAACAGAGACGGTCTAGAAAGTTACAGAGGCCTAGAATGCTTTCTCACCATTCACCCTGTTCGAGAGCACTGTCTACCCCGTTCCACAGTTCAAGAACGTTCTCCTACCCTTTACCCTTCGCTAGAACACTATCCCTTTACTTTGTTTTAGAACGATCTTGACCCCTTTACACTGTTCTGCAATGTTCTCTTACACCTTACATGATTCTATATAGCTTTCTCACCATTTACCCTGTTTTAGAACGCTCCCTACCTCTTTGTTCCAGAACGATATTAACCCCTTTACACTGTTTTAGAGTGACCTTGCCTTTTAGCCTGGTTTAGGACGCTCTGTACCCCTTTACAGTGTTCTAGAACGTTCTCTTACCCGTTACACTGTTCTACAATGTTCTTTTACCATTACACTGTCTTACAGCGTTCTCCTACCCTTTACACAGTTCTAAATTGCTTTCTACCTTTTACCCTGTTCTAGAATGTTCTCTTTCTGTGCCCCTCAGCCTGTTCTAGGATGTTTTCTCTACTTTTACATTGTTCTAGAATGCTGTGCTGCTCCTCCATGATTAGAAAAAATAGCAAAAAGAAAAAATTAGCAAAATATTTTTGAGTGAACTTGTAGAGGCATAGGGAGTTTCAGATGTCTGGTTTCTAGCACCAGGTTTCTCTAGAACAGAGCATTTAACATGAAGCCACTAAATTACTTGCCTCTAATTTCACATAAGTATACAAAATACAACAATTGGTGGAATTTCCCTATTAGTGGACATTTCTGAAATGAGCCCTTTTCAAATTCAAGACAACTAAAATTGTGTTGGTGTAAACATTGTTCATCCATCGTTCCTTGCACGACTTGAGCTGCACAACAATCCTGCGTTTCTATCAGGAAATGTACTTTTCTAGTCTACTATAACAATATATATATATATATATATATGCGCTGACACAAGAAGGCTAAAGAGGTTTAAAAAGTAATGGTAGTCTCTAACCTGAAGTCTATTTTAGTAGCAATCTTATACTAGCCTCCTATAATAGTTTTGCATTTTAAGCTGGCAAATGCTAAATTTGCACTGGACAATCGATTGTGTTTGAAGTAAAGGACATTATGTAAATTTGTGTTAAATTAGTCATTTTTTGGAGTAGGCTGCAGAGACAAGTGCAGCTGATGCCATGTGGCAGTGCTATGGTTTCTTGATGAACATGCATTCATAAAGAAAAGTTTCTGTTTACTTGGTGCCTCTGGTGGACAATTTAAAAAGTACAAAGAACAAACCCATTGAAATCCTACCTATACTCAGCTCATAATCCTAATGTCTTGTTAACCTGTGAACTAAACATTTTAATATTCATTTGATTTTTTTTTTTTTTTTTTTATCAACAGAGCCCTGTTATGAGTAGCTCACATTTTGGTAAGTACTGATCTCTGAACTTGGAGATGTCTCTGAAACAGACATTACTGATCCTTTTTTAAAATAGTACACACCTTTTTGTGATAAAATGCACATTGTGTTTTGTTGCAGAATTTGTTTTGGCTGTTCATTGGGATTTAATTGCAATATGTTTTATTTTTAGCATGTTTTCGATTGTAAAAGTAATGGCCATGCTGCAAGTTGTGGGATGAGAATTTAAGATTTAATTGGTGCAATGTCCCTCATCTGTTTTATTCATTCCTGATCAGTCTCCAGTGTAAAAGGCTGTCTGAGTGGCACTAATGTTTTTATAACATAAGATATGTTTACCCACAGTAGTGGACGCACGGTTAGGAAGAATTTGCATTCATGTGTGGCGTGTCAAAAAAGGCATTCCTGAAATTAATCCATGTAGCATTCAAAGGTGTTTCAACATGTTGCTCAGGATTCCAGCCATATTTGACAATCAACCCGATTACAATTGCAAGTGACCCTGTTGTGAATCTTTCTTGAAATGAAGCTACACTTTGGATCACTTCTTTCCATCTGCCCGGAGTGTAGGCAATGCACAACTGTCAGAAAATACTGGCATAGATCAAAAGTATCACTAACCATGGAGGCATACAATCCTGATGGATGCTGCAGTTTAGAACCTCTACTCACACAGAACTCGTTCTCAAATACCATTGCTAATAAAGTCTCAAAGAAAGGTCACTGAAATGGTGTTTTGTTTTTTTTTTAATAGGAAATTCTGGGAGCTCATGGAAAAGTGAGGGTCAACAAAACAGCTTTAACAGCAGAAGTAATGGTGGTATTTAATCAGTAGTGAAGTATTTATTCAAAACAGTGTTGTGTGAAAATATAGATTTGCACTGCTGTAGTTTTGACTAATATTCAGTCTCGTGTTTAGATAATGAGGGTGGTGCTTGGAAAAGTGGTGGGAGTGATTTTGGGCTAAGAGGTGGACGCCGAGGTAAGCTATGAAGTACTGGTAAATTATGTTGCAACTTAAATATCATCCAGGTATAACTTCATATAATAAACATTTAACAAAGAAAGTTTAGTATGATGCACCATTCTCACAGTTCTGTTGTCTAGACAGCCCTGGTGGCCTTTTCCACTGTAAGCAATGCTACTGTGGTGTTATCACCAGCAGATATTTGATATTTTTTATTATGGTAACATTGACATATTGGCCAGCCCTAGATTGTGGGACTTTTTTCTGAAACTACTCAATTTTATTTTAACATTAGGTCGGGGCTCTAGAGGAGGCGGTGGAGACTTCAAAAGCTTTAGTTCAGGTACACTTTTTATAATATTAAAGACTAAAAAATGTAAAAAATATTTTTCATAAATAATGAGACAATGTTTATTTCATTTAGGAGTCGATGAAAATAGCAACAATCAAGGTTGGTGATTATGGAATAACCTTAACTTAGCTTTGAGTTGTATTGATCTGACATGCTTCAAATGTTTTATGTTTTCTCTGCCTGTAGACGATGGCGGCAGCTCATGGAACGGTGGTGACATAGATGGTGGATTCAGGGGAAGAGGTGGCAGAGGCAAGTAGGCTTCATCAAGTGTAGGCCAGATTTTGTTTTTGGATTAAATGCTGACCCTTAATGGGTGATATTGGCAAAAATAAAAAGGGTATTGTCTATTGACAGGTTATCGCTATGTATATTTTGTTTGGGTTTTTTGTATTATCCTGCTCTCCTGACATGTCTTTAATATTCATAGGGGGGAGAGGATCAAGAGGCCGGGGAGGATTTAGAAATTCTTTCAACTCTGGTAACTTTTTTTGTTTCATTAATTGCTGCCTTTAATCAAGTGTTGCTGTGTGGGGTTTTTTTTTTTTTTTTCTTTTTTTTTAAATTTCATGTTCTTTGTTTTCTTTTTTTACAGAAACTGATGAAAATGGCAATGACGACGGTAAAGCATGCCACCACTTCAGCAGAAAGCAAGGTTTTTTAAAAACGCAATGTATGAAATCTAAAATTTGCGTTGTTTTGACAGGTTTCAAAAGTGCCTTTGGAGGCAGAGGCCGTGGAGGCAGAGGAAGAGGTGTGTGAATTGAAATAATGTCCTTAGTTGAATGAAATAGAGACCATACAATTCAAAATATTTAGATGTTCTTATTTAAATCCATAAACGTTATATCAAAGTGCCCTTAAAAGTACTGTGGAGCTGTTAAGCTGAGGTGGTAGCCCGCAGAATGGTTGGCAACATTGCATGTTTGTGTCAACTGCATTGCCTAAAGGGGAAGGTTTGTTAGGGGTTTTTCTCCTTAATTCTGCCAGTTTTGTGTAAATAGCCAGAATTTGAAAGTGCATGTTCAACAACAGGTGGTATATGCAAAGTTGCCTGCTTGCTTTAAAACAAAAAAAAAAGTTACACATGGAAAACCTTCAGGCCTGTAAAGAAATAGTTAAGCAAAAAATGTAATTTGCACCATTGTATATTCAATCCATCAGGGAAGATGTAATGGGTGTCTTGTAGAGATGGAAAGAACGATCGGCTATGTATCGGTATCGGCCGATTTTTAATCAAATTATGCGATCCGTGATCGGCCGATAATTCTCCAGTTTAGAGCCGATCTCGAGAGCCGATCAATGGCGTTAAACAAATGAGCCTAATTTCTGTATTTCCAGCTAGTGTTTCATCCAGGAAGAGGAGAACCCCCTCCCTGCAATTCCTATCTGAACACACCCTTTAATTTTTGACAGAGCAGCGTCGCAGAGAAAAAATGCGCTGAAAGTAAGCATGTCCGTCTGGTAGTGTTTACCGTATGTGACAGACTTATCCAAAAAGTTTTTAAAATGTGTAAAATCAGCGTGTCTCGTTGAGGAACCAAGACAAAGACATTTAACTCTATTAATCTGATACGACACTGCACACAGCTGAATACAGTGAGTACCAGCAAACAGCAGAGCTAGCACGTGCAGCTAGAGAACCACAACCCAGAGAACCGTGCAGACCAGATCTGACCGGTACAAACAGAACAGCAGCAACAATTCAAGATCTACATTTAATGGTTACAGATTGTCGTTTAAAATAACACAGTCTGTGTTTAATTACCGCAGTTTTTACTGCATTTATTTAATTAGCTTTTTCTTTTTATATTAAAGGTCTAAATGTAATGATTGCAGTATTGGTGATGTGTGTTTTGATTTACTTTATGTTTATTTTCTGATAATTTTGTTATAAATATTATGCTGTTTCAAATGAGCTTGTTAAAAAGGGTAATAAACCAGTTTAGACTGTTTCATGACTTGCTTGTGCTAATAACTGTAGCCCTGCCGTGGCACATAGACCCGCCCTCTATCGGTATCGGCTATCGGCCAATCGCGTTAAAAGGTGATCGGCGATCGGAATCGGCCTCAAAAACGCTGATCGGTCCATCTCTAGTATCTTGTGCACCTCTTTAGTGAGAAGGTGCTAGGCTATTGTTGCTAACAAACAGTGGGCTTTGACTGTCACCAAACTCATTTCTGTAACTACATGCCCAAAGTTCTCTCAAAACACATCTACATCTTCCCTTTTTTGCTCAGACTAATTGATGAATTCTTTTCCACTATAGATTGTTCTCTCTAGTATTCTGCGCTGACGTGAACCCATGAGATTCTGTAGCAGTTTTTGTTGCACCCCTAATTCAGAACCAGGAAATACTGAAAACTAACTGCTAACTGTGGCTAACTGCTAACAGCATAAAGCCCAAACTCACAATACTTTGAAAAAGTTTGAAAAACTTGCATTTATTAGAAGTGTTAGCTGAGCAACTCATGTTATCTGAAGATGTAAACTTAAGATACTAAGTATGTCCTTATTGACTGCATCTGGTTTGACATGTACATTTTATTGTAGTCTTTCAAGTAGTTTCAAGTATTCAAATATTATTAGATTTTCTTGCTGGTCTCTAGTAGTCCAGCTGTTTTTAAAAAATTTTCACCACAGTGAAAATGTTTGTTTTTAGGTGGAGGAGGCGAAGGGGAAGGTGGACGAGGTTTTGGACAAGGCGGAGGTTAATTTTTTGATTCTCAAACATTCCATACTTCAGTGTTTTCTGCCGCTTATTGTATGTTATTTGAATGATACTTATCATTTCATGTTGGGATTTTGTTTGTTTCAATGTAGGTTACAGGGGCGGGGATGAGGAGGTGTTTGCCAAGGGTAAATTAGTATTCTAACAGCTTTTATCTTAAAATGTGCAGGAGTGACAATTATTTACTTTTCACTTACCCTTCATTGATCAGGCTCAGCAACGGATGATGCGAGGAAAGGAGATGGTAAGCTATTTCTTACTCAGTTAGCTAGTGAGCCCAAAAATATGAAGGGAGTGACTGAACTTATTCTTCTTAATTATTCTTATTAATAATCTTATTTTTCTTACCCTTTGTTGCCTCTGTTCTACAGGGCCCAAGGTTGTCTATGTACCCCCTCCCCCACCAGAGGAGGAGAGCTCTGTTTTTGCCCACTATGAGACTGGCATTAACTTTGACAAGTATGATGATATCCTTGTGGATGTCAGTGGAAGTAATGCTCCTAAGGCCATCATGGTACGTGATATCTTTTTATTTTATTTATTTTAATGTGTATTCCTTTGAAAGTGCAAAGGTGTTTTTTTTTTTCTTGTTTTCTTCCCTAGACCTTCGAGGAAGCATGTCTTTGTGAGTCACTCAGCAAAAATGTTGCCAAGTCAGGTTATGTGAAGCCAACTCCTGTTCAGAAATATGGTATTCCCATAATAGCTGCCGGAAGAGATCTTATGGCTTGTGCCCAGACTGGATCAGGGAAAACGGTGAGCTGTTGCTTGGAAATTTACATGATTTATTGCTGCCATTTGTAAATGGCCAACTTTTCCAAACATGAATTGTATCTGCAAAATGCTTTAATGTCTTAGTAGACATTAAAGGTGTGCTCACACTAGGCAAGGCATAACATGCCTGAGCACATTTGAACTCAAGTCCAATTTGATTGTTATATACCTTGCCTGCTTGAAGAGGTGGGCTTGAGCATGGTTTAGTTGGGCAGTGTATATTTATGTACGTATTAGAGATGTAAAGATCGATTGGCCATGTATTGGTATCAGCCGATTTTTAATCAAATTATGTAATCGGTGATCAGCCGATATTTCTCCAATTTAGCCGATCCCGAGAGCCGATTGATGGCATTAAACAAATGAGCTTAATTTTTGTATTTCCAGCTAGCGTTTCGTTGAAACCCCATCCGGCCAGGTACTTGCAATTCCTATCTGAACCACTTGGTGGAAACACATACTCTTTCATTTTCCACAGACTGACTGAAGTGGCGCACCTCGCGAGAAAAGTTTGCGTTCATGACATGTGCGGATAGAAAACAATGTTTGTCTGGCAGTTTGTTACCGTATGTGACGCAGAATCATCCAGGCCGTTTTTAAAATTAGTAAAAAAGTCTCGTTGGGGAACCAAGACAAAGACTAACACTACTAATCTGATATGCCTTAAGAGTACACCACATGGCTAAATACAGTGAGCATCAGCAAACAGCAGAGCTAGCACACACAGCTAGCACAAAGTAAATAACCCGGAAAATCGTGCAGACCAGATCTGACCGGTACAAACAGTACGGCAGCAACAATTCAACATCTGCATTTAATGATTGCAGTTTTTTGTTAAAAATAATCTAAGTCTGCGCACTGAAAGGCGATCGGAATCGGCCTCAAAAATGCTTATCAATCCATCTCTAGGATGTATGTATGTGCCTGCCCAGAAGATCTTCCTTCAAATTAATTTAGCTTTAATAAGGTCCCACCTGTGCAGTGAGTGTGCATGTAGGTGCTGTTATCACAGCATTTTAACATGCACACCTTTACACTAGGGCAGACTTATGGCAATAACAACCCTCTGAACTATTACGTAAGCACAGTCTAGCTTGAAACATGAAACACAGCAGACAGTCATACTTCATACAAGGCATCTAACGATGGTGTGAGCATGCCCTAAATATTACTTATTTTGTCTTTACTGATCAAGTTGTGGAATGAACAGATTTTAAGCATCTTTGTGCTCAATGGCTTAAATTAATCTGAACAGGCTGCTTTTCAATTTCCTTCTTTAGGCTGCCTTTCTCCTTCCCATTCTCCAGAGGCTGATGACTGATGGCGTGGCAGCCAGCAAGTTTAGTGAGTTGCAGGAGCCTGAGGCACTCATTGTGGCCCCCACCAGAGAACTCATTAATCAGATTTATTTGGAGGCCCGCAAGTTTGCATATGGGTACGATATGTCTTGAAGACTAAACTCAATAATTTCTCTCATAGTGTACTAATTTGACATGAAACAGCATTTTTGTGAAACTGCTGTTTTGCTTTGTGTCATGCTGATGTTCAGCTTCACCGTCTTCCTGTTCTGATGATGCTGAATTGTCTAAGCTTCCTGAGACATCAACAGATTGTTAAATGTCGTGGTAATCTTTTGTAGGACCTGTGTGCGTCCTGTCGTGGTGTATGGAGGTATAAGCACTGGCTACACAATGCGAGAGGTGTTGAAGGGTTGTAACGTGTTGTGTGCAACCCCTGGAAGATTGCTGGACATAATTGGTCGAGGAAAGGTAGATTTTGTTTTTTTGCTTTTTGTTCTTTTTATTGTTCCCCCCACCAAATAAAGCATTTGCAAGCATGCTCACTAGGTTGTGTGCAGATATTAAATAGGTAAGCATTCTGATGAGATCTTTGTAAGAGAACTGCATGATCTACTGAATGTATGCAGAGTAGGGGTGTGCCATATCATACACAATAATATTGCCAACATTTTTGAATATCGTGAGCGATATTATACCCTGAAACATCGTGCCATATTACCCATCCCTAATTATCACATCAGGGTACTACTTTTTTACTGTTTTTAGAAAAAGAAAAGTTCATGCTTTTCTCATTTACCATTATATATCTACTAGAGACAGATTTTATCTGTCTAGTGCCATTCCATTTTCTTTCAGTCCTGGATATTTGGAGATATTTGTATTATTATTATGTATTATGCATTATTTAGTATGGTGACATTCTGGATCATTGACTTCTGCTACAATCTGATAAATTCTTGCATTTTTTTAATATCTCAGTTAGGGGTGTGCCATATCATATGGTATGCAGTAATACAATTTAAATTTCATTTTGTTGCAGTAGTGTATTCTTAAAATATTTTTTTTAATTCAATGTTTTGTCATATCGCATATCTTTGTCCAAAAATAGCATGAAATGTTGTGATATTATTTTAGGGCCATATCACACAGCCCTAATGCGGAGTTTGTTTGTTGGGCAGGTTGGACTAAGTAAACTGCGTTACTTGGTCTTGGATGAGGCAGACCGAATGCTGGATATGGGATTTGAGCCAGACATGCGTAAGCTTGTGAGCTCTCCAGGCATGCCCTCTAAAGAAGAAAGGCAAACCCTAATGTTTAGTGCAACATATCCAGAAGATATTCAAAGGTTTGTCAGCCTTATTTATTCTCCTAAAGCTGTATTAATTTATTTGTTGAGTTACTGTGGTTGTTTCAGTTTTTTTCAAGGTTTTTCAATGGCTGATGCTTAAATTTAGAGAGCAGAACGGCCAATGACTATGTATTTTATCAGAGGAAAAAAATATATCAGCAATGTAACAACTTATTATTAAAAATGAATTAGACAATTATTTAACTTAAATGGATACTTTTTTCCCTGTTGTAGTTTGTTTGCTGAGTGAAAGGTCTACTCTCTGTTTTCAGTGCACTTATTTAAAATGAAAAAATTGCTTTAAAATGTATACATATAGAGAACATAATGGCACATACAGGACGAATCAGAGTTCTGTCTGTTTAGTTTCTCAGCTTTGCATCTTCCTTACAAAGTTCTTATGCTAAAATCCTGGCAACACCAGAACGATGGAAAGGGGAATACAAGTGAAAGAGCAATCAATCATAAATTGCATGTGCAAGCTTGCTGGTAAAGTTTTTCTATTATTCTAAAGTTATGGCACCAGATAACTAGCGTTAATGGTAGTGATTTAAAATTCTAGGTTTCTTATTTTTCTAGCTGATTTAAAATTATGAAAATCTGAAAGAGGAGGTGGAGCACATTTAGCTCCAGCCTTCAAGTTAAAGGTTTATTGTACCTGCTAACCTAAGTTGAGGAGTGCATTCACAGTGTATGTGTTACATTGTCTGGGTGAATGAACTTTAGATGTAACACAGATTTTTATTACATTAACTTTAGCTTGTTAGGTTGATCATTGAAGAGAGGGTGTAGCCATGTTAGCCTTGTGATTCAGAAGTTGTTTTGTACTTGGAAAAATAGGGCCCAAAAGGAACAAGATTACCTCAGTTAGAAGATTTATATCACAGGGACTTTAATTTATTTGCCTCTGTTTTGCAAATTTGTGAGAAATTATGGCCTGAAAAATTCTCCTCAACTTCAGCCTAAAGGTATCTGGAATGCAGCCCTAAAAACGGCATGTTAAGACTTGGTAGCCTAAAAATAGAACAGATATTTGTAAAGTAGTTCTTAAAGGTCTTTAAGCAACCAAACACATCTGAATGTAATCATAGCATGTTTTGTGGATAACTAAAGTTTTTTATACTTGGTAGTTTGAACTTTTAATACTTGGTTCAAGACTGGACTAGTTGATTAGCATTACTCAAGTTGGGTAAGTATGAGCAGGGGAAACAAAACAAAAAGGTGGACACTCTTGGCAGCCTAAATGTTTTTGTGATGTTTGCTAGGTTGGCAGCTGACTTCTTAAAGGCAGACTATCTGTTCCTTGCTGTGGGAGTGGTGGGAGGAGCATGCAGCGATGTGGAGCAGCAAATCATTCAGGTGGATCAGTACTCAAAGAGGGAGCAACTGTTGGAACTGCTGAAGGCCACAGGTGCTGGAGTTTAGTTATTCATATATTTTTACAAGGTGTATAGTCATATTCAGCATACAGGTGGTTCAGCAGACAGTTAGGAAATTTATTTATATTGCACATTTAAAATTAAAGCATGCCCATCCCTCAATCCACTGTTTCACAGTTTTAACAGCCACTACATGCTAAACGCTATAAAAGGGTTTGAGGCTTGGTTTTAAAAGCACACACAGAGGGAGTCTAGTGTCACCCAGGAGTCCTTTCCGATGTTTTGGTGCAGCAAACCTTTTAAAGACAAGAACATGGAACAGTCAAAGGTGATCAGGGTCCTCAAAAGATCTTAAGAGCACGTGCATACAAAGCCTATCCACAACATGTATGGCGACACCATTTTGAACCAACTGTAAATAAACAAGACGTTTTGTTAATTTTAAATCCAGTGTATTACAGTAATCCAGTTTAGAAGCAACAAAGACATGGCTGACTTTTCTTGACGTTTAAAAAATAAAGGCATATTTATAGGTTTATATGCAAAGTGGTGAAAATGCAAAGTCTCTCTGCCATTGATGTAACGTTTTTTTTCCATTGCAACCGTAGGGTCTGAGCGAACAATGGTCTTTGTTGAAACCAAACGAAGTGCAGATTTCATTGCAACATTTCTGTGTCAAGAGAAGGTGCCAACTACAAGCATCCATGGGTAGGTAAATGTGATGTTAACAAATTTTGATTTAGTTAGAAGAGTAGTGTAAAAGCAACACCACTATATATCAGGTGGTGGGGCTGCAGTACAAAGTATGTTTTGGTTTCCTACAAGTGAGAATTGCTTTTAAGTAAATGGCCCCTCTAATTGTTTGTTTAGTCTTTCAACAGTACCTATTTGTCAATCAACAACATAATCAGCAGTCACTTGTGTGCATTCCTTATATATGTGCTACTTGTTGGTGAGAGATAAGTAGGTTAGTTGTCAGTGTGTTCATTATTCTCTCTAAATTGGTTTACGTCATAATTATTGCTACCACCTTTCAAGCGTTTTGGGAGCTACATTTAGACTGATGAGAAATGGCTTCAGCATAGTATCTAGGTTTTGGGTTGAAATAAAAAAAAAAAACCAAATACTTAATTATGACAATTGTCCGTAGTTGCTGTGCCTTTGTAATATACTAGATTTCTTTTTAAACATATTTGAATGAAAAACTGATGGCCTCAAGAAGGCACCGCTTTGGTTTCCATGATTTAGAACTTGTGTAGTTGCTGCCCTTTCAGTTGGTACATGACATGCATGTAGTTTTTCACCTCTATTGCTCCGGAAAACAAGAATGTATGTATGGCTTATTTATATGTATTTTGGATAGTTTTTATTTATTTATTTGGCCAACAGGGGTGTTTAACCTTATGAATAACTTTTTATCTGCAGTGATCGGGAACAACGAGAGCGAGAAAAAGCTCTCAGTGACTTTCGCTCAGGCCAGTGTCCTGTGCTGGTGGCTACTTCTGTTGCTGCTAGAGGACTAGACATTGAGCATGTCCAGCATGTTATAAACTTTGACATGCCTAGCAACATTGATGAGTATGTTCACCGCATTGGGAGGACAGGCCGCTGTGGAAATACTGGAAGAGCCATGTCCTTCTTTAACCCTGAGTCAGATACTCCTTTGGCTCGTTCTCTGGTCAAAGTCCTTGCAGGGGTTTGTGATATTATTATTATTATTATTATTATTATTATTATTATTATTATTATTATTATTACTTCTACTACTAATATGCAGAATCCTAATATATTGTTTAAGCTAAACAATGTATATATTTTTTTTTATTTATTTATTTTTGTTTTGTTTCACCAGGCCCAGCAGGAAGTCCCATCATGGTTGGAGGAAGTTGCATTCAGTGCACATGGTACAACAGGCTTTAACCCACGTGGGAGGGTGTTTGCTTCTACAGACACTCGCAAGGTACAAACTGTCTTTTCATAGCACATGACAGGTTTTATAGGCTGTATGTATGAAAGGCCAGCACATGCAAGCTGTAGTAGTCAGTCTGGATTGCTCATGTTATGCAGAGGCTAAATATAAATCAGGCAAGATGCTTCCTATTCTGTATGCAAACATCTACATTAATGGTACAATGTGGTAATAAAAACCATGTTCCCTATGGATTTGGTTTTATTTGGGGTTTTATGCTCACAGGGTGGTTCCTTCCCGAAAGAGCAAGCACCACAGCCAGCTGTGCAGAGAACCAGTGCAGCAGCTGATGATGATGAAGAATGGGAGTAGATTCACAGTTCCCCCTTCCTACTTTTAGTTTTCCCATTTGTTGCAAAACATTCCTGTGTTCAGGTTTTATCTTTTGTGTTTTTGAAAAAAAAAAAAGGCACTTAAAAAAATTGCATTGGAAAAGTACAGGAGTGACCTTAAGTTTAGCTTCATAAGTGAGTGTCAGGGGTATTAATCAAGGGTTTTTGCTCTTTGGCCTGGATTTGGGGATGAATCACTTCTGCTGATGTGTTTTGCACGTATCTAAGTTTTCTTTGGATAATAATGAGTGGATTTGTAGTAGTGGCAGCACTGCTTGTAGTTAGAAATAATCACGGTCTGGATTTCCAAATACCCAAAAGTACCTTGATTTGTGTAAGCCTTTAGCTGAAGGTTGCTCCTGAGCTTTCACCTCTCTAAACAGTTCTTTTGTGCCAAAGTTTCAAGGTTGTATCTTAGTCAACCAGTTTGTGTGAAGGCTTAAAAAATGTTTTGCAAATACGCCATGCCAAATAAATTGCTCATTCACACAAACGTGTCTCCTCAGTCCTTTTTATGGTTAAGTTTGAGGTGTTCGTTGTTTCTGTACATTGTTTCTGATTTTGCTCTTGGCAGCGTTTCTGCAAGTTTGGTCTGTGAATTCTTTGGGAATTTTACCCCCTGCTTGCTTCTGGATAATTTTAGTCTTTCTGATTTGTGTAACCTGATCAGCCTGTGGGGTATTCTCATGAACATGACCAATAGCGGAATCTAACTTGTCGGTAAGGTCATCACTTTCCAATGAACCTTCTTTTTGCCCCTAGTTTTACATAGAAAAGTTTAGACAGCTGTAGATTCACTAATAATTTTGAATAACAGCCATAAATAGCTATATTTGTGTTGACATTTTAACGCCTGCGTTCTGTTACTGATACTGTAAAGAAATTGTGGTTGGTAGTGGTCCATAGCAGGGGTATTTAATTAGAATTCAGTATGGTCCAGTTAGAGATTTCCTTCAGCCAAGGTCCAGACGGTCATCATTTCTAACTTGTGTTCTGATTCAGTGCCATATCCTGTTTACGGCAGTAGCCTAGTATCAGCATCTTATACCATCAGCAACTGAGACAAAACAAATTGCAAATACTTTTCAGTATATTTACTGTTTAAATGCTGAATTTAATGAAATATTCATAAGCTCCAAATAAATGTTTTTTTCCTCACTAGGTAAAAACAAGGGCTACATAAAAATAAAAAAACAATGCTTTTGAACAAAAGTGCATCTTAGTGTTCTATAGAAAAAGTCAATAAAACGTGTGTCGTCTTGTTAACTCCCAAATTAACATGTTGGTTCTCCAAAACTAGACAAGCAGGTCCATTCCATAACCGTTCCTGGTTAAACAGTCAGTGTTCGCTGACGACTTTTTTGTTTTTAGAGCTCTGTATTCTTTCTGACTCTCTTTAGTTTCTCCCTTGCCTTTGTGCACGGCCCAATCTGCACAGATCTGTTGGTTAAGGACTGCCTTTGGTGATCTTAGAGCGCACATGATTGGTCTGCGAGTTCACTGTGCCGCAAAGCCCATATACCGTAAAGACAGGAAAAGCTCCGCCACTTAAAATAAACAGTCTAAATTAAATCAGTGAATAGTTTATCGGTTTGGGTTTGCATTGAACAGCCTCTGGGTCCACAGTGTGCCACTTCACATCAAGCCACCCTGAATAAACCATTGTGTTTTGTAGACCACTGGGTGGAATTAATGTTATGCTTTCTCCATCTAGTATGCAATCATTGGTACCTCATATACCTCATTTTCTTGTTTCTAAATTAGGTGACCCGGTTTTGTGATGCAGCAACAGTAAAACTGGGTCTATATATTTAATAAAAATATTTTTGATCAGACGTGCCATTTCGTACATTGACACAATGCAAATTTTTAATGGTGTCATGTAACAGTTTTGGTTTTCCAATATGTAAGGAAAATGTGGACAGTATGGAGTGTCAACAGTTTGTTGCAAACTGCTTGTTCTAATTTAAGGTACCATTTAAGGCAGTGGTCACTAATAGGTGGACGACAGACATTGTCCAATGCGGACCCAAACTGATAAACTATTGAACTATTCATTTTGACAGTATTTAAGCGACAGAACTTTTTTTTTTTTGTCTTTACAGCATCATTGACCAATTATGTGCGTTGTTAAGATCACCAAAGGCGCTCATCAGCCAATCAGATCTGTGCAGACTTCTTTAGCTGAAGGCTTTTGAGTGTAATATAAATCCCTGCCCGCTGCTTACGGCTGAATCCCTCTTTGCTAGGTCTCAGGTGGCTGATGGGGTTATCTTTACCCTTCTTTTAGTCGAGAGAAGGATTCTTTTTAGATGGAAGTCAACCAGCACTGCATTTCAGTAGTGCAGTGCGCACAGGCATGGTATGAAGCGAGAAGCAGCAGTCAGAGAATAAAGCAGGTCAGAGAGAACCATGCTCTTAAAAAAAAAAACAAAAAAAAACAAAAAGTTGGCAAGTTAACATGAGTTAACAAGAAGAGGCACGTTAATTTTCCTGTTTCTATAAATAAGCTCTTTATGATGCACTTTTTGCCCAGAAGCATTCTATTCTTTTTAATGTAGCCCTTGTTTTTACCTGAAGTGAGAAAAAAACATTTATTTGTAGTTTTATAAATAATTCATTCTGTTCAACATTTTAAACAGTAAATATACTGAACGGTATGTGTGATGTTTGTTTTTCAGTTGCTGATGGTATAAGATGATACTAGGCTACTTCAGTATATAGGATATGGCACTACTTATTCTACTTCGTCTCCTTCTCTGCTGAAACGCAATGTGGAGCAAAAACTAAGGCCCAGAATCACCACAATGTACAGTAGGTGTATAATGACTAAGATGACACTCCTTGGCCTGATGGTGTTGCTACGAAACGCATTTTGTCTCATTAACTCCTGAACGAGATTTTTTACAAACAATATCTTTTTCCTGATTCCTTGGTTCTAGACAAATCACTTTGTAATTTGGAACTTCTAGCTCCGCCTACTTATTGTTTGCATAATATACCAAACCTGCTTTTGTGAACTAGTCCAAAATTCACACGACCCTGACAGTCAGTAATTATCAAAAAAAAAGTTGTCGTGACTTATGAAAAATTTATATTTATTAAAAAATAACTAACTCGAACGCTTCAACCACAGAAGTTGAAACGCTTATTCAAGACTAGATTGTCAATTCTGGTGCAGAAATATTGCTAGGTAGCATTATGAATGCTAAATAACTGTTGCTCAGCATCCGTACATCCGATCTGAAACTTCGCAGGCATCATCTGATAGACGGACTATAAGTAAATCATGAAAATTCAAGGCTGCCAAGGCCGGACTGGGCTGCTTATGCTTGGACTGGCTTGGCGCTGCTTGCGGTTATATTTGATTTTGTTGGTTTGTAGCTTCCACTCCTCTGGGAAGGCTTTTTGCAAGATGTCTGGGAATGTTTTGACTATTTGTCCCGAAGAGCATTTGTGAGGTCAGATGTTGATTTGGGACATGAGGGCCTGGCTCTCAGTTTCTGTTCTAGTTAATCCCAAAGGTGTTTGATGGGGTTGAGGTCAGGACTCTGTGCGGGCCAGTTAAGTTTTTCCACACTTCCAAGCTCACCCAACCAGTCGTGCTTCGAGTACAGTCAGGCATGCTAGAACAAAACCAGGCCTTCCCTGGAACTGTTCGCAGAAAGGTAGAAGCATACAATTGTCCACAACGTCTTGGTCTGCTGAACATTCACTGGAACTAAGGGGCCACAGGCAACCTCTGAAAAACAACCCCATAGCATTAATTATCCCTCCTCCACCAAACTTTACAGTCTGTGCAAGTAACGTACGACTAGCATTCACCAAAGCCAGACTCGCCGGACAGAGAAGTGTGATTGATCGCCCCACAGAACATGTTTTCACTACTGAAGAATCCAGTGGCAGCGCTTTACACTGCTCCATCTGACTCTAGTCAGCTGCTCAGCCATGAAAGCCCATGTCAGGAAGCTCCTGGCGCACAGTTTTCAATTTGATGTTAATGCTAGATGAGATTTGGAGCTCAGAAGTTACTGGGTCAGCGGAGTGCAACTTCTACGCATTTGGTGACCCCCCCCTCTGTAACTTTACCTGGTCTCACTTCATGGCTGAATTAATGCAGTTCTTAAAGGCTTCCACTGTCAATGTCACCACTCACAGTTGATTGTGGAACATCTAGGAAGGAAGACGTTTCACCAACTGATTGTTGCACCGAAGGCATCCTATTACAACATCATGCTCAAATTCAGAGAGCTCTTTAGAGCGACCCATTCTTTCAGTAATGTTTGTGAATGCTTGTTTTTACACTTAATGCTTGTTTTTGCACACGTGTGGCAATGAGACTGAATGAAACACCTCAATTAATGATAAGAGGTGTGTTCCATACTTTTAGTCATGTAGTGCAGCTTCTATGTAGACATCAGAGAACAATTTAAAATCTTGAAATAATGCATTCTATGGCAACTTTAAACTTTTTGCAAATCTACTATTAAAACAAGGCCAAATGTGGTATTTAGCCTAACATTAGTGAAAACTTTTTCCTTTGTCATGTAACATTTTGTTGTTTTTGTTCGGGTGCTCAGAGTTTATAAGAGAAAAAATATATTTATAAATAAATAACATATATACAGTGAGAATTAGACTCAAAAAAATTTTAATTATTTTATTATCAGTTATTATCTGCGTAATATTTATGAAACATCTTGATGGGCATGATTTAAGGCAGATCCGTTTTTTTATAATTTTGTTGACCTTGGCAGGCTATCGTGAAAGTCTATACCTGCCATTTAAAAGGATTCTTTTTTTCATTGTTAAATGAATTGCTTTTTTTTTACTGTCTAATTAGCTCATTATTTTGTGATACTAAATTGTTTTGTTTTAATTATTCATATTTGTATTTATTTATATTTATTTTATATGTACATCTTAAAGCCTCTCAAAATAAAGGCTTAGCTTTTCAAAATAATGAGATTATCTTAAAAATTCTCATTGAAGAGAAAATCTCGCATTGAAGACTGATATAGGATCTCAAAATAATGAAATATAGTATCTCAAAGTAATGACAGTATCTCTATGAGATACAGTACTAAAAATAATGACTTAGCATCTCAATATAATGATACAGTATCACAAAGTGATGACTTGGTATCTCAAAATGATGATATACTGTCTGAAAATGATGATATAGTATCTCAAAACAATGAGATATAATATCTCAAAGTAATGACAGTATCTCAATATGAGATATAGTATGGAAAATAATGACTTAGCATCTTAATATATTGATACAGTATCACAAAGTGATGACTTGGTATCTGAAAATAATTATATACTGTCTGAAAATGATGATATAGTATCTCAAAATAATGAGATATAATATCTCAAAGTAATGACAGTATCTCAATATGAGATATAGTATGGAAAATAATGACTTAGCATCTTAATATATTGATACAGTATCACAAAGTGATGACTTGGTATCTGAAAATAATTATATACTGTCTGAAAATGATGATATAGTATCTCAAAATAATGAGATATAATATCTCAAAGTAATGACAGTATCTCAATATGAGATACAGTATGGAAAATAATGATACAGTATCACAAAGTGATGACTTGGTATCTCAAAATAATGAGATATACTGTCTCAAAATGATGATATAGTGTCTCTAAATAATGACTTAGCATCTTGAAGTAATGACAACATCTTAAAATTATAATTTGGCGCCTTAAAATAATGACTCAGTATCTCACACTATAGGCTTAGTGTTGTAAAATAATGGCATATCAATTCACATAATGAATGATAATTAGGTGCTGGGTGGGAATGTTTTTCCATAATAGCTCATAATGTGATTGGTGAGCGTTATTTCACCACTCCCTTCACGCTTCGTTGGCGTCTCTGCTCAGCTGCTCTTGTATTTGTGTTCAGTTTCCTCATGTCCTAAAGCAGAAGGGTTTCGCAAGAGGAGCAGCAACAGCATGCACTTCCCTTCCAAGCCTCATTGTTCCTGCTGCCTTGAACACGGCAACCACAACTAACAGCTAAAGACCATGAGCACGTGGAAGAGTTCAAACAACAATGGTGATACCGATCCAGGAGGCTTTGCTCAGATTTTCTCTCCACATCTCTCATTTTCTTGGCACTCCACAGACTAGCAGCGAGAGCCGCGGGCTGAGCGCAGCACACTGAGGCTCTGCATAGGTGAGTAGGACAAGTATGTGACACGCATGGCTCATTGTTCAGCCTGTAATGCTGTCTTTAGTTTTTTTATTTAAACTCTTTATTTATTTATTAGGATTCGATAATGGACATAATAATGAAGACCACTGTGTTTGTCATGGCCATCATTCTTCAAGCTGTATGTGAAGGTGGGTGTGTTTTTTTTTTTGTTTTTATAACCATAACCATGTTGTATCACAGGCTACAGCTCTATATAAGGAGACACACCTCAAGTTTACAAGAAATGACTAAAACAAACCAAAACTAGGAACTAATGTACTCTTGATAGGCTGTTGAAGGGAAGTGAGTCAACAAAAGTGCAAGGCTGAGCTCACATACAGTATTGGGTTTAATCTGACCGACCGCTGCCTTAATGGGCTTCCAAAAAGCAATTTAGTGGTGATCGATTTCTGAGCTGAAAGCCTGCAGTTGTTGAACTAATCAGCCTGTTAAAAAGGTTGGATGACTCCATGATGACTGTTCATGATGTGTGCACTTAATACTTTTTTAATAATTCACTGCCCTTGTCCCTCATCAGGACCGGAATGTGAAATTTTTCCCCGCTACCCATGGATTAAACATGGGTCGGAGCTCAGGGTCACGTTACGAACTCCTCCAAATGGTAACTGCCGTAAAGTGAGCAGTTTTGATACCAGCAGACTGTACTGGACCCTGAACAATCAGAGGATCCCCAAGAGCTTTTATCATTTCAACTCCACCTCAGCGTCCGTCACCTTTCCGAATTTCACTTTGGCTAAAGGGACGGTTGAGTGCAATTTGGATAAGACTGTGCTAAATGGTACCACCATAAGGACATACAGTGAGTATGTTGGTTTAATATTTGTTGTTGTTATTATTATTAAGAATAATCACAGTTGTTATGCTCATTGTAAGTGACATCAGATGTATGCAGATCTATGCTTATTGCATTCATTGCCTCAATCAGCGGCTCCTGAGAATGTGTCCTGTGTGGTCAATATCGATGGTTTAGATACATATTTAACCTGCAAGTGGGATCATAACCAACACGACGTGGACACTAACTACACAGTCCTTGTGAAACAGTAAGTGCTGTCATTTCACTTAATTGACAATGTTGCTTAATTGGCTGTAGATGTTGTTAATGTTCTCCCTGTAAATATTTTTACGGCCTGTTGTGTTTTTTCTTTTCTTTTTTTTATAATTCTATTTGGGTTTTTTTAAACACAACACAGTGAACAAAAGCTCATATGGTGCATTGTATAGAAAACAGAGGAAGGAAGGCCAGGCATCAAGGTCAGGCATTGGTTAAGGCTTAGGTAGTCCCTGTCAAAAGAAGTAAAAAAAAAAAAGTATACATACAAATTGTGCAAATACCAATCATTCATTAATAATAATAATAATATTCGAATATTACACTAAAATATTATTCTTATTCTAGCTAACGTAACCTCATACGATGTGGTCTCACTCATTAGGATTTTCCGTTCTTGGAGTGTTGGACATGTGGGTGATTTCCATTGTTTTATTTATGAGCCTGTTGTGTTTCTACAGGGGAGGTAATGAGAGTACCTACCAATCTGGAAACCATAAATTCCTCAAAATAGCCATTTTGGGATTTGTATGCTTCGAGCAGAACATTAGTGTTATTGTGACTGCCCAATATCCGGCTGGAGAAGCTCCCTCTGAGGCAGTTACCTATGCTAATGTTTGTGCACTGTGTAAGTAATTACACTCACTCACTCTTCTGATCTGTGCTGAGATGGTCATGTGTGACTGGCTTTGCTCCTGCAGATCTATCCCTCTGCAAGGGACAGCTTGTTTATTTAGTCGTTGGTTGTATGAGCTAAACTTTCCTGAAGGGTTGATAACGTCCTTAACCTGGCGCACCTGCCATCTGCTGCTGAAGGTACGGTGCCGTGTGAAAGCTGAGCACTACTTTTTAGAGTATTTCAATTCAAATAAAACTGGCCTTTAAGCACCAGTTATTCTTTCTTCAACCTACAAGTAAATATAACATCAGTTTCATCAGAGTTCAGTATGCACGTCCTTTGACTTCATCACGGCGTCCATATTTTTTCCACATCTTCACAAACTCAGTGTCAAGATCCACATTATCCCAAACACATTTGATGATGTTGAGGTGTACAAATGCACAAGTGTACAGAGTAATGAAGTGTGTTCCCAATTATACGCCAGTACATGCATACAAAATTGGTATGAAGTGAGCAAAGTGCTCCTAAAGTGGGTTGTAGTATGAATATCGTCGCTGTCCATTGACAAACGTATCTCTGTTTTTGTTGATTTTGAGTTTTCTACATTATTTGAACAATCTAATGGTTGTTTACATTGTGTGAAAATTTTATGATGAATGGACCAATAGAAGTGCTCAGAATAGCTTGGAAAAGAATTCTGGTTCCATTGACTTGCATTAAAAATAAAGTAGGTTTTTTGTCTCTCCTGTAAAGTTGCAATTTTGGATATATATATATATATATATATATGTGTGTGTGCAACAGAGTTCACACAGTTTACATTATAGTGTGCAAGTAAACATAGATGTGTACAGAAGGCTACTCACAGTGTATCTTGAGGGTGGAGAGGATGGATTTGAGCAGTTCCGAAAAGAAACGTTTGAACAGTTCTGGTCGAATAGCATGTTTTGTTGATTTTTGTTGAAGTAAAAGTAAAGTTGGTATCATTTATAGAGAATAAACTACAGTGTGGCATTGTTTGGTGCACAGTTTAGGTTTATTCACTGGTTTTTAACATGGTTTTTTAACAGAAAAAAAAAACAAAACAAACGTGAGATTTTGTACCATAACCTTCGCACGGGCCTTATTTTATACAGTAAATAAACAGTGCGTTAAGCTGTGCAGCTGTGTGTTCTGTGTAGGATGTGTTAACTCACTTTCACGTAAAAGAATCAACAACTGTATAATCTCACATATGAAGTGCTGTGAGGTTTGCTTAAATAATAAAAAAACAAAAACTAAGATAAATAACGAAAGAGCAGACATTTTAAACATTGTCACCACAGCAAAGACCCCTTTCTGCCTTTTCGTGGGATGGAGTGTGTATTTTGTTTATTGTAACAATTTCCATGACGCCATGTTATGAACAGTCTGACTGGTTGGCTCATTTGCAGCAATTGCTTTTGACCTTCGATGCATCTTAAGTTTCTGAGAGCACCAGCAGCTTGTTTGGTTAAGTGTGCAGTGTGCTTGGGAGTAGTTGTCTTATAGAACAGTTTCCACCTCGTAGGGCACAACACGCCATTAATTAAAACTTGTTTTTGCAAATTGATGGCTATAATTAAAAACAAATGTCAGGTCTGCACAGATCCTCTGTCATGCTTGTCTGAGGTTGGAGACGTGAATCAGAAAGTCTTTCAGTGAGCCAGTGGTGTTCATACTTGCTGTCAGTCACTTCCAGAGAACTTATGTTTAGACCCATCAATCCGTAAAACCTTACCCCACGTCTCAGTGAGGGCTTTAGATACATACACATCCTTTTAGACCCATACTGTCAAATTGGCTTCTATCATTAGAGCTTGAAGTGCAGTTTATCTGATGGTTTGGGTGGTCTACCAGGTTTTGCACTGTTCTCTGTATTTTTACGAATTTTGACTTCAGTTCTGGAAACTCCTGGTTTCAGTTGTATTCTTTTGACGTATCTCTCCCTTATGCATGTGGATTATCTAATATAATATCTAATGTACTGTAATATATGTAAGCTTTTAAGGCAGTTCAGATGAGCTGGGTATTTGCTTGTGTGAATGTTAAGGTCTTCCTGATGGGTAATGTCAGTAATGTCAGCAATTTTGTAAAGTATTAGTAGGATACACGAAATTAAATGCAGATGGCGTTGATGTTGTACTTAGTGTTGGAGGTTTTTGTGTTATAGATATCATTTTTTAGTTGTATAATTTGACATAATATCTTCACTGTCCCAAGAAAAACATATACCCAAATGCCAACTTTACAGGAGAAGCTCAAAACCTTCTTTGCTTTTTAATGTAAGTCAGTGGAACCAGATTTTTTTTGTTCTGGAGCATTCGAATCGTCCGTTCATATTAATTTTTACACAATGTAAAGGGCAGCTTTAAAAATTACAAAAAATGACATGTTTTTCTTTGGATAGTGATAATATATGCTAGATATAAGTATGTTTTGCCTTTTTTGCACCAAAATATTTGTAACTTCTACTTAATGGGCATTTTGACTAGAAATTGAAGAAATGAAATGATGGATATGATGGTGTCATTCTCTCCAATAACGCATACAAAATTGTGTGTGTATATATATATATATATATATATATATATATATATATATATATATAATTCTGTATGCTTGCTTTAGTGCAGTTAGATCCACCAAGTGAAGTTCAAGTAAAACCAAAGATGACTGGTCTCAGCGTGACATGGAGAAACACACCACTATACAGACTGCTCCATGAATGTGAAGTGCGCTTCCTTGAAAAGGGTTTTGAGGTGAGTTATGATTTCACTTTATTAAGTTCTTAATGGCTAAAATCTGCTGTCGGTATGCTCTATATAAACTCTTGCGGGGAAGTTCTAGTTTATTGCACAATAACGTTTGACATTTTCTTGGACTGGAACTTACATTCGTGCGCAGAACACGTTAAACCGGGTTAGAGTTAGTGTTCCAGTGAAGAAAGAACAATCACTCATTCAGATGAATACGTTCATTGCACTTCATTCCTTACTGTATGGTCTACATCTAGCCGAAAACATATTAACCCCAGAATATGTTGTTGTGTGAAGCTTCTGGCACAGCGTTGGCTTTTTGAATCAAACACCAACTTAAAATATAACGTACCGTAATAATGATAAAATATTTGTGGTCTTGACTGTAGATTAACTTTCCTTTGATGATTTGAATAATTTCTAAAACAAATCCCTGTAAAATCAGATCATGATTTGTTGTTTTATGTTTAGCTGCTCACATTCCAAGACCAGGATGAACTGCTACAACATGTTTTAGATAGTAATCGTAAAAGGGCAACAGAATTCGCTTTCCCGTCACACACCAGCTTTCCCAGGAACTCCGTGAAGCAGAGTCACTGTGTTGCTTTGACTGCGGGGGACGTTAATGAGACGTTTTTCCTGTGTATACAGTACTGTGCTAAGGTCAGAGAGCACCCTTTATTCATACCATTTCCAGTAGGAACAGAGGTTACAAACAGTGTCATAGTTCTCATTGTTCAGTGTCAGTTTCCCTTTTGTATTTAGGGAGTACGCAACACTTGCTTACAGGAATCTGACCAGGATTCTTTTCCCAGTTCAGTTCTGAAAGTTGGTTGCATTTTCGTTTTCTCATAATCCAAGTGCTCAAGCATGTCCTCCAAACAAATGTCCTTTTTCCATTGCTCATCATTTTACTGGGAAAAGACAACTCAGAACTTTCGTAATTCAAGTGAATAATGTATTGAATATATATATATATATATATATATATATATATATATATATATATATATATATATATATATATATGTGTGTGTGTGTGTGTGTGTGTGTGTGTGTGTGTGTGTGTGTGTGTGATGGTCTTTTACCTTTACATAGTACTGTAAGTTTGTCGGTTATTAGAAAAGTTAAAACAGTGTAAATAGTTAAACTTGAACCTCAGAAATTAAGCCCTGTCTCCACAGAGTAACAAAACCCACATTTCTTACTTTACACACGTAAAAGAAAGTTTTTATTTGGTCACAGCGCCTCCTTGTGGGCATATGTAAATCTCTTTCTGGTGTGGTGCAGCTTGTGCTGCATACAATTTTGAATTTTGTGTCATCACATGTGTAGGCAATGAACTTTTGTTGCAATTCACTGAAAAATGTTGATCATTTTGACAGAATTTCTTTAATGTCTTTAATGATTGCTTGGTATTCACTATGTAGAGTTATGATTTCGCTTGCAACGTGGTTGAAAATAAACTGATTCTCTTTTATAAGTGTTTTTAAGCATGTTTTCTGTTTAAAGAGGGTTTTAAGTTTTTGTTATAATTATGCTGTTGCTGGACACTGTTATCTTAAAGCAACAACACCTTAAAATGTACTCAATATTTTTCCAATATGTGTTTTTCCTTCGAATATCATCGCTGTCCAAATAAAAACCCCAAATAAAAATCTCCGAAACTTTACAGGAGAGGACAAAATGCTGTTTACTTATAGTGTAATTCAGTGGAACCCAGTTTATTTCCAAGCTATTTTGGGGCATTTCTAAGTTTTCTAAGTATGTTTATTCCATTTATAACAAAAAACTTTCCCACAACATTTACATTTACGGAATTTAGCAGACTCACAAAAGTGCTTAGTGTTCAGTCAGAGTATGTATCTCTATATAGTACAGGTTTATATAGTACAGGTTCTATATAAACAGGTTTAAGTCTAAACTACTTGAGCTCAAACACTGCCATAAACAAGTACCAGTGCTGATACCTAGAAAGCAAAATATAAGAAAATATAAGATTAGACACAGAGCAACACCTAGCAAGACTGGAATACCTACAGAGAAGAGAATAAATACAAGACTACATAGAGTACAAGTGCAATACTTATCCAGTGCTTCTAGAAGATAAAGTGCAATTACAGTTTATAGCAATACTTCAGTAGATCAGTGCTTTACAAAGAGATGGGTCTTCAGTCTGCGTTTGAAGACCGCGAGAGAGTTCGCTGTTCGGACAGCCAGTGGAGGTTCAATCCATCATGCCAGGACAGAGAAGCATCTTGTTGCGTCTTCCATATAAACAACAGCAGTCATTTTTAAACGATGCAGGAAAAAAATAAATAGAGAGGCATGTTTTTGGACAGTGATGATACTCTGGTCCATTTCAAGCTAGAAAAGTGAAATAAAGCTTTGCTAAGTATTGCTCTAGTGATGATTCCTGGTCCTGTTTAAAGAGCACTCCCTTCTTGACAAGACGTCTTTTACTCCAAAAGGTTCTCGGACTCACTCATGCAAAGCTAAGGAAAAGCTTTGGTTAGTCTTACATCACGTATCTGTGTCTTTCAGCCTGTGGTGAAAACCGTGGATGCTTCCTCAGAGACTTTGGACCTGCCTGAGGTGAAACCGTGTACCAACTACACTGTGTCAGTGCGCTGTAGGCCTTCCTGCTCTGTAACCTGGAGCAACTGGAGTCTGAATGTAACACGCCTCACCTCTCTCAACGGTGATATGGATTTGTATTTTTATGTCTTTACTGGATAAGAGAGTAGTTGTGAACTAATCAAACTATAACCAAATATAATTTTGCATGTGTTAACAGTCAGTAGTGTGCAGCTCCATCTGTGGAGATCCCAGAGTGTGGTATCCGACCTGGGAAAGAGGGAATTCCATCTGATGTGGAAGGTAAGATGTCGTTGTGAAAGTGTCCTAGTGTTTATGGTTTAAGACAATATTCTTATTAGTTGTTTTTTCTTCTTCTAGGGCATCCATCCATCATGTAAAGCATTTGATGAGTATCGTCTCTTCGACCGTGCTTACGATTTAGTCACATCGAGAAGTTTTAAGCCGTCTGAGAATCACACCATCGTTAGTTTAGATGGCCACGCTCACAGATTCACCGTGGCTGCATTACGTGATAACGAGAGCCTCAGTGAGGTGTCCATTGAAATTCCTTCCACGGCAGAAGGTGAGTAGTTTGATGAGGTTGAAAATAAAGGTTTCATAATGCCTCTTAGTTTGCATAAATTAGAGAACCATTCACTGTGAGGTTCTTTAAGAAAACAGTGAGTGGTTCTAATATGGTCAGGGACCCCAGTCCTGCCCCTGGTGACCCTTTCCTCTGTGCATTTCACTTCTCTACACGCTTGAGCATCGTCCATCATTAGCACAGCAGGGCACCTGAATCCGGTGTGCTCGACCAGAACAAGCACAAAAATGTGTAGTGCTGGGCCGTCAGGGCTGGGACTGGGAACCCCTGTTCTGTGGTGTCACTCCAAAGAGCCCTTGTTGGCACATTTGTTATTTAATTATATAAGAAAAACAAGTAAACTGTCCATGGTGTACCCCGCCTTCGCCTGATGATGCTGGGATTGGCTCCAGACCCCCATGACCCCGACTAGCGGGATTAGGCGGTAGATAATGGATGGAAAAACAAATATCTCTAAAAAGCAATGGTTAGGAGAGATGAAAACCTCTTTTAATGGGAGTCAGTGGAACCAGAACGTTATCATTTTAAAGCTATTTTGAAGTATTTCTGTTGGTCCATTCATCATGATACTTTCACACAGTGCAAACGCTGCTGCATTCAAATGAAGCATAAAATAAAATGTAAATAAAATATACCATATGTTTTCCTCTGGACGGTGATGATATGTACATTTGACTGCTCAATGTGTGACACTGTAACTTTATCTAACTGTATGTGTTTGTTTAATTGGTCAGAAAAAAATCAGCCTCCGGTTACAAATGTCAGCATGTACGCCCAGGACGGTCAAATCCACGTTAACTGGGAAAAGCCCTGCCACAGGGTAACTGGCTACCTAATCATCTGGAACAGTACTGAAAAGGACCACCGGTGGCAGCAAACTCAGGAAAGACATTTCTCTCTAAAAGGTATTTACACTTTCAGAATTGGCTCATTTGTGAGTGTTAGTTAACTACAATTTCAGACTTTTTTTTCACTTCCGACTACAGGAAAGAGCTCCATCCTGTATAGCATCTCTCTGATGCCGGTCTATGAAAACGGTCTTGGAAGTGAAGTCAGACTTCATAACTATGCTCAAGAAGGAGGTGAGTTTTAGCAGGACCAGTTTATAGAGGGGCTCCTGTCCATGTGTTGTTCTTCACCCCATTACACCAAAAACATGACTCCAGAATGTTGGAGAGAGAGTCCTCAGTAAATGGGAGCCTTTGTTATGCTATAAAAGGAGAGCCATAAAATAAAAAGATAAGCCATTTTTAGATGACTAGTTTGTAAGATTATTTATAGGCAGCCATTCACTTCTGTCTCATGAGCGCCCTCCAGTGTCTGATCAACCCAGTATAACACCTATTATATAGATTTTTAGGGTAGGAATTAGTTTTCCTCCATTTTTAGTAAAACATATTCATAACCTCTGGTTTTTTTTTGTCTGTAGGGCCAAAAGCCGTGTCTCATATCCGAGCAGAGAGCATTAGTGACAGGAAGGCGGAGATCCACTGGCAGCCAGTATTGCCCACTCAGTGCTGTGCGTTTGTTGTGAACTACACAGTGTTTTATAAAACACAAAACGACTTGTGGAGTAAGTCGACTGTGTCTGCCACTGTATTGCCTTTACTTGTCTTTTTTTCGGCTGCACAGTGACCGATTTAGTTTTTTTTACACAGATGTGACTGTGGATAAGTATGCAGACAGTGTCATTTTGGATGACCTGCAGCCCAAAACCACCTATATTGTCTACGTCCAGACCAATTCAATGGCTGCGTCTGTAAAAAGTGACAATTACACATTCTCAACAAAACCATATGGTAAATATTCACATTTATACTGTTTTTAAAACTTTTTTTAAACTGGTTAGTTCGAGTTGGGGTTGATTACTTTCATGGATTATATTATATTATATTATATTATATTATATTATATTATATTATATTATATTATATTAAGTTATACTATATTATATTAAGTTATATTATATTATCAAACAGTTTGATATAGTTTTGCTGTGATTTTGCTTTTAAAGCCAAGACACAACATAGCAGTTAGGATGTATACCTGTTAACAGGCTGGAGCAAACAAGGCTTTTAAAAGAAAGAGTTTTATCAGTGTTGGATAGATTTGGTCTTGATTTGTTTGCTCAAATTAAACGTTAATCATAAGATGGAGCACGTTTTACTTTCGTACAGGTAGTGGAGTCGGTGGTTGATAAGAGCATGAGGTGAAACTTGATACTATTTGTTTTTTTGGCCTTGTTAAATTATCTGATCTAAAAAAGTTTTAGATGTAGGCAGAAGTCATATTATAGAAAGAGAAACAAAGAGAAAATAAATTTTTTAAATGATGTGCTAATGATGGGACGATGCCTAATATGACATGACATGACATAACATGTATACCAACTTCGGGTTCATATTCATATGGGACGTTACCTTTTACAGGTGAAGCCTTCCTTATTACAGTCATTGTGTGCAGTGCTGGACTGATGCTGCTGTCTGTCTGTACCGTGCTCGCAGTGCTGATGTGAGTCGATCTTTCCTTTTCTTTATTGCTCCATTAATCATTTTCTGCGCTTGTTACTTTTTAGACTGTCATGATCTAATAATTTGTTATTGCATCTACAGACGAAGGGAATACCTGAGTGAAAAGGTTCCCAACCCTCGATTTAGTTCTCTGTCCATATGGTCCACACAGAGATGCAGAAATGTACGTTCTCTTTTCTCTCCTTTGTATGTACTACTCATTTATTAAAATGTCTTTTGAAGGATGAAATAAAGAGTGACGTTTAAGTTGCTTATTAACCAAATACAGTATTATGGGGTGTATACCTGTAGAGTTGCTTGTTTATTAGGTATGTCTACCCCGTGTCTGCAGTCAGTGGCCATTTTCTACAGTACACAGCATATTGATGCACCTTGTAGGTTTTTACAGTTACCGTCTGTATTCCATCTGTTATCTCCAAATGGTCAGGCGCTCTCTTCCCTGGCCATCAATGGAATTGGACATGCACTGAACCATCACTAAATAGATATTATTTATATTGCACCATATTTTTGTACACCGCTGGTTTAGGAATTGTCTTTCAATGTAATAAGTCCAATTAGCATGGGCCATAACCATCTTTAGCATCTATTTGTGGGGTCCTGTGGTGGTCTCTTCCTATTATAGGATAGGGTACACGTGGGCTGCTAAATTGTGTTGAGACGGATGGGCCCCACTACAATTGTAAACCAACAAATGCACTTATATGCTAGTAGTTTCTGATAAATGACCAGTACAAGTACAAAGTAGTTATATGCTTATAATAAAAAGTGAATATACTCCTAAGTGTTTCTTTGTTGTTGTTTTTTTCTCCCCTTGTAGCCCTGGAACCAACTACCAATGCCCTGGGGCTGTGACTCTGAGAAGAGTCTCACATGTCAAGTGGAAACCGAGGACTACAGCATTTTAGCAACAAGTATAACAGATGTGGCGAAGCAGAACACCGCGATACAGGAAATGACACCAACGAACATAAAAAACACTGCTCTGGTCAGCTCTGCTGCTGAAATGGAACTGCCGTCTGATAGAAAAGAGGAAAGAACGATGTCCTTGTCTGTAGCAGATCTCCAGACACCACATTCGATCCCCATTAATAAATCACCTTACAGAAACCAATCTACAGCGACAAGCCCTGTGGACTTGCCTAGAACAGTTCTACAAGGAACCGCTATACCTTGTTCCTCAGAGGAAACCGTAATGCTGCTAAAACCACAGCTCCACAATACCACCCTGCTTACCACGTACGTGACCGTTGACATGTTCGAACATGGAAAGGGACCAAGCAAGTGAGGGGCGTTTGAAGGAATGAACAGCACTTTGGCTCCATGCCTTGGGGAAGGAGTAGGGCTATGTAAATACGTTTGAAGTGTAAATGTGAGCTGTCAAATTACAACCCGCCAGAAAAAATAACCTGATCTGCCACACCTGTTCCAGCTAATGTACTTCTTCAGAACTTCTCGATCACATGCATTGGCGCCAAGTACAGTGAGGCGCACAGCAAGGCTGGAACTAAACTCTGCAGGAAGGCTGATCTCCAGGAGGAGGGTTGGTAACCACTGTGCACACACCAAGCTGTCCTCTGAAACACTGTAATAGATGCTCAGACTGTATACTTGAATATAATTTTCTATATGAAAGGCTTTCCTGGCTGTTGGCGCAACTGCTATTTATAGGTATAGGTGTCTTGATGAGAATGGATGGATGGATGGATGGATACAGCATCTGACTGTGTTGTGCAACGCTCTCTGAAGCACGTACTATGATGTACCAATGCATTTACGGAAGGCTGGTTTTGTTACATGAGGGTTTTATTTCTCATAAGGATATTGAGTGATAAGGATTGAATACATGTGGTAAAGTCATGCATTAAAAGTCATACTCTGTCACTTCAGAAATAATGTAGTGTTGCTTTCCTTGCACACACACACACAAACACACACATACACGCACCCAAACAATAATCCTCATTCATGCGTAACATGGACAGTCCTGGAAATGTTCAGCTGAATGCATGAAGCTGCATAGCATGTGCTAAACAGTGCTGCAATACCCAGAAATAAAGTCGATCCTGTTTTGTTTTCGTTTTAGTTTTCCGATTTTTCACAAATGTTCACTTGACCTCATAGTGCTGGGTCATTTGAGTACTCACAGAGATAGATGCTCCTGATTCAAAGCGATTAGCAGGACATCCACACTAAACTCAATTCAGTTTCAAATGCATGTTGTAACAGGCCCTTTTAAGCCATAGACCACAAATTCAGGGTCAAGAAAACACTGGTGAAAAATAAATTCTCAAATTCTCCTTGGTTAAAAAGCACTTGTGGTCACAGAAATGCACAGTAGTCAGTCTTTTTCACATAATATACGAAGTAAAAAAAAAAAAAAAATACTCAATTATAATGCATACATCAAAACAATAGATTCCATCTAAGTAAAACCATAAAAGCAGTAACTATTGTACATAGAACATAATATAAAATACGGTTTCAGTTAACTGAAATAAAACACTAGCATACAAAAGGAAACTGAATTGGTTAGGCACGTGTGCATGTGTTTTAAGCCTGACGGCAGAAACATTCATCCCGTCAACAGATGGGTGTCTTGGGTTGAACACAATGACTCGGGTTAAGCAGCAGTCAGTGTTGAACCAATGTAACTAAACGAAGGCACAGGGTTGTGTTAACACTGGGATGTGTCAGTCCTCTTACTGCGGTCGGTAGCCGCTCTGCTGTGGCATGTAACCGGGAGCAGGGCCTGGGGGGTCCTCTGTAAGAGTGGGCGTGTCCTCCTCCTCCATCGGACTGAAGCAACCTGGCTCCTCGGCCTCGTGTGGCTGCAGCTGCTCCAGGCCTCTGCCCCGTTTGAAATAAGAGTTTCTCTGGTGGCTGCTGCTGCTGCTGCTGCTGCAGCTGCTGTCCAGCAGATGCTCCTGGTGCTCTTCACAGTCCAGAAGAGGCTGTGTGGACTCAGATCGGGCAAAGACGGGGGCCTGCAGGCTGGGGGTCTGGCCTTTATAGCCGCTGGCCACTACAGAGGAATACTGCACGGTGCTGGCTGTGGTCTGGCCCGAGTCACCCTCGTCGCTGTCGGAAACGCTCTGCCGCGGGGAAGACATGCAGGACGAGCCGCCGATGCCACTGCTGTGCTCCTCCGAGAAGTACTTGTCCTTCTTCAGAGGCAGCATGTTTTTGTCCTCCTCGCATAAAGACTTTCTGTCAAATACGTCCACCTCCACCACGCTCACGTCAGGCAGCGTGGCTTCTTTCGGAGTGTCCGTCTGAAGGATATTAAAGTAAAGTTAATACTGCAAGCAATTTATTCTGTCCCACAGTCTTAGGGCACTTTGACACTCATCTTTAATTCTTGAGTCTATACCAACAACGGATTGCGGGGTTGTATGGAAAAGGACTTTTTATCTCAAGTTCACGCAGGAGAACTTTTTCTGAATCGTGGATCAATCGCCCAGACATGTGGCAAACTGGTCAATAACAGCTTCATCCCTTACAGTTTCTGGCACTTAAGGGACGTTCGTCTCTCAAGCTACACTTTTTACTATTGTTCAAATGCCTTTTGTTGTTAAGGGGACTGATAGTTTGGCTTTCACAGCGGTTTGCTCCTTAAATATGGAAGGTTATGCAGAGTTTGACCTAATATTTAACACTATTAAGAAGTTTTTCCTAATTTTCTACATAACCTACATTTAAGCGGCTCCTTGTTAGTATAGTCGCCTGTCATGCGGGAGATCGGGGTTCAAGTTTTAGGGGCAGTGGTGGGCTGGAGGTTATGGAACCACCTTGTGATCAGAAGGTTGCCGAAAAAGGGTACTTTTTAAAAATCCATTGGCTAGTTGAGTCTTTGAAAGGCTCAACTCCAGCACGAAGCTGGAAAAGTTTGTTTCCCGTATGATTTACTGCATGGAAATGTGTTCAAGCGACCACATGCACGACCAATTAGAATAAAACTGATAAGACCCCAATAACTGTGGTCAGCTTAATGTGCAGAAGTTATCAGATGCTCAGATCGCATGTAGGCGGAGCGTCTGAGACTAAAACAAATACTGTTATGGTGCTCACTAACAGAGATTATTGCTTGTGTGGCCTATCCTTTTAGAGAAAACTCCAAATTAGGAGATGCTCTCTTACCTAAACGCTCTCTCACCTAAACGCTCTCTCCTCTTCCACATTACAATAAACATGTCAACAAATCTTGGTTTAAATATAGGTAAAATCTAAATCCCTGTCTGAAGGCAACATACATTTTTTAAATGCTATTTATTGTAATGTAGATATGATTCTGTTATAATCCGGCATTCCAAATAAAGAGTAACAAAAGTGTGCAAAAACATTCTGTACTGCTAGTCAGTCTGACATCTTACTCACCCTAATGGGACAGTCAGGCGACCAGGTGGCAATAGTGCTGTGATGGGGGTCTGGGACTTGTGGCCATAAACGCTTCTTAATCCTGAAGAGAGAGAGATTACAGACAAGCCATTTAAACGATGAACAAACGATTCTGTTAAAGCTATGATCAGACACACGCTTAAAATAATGACTATTATCTAAATACCATAATGTTTAGTTTACAACAAGAATGTCAATTAAACGAGGAATACACCTTTAAACCAAATCCATCTTCAAGGTTTGAAGATTATCTTATTGTTAAAATGGTCCTAATAAGTTAAGATTCTTATTGTTGGGCATTTGTCAAGGTATTTGACGGTTAGATGTATTGTGTATGTGAACTGTATGTAAATGTTGATTTGACTGCTTTTCTTTTTTAGTTTTATGTTGAACTTAGTTTGCTGCTGTCTCTTATAAGATGAGCAAAAAGCGTGTTGTTGCATGTGGCTGATGACTCACACTTCTCTGTTCTTGAGGGAGAGCATCATTATGAAAACTATGAAGAAAAGGAAGCCCAAGCACACCAACACCACTATCACCTCGATTTCACCATCACCTACAATTGATCAGAAAAGACAACATACACATTCATTAGCGCAGGCCTACTTAGAGAGGAGTTATTTCACAATGTCTAAATATCTGTTGTTTTGCTGGCGTCTGATAAATGTATAACACGCTTTGCAACGCATTGCCTAAAGGAAAATACCTTCTCACAGCTCACAAAGCTCACACCTGAAACTCACAAGTTTTTATGACTGCCGGGACACTTCATACGTGAGCTCTTGCCAAAATGTGTGAATCAAAATACCACAGAACAGTCATAGCATAGACTGCAGCTGCTTTTGAACACACAGTTTGTTGCACACTTTCTGGTCATATGTGACAAATACAGATACACTGTGGGGGAGGAGAGGGTGAAACTAAACAATCCAAAAATGAACTCTGAAAATGCCATGACTAAGGTGGAGCAGTGTTTTGGGGCATTACTATTTACTTGTGACATGCAGATACATTGTGAGGGTGGAATTTGTGCAATTTGACAATATGACTGTCTCTAACTGATTAATCTTTTTTTAATCATTCACAACAATAATAAACTTAAAGTACAAGATTTGTTACACTCTGTTAGACAGACCAGTAAAGAATACTGTAAACCTGCAGCATCCTCGGTTATGGGTATATTAATAATCTCAGCCCTCAATTCATTTCAATTCACTTCACTGGGTCCATATATTTTGAAGAAAATTTGAATGAAAACAATGGATAACTTTAATGATGTTGCACGGCTTACAAATTAAAAATATTTAAAATCTTGTAAGTGACATATTATTTACTTTGCATTTTGCAATCCTTCTACAAAGCCTAAGTGAACATTATTACAGCAGCTTGTTAGTCTGTCTGCCAAGCCGTTCTACCAAATTCTAACTCAACAAAACCTTTTCTTAGTATATCTGCAATTTACCAGCAAAATAACAAATATATATGTGTTTATAAAATTCTGCTGTTGTAAGTTTCCTCTCATTCAGTGATAAACATAAAAATGATAGCCCTCACTCGCAGGTTAGCTGCTAATTATGGATTCATAGAGACCTGTGGATGTGCTATAATTCCAATTAGGAGTTGAATAAAACTTTTTTGTATTCATTTCAGTCCATTGGGGCAAGCTTACTTGAAAACAAACAAAAAAATCTCTAACCAATAGAAATAATACAAAATGGTGAAACACATAAAATCGCATCATATACATCAGAAATAAAACAGGAAACCTGACAAAGGAATACATACCATACTTCTTTGTGTAAAAACTGTAAATGGGGCCATCTACTGATCCCTCACTGGTAGAAGCCATGATGTATACCACATAAAGACTGTCGCTATCCAGTTCCGTGAGCTTGTACGAACAGACATTAGGCTGCACCACAACAGCTGCTAAACAGATCAAATGGAAAAAATAAATGGGAAGAAGACTCTTTACATTATTTACATTATTGTTATTGCGCCTGGACAAGAATATCCAAATCCAACAGACTGAACAAATAGATTTCAGCATAAATCTAAACCAGACTTACATTGCTCAGAGTCTTCTTTTTTGTAGAAGATGGTGTAATTGGTAAGAAAACCCTGCTGATCATCTATTGAAAGCTCCTCCCATTTCAGGAGGGCGGTGTTTTTTTTGGTGTTGGTTACATCAACAGCAGGACCCTTCAAAGGAGCTGCAATTATGAAGAGCACATGTTAGAGTTAAAACAAGAAAGACAATTATGTTTTCTTTACACAGGAAAACCAGCCTTCTGATTCAAGCAAAGTCTTTTTACTGCCAACATTCTCAGTTAGAGCAAATCAGCAGTAAATCCACGGGTGAATAGGTTCATATAACACAAAATCAAATCATCAAACAAATGCATGTAAACATGTAATGGAAAGTAACTGATACATACGTCCTTGTTGGAGATATGCTGCCACAGTGTAACGCTTCCCTGGACGGCTGGTGCGCGATTTGCAATTAGAACCTTTATAAATCGGATAGACTGATATGTTGTAGCGTTTGAATGGCTGAAGGTCACCTACACAGGTGAAAATTCAAACATTTATTACAATGGACACAATAATTGCCAAAAAAAAAGACATGGTACTACTTTACAACTACTTTAATAATTTCTGAGTATGGAGGTTCTCACCTTCAATGGCTGTACTATTTGTGTTTGCTGCCACTCTCTGCCAGTCCCTCTGTTTGTCCGGGATAGACACACATTCCAGCAGATACTCGCAGATATTTCTCTCTGGCTTTGTGGGCGGCTGCCATTCCACCCAAAGTCGTCCACCACGGACTGAGTAAAGTACTTTATCTACTCCACTAAGGGACTCTGCTAGGAACACCACAAAAACACTCAATGCAGGAAGATGTGGAAGACCAAAGCTTAACATTTGCAGTCAGGTACATAGGTATTTGGACAATGACACATTCTGTTGCCTCTGTACAGCACCCCAACGGATTTAAAAATAACGCAATCAAGACAAGACAGAAGCGTAGACTTTCAGTTTTAGTTCAAGGTATTCAAAAAATATTGTATATACCATTAAGATATAACAGACATTGTTTTACACAGTCCGTCCATTTTCACAGGCTCAACAACGTTAACTGATAAGTAGTTTCATGGCCGGTTGTGCCCTTATCCCTTGTTATATCATGAGTAGTTAAGATCTTTGGTTGACTCCAAGTGTCAACCAAAGATCTTAACTGACTAAGCATTTGGAAGCTGTTCATGAGAACTCTTACTAAGCAGTCCAAAGACTGTTGATATAGTAAAGGGGGCCATTATCAACAAAACAAACCTTTTAGAGACATAACAGAAACTTTAGGAGTGGCACTGAAAGCACTGGTGAGCTCAGCAACACTAAAAGTCCACACCTAGAAGTCCATGCGGTAAAGAAAAAACCCTTTACAGTACCTATGCAAAGCAAGGATATTCTATAGGAGGTAGATATATCATGGGCAAAGTATGTAATCAAGAGATGCCTATGAATGTAAATAATCAGTGTTTACCTCATGATGGGTCATAATCACCCAGAACATACAGTGAATGCAACCCTAGAGCTTTTTGAGGCAAGAACTAGAAATGTTCATAGTCAGTGACCTGAGCTTGGTGCGTCCAAAATCGTCTATTTACCTACTACTCAGTAGGCGAGCGCGGCTAGTATGTCCGAATACTCAGTAGGCATCGAGTAGTAGGTGAACGGTACCCAGATGACCTACTGAATCGGCAGCCATTTTTATACAACCACAGCACACTGTGCTATCCCATGTTTTACCTGGAGCCACAGATGAATTTGAAAGCGGAGGAAAAAAACGGTGAAAAGCGGTGCGTCAACTGTGTGTACGTAGCTATGACTAGTGAACTGTAAAAAAATAACTAAATTATCCTCACTCATCTTCTCTGAGCTACAGCTAGACACCGTCTGAGTACATATTCAGACTAAAACGCAGCTTAATGTCACAAAATTGTCAGTAAACAGGGCTTTTAAATGAATAGTAGGGCTGGGCGATAAAACGATAACGATAATAGAAAGTTGATAGAATTAAGTTCCGTCCGTGTTTTGAGAGACAACACGAATAGCCAATGAGAATGAGAATCGTGGCGCCCTTAAACCAATCAGGTGGCTGAACTAGAGGCAAAGTTGACTTTATAACCAAAAATCTCGAGGAGGGAAACTTTACTTTCTACCGAAAACAGAATCGCTAAACCAACTCCGCATTTGAGTCGAGAATCGACTGTGTGTGTGTGTTTAATACAGTTGTGTAATGTTCTATAGTACATTTGTCTATTTGTCTGAAAATAAATTAGAGGATAAAAACTATTTAAGAAAAAAAAATAATTTTTGACATCATATCTCACTTAAAGTAAAAAGGAAATAGTGATTTGATTTATATCATGATATATATTGATATCGACTGATATGAAAAAAATGATTGTGATAAGATTTTTTCCCATATCGCCCAGCCCTCATGAATAGTGGGACGTTTACGTGGTGTTCTGACGCGTTGCATCACAGGACGTTGGTAAGATGGCAGACGTAGTATGTCTAAGATTGTGTGGATACTAAAACTCATTAGTAAACTCACTACTGAAATTGCCTACAAGTCTGCTGCTTTATCAGTACATACTGGCTCTAATCTGTGGGATGCACCCACTGACTGCAAAGGATCTGCATCCAAATATTAAAAATTAACATATTTTTAATGATTTATTATTTCAGCATGTGAAAATGGAGAGAGTATGTTACACATGTCTGTAACTCCTAAACAGTTACAGCAATATTTTTTGTAAAAGCATTTGAAATAAACTTAAAAAAGTCTACACTTCAATCACATCTTAACTGATTTACTTCTTCTGCGGTGGTGCACAGATGAAAATCCTGTCACTGTTAAAATACCTGCCCTAACTGTATATTTTAAGATAACATAACACAAACCGCTTCTGTAGATCTCTAAAGTTGTCACTGGAGATACCCCTGCAGAATTGTTTGCTGTTATTTTGATTAAAGACCTTGTCCCCTGGAACACATACTCTTTAGAATGAACAACAAGGCTTTCTGTAACACCATCAATGGTGAGGTTATAAGCCAATATTTTGCCATTGGACTTCACAGGATCCTGTAACGTGAAATAGAAAGAAACATAAAACATTCCATTTGTTAACATGATAAACCACATATAACAACCAACCATGAATATCACTATTTTCAAAGGACTTTTGGATCCAGCACTGCATTAGCAAGCAGCATAAGATTCAATACTGAAAAAAACACATACCCACAATAGAAAACACAACAAATACGTTTTTTACCTTCCAAATCAATTTCACATTTGTGTCATCATCTTCATAGACTCTCCACAGATCTGGTCCACTTTCAGGGGCTGAGCAAAAAGGACAGAGAATGGAAAGTCAAGTATAAAACAAAACTCTACTACACTTCTTTTAATAATCCTTGACTGTGTAGCTGTTAGAAAGAGGCACTGTTCACTTGGTGGCTCTACTGACAGCTAAGGGTTAGGGACATGTTTCGGGGGTTATCTGGTCATGCAAAGACATTCATTTATATAACTTTGTTTTACACTTAAAGAGAAATTCCACTGATTTTGTGAAATTCTGCATAATTTAATTATTAAAATGTAAACAGAGTCATCCTGAGTGATTCTGTGAGAAACACTATGTTCTACATAAACTGTCAGAACAGTGTGCAGTGGCGGTAATAAGAACCAGATGTCTGAAGTGATCATCGTCTCTAGGAGCTCCATTCCAGAAACTTGTTACATAGAAGTTAAAAAGTTAAAAAGAGGAAATTTCTTGTTCCTCGTTACTTTATTTTCAGGAATCGATATTTGCTCATTCCTGATAGACTTTAAATATCATACGTGTCGACTAGACAATTCCTGTTTCTAAAAGTTTTCACATGTTCAACAGTGACTTACTCGCTTCTGGTGTACGACTTGTGACATTGGAACTCCAGTCACTCCAGTAACCTAGGTCTTCGTGATGTTTGCAGCGCATCTGAACCACATAATCAGTGTATGGCTCGAGGGACTGCAGTCTAAAGGATTCCGTGTAAGCTCTAGTGATGTTCTCGTCAATCTGAAAAAACAGGTTAAAATCTAGAGATCACGTAAAACATGGCTAAACTTTAACCTTGTCCTACAGAAAGGAGACAAAACCTTTAGCTGGAGAATAACTTGTGGTTCAGACTCAGGTTTCAAATGGAAAGAGCATACAGCACCTAGCATGCAAGTTTGCTAGGTGAAACAGAAGTGAGAATGTGGTTTTGACTCAGTAGTCAGTCTTTTTCCAGACACTGTGGCTACTTCTATACTACTCAGCAGGTGAAATCAGTGGGCGAGCACGCCTACTGTGTCCGAATACTCAATTCCATTGAGCAGTACATGAACGTTCTCTAAATGACCTACTGAAT
Source organism: Megaleporinus macrocephalus (assembly GCA_021613375.1). NCBI lineage: Eukaryota > Metazoa > Chordata > Actinopteri > Characiformes > Anostomidae > Megaleporinus > Megaleporinus macrocephalus. The sequence goes on along the minus strand of CM038720.1, from coordinate 28,681,782 downwards.
CGGGAGACATGTATGAGAATGCGACCGCAGCACACTGTGCTTTGCCATGATTCACCTAGAACCTGGGAGGAAAAACCGGAAACCTGCAGAAGTTACCTCTACTTGCACTGCTTCTGAGGCATTCTGGCAAAAAAGCAGATCAGTGCCAGAAAAAGTATCTAAAATAATGTCTGCAAACGAGGCTCCTAAATAACAGCGGGACTTTTACAGCGGTGGTCTGACGCCTTCTGTCAAACGATGTTGGTAAGATGGCAGACGTAGTGGGTTTGAGGTTGCGTGGCTATTAAACACTCGCGTGGTGTAACAGCTACTACTTCACCACTCAAGTAGTGCGTACTGGCTCAAATCCACTAACTTGGTAGGTGATTTCGGATGTTTGTGTTTCACAGTGTTAGAAATCACCCAACAATTAGTTCGGATGTCACAACCTGAGGAAGCATTGTATTCATGTTGGTATTTTCTACAGCAATGCAGTTTTTCTTTTAAACTGTATTATACCACCTATTGCTGAGTATTGACTTGCTTTACGCTGCAGTCAAACATGACAGCGCGAATTATAATCAATCAAGTTCCAAAACTCTCATTAGCCCTAACCACGCTTTCTAATCAAACAACTAAGCAAGCTAGAATGAATCAGAAACAGAATATAAATCATCAAGCAAAATGCTGGCTGAAACAAATTGACATTTAGGTTAATCTGGGGGGAACAGGCTACGACTTATTCAGGTATAACCAACTGCTTATATTGAAGCATGTCTGAGAAAATGACTTTTTATTTGATTTTGCCGAACCGTTGTGTTTAAGCAACATTAGAATGAGGAAATAATGATTCACTAAACAGGATGCTGAACAAGGCAGATCCAGTATTACATAGGGTATTCAAGATGCTTTGAAGATAATAGCTACCGGTATCCAGTTTCTGGAGCCTGCTTCACAGTATCTGATGCTGTATTTTAGTTTGAAGACGGTGTAGTGTATGGGATGTGTCCAGTTAAGCATTAAGGACTTTGGGAAATTGCTTTCTGGAATAATCCACACATGTGATGGTGGGTTTGGTTTTACTAGAGAAAAGAAGAAACAGAAACATGTTTTAGGCATCACTTCAACTTCACAGCTGTTATGGAGCTGCACTACACAAGAAAGACACATCATTCAACATGTATATCATATCAAGACATATCATTGTCCAGTGTAATTTCTCTCACATACCAAAATCTTCAGAATTGTTTGTCCTTTTATCTAAAACCATGCTCCCCAATGGATTCTTCGCTTCCAGCCAGACGTGCAACGGCACAAAATGGGGGAAAGTTGTTAAACTCACAGTAAGACTGTGTGTGAGTGGCTTGTCACTCGAAGCACTATACATCTGATCAAAAACACTATGGAAAAAGAACAAGAAAGCAAATTTACACCAGATTCTTATCATTTATAATAAAATAGCCCTCAATAGTCCATTAGGGACACACTGTTGTTTCACAATCTTATCTGTATGGGCTGATGTTTGCTTAAATAAGAAATGTATCGTAATCTGAAAAACAGTTGCTGGGCTAAAATATCTGCACTTCACTCATTTTACTGCATTAGCATTTCACAGCAGAATAAAAGCTATATTTCTCTGTAATGCTGATCTAAACAAATACATGGAAAAAGGAGAGTACAAGCTACTACAATTTCAATACTACCCATTACGAGGGCCCAAGCTAACCTTGCAAAGAGTGTATAGTTGGTGGTAATAAGAGGATTTCTTAGCTCCGGATCCCAAGAACATGTCAAGTTTTGGGACATCCTGGTGCCAACTTGAACAGAAACACACGTCATATGCTTTGGCTTTAACGGTGGATCTGAAAGACATGAGTGCCACAGTAAAGAAATCAAAATACACTTTGACTATAAACAAATGTGATGCACTGAATTACACAATAATGACACACACTAATCCACATTAATAGCGAATGACAACTTTGTTATAAGCAAAAAGGCACAGTTAGGAACCAATACTCACATCCTTTATCAAGGTAGATCCCATATGTACACTGGGGTTTATATGATGGTGCCCCTTTCGGGGTGCTACACCTCAGCGGGTTTTTCATGTCAGTACTGACATTAAAAGTAACAGAGACAGCTGATTCATTTATTATCTTGTACAGCTCTCGAGGAAGGGTAACATCTCCCATGAACCATCCAATGTCTTTTGAGGTGTGCTGAGCCTCTTTGGTAAGGGAACAGACTGCTGTGAATTCCTTTCCTACTTCAACTGGAATCTGATATGCAGAGTCTGGAAGGATTTTTGCACATCCCGGAGGGGAACCTGGGTACACAAGGTAAAATTCATCTTAGCTTTCATGACGGGCTATTATTTTGGCCATTTCCTGCTATGACAAAATGCATTTAAAACATTACAGGCCTAATTACTGTGTAAATTACAACACACTGGATATGCAACTCAATGAAACCACACGACAGAGTATTATCAGGGTCTTATACGCAGGACATTGAGACATCCACATGAGAGGTTGCTTACCAAATGTACAGTCGAAGAATTTCAAGACGATGAGCAGTGAAAGGAGTAGCGAAGTGTTCATCGTGACGTTGATTGTCAATACCTGGAAGGTGACAAATTTTTATTAAATGCAGGGCACTCTATTAAAATTAGACACCAAAGAAAGCAAAAATGTACCATGTGCATCAAGCTGAATAAAAACACAAAGAAAATGGCAATGGCATAAAATAGTATGCAAATGACAAAATTATCTTAAATATCTCTTAAAAAAATGTAAATAATGGATTTTTCTGCAGATTTTTGTCCATAATTATATTGCTTTGCTATAATTTAACAAACTGAGCAAAAAAAACATTAATTAAACAATAATTGTGAATCAAAATGTGTAAAAGTGTGTTCTCTGCAGAAGATGTGTTCACTTATTTTCACTTAGAAGCGAAAGCGGTAAGGCCAAACGTGCATGTCACCTCTGCTGTTATTGATGCTGAATAAAGCAAATGGTAAGATCTGAACAGGCAAAGAAAAGAACGTAGTTTTCTTTTCTTCTCTGATCCCGCAGATTGGACACAGACTGAACTGCACTCAGAGATATGTAGATTAGCCTACACCCTCGCGCAAGAAAAAATGGTCACTTTGTTGAAACGGTAGAAGTTCAAAAGTAGCAGGTCAAAATCCACAAAGGACTAAATAACTTATAAAACTGCCTTTCTTAATTTATCTAGCATCTATCTGCTTGGGACAATCATGTTTACACGCAGCTATTCATCTCTTCTTTTTAATTCACTCTTGTTACAAAATAAAACAACAAAGCTCAACAGCTCATAACAAAGTTTGTTCCAAAACCAAACGAAGAGTAAACAGTAGCGACTAAATGTTGAAAATGAAAATGTGACTGAGCTAAAAGCACATTCCTCCCTTCAATGGCACATGATAGTTTTATTGTTTATTTTTTAAAAAGCCTATGAAAAAAAAAACAAAAAACAAAACCCCAAACAATTATCAAATCGAAATACTACTCATGTTTAACTACTTGCTACCCACCACTGGCTCTTAAACGCTTTAATCAGTACAAGTCTAGTCTAGCCACCACTTTTAGTGATACAGGATGTGAGAATAATAAGACAGTAGGAAAGCTTGCCTGAATTTTGGAATGCAAGGGTACCGTTCACCTCTACAAAGCACAGGCTGGTAACCTTTCCATCCTGCAAACTGGTCAAAAACTAGTAAAGCCTCTATTATAACTTCAGTTTTTACCAAGACGTTTATGGAGGTGTCACCTATTGTTTTCCTGAGAGGTGGGCCTCTAAAAGCCACACGTAGCTGCTGGGCAATAATGCCTTGTAATGCAGCTGCAGTGGCAGCCTTTAGTAAAGCAAAAATACTGATTTTGCTGCATCTTAGAAACACGACCACCCAGAAATGTAGATCCGAGAAAGGCTGGAGAAGAAGCGCTTCACTCTGGGGACTTATCAGTGAAAATTCAATCATTAGCATAAAAATCATTACACTAATTTTTCAAAATTTTAGAAACACTTGTTTAACATATTTACATTTTTTTTTTTATAAATGTCTTGTATAGTGTAGATAACAAAACTCTAAACTGGACACAAGAATATATTTCACAATGTTTTATCTAGTATCTCAAGTTTCTTGAGGACAACAGAAAGTTATTGATCTAAATGGACCAAGCACTACTATTTCTGTGACCTAGGAATAACCCACCCAGCTTAAATTCCAGTCTTTGCAGTTAATTGTACTAAATAGAATGTCTTAGTGCATAATTAAAATAATTACATTAACAGTATTACAATAATTATCGTTCGTGTTTGTTGCCTGATTTCATCAGCACGTTTCAAACAAGATAACATTATCTGTCCTGCAATTTTCTCCATGACTTGTTTGTTTTTATCTTCATGTTCAACAGTTTCCTTAAAATATATGAAAGTCATACAGCTATGTTCATCATCACCAGTTCTTAAAGCTGTTGTACGACCGTCTCATACCAGATATTTTAGACCCGATCTGTAATACTTTAAAAATGTGTTGTGCAATAATCCAATGACTGCCAAATTTTGATTTGTGATTTCAAACGCAGATTTGCAATTAGATTTATGTTACATTTTCCCTACTGACATTTGTGTGTCTAAACCAAGCTGTTACTTTTGTCTGGATGAAAATGCGAACCAAACATTTAACGTTAATCTCCAGCTGAACTGAACAAACAACAACTCAACTAAAGGGACCAAAATAAGGTGGTTACGCGGACAGCCTGGCCATTTTTGAGCATGTCAGTTTATTTGCGCAATTATTTATTATTTCTATGTATTTAATACGTATAAACAAGAAGACACATTCATAACATCCAGGTTCGGTAAACGGGACGTTAGCGCAGTCTCTTATTTATCCTTCAACGTCTTTTAGCAAAAACTCGCCATAGCAGGAGTCGCAAAATGACACTTCCTAACACAAAATTCATTTCTCATTCGTACCGCCTGGTTTATAAGAGGCTATTTAGGCCTTATCTCATATTTGGTCTACTTCCAGATAAGCATTAGCGATGTTAGCTGGACAGAAATGCAAGCGAAGTTAGTCAGCAGACAGCAATGTGTTAGTTCACCTATGCTAGCTCTGTTAGCCCACAGCAGCACTTCGCGTTACCTTCAAACCGCTGTCAGTACATATCCACAGCTTTCGTCCTGGTTAGCAACTCATAAGCCCCATAAACCTGTAGGAATTCTTAATCGTTCATCTTCGTCTTATGTTATACTATCTCTGGCCTTTTATGCGTGTTCCAGGTTTGCTTTCTTCAGAAATGTGAGAACGGACGTCGCGTCACCGTGCATAGCTAAATAACGCGATCTATAAGTCAGTGTGATACGCTTTGCTCGCCGCCCGTGGCGATACGTATGTTCTACAGATCTGCGCACGTCGCGGGAACAGGACGTCCGCGCATAGAAGACGAAGCCTCGCCCTCCACGATTCGGCAGCTCAGCTGTCAGTCAGTGAAAAGTCTCGCGTCAGATATTTTCTATTACATTTCCAGTTAATCTCCACCCCACTGCCCGAAAGCGTCCTCCGAGGGGAAAGGGAGGGCTGGTGGCTGAGCAGGAATACAGAGAGAGAAAGAGAGAAAAGAGGGCCCGATCCTTCTGCGGAACAGTGACTCAGTGTGAAGAAATTGGACAGACTTTCCACTGAAACACGGCTCGCGCTGAGCTGCTCAGAGGAATTCGGGGACAAAAGTAAATGTAAAACGTAAACCGGTGTTTTACACCTTCCCATGTGTGCAGTATTGGATTTAAACGAAGTTCTGTCTTGTTTTTGGTACGTTGATACTGATATTTAGTTTACACTAAAATTTGTTTAAATGAAATTGTACCTAAATAATTGTTTTTATGCTTCTTGTGATTATATATAAATGGTATCAGAATCATAATTAGAATGTAATTTACATATAAATCCTATAACTTGCCACTCTTTACTAATGCATTATCATGCATTGTAATAAATCTTTAATCAAACAGATCAAAGAGAGACCCAAGTTGGAAAGGGGGCAAAATTCAAATGTGAAAAGGGAAACTCCTTTTTGCAGTTGCATATCATTGCTGTCAGAAGAATCTCCAGAAGCATGTATAAAACATATTTGACTTTTAATGAGTGCTGTGTCGGTGCTGCAGTGTCCTGTCTGTTAATTTATCATATTTATTGTTATTTATCATATTTATTGTTATTGTTTCTAAAAAACTTGTGTCTGCACGTTTGCACTTTGCACTCTTTGTTCTATGTTGCACCATGTTGTTCCGGGAGGAATTAAATTTCTCTCCACTGTGTACTTGTATGTAGATGGAATGACAGTAAAAGCCTCTTGACTCTTGACTTGACTGAAGTTATAGGAATCAGACTTTTTTCCAAGCAATTCTGGGTCATTTCCTCAGGTCTATTCATTTGCTGGCAGTCGTGGGCTGGAGGTTAGGGAAACAGCCTTGGGTTCCTGAAAATGCATTCGCCCCTAACCTGTGCATCTTCCCATCAGAGCCAACAGCATACATGGACAGGGACGATCTAGAATGCTTATTGGCTTACAGAAAATGTGGGGGGAGTTTTTTTTTTCAAATAAGCAGTAATGCAATTATTTATCACCAAAATAAACTAAATCCCAAACTGAAGTTTTTGTATAGGCTATAAACAAGGGCAGGTTATAGTGTAGCAAACTACAGGTGAGAAAGTGTGCATATTAATGTATGAGTAAGTGAAAATATGTAAACGTGTAATAACCCATAGCAGCCTTCACCACTGCATCTCTGCCTTTTATGTTTGTCTAAATTGACTAACTATGGTTTCTACAGTATGTGCCCATTATATATATATATATATGTAACTATAGTTTAGTGCTGATTACTTTAGGGTGTCATTCAGGGTGGCCTGATGTCGCCATTTTACTGGGACAGTCCCCGGTTTTCGTGGGTTGTCCCCGGCTGGAGCTGTCCCAAGAAATGTCCCCGTGTTTAACTATGAATTAATAAGACAATCAGTACAAAAATCACCATCATCAAAATACATTAAAACTGGATCTGTCCCCCTTTTAATTTTATTTAATAATTTAATGTCATATTGACCTCCAAACTGGAAATGTCCTCTTGAACCGTCACTTGAACTGTAGGGTGTAAAAAAGTGTGGGTAATCCAAACAAAACTAATCTTTGACTACTTTCCTCCTTCGCTTATAATGTTTGCGCTGTTTAGATCGTTTAAACGGTTTATTAACTTGGCTATTTTGAGTTGGGAGTGATGCCCGTTGGTAATGTTAGCTAAACTGAGTCAGTTCATAAGAGCAGGATCAGTAAAATAAGTTCAATTTTCCTTCATTATTTGTGCTCTTAAAACTGTGAGTCCATGTCTATGCAGCTTGCTAATATTAGCTAGTCTTTAAAAAATATCTCTAAGATGAACTGTGCTAATAACAGCATGTTCATTCTCATTTTAGCTTATCCAACCATCACTAGCACAAATAGTGGATTACTTCACCACTGCATCTCTGATTTTTATGTTTGTCTAAATTGACTAACTATGGATCTACAGTATGTACACATTGTATATATGTAACTATAGTTTAGTGCTGATTACTTCAATGTGTCATTCAGGGTGGCCTGATGTTGCCATTGTACTGGGACAGTCCCCAGAGTGTATTACAGTACAACAATCACCATCCTCAAAATACATAAAACTGAATATGTCCCCCTTTTAATTTTATTTAATAATTTAATGTCATATTGAACTGTCCTCTTGAACTGTCACTTGAACTGTAGGGTGTAAAAAAGTGTGCGCAATTCAATCAAAACTAATCTTTAACTACTTCCCTCCCCCACTTGTATGGTTTACACTGTTTAGATCATTTACATGGTTTATTAACTTGCCTGTTTTTGAGTTGGGAGCGATGCCCGTTGGTAATGTTAGCTAAAGTAAGTTAGTTTTCCTTCATTATTTGTGCTCTTAAAACTGTGGGTCCATGTCTATGCAACTACCTAATATTAGCTATTAAGGCCTTTAAAAAATACATCTAAAAAGAGCGGTGCTAATAACAGCATGTTCATTCTCATTTTAGCTCTCATCCAACCACCACTAGCACAAATGGTGGATTGTTCTATTTTCGGCTAACCCGGCAAACTATCTAGCTAACAGTTTGTAGTAAACCAACTCATGAAATGTAAGTAATGCAGTTATATTCAGTAATCTTTTGAGGTGATTCCGTGATTGGGGTGCTGTTCATGTCTCACTGATATTAAATGTAATAATGTATGAAAAGTAAAGCAAAAGACATTTAAGACAAAGGTAAAGTCTCCTTCTCAACACCCTTGTACATGTTTCAGATAAACACATTTCAACACATCTCCAGCACTTAGATAACAGTCATTCCACCTTTTACAGCTCACCTGAACTACTCTTTACATTAAACTGATTATTGTGTGAATCCATTTGACGTGTCATGCTTGTCGCCTTTCTTTATGAGTCATCAATTAAAGGTTATGAAATGTTATGTACCACAAACAGTCAACGCTGTTACCTGAACAGGCGCGCTGCTTCATAACAACACATTTAACATGAAATTGCATACAAAGTATTAACTCTGATTACAAACTGAAAGCAGATAAATTGTTTGAAAAATACATAAATCTGCAGTACGTTCTTAATGTTTTCCTTTCTCTAACTCTGTCGGTGCTGCCCTGTCCTGTCTGTTTACTGTCCTGTCTGTTTACTGTCCTGTCTGTTTATTGTGTCTAATGTCTGTTTATATATCATATTTAGAGAAACAAAATTTTACTCTACTGTGCACCTGTATGTAAATGGAATGACAATAAAAAAGCAATGCTGGGTCGTTTCCTCAGGTCTATTCATTTGCTGGCAGTCGTGGGCTGGAGGTTAGGGAAACAGCCTTGGGTTCCTGAAAATGCATTTGCCCCTAACCTGTGCTTCTTCCCATCAGAGCCAACAGCATACATGGACAGGGACGATCTAGAATGCTTATTGGCTTACAGAAAATGTGGGGGGAGTTTTTTTCTTCAGATAAGCAGTAATGCAGTTACTTTATCACCAAAATAAACTAAATCCCAAACTACAGTTTTTGTATAGGCTATATAGGTTATAGTGTAGCAAACTACAGGTGAGAAAGTGTGCATATATATATATATATATATATATATATATATATATATATATATATATATATATATATATATATATATATATATATATATATATGTGTGTGTGTGTTTCAGTGAAAATACATAAACATGTAATAAACCATAGCAGCCTTCACCACTGCATCTCTGATTTTTATGTTAGTCTAAATTGACTAACTATGATTCTACAGTATGTACCCATTGTATGTATGTAACTATAGTTCAGCGCTGATTACTTCAGAGTATTCTTTAGACAAGCATCGTATGAAGGGTGGACTGATGTCGCCATTTTACTGGGACAGTCCCTGGTTTTCGTGGGCTGTCCCCGGTTGGAGCTGTCCCAAGAAATGACCCCGTTTTTAACTATGAATTAAACAGACAGCCTTCACCAGAGTTTATTACAGTACAACAATCACCATCATCAAAATACATAAAACTGGATCTGCCCCCTTTTAATTTTATTTAATAATTTAATGTCATATTGACCTCCAAACTGGAAATGTCCTCAGTTTTTTATTTTTGAAATCTGGTCACTTGAACTGTAGGGTTTAAGTTAATTTACTTCACATGCTAATTATACACTAATGGTAAAATAATAGTAAATAAAAAAGTGATCTGTTTAAAATACAATCAGCGGCATGTATTTTTATAATCCATTTAAACTAAAAGCAGAAAGCATGTAACCTGTGTATACATAATTATTTTGTGTGGTAACATTCTGTGAGATGTACACACAGATGCAGAAACTTTCTCCCACAGAAACACCTTTCTTAGCTGCCTGAATTGCCATGTTAAATTCCATCCGGTTTGTGTGTTACAAGGTGACATCATCTCATAACACAATCCGTATTGCCCACCTACCATCAAGCTTAGAACACCCTCACACAGAGAGCTAAAAAAGCCACTCCTGCTCCACTGTAGCTTACAAAAGTATTGTTGAGCCTGACTTTCAGAATTAGACTCTGGCTCAAATGGCGGCGTAGGTGCCGAAACTTGTAGCAGGACTGCACAAGCTGACCAATCAGAGCACACTAGACTTACAGAAGCTCTAGCACAGAGTTTCAGACGAAGATTAGAAAAATAGTGTGTTCTGGCTAATCTATTCTAGTAGGCACAAAAAATAAAATCATGATCACTGAAACTAGGCATAATAGGTTCCCTTTAATTAAGTGGTTCTAGCATGTACATTCAAATATGTTCCAAAAAATGAATTTTGAGTGTGTCATGCCCCCACTGCTCTTCTCTGTCGAATCTGAGAACTACTATACCCAGAATACATGACATCAGTGTCACACACTCACTCCCCTGATTTAGTTGACCTGTTCACTGTTACCCTGCTTGTATGTATATCTGCCTTTCATACATTCCCTATGAGATATTGTTGACTCTGATACTGAACGTTCTCCTTGTTATTGCATCTCTTGTCTGTAACTCTGGCTTTGGTTCTCTGGTTTTCTCTCTCTTGTCTATCCTTTTGGTTGTTTGGTATTGTGTCTAGTTTGATTCTCTTCTCGTCTCCTGGTATTGTTCTTGGCTTTGCTACTCTGTTATGGTGGCCCTTGTGTTCACTGTCTGGCTGACTTTTATCTTTAACTACTTACTCGCTGTTTACCATTAAACACGTTTCTATTCAGCAGGGATGGTGTTACAGTTTTAAACATTAAAATAAAGTAAATGATCAAAATTGTGAGAAAAATGTGAAAAAAGATACTTGTTTATTAATAATGATCATTTAAAACATTTATGTCAGACACACAAATCATATGTTTTGTATTAAGGTTACAAGGTAGACCAGAATGTAGAATACACAGTTCATGCCATAGACAAAAATTCAATGACTCTGTAAAAATGCATGAAAAAATAGGCTGATAAGTTCACAAACTTTATCAAACTTCTCAGCTATGCTCTGAAATGGAGCTTCAGTCTTCTCCTTCTCATCTTGCCAAGAAATGGACTGACAGCTCCTCGGCACATGCAGCTTTCGCTTCAAACAATCCAATCAAACCTGAAGAATTTTATCAGTTCATGTTTACAGAGAGGACGCAGTCGCAATGCGGCTGAGCTGAGGTCTCCCCCCTTCATTGTTGTCTCTGCTGTAAACACAAGATTAATCAAGTAGAGCTGTCCGAGCTACTCAGAGGGGTCTTCTGGAGTTTCTGAGGTGAGGGGCTTCGTTTTCTTTGAGGAGGAATTGCAGGAAGAACTTGTATGTTCCGTAGGGGCTCGGTGGTCAGAGGAGCAGGAAAGGAGCACAGAGACTGACTCTGAGGAACGTTCGGTCTCTGGATTTTAGAGATCAAGGGAGGTGGAAGTCCTGCTAGACTGCGTCCCAAAGAGCTGAGGGGCAGAGATTTAGACTTCTTCACTCCTTGAGAAACTTGATCAGGTGGTAAAGAGACTGAGGATAAAAAAAAGAGTTGACTAGTTAGAGAGTGTGTAGCTATGGCTGGAGACTCAACTGTGGTAAGACTCAACCACTTTTTCTTTTCTAATACCGATACTGAAACCTCAAACCACCTGAAAATGCTCCTATTCCTCAATCTAAAATCCTACATCCTATAACGTACTATACAGCTTGAGCAGAATTGAAAGACATGCATGTAACATATTTTTATTTTGCAGACTGAATTTTATTTACATTGTATATTTAGGTTTAAATTAAAGACTAACTATTTTGGCCAATTAAATCATGAGAACAAACAGATCTGGATCGCTCCAGCATTTCGAATGCACAGACGTTATTGCCTCAAATAGAGAACAACAGTAACTCAGCACCTGTTTCCTTTGAGGACTGCTCTTGAGAATGTTTTATGTTTATTGATCCTTCATTATCTGTCCATGCAAATTGTTGCTCACAGTGATATACCACTGTCAAACTGTGAGTATTACTAGAGAAGCTTGTTAGCTTCTAGTTGTTAATAATAGTAATTTAAAAAATTGCCATGAAACTATTATTTTCTTAGTTTTTCTTATTTTGCATCATCATTGCAGTTAAGATGCACATTTCAAGCTGCTGTTTTACTTCTTTATTTTCTTATATGTGTGCATATAATATTTATAAAATAGGATGGCGTCACAGGCGGAAATTATTAGGGGACAGGGAAGGCAACCTCACTTCCTGGGAGGAACAATAAATTGTCCCTCTTGAGATATTATGGTAAATAAAACCACATTATTGTTAAATAATACAAAAATATGCATTGAAAGAACATGTTGCATAATTATAGACTTGCCATCTCCAAACCATAGATACACAAAATAACTATGGAACCCATATAGGGTTTAATCAGGCTCAACAACACCACCGTCATTTTGGAGCAGTCACATTGCTGCTGGACTGGATTCAGTACCACTACAGAGCTGCAGTCCAGGAAAGATACTGTCCAAAATTAAACAATTTCAAAATGTTGCTCTCTAAAAGTGGGATAGGATTATACACCAGAGAGAACGCTGCGATCAGCACTCATGTATGTGTGATGTTTATGGATAGAACTGATCATGTTGTTTGTTGGTTTGATTAATTTATTTACAGCTATTACTGTAGTATACTCATTTCAAATCTGGTCTTCAGGCTTTAACTGTGACTTAAGTCAACTCAAGTTGATCCCATAACTAATCCAGCCTGAAATAGCACACACTTTCTGCAACATAACATAAAGCGTAGTTATATAGAAGAAAGTCAATGTTATGTAGAGGAAGCAAAGCCTCTTTAGTATTAGTTAGTTAAGTATTGCACTACAATGTCTATATTTACGAGCCTGACAGCGGTATATCACAGTTCAAACAGAGTAAGTATGGTAGGTACGGTTCTTGCTGTGGTTTAGGGGGCAGGTGGGTTATCGTGTTTTATTTGCATGAACATTAAGAGTGATTGCACATTAACTTAATGGATTTGCTGATATGTATGATTGTGTTTCTAGTGGAGCTCATGTTAAACTCTGTCTTTAACATTAGGTGCATATTAGACCAAATGCTACTGCTCCTAAAAGCTAACCAGCACAATCACAGTTATAAATTGGAATTAAAGCTACCGAGAGCAATCCTTGCAACCTAAACAGTGTCTAAAGATTATAACAAAATAAATAAGGTGGTTGGTTAATTGGTTGGTAATTTTGACCAACTGAATTGCTCCAACATTTCAGATTCACAGATATCACCGTAGATGGAGAACAACAGACAACTCAGCATCTGTTTCCTTCGGGGATTACTCTAGAGAATGTTTTATGTTTATTGATTCCTCCATATCTGCCCATGCAAATTGTTGCTTACAGTGATATATCGCTGTCAATATGTAGGCTCATAAATATAGACATTGTAGTACAATACTTAACTAACTAATACTAAAGAGGCTTGGCTTCCTCTACTTAACATTGACTTTCTTCTATATAACTACGCTTTATGGGATCGACTTGAGTTGACTTAAGTCACAGTTAAAGCCTGAAGACCAGATTTGAAATGAGTATACTACAGTAATTACTATGCTATATACTAGTACAGAGGTCACTAATAGGCGGGCCGCGGTCTGGGTCCAGACCCAGATGTTGTCCAGTACGGACCCAAACTAAAAAACTATTGAGAATGATTTAATTCTGACAATGTTTATTTTAAACTTTTCTTGTCTTTACGTTATATGGCCTTTGCGTCTCCGTAAACTCACAGACCAATCACGTGCAATCACCAATGGCGCTCCTCAGCCAATCAGATCTTTGCATATTTAGGAGTGTGAAGAGCACACAGTCAGAGAATAAAGTGAGCCGGAAAGAATAATGTGTAACCAGGAATGGATTGAGATATATATGTTTATTATTCCCACAGGCAGCTCCAAATGGAGTTATGAAGAAGGCTGCTTGTTTTATTTACTTTTTCTATAAATAAGCATTTTTTAAAAAACAATATGTTTTTTAAAGTAGCCCTTGTTTTTACTTAAAGTGAGTAAAAAGCGTTTATTTTTAGTTTTATAAATAATTTATTCAGTTCAGCATTTAAACAGTAAATATACTGAAATATACTGAACGGTATGTGTGATGTGTTGGTGTTTCAGTAGCTGATGGTATAAGGTGTTGATACTAGACTACTTCAGTAAACAGGATACACCACTGAATCAGAAATGCTGACAGTCCAGACCTTGGCCTAAGGGCATTTCCTCTAACTGGACCTTACTAAACTCTAATTAAATACCTCTGTACTAATATATACTAGTACTATAGCTTGCATACAGAAACCACTTACATCTGTGAGTGCAGTGGTCACGAATAGGAGCCAAGCTGTTGCGTGTCAAGGCTGATTCTCGTGTCCTCAGTGGCACAAGGTGAGTATTCGCAGCTGTTGAAAAGCAAAAGAGAACAAAATAAAGACTCTGTACAGTCTCATTCTGTACTCTCAGTGTGCGTACAGTGTATGTCAGTGTATTTCATTAAGTAGAGGTTGTTTTTGTGACTGACCTTGCTCGCTCCGCTGTATATAGGGTGTGTGGTTGGAGCAAAGCACGTCTATGGGACTCGTCGTTTCACGTAACAGTTTATCCAGCAACCTTTCAGATGGATGTGAGATCCAAGCCTTCTGGGTTAACAGCTGACTTGATTCAGTTTTCCAGGCGGGACCAGAAGCTTTCTGACCTTTCGCTCTGTTGTCGAAAAGGTCATGCTCACTCTTGCTTTTCTGCGATCTGTGAGCCAGATGACTGACCATCTGCCCTGAGACAGTTCTGTGTGCTGCAGTATGTGAGTTGGCTAACAGAGAGTTTCCCAGAGTGATAGGTGGAAGACTCTGCGTGCGTATGGGAGGCAGGCTCTTGTAGTCCTTTGCTGTGGGGTCCTCAAGCAGCTGGAGCTTTTCGGGCTCGCTGGGTCGCTTTCTGCTCTCCTCTTTGCCCGGTAGGTCCACGATGCAGTCGAACATGGTGATGATGTCATCCACTTCCGAGGTCTCCTCTTGCAGGTGGCGTTCCCGGCTCAGCTCTCTCTGCCGCGCCGCGTGCAGCTCTTTCTTCTTTTTACAGGAGAAGATGTGGTTCAGCACACGGAATTTGCCCTCTTTTCGGATAGATGGATCAGTGCTTTGAGAGTGAAGCTGTTGGATTGACTCGGACCTGAGCAAGATCAGAAAGGTTATAGATATTATAGAAATTCTTAACAACAAAATATACTTTTAAATGTCATGATTACATATTTCAAGTGTTTTAACAACATCATGAAGATAAATAATAGCCTCTAGGTCTAGATTTAAGTTTTTGCCATGTATTTGTTATTACATATGTATATTGTAGGGCAATATAAAAAAAAAAAAAAAAAAAAAATATATATATATATATATATATATATATATATATATATATATTAAAATAGTTGTGAATGTTTTCCCCGCATTTTTCTGGTTCTTATGTTACTTCAGGGAAAATAGTTAAGAAAAAATATCTGCTAATCTACAGGGGGCTCTTGTATTCAGAGCTGGGGACTGGGGAGTGGAGGAGGAAAGAGGAAAAAGGGAAGGGGAGCCAGAGTGAGAGAGGGGGATTTGGGAGGCCGAAGGCAGATTAGGGCTTTAGCTATATTGTTTTTTGTTTGTTTGGGGTGAGCTATGGTCCTACAGTAGCACAATAAAAACCCATTTCTTATTCCTAGTCTCAATCCTTTGTGTGAGAATGGCACAATATATATATATACATATTGTTGCTGTCCAAAGAAAAACATGCATCTTCATTTTTGTTGATTTTTATTTTTCTACAGCACTCAAATGCAGCAGTAGCCGTTCACATTGTGCCATTCACAGGTGTTTCTGTTCACCATTCCACTGTGAGGAAATAACTCTATGGGTCTGAAAAGACGAATAGCTGCCAAGAAGCTCTCACTGAGAAAAGAAGACTAATGGAAAAGAAAAATACTAGCAAATCAAACAAAGAACCTGCTTGCGCTCTAAGAACAGTGGACTGACTGGCCCAGATTCCAGACCTCAACTTCACTGAACGTTTTTGAGATTACTTGGATCATGAGAAGCAACCAACTTGACTGAACTTCGGAGGTGTGGAATAAGCATCCCTGAAACATCCCTGAAAAACTGTAAATGTCCCAAAAAAGAATGGAAGCTATAATAAAGGCATATAATGGACACACTAAATACTGAATTATTTATATTTGATATTTTGTTGTACATGATGGTCACTTTGACTGGAAATAAAATAAAAGTGCAAGATCAAAATCATTAGAATCATAATCATAACTTATTCTGAATGAATTACCTTTACTTAACGAGGACATGGCAGTGATATATTATGCATGTTATACTCCATATATATCCAATCAGAATATTTATGTTAAAATTAGTTTAACTGCAAAAACATCCTTTGCATGGTTACGTCGTCCTTCAGGCTGACACGTTCACAGTGTGTGTAGTTAAGTACACAAGTAATTGTAGTCCATCTAGAGCTGACCAAACAAAACAAATACTGTTATGGAGGTGAAACAACATGTTTTTGTCCAACTGTGAGACACGTATCAGATAAGAGTCCCCTTACAGGATACGCTATACAGACAGATCCTAACCTGTTTTCAGCTGAGAGGAGTTTGATGCAAGCGGTGTGGCCGCAGTACATGGCGTATGTCAGAGGAGTGTTCTCATTGATGTCTCTGGGTCCAGGCTCAACACCCAGCTGAAGCAAAGCCTGCACACAGTCCTCTTTTCCTGCTGCAGCTGCCCAGTGCAGAGGGGTCCTAACACAAAGACCACAGAAACAGACATTTGTTAAACAAAACGTGACCTGAGGACACTGAGTATGTGGCAATGATCACAGCAGAAACCACTTGCCAGAAGCAGAAGTTTTCCTGAAGTGACCACAGTTTAAATTCCTCCAAATCTAAATGGAACTTACACACACATAGCTTTTCACTGAGCACATGGCGTAGCATGCACAGGGCAAGTAAACCTAAGTCAAATGCATGGCTTCTCTAAGAGCTGAGTGGGTAAAAGGCGTTTCAGTTAAAGGCTGCACACAAAGCCTGCCTGCTACCTGATCTGATCTTCTTAGGTTAGCGCGAACCAGCCACAATCTAAACATCTCAGAAGACCTCACGTGTTATACAGATGCAAGAAGCAGGAACAGGCTACAACAGCACTGTTGAGTGTACATCAGTCCAAGCTCAGAAAAAGTTTGGACTTTTGCTACCCTCCAAAGGAGCAAAGGTGTCAAAAGTATTCACATTCATTACTCAGGTAGAAGTATAGATACTAAGTTTTAAAAATACCTATCAACTGAAGCTTTTTAATTCAGTAAGTGTAAAAGTACTGCTTTCAAACCTACTTATAATATAAAAGTAAAAGTAATGTAAGGGAAAAAACCAGGACAAAAGCTAAGGCCGCACCACAGGGGTCTATAGTGCACTAGCCCATCTCCCCAAAAAATCATTCTTCTAAAAGCCATAATGACTATAATGTTATATTAAAATGTTAATGTTGATAAATATACAACCATTGAACATGAATGTAGTTTAGTACAATGTAAATATATTAAAGAAGCATATCTGTGTACTACTGAGCATTAACATGTGTTTCATGGAGCAGAAGATATGATGACTAGTTGACTATAAGTATTGTAATGGTGCAAAAAGTCAAACTTCAAAGGCATGTTATCAATAATCTTTACTGGAATGTAAATGTACATGAATGAAAACAAGCTGAAATGAAATAGGAGTAACGAGACGTTTAAAATGTAAGGAGTAGAAAGTACAGATAATGGAGTGTAAATGTAAGGTGTAGAAAGTACAGATAATGGAGTGTAAATGTAAGGAGTAGAAAGTACAGATAATGGAGTGTAAATGTAAGGTGTAGAAAGTACAGATAATGGAGTGTAAATTTAAGGAGTAGAAAGTACTGATAATGGAGCGTAAATGTAAGGAGTAGAAAGTACAGATAATGTAGTGTAAATGTAAGGAGTAGAAAGTACAGATAATGGAGTTTAAATGTAAGGAGTAGAAAGTACAGATAATGTAGTGTAAATGTAAGGAGTAGAAAGTACAGATAATGGAGTTTAAATGTAAGGAGTAGAAAGTACTGATAATGGAGTGTAAATGTAAGGAGTAGAAAGTACTGATAATGGAGTGTAAATGTAAGGAGTAGAAAGTACTGATAATGGAGTGTAAATGTAAGGAGTAGAAAGTACAGATAATGGAGGGTAAATGTAAGGAGTAGAAAGTACAGATAATGGAGTGTAAATGTAAGGAGTAGAAAGTACAGATAATGGAGTGTAAATGTAAGGAGTAGAAAGTACAGATAATGGAGTGTAAATGTAAGGAGTAGAAAGTACAGATAATGGAGTGTAAATGAAAGGAGTAGAAAGTATAGATAATGGAGTGTAAATGTAAGGAGTAGAAAGTACAGATAATGGAGTTTAAATGTAAGGAGTAGAAAGTACTGATAATGGAGTGTAAATGAAAGGAGTAGAAAGTATAGATAATGGAGTGTAAATGTAAGGAGTAGAAAGTACAGATAATGGAGTGTAAATGTAAGGAGTAGAAAGTACAGATAATGGAGTGTAAATGTAAGGAGTAGAAAGTACAGATAATGGAGTGTAAATGAAAGGAGTAGAAAGTATAGATAATGGAGTGTAAATGTAAGGAGTAGAAAGTACAGATAATGGAGTTTAAATGTAAGGAGTAGAAAGTACAGATAATGGAGTGTAAATGTAAGGAATAGAAAGTACAGATAATGGAGTGTAAATGAAAGGAGTAGAAAGTACAGATAATGGAGTTTAAATGTAAGGAGTAGAAAGAACTGATAATGGAGTGTAAATGTAAGGAGTAGAAAGTACAGATAATGGAGTGTAAATGTAAGGAGTAGAAAGTACAGATAATGGAGTGTAAATGTAAGGAGTAGAAAGTACAGATAATGGAGTGTAAATGAAAGGAGTAGAAAGTATAGATAATGGAGTGTAAATGTAAGGAGTAGAAAGTACAGATAATGGAGTGTAAATGTAAGGAGTAGAAAGTACAGATAATGGAGTGTAAATGTAAAGAGTAGAAAGTACTGATAATGGAGTGTAAATGTAAGGAGTAGAAAGTACTGATAATGGAGTGTAAATGTAAGGAGTAGAAAGTACTGATAATGGAGTGTAAATGTAAAGAGTAGAAAGTACTGATAATGGAGTGTAAATGTAAGGAGTAGAAAGTACAGATAATGGAGTGTAAATGTAAGGAGTAGAAAGTACTGATAATGGAGTGTAAATGTAAGGAGTAGAAAGTACTGATAATGGAGTGTAAATGTAAGGAGTAGAAAGTACTGATAATGGAGTGTAAATGTAAAGAGTAGAAAGTATTGATAATGGAGTGTAAATGTAAGGAGTAGAAAGTACAGATAATGGAGTGTAAATGTAAGGAGTAGAAAGTACAGATAATGGAGTGTAAATGTAAGGAGTAGAAAGTACAGATAATGGAGTGTAAATGTAAGGAGTAGAAAGTACTGATAATGGAGTGTAAATGTAAGGAGTAGAAAGTACTGATAATGGAGTGTAAATGTAAGGAGTAGAAAGTACTGATACTGGAGTGTAAATGTAAGGAGTAGAAAGTACAGATAATGGAGTGTAAATGTAAGGAGTAGAAAGTACAGATAATGGAGTGTAAATGTAAGGAGTAGAAAATACAGATAATGGAGTTTAAATGTAAGGAGTAGAAAGTACTGATAATGGAGTGTAAATATAAGGAGTAGAAAGTACAGATAATGGAGTGTAAATGTAAGTAGTAGAAAGTACTGATAATGGAGTGTAAATGTAAGGTGTAGAAAGTACAGATAATGGAGTGTAAATGTAAGGAGTAGAAAGTACAGATAATGGAGTGTAAATGTAAGGAGTAGAAAGTACAGATAATGGAGTTTAAATGTAAGGAGTAGAAAGTACTGATAATGGAGTGTAAATGTAAGTAGTAGAAAGTACTGATAATGGAGTGTAAATGTAAGGAGTAGAAAGTACAGATAATGGAGTGTAAATGTAAAGAGTAGAAAGTACAGATAATGGAGTGTAAATGTAAGGAGTAGAAAGTACAGATAATGGAGTGTAAATGTAAGGAGTAGAAAGTACAGATAATGGAGTGTAAATTTAAGGAGTAGAAAGTACTGATAATGGAGTGTAAATGTAAGGAGTAGAAAGTACAGATAATGGAGTGTAAATGTAAGGAGTAGAAAGTACAGATAATGGAGTGTAAATGTAAGGAGTAGAAAGTACTGATAATGTAGTGTAAATGTAAGGAGTAGAAAGTACTGATAATGGAGTGTAAATGTAAGGAGTAGAAAGTACAGATAATGGAGTGTAAATGTAAAGAGTAGAAAGTACAGATAATGGAGTGTAAATGTAAGGAGTAGAAAGTACTGATAATGGAGTGTAAATGTAAGGAGTAGAAAGTACTGATAATGGAGTGTAAATGTAAGGAGTAGAAAAGACTGATAATGGAGTGTAAATGTAAGGAGTAAAAAGTATTGATAATGGAGTGTAAATGTAAGGAGTAAAAAGTACTGATAATGGAGTGTAAATGTAAGGAGTAGAAAGTACAGATAATGGAGTGTAAATGTAAGGAGTAGAAAGTACTGATAATGGAGTGTAAATGTAAGGAGTAGAAAGTACAGATAATGGAGTGTAAATGTAAGGAGTAGAAAGTACTGATAATGTAGTGTAAATGTAAGGAGTAGAAAAAAAGAACAATTACTCCAGTAAAGTATAAATAACTAAAATTTCTACTTAAGTAAGATAATGAAGTATTTATACTTTGTAACTTGACACCTCTGCACAGGAGCGATTTTCCTGTTATGATCACTCAGAGATCAGTCCAGAAAAAGGTGAGAAAGAACCCAAGGTTAACAACATAGATCTACAGACAACTCAGCTATAATATGTGTCCACTACTAGATAAACATTGAACAAGAGCAGTGTTCATGGAAGGACACCACTATAATTGTGTTTGGCTATAATTGTGAGGTCATTCTAAAGGGTTCACTTACCTTTTCAGGTGTAGATTAAATATATAGAGTAAGGTTCTTTTCACTCGCCAGGATAATGTTTTTTGCACTGTAGACCTTGCTGTCAAAGACCTATGTTGGATATAATGACCTACGTTGGATATAATGACCTATGTTGGATATAATGACCTACGTTGGATATAAAGACCTACGTTGGATATAAAGACCTATGTTGGATATAATGACCTATGTTGGATATAATGACCTATGTTGGATATAAAGACCTACGTTGGATATAAAGACCTATGTTGGATATAATGACCTACGTTGGATATAAAGACCTACGTTGGATATAAAGACCTATGTTGGATATAAAGACCTATGTTGGATATAATGACCTATGTTGGATATAATGACCTACGTTGGATATAAAGACCTACGTTGGATATAAAGACCTATGTTGGATATAATGACCTATGTTGGATATAATACCAAGGCCCACATATTTAAGCGCCTTTTGCGCCTTTTCCCTCATCAGCACTCTAACCTTTCAACTTTGGGCCAAAAGTCTTGTGCTATTTCCAAATGTTTGGGAAAGAAAAATGTCAAATCCTTTTTTAGGCAAGATCTGAACTTCATAACAAGGATATCACTTTGATGAGCAACCAAGAGTAAATAAGTGCTGGTTAGAATATTCCAAATGGAAGTGTCCTCAAACTATGAATGGTCGGCAAATATACAATACTGTTCAATAGTTAGAGACCAGTTATAACAGTCTTTAAGTACTGTCCTCCGCTACTGAACTGACATTAGTGTCAAGTCTTTGCCTTTCATTTTGTTCAGCTGGCTTTCAGTTATGCACAGAAATCTACAGGAATATTTTGCCACGCCTTTAAAGTTCAGTCTGAGATCTTGGTTGCATTTTCTACTTCTCAACATCCGCATAATCCCAAATTTTATTCAGTAATGTTGAGGTCTGGACTCAGGGGAGGTCATTTCATCATCCTGAGAACACTAACAGTTTCTTTGTCTGTTCAGTTTTCTCAGTAATGGCATGCTGACAGCTACTTACCTACTTTCTTTAGCCTCCTTTATGCAACATGTGCCCCTCCGAATATCTTCTCAACAATGAACTTGTGCTTATTGGCTGTTTTGATCGAAAATGTTATAAATAAATGGTGTTTCCTGTACGGTACTGTATATATTCCAAATATAACGAATCATAACAGTTAAAACGATAACTAAGAGAGGGGAAAAGGTTCTTAACTTTAATACATTAAAGTTATATTAAAACATGCATCTCCATTTTGGTTGATTTTTATTTTTTATAATTAATGGACCAATAAAAATGCTCCAAAATAGCTTGGAAAAAAGTCTGGTTCCATTGATTTACCTTAAAAGTAAAGTAGGTTTTGGGGATCTTGTGTAAAGTTGCTATGTTGGAGACACTTCTTTGGACATAGACGATACGTTAGTAAAATAAGGATAATGGAGTGCTTCTATTACGACACTGGTGACAACATGTTCATACAATGCAATGTTAACTTACAAATGATGAATTTACATACGCTGTATAAGACTGAAGCCTGCTAATGCACCTCAGACTGAAGCTAGGGTCATACAGCTGGATGTTTTGGGCAGAACTCCCTTGTTGTCAGTGCAGCAAGTTTGCTATAATAAGAGTTTATTTAGGCACCTCTGTGGCTTGAGGTTTCACCAGCGGAGAACTACACAGCCTGGCAGAATGAATTTCATGACAGATCTGAGGTGCAACAAAGTTTACATGCAACGTAAACCATCTCTGTGAGCACGGCGTTAAGAATCTCTTGTGTAAGCACGATTGTAGGACAGCTGAGGAAGCAGATAACACTGTCGCTTCTACTTTAAAGTTATTCTCTGCACATCCTTATGTACCGAAAAGAGTCATAATTAAGTGAGATATAATAAATAATACACATAATACGTGATTTATAAACATTTTGCATCCTCTCTTTGCCACTTAGAATTGAACAAATGATCCCTGTTCTGATTGGCAGCCCTCTATTGTGCCTGCAGTCTAGACCTAAACACTCTTTATAACTTCAGCATGAATTGATGGGACTGAAGTGCTATAGGCTGAATAGTGAGGTATTCTGATGACATCATAACAGCAATGAGTTCAAATTGGGCTGCTTTATAATGTATACATACAGCATATAAGCAAGGTGGTTACTGGCCTGTAGCCTGGGATACTGTTCTTGATAGGCTTTCTTCTTAGACTTTGCTGTGTTTTTTAGCCTCACAGCTCATGGAATGCAGATTTTCCTAAGTGTTCAATCAACAACACTGTAACAACATTGTAACAGAGATCTTGTAGTCATTTGAATTTGCTGAGGTTATTGTTGTGTGGAGGTACATGAGAACGTTATATGATGCGCTCTCACTCACCGCTCATCCACATCCAGTGCCTGCAGGTTGGTCTCAGGGACGCGTGCGAGCTCGTAGATGATGTCGCTGTAGCCTGCAGCTGCAGCAATGTGAACGCAGGTCTTGCCGTTCTCGTCGTCGTAGTTGATGACGGAGGAGCCAAGGTGATGGTCAAGAATCAGGGAGCACATAAACCTGCCACCACTCTGACAAATAAATCAACAGAAAAAAGGCCATCTTAGTTTAGATTTTAGTCTTCAGCTTCTCGATTCTGAACACAGTCTGATTTGATTATGTTGGGTAATATTCTGAACAGAGCCGGTCCTGACCTGGGCCCTCTAACTGATACACCAGCCATGTAAACCATTTGCAACTCCCACACAGTCACAGCTGACATCCTAGTGCTACTACTACAGTCCTCCCTCCTTTATAACAGTTTGCTTCATTTGTCACTCTTAGAAGAATTATTATCTACATAATATTATTTGCAGCATCAGGCCGACTTGGCTGAATATCTAATGGTTATTATTGAATAAGTGACGTGCCTCTGTATTGCCCAGTATGTGAAGCTAAGCTACATTTTAAATTCAGCATTTAGTCACTGTCAATCCATTGTTCTCCATTTGGCATTAGTGCATTGTAATTATATTTTAACTGAAAGACTAGATGAGTAGATGAGCCATCACACCCATATATTGTCTGGGTCGGTCTCCACAGAGATTTTCATTTCATGCATGCACAAATACACGTTTTTGACACAGTTATCTTTTCTTTTGCATCTTTTCAGTTGCAGTTTGTAAACACTGGTGCCCTTTAGTGTTAATCAGTGTAGCACATCAGCTTTTATCAGCTTTCTATTTGTTGACATTAAACTTGAAGAGAAGACACCTTTGCCTCAGCTCATCATGTCTGTTCTGGTTCAGGTTTATACAAACGTGCCTGTAAGAACTATTTACACAGTAGTGGAATATAGAGAAAACCAACAACATGCCAAAACTCCAAAAACATCTGCAGAATTGTATTTCTGAGTAAAAGAAATCACACCCTCCCCAAAAAACAAACATCTGCACAGTTATTACACACAATATTTATTTATTTGTTGAATTTAACATATTTGGGGGGAAACAAAATGTGGCCAGTGCAAAAGTTATGTCACACTTTATATATTGTATGTTTTCCCCCCCCAATATTTAGGTTGTGCAACTAATTTTCACTAATTTTTATTTTCACAACAAAACTCTGCCGCAAACTCTGATGCCTGTATATAAATGTGTGCCTTATTTTCCTGTGCACACAGTTGTGCCTTTTTTATTCAAATCAAAATGCAATGCATATGTGCTCAGCTTTTGTGCCTGTCTGAGGTTGCTACCTCTTCCTCTTTTGTAGATGATTGCTCTTTGAGAAGGCTGCTGTGATTGAGATAAGCACTTTATGCCCATTTACAAACAAAGTCCCTGCAGCCTAAATTTATGGAAATGGGTGAAAGTGATTTTTTAACAGTGAAACTTACAGAACCAATGGCATTTTGCCTTGTCGCTTAGTTATCACAGTTCATATACAGTTCATATAAGTTATTTTCCATTTTGTAGGAACAGGGTTTTAAAGTACAACATTGGAATTTAATGTAAAGTTATTGCTACAGTCTTGTTCTGCAGAACAAAACAATTTGCCATGTTTTTATGGTTTCCAACTGAACACACATGTAATACACTATGTTAAATATCAGAACGAAACCCTTTTACCCTTTTAAGTGTAAAAACTTTCATAATGAGCGGACCAATGGACCAAAAAAAAAAAAGGTTAGCACTTTGTAAACATGTATTGAATAATATAGCAGCACTGTCAAATTCTCAGGGTTAAAAGACATAACACACCAAATCATACCAATAGTTTCGAGTAATATTTTGCTCTTGAAGTGCTTAAGATACTTGTGGTTTTCTTTTCTTCTACTTAAAACTGGCTTGTGGTTATCTTAATGTCATACAGGTTATCTTCAGCTGCATCATCATCATCTGAGGTTCAACTGCAATGTAAGAAAGCCAGCGTACAAAACAGGATGTAGATAATTACCATGAATAAAACGACACCCTCTTTATTTGCTCTGTCTGAGGTCTCAGCTCAGTGACTGAGAGCAGAGAGTCTCATGTGTTCACTTAGTGATGATGGCCTGTGGGAGACCCACACAAGCTGAGTGTGCAGCAGTAATGCACTGATTCAGACCTCAGTGGGCTACCACACACACACATGCACACACACAGAAGTGGATTCAATCATAACACATCCTAAGTTTCAGATCTATGTCCATTTCTGTTCTGAGGAAGCGACTTAGAATGTTTTGAAACATGGCAAGATAAAAACATCAGATGATGGGACACACCATGATCCCCTTTAATCACAATACATTTATATGGAAAGGAATTCATCCCGGTTCACAATGCAATACACAAATGACATTATGTTTCCATAGCGACAGACACATTATGTGCCCCAATGAAAAGATAAATCTCTATTACATTGTTTGACCTCTTTACTGACAACACAGAACATGATTTGCATTTGAATACAATCCACCTTGAAATGTAATCACTGCACAGCTGTGTTGCTCTTTACTGTAAAAACTGCTTTCAGGATTATGCACACACTGCGTTTAAACAGAAAACATGCCAAAATAAACGAAAAGTAAAAACGCAATTACACCTGACCTCACCTGTACCCTTACGAAAAAGAAGTTTATTTAAGAATGCCATTAGTATACTACTTTTAAACTAAAAACAAGTGAGTGTGCCTTCAATTTACTTTTTATGTACTTCTCAGTGATATACTAAACACAGTTATACTTAAGTATACTTGGGTTATACTAACAAGTATATAGAACAGTATATGTGGCCTTTACTTGTACTTCACCTTTTGATTGAGATATATAAAGTATAAGTAACTATTCATGCCCTGCACAAAAAAAACAGTTGAAACAGTATACTTTCAGTATATTTAAATGTGTACTTTCAATAAAATAAAAGTGGGGTGAAGTATGGTGGTGGGAGCATCATGATTTGGGACTGCTTTGCCGCTTCGAGGTCTAAAGCCATCATCGAGGGGAAAATTAATTCTTAAGTTTATCAAGGTATCCTACAGAATAATGTCAGGGTGGCTGTCTGCCAGCTGAAGCTCAGTGGAAGGTGGGTGATGCAGCAGGACAATGACCCTAAACATCAAAGTAAATCTATTACAAAATGGCTTTAACAAAAAGAAAATCCACCTTTTCTAGACCTGTATACAATAGAGATGGTGTGGAATGACCTCATGAGAGCTGTTCACATCAGACATCCTAAGAATATGGCTGAGCTGAAGCAGTTCTGTAAGAAAGAATGGTCCAAAATTCTAGCTGAGCGTTGTGCAGCTCTGATCAGCAGCTTGTTGAAGGTTATTGCTGCCAAAGGAGCTTCGACCAGTTAAAAAATCCAAGGGTTCACTTACTTTTTCCACCAACACTGTGAATGTTTAATGGTTGTGTCCAATAAAGACATGAAATATTATAATTGTTGAGTTTGTTTGTACTTGTAGATCTTGGATATTATTGTGGATGTAGATCAGATGACAATTCATGACTAAATAATGCAGAAAACCAGGTAATTTCAAAAGATACACCTACTTTTTCTTGCCACTATATTTAAAAAAGCTACTACTATAGGAAACTTGAATTTGCTCAGAAAATATTCAATTGGTACTAATGCAGTAAGTAGTGGTTTTACATATGTCAGTGTGTTTATTTAAGCCTTTCCAAGCTTTTCCTTGTGAAAACAACCCAGTATTATTTACAGCTCTCATGTAATACCTGCTTTGACTACTCAGTACTTCATTAAGCTGTTGTGGCTTTCACAATTCATGACTGATCGGTGCCATTGGGTCACCAATTACACAATTTTCACCCTGGGGAATCGCCAACTCATCTGGCTGCTGTCCAAAAACAAGAACACAGGAGAACGAAACTCTCCTGAAAACTAAACGCATGTGAGAACTTGCGATACCATGTAGTACATACGTTATTTCCAAAACGGACGTCAACAAACAAGCAATACAGCTGTAGCTAGACGCTGCTGTTGACTCACAGTCGCCAACTGGCCTAGATATTAAACATGCTAGATATTTGCCGGACATCTGCGATTAGTCTGCGACCAATCTGCGAGGGCTGGGTAAGCATCTTTCAGCAGCTCACACTACAGTACTGAGCGAGCGCCAAGTGATTGCCGATTTACCTCTGAGCTGCGATCTACAAAAAAATCGAAATCTAAAATCATGTAGTGTGAATCAGGCATTATCTGCTCACACTTTTATTTACAATGCAGAGATTCAACATCAGCGCAGATGTATTTCTTGATACATGAGAATTCAGCCAACTATCTTAGAGTGAAAGATTACAGACTGTCCTACCTGCACAGCCCAGTGAAGTGCGGTCTTGAAGTCTTTATCCACCAACGTGGGGTCCGCTCCCTTCTGCAGCAGGGCCTGCACGTGCTCTGGACGGTTATGGAAGGATGCCCAGTGAAGAGCGGTCATTCCCTGCCAAGAAAAATCCAGTAATGCATCTTAGTGAATTGCATTACTTTTTTTTGCACTTATGGCATTTCAGATTATGCCCAGAAGCTTTACACGTTGAGCTTATTACAGTGTATGAGATGAAAGCCCATGCCTAATGATAAAAAACCAGATCAAAATATGTGCTTCTGTATCAACAGTTTAATACAGGACACAATTTGACAATGACATCAGGAGTCATATTTTGTGATTTTTGTAACAGGCCTTGAAGCTGCTGACAGGTATGGGTGACCGATGGCTGATCTTCTTGATTTTAACTTATCTTGCAGGCTTGTATCTGGGTTGCTGGCTACCACTATGATGGTCTCCTAAATCATGTAAGGGGCAGAAGTGTAGTTTCCTAACTAGCTGATGTATTAAATATCAAGACTTCAGTGGACTGAAAAACATTCATACATATCCTATGTACCTAGCATCCTGTCCAATCACTATTAATTTAGCGGCCACTTTGCAACGGCGCCAGCCATACAAGACCAGACTCCTATCTCTCTGAATGGAGAGGGGCCAAAAATACTCAAACCTGAGTTCAGTTTCCAAAAACACTGAAACCACTGATAAAACTGGTCAAATTACTTATAAATGGTTTGAAGTTGTCACGGTTTGTCCTGTTTCATGTCTGTCTGTTGTTGTTTACGTTGTCCTGTCAAGTCCATGTGCTTCTGTTTGCGATTTTTCAGTCACCTCACCTGCTCTGTGCTTGCTCTCTCGTTAGCCCCAGGTGTTCGTTATTAGCTCCTGTACATAACCCTACTTGTCTGCTTAGTCTTTGCTTGGTGTTTTGTCTTGTTCCATGTTAATGAGTACCGTGTTACCTGTTTCCTGATTTTGGATTAATGTTTAACTTGTTCTTGTTTTCACTTGTTGCTTTGTAAGTGTTTCTAGTTCCTTGCTTTCTTTAGTTTCTCTTAGTATATATTTGTTTAGCACTTGCATCCTGCCTCCTTGTCTCTCCCAATGTGACAGTAGTATTTTGATCACTAATCTGCTTGCACATATTTCCTCAGTGAGGATGGGATTTTCCACTTGCACCATAATATAGTTGACCTGTCTCTGCTTATGACATGGCCAGCAGGCTGATTGGCTCTTTTTTTTGGACTTTCTCCATAAATGGATACCATGCTTATTTATAACGTCTCTAGTATCACTTATTAGAAGGCATATAACAACATGCAACCTAGTTATCAGAGAGTATCGTATCATATTAACTAGCGTCTGGTAGTTTGGGCTATATAAGCTGGTGGCAGAATCCTTAAATCAGGACACCATGTAGCACAGCTTCAAGTTTAAATATTGTGCCTGAACAGAAAATGGAAGCATTAGGAGAGTAATCAGAAAAAATTGAGATGCCATTGTACAGTATAGATTCAAATAATACAATTTGTGAATCTCACTGTTTAACAAACGACGTTGAAATGTTTTTCATGGTATCACTTCATAACTAGACAATATATATATATATATATATATATATATATATATATATATATATATATATATATATATATATATATATATATATAAAACCCAAGACCCATGCTAAATATTAAAATTACAGCCTGCCTGTCTGTTTTTCACTGACGTTTAAATGTCATGAAATGATAGCCCGGGGTGAGTCATGGCTGGGGCTTTAAGGAGATAGCAAATACAGCTCGGCCATGAGCATGAATCACGCTGTTAGCTACTATAATTTTAGGCTTGTGAATGACTAGATGGTAATGAGATGAGCATGTCTGCCTAAAAATACATAAGAAGACATTTCCCCTGTAGATATGAAGTATAGAGTATAGAGTGAAGTGTCAATTAATAACTCAACTCTTTCTTACCTCGTTATCCTGATGATTTATTTCACACAGTGTTGATTGCTGCAGTAACACAGCCATGAGTCTATGAATGAAAAAGAGATGCAGATTATCGTTCTAGAAGATTACGATGAGCATATAGAGTAAAATAACAGGTCTTGGTTAGTCACAATGGCACATACTGTTGACAGAATGGTTCTATGGTGTGCCGCCCATGGAAGGTTTATCAGTGAACCAAAGTGGTTCTTTTTTTCTATATTAATTAAACCTGGCAGCTGTTCTTTATATCCTGTGATGTAATGAAAGGACCAACAGACATGCTTTACAATTACTTTACATTACATTTACATTAACGCACACTGAAAGTTAAGAAAGTTTCTATTCTCTCCTGTGAAGTTACTGTTTTAGAGATGCATGTTTTTTTTTGGACAGCAACAATATAATCTAGCCGGATGTTGTTTTATTGTATGTTCGACACCATATCTTTGTCTTCATATTAACTCTGATCAGCTGATATCAAAACAGCCATTAGAGTAAGTCTAATTAGCCATGTTCTTTCACAGTGGCCCTGACTTGAGAATACTAATTGAAAAACACTTATGTTCACTGTAAGTGTCTAGAGACTGGAGTCCTCATTATCAGCAGTGCCTGTGAAGTGAAAACCGCTTGCCAGATGGACACAGAGAAACAGGAAGCTCCACTGAAGCGTTTCTGTTCTTGCTCTTACAGGAAGACACAAAAGGCAATGATGCAGATTGGAGACAAGGCTGTGTTTTCCTCTCATGCTGTCAGAGAGGAAAGGGGTTGCCGCCCAGAGCAAAGGTCTGTGGTTGCTATAGGGACTGCAGTCAGGCCCGGTGAGAGTGGCTTTACCATCTGAGGAAGTGAACTTGCCAGTCAGCGAATTATTACTATACACAAGCCACGGTGGCCTAAGCAGCCCTGATCTGCTGACCCTGCAGCTGCATCTACTACAGGTTGCTTTCTGTTCCTCTTAGTGGCTTTAGTTTCTAAATTAGCCAGAGAAAAAAACTGAAACTTCCTATAAATCCATTCAAGCCAGTTCCTTAAAGTGTCTTTAATATTCACACATTTGGTGATCAAGCATCTTTATATTTGTGTCTGTGTTGAGCAAGATATTTGAATGTGAAATTGAGTCTGATTCAGCTTTAGTGTTGCTTGTCGTATGGGCAATTCTAAAATCTGATTGGCTGAGCTGCGTTCGAATCTGCCTCTGTATTGCTGCACCACATCACAACAGATACTTGCGCTGTTAATGGAATAATATACTTCAATGCTGCTCACATGGACCACTGAGGCTGAAAACATATTTTCTAGAACTGATCTGGTTAGCTATCTAACAGGATGAAAGATGGTAAAGCATTGTAAAGAGCTCCATCATTAGCATCACAGGCTTGAATTAATGCACTTACAATACGATTCACTGTAAAACGGCAAGATACTAAAAACTAAAAACATCACTTGAATGGCTAACGTGTTTTCAATGTCCATGTTTCAGTCAGAAAGAGCATCAAACCTAGACTGGACCTTAAATGTCCCTGTACTCCAATGTGCTATGTAAGGTTCAAAATTCAAATATCTACAGTGAACAGTGCACTACGTGTCGAGTGTAGATGTGACTGAATCATAAATAACTATTTTTAGCTATACTGTGCACCGTTGGGCTGCATTAGCCAGTATTTAATTTCCTGTGAAGTGCGCTATGTAGGCAGCAGGGAGCCATTTGAGATTCAGCCCCAACAGTAGGCAGAGGAGCGCCGCTGGGTTGGTGCTAAATAAAACTTATGGTGGTAATTTATTGAGAAAAGTACGTATACAGTGAAGGTTTCTGGGTTGAACAATGTGTTCTCATGTGTTCATCATAACACAATATACAGTGATGGGCAACCAAACAATGCTTGGCAGTGATGTTATATTCAAAATGAACTACAGTTCATAGCGAATGATGATGATGTTAATGTTAATTACTAGTAATAAAAACTTAAATAAAAAATGATTTATAGTATTTTATGTTGGTTATGATTTATAAAATCACAGGGAAGGGTGTTTCTAAGAACACACTTCCACTGTAATTAGATTTCTGTAAGGACAGCCTTTGTAGCCTATTGATTTATTATACAGTAATAAGCAAATGTTGTGCACACTCTTAGTCAAATGACATGTTTTGTTAGTTGTTAGTTAAGTGGAAATAGCATAATACATCCTCTACAGAGAACACATTGTAATAACACATTAGGAAAAAAGCATAAGTGTGCTATAGTATTTGACGTTCCACATTTCAGCAAATTCAATAATTCAGAAAATACTTGGTGATTGTGTATTAAAATGTCCAATTATAATTAAAATTTTGGTTTTCTGTACAGGGCGTGTTCACTTATTTTCACTTGTTAATAAAATTAAATTATTAAGAACAACATTTGACCAGGGCCACTCAATCTTTTACATGCGACTGTACATGAACATATGCATAAATTGATTTCATGGAATAATCGTTAATTTTTGTTGTTTCGCAACCATGGTGTACTGTAACAAAATATAATAAACAATATTAACTACTGTGATTGCTAATAATATTTAATTAAACCTCGCTATTTGTTGGATATGTGTTTATTCATATTGTATAAAAAGAGACTAAGACGGTTTAATTCTGTTGATTGTGGTAAAACTCACTGGACACACAGCCTCTTGTGGCTTATCGCCTCATTTAAAGCAGCCAGACAACTGGTTTCCCACACATAGTCTAAACTAACCTCCCTGCACACGTGTATTTCTTCCTGTTTAAACAAATCATGCCCAAGATTAGTTCAGATATTTCTATTTTTGATTACTTCTCTTTTTCTGTTTGTTTCAGACCTGTGGGAAACACTGCAGACCTGTCTAACACGTCTTTCAGATGAGGATTATACCCCACAGTTCAAAAAGTAACACGTCAGTGAATGTTCCAAAAATAATTTCTGAGCCATCCAGATTAGATAAACATCTAAAGGCATCATTTTCTCTGGCATCTATTTGTATTGTCCTACTAAACTCCTGAGAGCTTTCTTTTCATGAACACCAATCAAATCAGGAGTTCATATTCATATAAATATCATGTGACTGGAATATCAGTATGGATTATTGGATAAGTAACAGTAAAAGGTGTTCGTTTTGTACCTGAGGTCCACCTCAGCAGTAGCAGCATGGAGAGGCAAGCGACCGTTCTTATCAGGGATGTTCTGCTTGGCCCCGTTTCGCAGTAAACAAACACATCCTTCCAACCAGCCCTTTTAAAGATAACACACAAGGTCATGTTAGCAAACCTACTGAAATTTGCTGGAAATGTCACTCTGGACATACGGGAACAAAGATTATTTGATTTGGTGCAGGTGTTGTAGGGCTATGACAACAACTATGTAACACACTGTAGTTTGTAATGGCGTACTAGCTCCATTTAGTCAGTTCAATATATTCACATACAATTCACAAACTCAAACACAATGGACCCATACTGAATGTGTGGCATCGCTGCGGTCAATGTCCAAACTTGGAGAGCTAATACGTCTCACACAGATAACCCCTCCTGTCCTTTGTAGACATTTTATTTCTTTCACATTAATCCTCCTCTACGCTGCTTCTCTGCAGCTCCTATTTTTGGGTTTGTCTACACTTATGTTTCCACCAACATACTTTTTCAGCACAAAATTATTTTGGCAAATAAATAAAGAATCCCAGCACAATAATAATACATGACAATATATAATAATATAATACAATACAATAATTATTGATTTTCCTTTATTCAGGCACATCTTCATATACACTAACCGTCCACTTCATTAAATAAACCCTCTTTTTTTATTTTTACCATATAGGAGGACTTTGTAGTTATTAGAGATGGACCGA
The DNA here is from genome assembly GCA_021613375.1 of Megaleporinus macrocephalus. Classification (NCBI taxonomy): domain Eukaryota; kingdom Metazoa; phylum Chordata; class Actinopteri; order Characiformes; family Anostomidae; genus Megaleporinus; species Megaleporinus macrocephalus. The sequence goes on along the minus strand of CM038720.1, from coordinate 28,647,974 downwards.
TCAGTGTTTTTGAGGCCGATTCCAATCACTGATCACCTTTCAGTGCGATCAACCGATAGCTGATATCGATCGAGGGCGGGGCTGTATGCCACGGCAGGGCTACATGTAGTTATTAGCGCAAGCAAGTCATGAAACATGGTCTCAACTGGTTTATTAGCATTTTTAACGAGCTCATGTAAAACAGCATAATATTTTTAACTAAATTAACAGTAAACAAAGTAAATCAAACAAATATCCCTAATACTGCAATCCTTCAATTTAGACCCTTAATTTAAAACTAAAAAAGCAAATTAAATATATGCAGTAAAAACTGCAGTCATTAAACACAGACTCTGGTTATTTTAACCAAAATGTAGATCTTGAATTGCTGCTGCTGTTCTGTTCATACTAGTCAGATCTGGTCTGTACGGTGTTCTGGGTTATTTGTTTTGTGTTAGCTGCGTGTGCTAGCTCTGCTGTTTGCTGGTACTCACTGTAGCCGTGTGGTGTACTCTGAAGGGCCGTATCAGATTAGTAGTGTTAAATGTCTTTGTCTTGGTTTCCCAACGAGACACGTTGAATTTATAGATGTTACAGAACGTCCTGGATGAGTCTGTGTCACATACGGTAACAAACTGCCAGACGGACAACATGTTTTCTATCAGCACATGCCGTGAACGCAAACTGTTCTCGTGACGCTGCTTCAGTCATTCTGTGGAAAATTAAAGGGTATGTGTTTCCACCTAGTGTTTTAGGACCTGGCCAGAAAGGTTTTAAAGAAACGCTAGCTGTAAATACAGAAATTAGGCTCATTTGTTTAGTACCATCGATCGGCTCTCAGGATCGGCTAAATTGGAGAAATATCGGCCGGTCACCAATCACATATTTTGATTAAAAACCGGCCGATACGATACATAGCCGATCGATCTTTCCATCTCTAGTAGTTCCATAATTGCAGACAGTAGAATATCTGATTTGCTGCATATTGTGTTAACCCTCTTTTTACTATGTTCTTCAACGTCCAGGACCCCCAGAGGACCACCGCAGGTATTATTTGGGAGGTGAATCATTCTCAGCATTGTAGTGACACCATCACCATTTCAGTGGTCAGCCAAATAATACCTGCTCTGTGGTGGTACTGGTACTGGTATGTGCCCAGTAACAAAGCATTACTTCATAAAGTGGCTGGTCGTTGTGTATTCAGCTTTATGAAATTCTTAAACATGCTCAAAATTTATATTTAATTCCTTTCAGCTCTACTCTATGCTATGGTGAGTACCAGGTATGTGGCGAGAGAGAGCGAGGTCCGGCCACAGGCGTCCTGAGTGTTGATGGATGCTCCCATTTTCAGCAGCAGCTTCACTGTATCCACCTGCCTCCCAGAGACAGCATGCATCAGCGGTGTGGAGCCTGAGACAGAGACAAAAACAACAAACAGTTTAGGGCTTTACCTCTACATACAGACCATATCTGCATCCACAGAATCTCCAACCACAGTCATCATTTATTAATACTCATTTTTTATTTATTGCTTCCAAACTACACTTTGGCTATCTATCTATCTATCTATCTATCTATCTATCTATCTATCTATCTATCTATCTATCTATCTATCTATCTATCTACCTAGATAGATAGATAGATAGATAGATAGATAGATAGATAGATAGATAGATAGATAGATAGATAGATAGATAGATAGATAGAGAGAAAGAAAGAGAGAGAGTTTTTATCCAGCATACATTACACACATACAACATACAACCACAGGAAACCCATGTGGTGTTGAACAATTCTATTTTCTAGCTCAACCACAGAGCTATAGGCTAATTAATAGAGTGCTTTGCAAAAGTATTCAACCCCCGTAAAAGACATTGTTTGATTTTTTGTGCTTTGTGTTATTTTATTCTTACTTTTACCTTTAAAGAGTCACAAAATTAATTAATGTAAAGTGTCATTTACTGTATTTTACAAAATATTCTGTGTAACTGAAAAATGCTGCTCACACAACCTGGTCATGGAGGACGATTAATATGGGGGTTTAATATGTGTTCGAGGCACTGAATAACCAAGCTAACAACTTTTAACCTTGGTCATCAAACAAAATTGTAAAGAACACAGTGACTCCTCGCCCGATGAGTCATTTCTGTTGTCTGTAATCCAGGCGCTCCATTGTAATGATGGTTTGCACACAGTTACTACACTTATATGGCTGACATCCTGCTTCCTAGCAGTAACATTAGCGATAATTTATATTAGCTACTGAAAATATAGAAATAGCAAACACACCTCCCAGAGCTGCTGTAGTCCTTTTCTTGTAGTCTCTTAAAGAAACATACAGCATCAGGAGGTTTTCCTACCAGGAACAGCTTTTGGGTGGTAACTGCTTTTGACCTAGCAGTGACATTGATGAAATCTGTACATATTCGTCATCTTCTAGACGATGTCCACATTTTTAGGTAAAATGACTCAATTTTCATTATGTTTACGCCACACCGTATTCTGTGAGTTTATTGGCTGGTCCAATTATCGTCTGCCCACAGTTTCCCCACAATCTGATTTCCCAAGTGTATATGTACACACTGACAAAAAACGATTTCCTGCAGTTATCAGATTGTAAAGGATTACTGACCGGGCCAGTGTGGCCAGCGCCCAGGGGCCCTTGATGTCAGGTGGCCCTGGCCCAAAACATTTTGCGATGCCTATCAACATTTATGATACAATATATTTTTATTTCTGAGGGCCCTCCTTTTTAAGGAATTTTAGGGACTTTGATCCCAGGGCCCTAGCCATGCTTTTGAGGCCCCTAGCCATGCTTTTAGGGCCCCTAGCCATAATTTTGGGCCCTAGCCATGCTTTTGGGGGCCCTAGCCATGCTTTTGCGCCCCTTATGAAAATGGACAAGGTGTTGTGGCACTGCTCTAACTTCGACTTCTGGCATAATTTTAGAGGGCCCTGGTTATGAGAGCCCCTTATAGTGGCCCCTTGAGAAGAGCAGGGCATACCATTATAGGGCCCTTGATCACGAGGGGCGCGGGTTGGGGGGGTTAATCCGTCCTTGTCCATGCCAATACAACATGCTCGTGTGTTGTGTTGAATAAATAATATCTGGTATATAACAGCAGGTTTCTTGAGGTCAGAACCCAAGTGTTCATAAACTACATGACAGCAGCTTGTAGCCTGTAACTATTCTTCTGTATAGTGGACCTATATAGGAAATGGACCTCATAGTGGCTGGAAGTACCAGGTAGGAGTTTCCAGTAAAGTGGATTATGAGTGTAGTATCATGCTGTGCTTTGAATAAGATCTATCTGAACAATCTGCCTGATGCAAAATATAGTCTGCCCTGTGAACTACAAAGAGCAATTACATAATACATATTAAAGCATCAGGAAGGCAGTAAAAATGAAGTGCTGGTAAAAATAGCTGTAGCAGTGGTGCAGCGTACATGCCTTCACTATCGCAGCACTCCAGGATGGACGGGTCCTCACGTATCGTGGCTGTCAGGGTGTTGACGTCTCCTGTGGCCGCTGCTTGAAACACCACATTCAAGTCGACCTCCTCAGCACAGTCTGACAGCAACAGATGGAGAAAAAAAACAATAAAACTATCAAAATAGAGATAGCCTATTAGCTAGGTCTGTAATAGCTGAAGACTTTTAGAAGAGGGGTAAGACGAATCTCTGCATGACTGCGACTCTCTGGGACCTAAGTTCGATACTCTTGGCTTAAGCCAGAAAACTGATTTGCAGGACAAATCTTTAAACAAGGTGCGGATGAAGAACCATCAGTTAACTGTAGAAAGATTGATTGTAGAGAATCTTGCAGATTTCTTTAGTATAGGAACCAGGAGTCATGAGGCCTACAGTTAAACATAGCCATTTTATTTGCAATCCCAAACGACCAGTGAACTTGTATAATGTAAATTATGGTACAATATCAGTAAATCTGAAAAGATTATATATTTTTCTGGTTACCATTTTGTCTTAAAACACAGTATGTGTTCCTCTCTGAAACATATCTATTGTTAAAAGTGCATTATAAGCTACAACTTTTACAATATATGATATGAACAGAGAAAAAGAATCAGTAGTGCTACATTTAAAATAATATTATCTGTGAATTTAACAGTCAATTGTATTTAATATTTGGCATACTGTGTTACACTAAATCAGGACTGGACATATTTAGCTTTTTTTTTGTTCCTACCAACCACCCCACTCTTCGGAGAACTATTAGGACTTAAAAAAATACTAATAATAATAGAAAAAAGAAAATAATATTCATATACTTATGGTAATTAAGTGGGGGAGGATCAACAAAAACAATCAATAGTGAAACAAAAAAAAAAAAAAAAAAAAAAAAAAAAAAAAAAAAAAAAAATATATATATATATATATATATATATATATATATATATATATATATATATATATATATATATATATATATATATATATATATATATTTATTTATTTTTTTATTTTTTTATTATTATTGTTTTTTTTTTTCACTATTTATTGTTATTGTTCTCCCTCCCCCACTTAATATATTTATACAAAACCAGAAAAAAAGGCTTGTATGTACACCATATTCCATGTAGCACAGCTTAATCAATAACATTGGCCTTTAATAGCTTTGTGATGTATGTGTGTGTGTGGTGTGTGTGTGTGTGTGTGTGTGTGTGGCTCTGGGGGATTGAGGTCTTGTGACTAATGATTTTAGAGGTTAGAGGTTACTGTAGGCTCAAATATTGCTGTACTTATAATCAAACATGTTCTACAGGTACGGACAAAGTTTACAATACGTTCAGTAAAACATATTCTGTTGTATTGTAAGATTTTATATCATTGTCATTTTGCCCATCCCAATGTCAGGCATCAGGCAGCGTATTTGTAACCATTTCATGCAACAGCTTATTGTAATATAGCTTTGAGGGGCATTAAATGCCTCAGACATCTGGTTTCTCTAGAATAATGCATTTCACATCAAACCACTCTGAACAGCATTGATTATGCAGAAAGTTTTGCAAATGAAAGAATCAGGAGCCCCATACAGAACACTATTATATGGGACATCATTTGTGCTGAACAATTTCATACACTATTGTTACCCGGTTTGCCAATCACTCTGTGAAAGCATTCACATTTTGTTGTGCGTTATAAGCATGATTCCCCCTTTTTATCATTTGTATACGGCTATTGTGCTGTACTTTGTCCAGGGAGCTGGTTATTGTCCAATATGTTTACAAGCACCACACAGTGAAGATGGAATAGTTTTGTGAATAGCCTGGGCTTTTGTGAGGATCTGTCTCATTACACTGGTGCAAAGGACTGTCAGTTATGTGTACTTCAAGCAGTCTTCATCTTTTATCTAATCATCATCATTCAATAACAAGTCACAGGTTACATCACTGATTTAGTATATACATGGACCCACTGTCCACCTCTTTAAGCATCTTTTCCCACATCGCTACATGCCCTGAGAAGCCCCCAGCATCCAACCGGCAAATTCTCCCCAGCATTGCAGTCTGAGCTTCTGGTGTATCTGAAGACCACCTAGCCTAATGACTAATAAGTGTCAGCAACATAAAACCTGGTGGGCTGCTACCTACATGCAAGTTGTTCTCCATTAGAAAGCCACCATCATCATGCCGAAAGAGCATTAGCTAGTACCCAGAGCTGGGCATCACCATAGCAACAGCGGCAGCCATACGTCCCCCCACCCCCTTTCATTCTTACCTTTGTGCTGGTCAAACACAGATGAAGCGGTGAACTCCATGACCGGAGCACAGCAGCAGCAGGGGGGAATTAGCAACCCCTGCAGATATTACAGCCACTGTAGACTAAGACATGGTGTAGAGGGGGGCTCCTCTTCTGGATCTGATGGAACCCATAGACTGAAGAGATGGAGATGCAGAGAGGTAGAGAAATAAAGAGAGAGAGAAACAGGGAGAGAGAGAGAGAGAGAGAGAGAAAGAGAGAGAGAGAAAGAGAGAGAGAGAGAAGGACAGCAGCGAGTCTACAGGTGTCTTCAGTGAAAATCCTACGCATCTGTGTCTGGGCGCTGGATGCTGAGGAGAGGAGAAACGCGCCGCTCTGGTTGTGAGCGATGTGTCTGTGAATGGGGATGGAGAGGCGCGCATTGCGCATGCGCAGCAGCGTCAATGCAGCCTGAGGGCAGCCAGCACGAGCGCAGGGCTTATTTTCCCTGTGCGCGTGCACCAAGAATGCTGGGCTTAACGCAGAATCTATGAACGTGTTCTCCGCGCGCACCGAGGTGTTCAGCAGGCCGCTGTTAAACTAACGCTTTACCGAATACACCGAACACGCGCCTCTCTAACTCTCTAAAACACATATTAAATATGAGCCGCTGTCAGTAGAGGACACTGAAAATGTCATCTGGCTTTAAATGACGTGAATTAGAGAAGCAGAATCCAGAAAGACGGGACAGTAAGTAAAAGTAAAATGCAGGAGGCCTAAGCACATTCGCCAAAGCCCTGTTGATGTTACTGTCATTTTCTACCCTGCTGAAATAAACAGCACAGACCTGCTATGATGTATGCTGGTTTATTCTGGTCTGCTGCTGGTTTTGCTGGTGACCCAGTATGATCATAACACAGCATAGGCTGGTTTTGCTGGTGACCCAGTATGATCATAACACAGCATAGGCTGGTTTTGCTGGTGACCCAGCACGATCATAACACAGCATAGGCTGGTTTTGGTGGTCACCCAGCACGATCATAACACAGCATAGGCTGGTTTTGGTGGTCACCCAGCACGATCATAACACAGCATAGGCTGGTTTTGCTGGTGACCCAGCACGATCATAACACAGCATAGGCTGGTTTTGGTGGTCACCCAGCACGATCATAACACAGCATAGGCTGGTTTTGCTGGTGACCCAGCACGATCATAACACAGCATAGGCTGGTTTTGCTGGTGACCCAGTATGATCATAACACAGCATAGGCTGGTTTTGCTGGTGACCCAGCACGATCATAACACAGCATAGGCTGGTTTTGGTGGTCACCCAGCACGATCATAACACAGCATAGGCTGGTTTTGGTGGTCACCCAGCACGATCATAACACAGCATAGGCTGGTTTTGGTGGTCACCCAGCACGATCATAACACAGCATAGGCTGGTTTTGGTGGTCACCCAGCACGATCATAACACAGCATAGACTGGTTTTGCTGGTGACCCAGCACGATCATAACACAGCATAGGCTGGTTTTGCTGGTGACCCAGCACGATCATAACACAGCATAGGCTGGTTTTGGTGGTCACCCAGCACGATCATAACATGGCATAGGCTGGTTTTGCTGGTGACCCAGTACGATCATAACACAGCAAAGGCTGGTTTTGCTGGTGACCCAGCATGATCATAACACCGCAAAGGCTGGTTTTGCTGGTCACCCAGCACGATCATTACACAGCACATGCTGGTTTTGCTGGTGATAATGTCCATTGCTGCTGACCAACATCCAAAAGACAACATATCGCTGCTGAATAAAACCTTATATTTAATTTTTTCCAGGTTTATATTTTTTTATATAGTTTAACAATGTGTACATGTTAAGATGAGTGGACTAAAAGCAACGGCCCATAATTACTTGGAAAGACGTCTGGTTCCATTGTCTTACATCAAAAGTAAAGTTATCATTTTGGAAAGGCAAGGTTTTGTTCTGGGAGCAGAGATATACTGGTTTTTCTCATGATCAGCTATGCTGGTCTGTTTGTCTAGCAGGAAAAGCCTTACATACCAAAATACTGTGATTTTTAGCTTTCATGTTATGATTAGCACATTTAAGGCACATCATTAAAGAGCACATATCCTACATACATTGTTCTTGTGTTTCTTATTTTTGCCCCCTAAGCTTGACTGATGAACCAAGGCACTAGTGATTCATTTCATGTATGGTATACGCAAATAAGCTATTTATGGTGCCTTATCCAAAATGCAGTTGGGGCTAAAACTTCTTCAACTTGAAGGAATCAAACTGTAGGCTGAAGAGGTGGGTATGTAAATGTGATCCAACCAAGTGTAATGTTATGCTACCACCTGTGTACTTTGAAGTCACAGCACTGCAGGGACACTGACATGGTGGTGGTGTGTCTGTGTGTGCTGTGCTGGTGCTGCTGGAGGTTTTTAAACATCATTCTCAGTCCAGCAGTGACACTGAGGTAGCACTGCTGTGTCCGGTCCACTAATAGACACTAACACCCTGAGAATGATCCGACATCCAATTAATACCTGCCCTGTGGTGGTCCAGTGGGGTCCTGCCACAGAACTTTTTGTGCTACCATACAGAGCCAAATCTGCTAAGAGTGAAGGCATGTCTCACTGCTGCTCTCTGCAGCCTGACTAAGGCTTGTTCCTCCAGGCTAAAATATAGGTATTCATTTGCAAAGTAACTCAGTGATGATTGGTGATGATCTCAGCGAGCTGCACTGATGATGTCAGAATGATCCATATTACTGCGAACTCCAGCAAAAAGTTCTGAACGAAAGGTTCAGTCTGAGAGGCGATGAGCAATGCTCGTGTTGAAACAGCAGAATATCCCTCTCCAGCGGAGAGCATATTTTCATTCCATTCATATTTATCATGCGGCCTGTCGCCATGGGAACGCCAGAGGACATCAGCTGATTATGAAAAATAGTCACTCAAGACTCGGTGTGTAAAATGAACTCATCGCCTACCAGACCTGCAGACAGATCCACAGAAATAGAAACAACAGCTTCATTTTCTTCACCTTCCTTTCAGCAGATTGCCTTTAAAGGACTCCTACAGTGTTCCTGTTTTACTTTCCCTCCTGAGGTTCATTTTGAAAGTATCGTGTTGTTTCATGTGGCAAAAAAAAAAATAAAACAGTCATACATTTCACAACCCCTCTTAATCCCTTAGGATTAATCAGGCTGGCTTTGTTATTCTGCATCACATATGAAAACTGCTTTTGCTTTGATTGGCTGCTCTGCCACAGAAACACTCCATATAACTTCACCATGAATGTCAAGAGCTGTAATCAGAATGAAGGGTATGCACAAGACATCACAGTTGGTGGTCAGTGGTAGAGAAACTAAAGAAAGCCAGCACTAGTGTTAAGTGCAATATCATAATATCTAAAACAGAAAAGAGCTGTGCTGTGATCGCCTGTATAAATAAATTCTGTAAGAACTATTCACCAGCATTCCCAATCCCGTTCCCATGACCCCAGCTTCATATGGATCGCCGCACTTTGCCAAAACAACTGGAATCCAGGCACCGAAACATGGATTTGCAGTTGCCTTTTGTGCCAAGTTTGCTGGATTTGAGGCTAAAACCAGACCTTAGTACATTAAATATTTAACATATATAATTTAATATATAACATCTTTCATTTTCATTTGTATTCCTTGTAACTCTAAAGCTTTTGTAAGCATTTGTTACAAAACATCCATGATGACGAGCCCTGTGTTCTATAAAGTGTGTGGAACAGGTTTAGACAGTTTGCCAGATAATTTTTTTTCAGATTGGGAGAGAGAGGGAGCCCTCACTGTTAAAACGTGTATGCCTTAAAACAGTGTACATGTCTATTACTATTAAAATATGACATATAAACCAAATAGAAATATTTAGTTTATTATAAAATGAACATGACAAATAGACAAAATCCCTCCACATGCAGACCACCATTGTAGCACTATGATGATGTTCAGTTCTCTTGTGTAATGTTAGGCTTGAAATGAAGCTGGACAGACTGAATAACATATTATAGTTAAATGGGATGTTTAATTCGCTGTTTGCTGTTTTTTGTAAAAGAAAAAGATTGAAAATTTTTTTGTTTGGTTTATACAACATATCTGAATGGTATCAGTCAAGACCATCATAAAGGGAACAGTCAGGGTTCCCGCTCCCTGCTTGTTTTCAGTTCCAGTTTTGTTGTTTCACCTAACCTTGTTGCAGAATGTAGTGCAACACAGTTCGACTGAGGGAGCGTATTCTGGTGAGAAGGTGACGTCCCTGCACATCCTTTGTAGGTGAACATATGTAAATCACAAAAGCAGTGAAATATTAATAGGCTGTTTTGCCTCATAGTTTCCATTTATGGATCATGTGAACTTAAGAGACCTTAAAACGTTTGCATTCTACATCAAACACTTTTATTTTATTTGTAATTTTGTTTGTAATAAGTACAAACAGGTTGCTGGGAGAAAACATTTGAATTATATCTCTCAAACTCAAAGGTGCTCAGAGTGCTAGTGTTTGTTGCTCTTTGACTCTCTATTTGTTGGGCCACATAATGTAAAGAAGCAGGTTGTATAAATCTGAATAAAACTAACCTGCAAACAATAGTTGTTGTTTTTTTTACCCAGCTGCTAATATATATATATATATATATATATATATATATATATATATATATATATATATATATATATATATATATATATATATATATATATATATATATAAACTTATCCTATGTTAACTATTACCTTATGGCTGCACTTTTCCATCACTATTTATTTACATGTATAGCATTTGGCAGACCCTCTCATCTTCAGCAGTTTACAATTTGATGAACTTTTACACAGACAATGTTAGGATTATTTGCACAGCGTAGGAGGCTTGCCCTGGTGGGGGGATCAAACCCAAGTCCACAGTGTAGGAGGCAGAGGTGTTTCACACTACGTCCAAATAGTCCATGTGTGTAAACTAAGATGCAAATTTGGAAATTAGAGCTTTTGTGATGTCATTAAAGCCAAGAAACCGTACATAGTGTATATACCCACCTATTCAGCCAACAGCAGTTGAAGCTCTAGGTCTGTGTTCTATTTAACACAGCAAAGAAAAAATGTATATGTATTCTCCAGAGCTGCATTCGTTCTTTATTCTGTGTGGTACCCAGCAAACACATAAAGTTACTACAATGGTGCCATAATATAACATTGTATTAGGTTTTATTTCTACCTGCTGGCAACTTTACAAAATTCTGTTTCATGCACTTCAGTTTTATGCAGATATAGTGGAAAGTATGAAGGATTCTAGGAGATTGTGACAAAGTACTGACAACATTGCCTCTACATTGTCAAAACATTGTCACAGCTTTCTGAAGAATTAAATTATGACAATTTTGTGGGCACTAAAGCAGACATAAGTGTGACCCAGCATTTTTGGTTTAGTCATATTCACTAGTAAACCATCTCATACGTACAATCAGTGCTTGAATAAGTGTGCTTAAACAAGTGTGCTATTTTTTAAATGAGCCAACCAATCAGCACAGAGCTCATTTACATAAGTCAGCCTTACAGGCACCATAACAGCCTGTTTAGTAAGAAAAAAAGAAAATTGGAACAAATAAGTTTCATTTTATTTTATTTGACATATAACCACGCTAATTTAATACAGACTTCAGAGTCAACTGCAATGACAGTCTTTATCCAGCAGGTGTCAACCCTCTTTCACTATTGCAGATGAGCCATAAGCTCAACGGCAGTCCAGGGTCTAGTGAAGTGGAGCATGTTTTTGTTGTGATCCACCATAACAGACACAGATATATGCTTTTGTTTATATAGATCTTAAACAGTGAGACATGGTACAATATACTACGTGCTCAAATCACAAGTCCAGTCTAGACAGTAGGGGATTTCGGATAGTTATGAGAGATAAACATGCTTTAGGCAAACTGACAAGAGAAACAGCTCCATCCATAAACAGAGGAAATCCTTGAGCAACAGGCAGCTCTGAAATATGCTGACCCACTCAAAAGTGTGTGGCGAGAGAGCCGCCTTGCACAGATTTACTGTAAAGATTTAGACTGTTTTGCTTCTGCGGTAAATGAACAGTGACACTCTTATCGTCATGATTAAACACGACTGAGTCTCACTGGTAACTGGAATATGCTGCTGAAATGACTTACTGAGAAAAGTCTGGAGAATATTTGCTCTTTGGTTGTGTATTAACAGACTTTTCGATCTAAATAAGCAATGCTGAATTCCTCCAGGTTCATAAGTGACTCAGCAGAAGTAGTGTAGGAAAAGAATGGATAAGGAGAAAAAGAAAACAGGAACTCAGAACACTAACGGGATATATAATATATTATAATACTGATAGTGTAAATGGCTGCGAGTTTATACATTCAGCTCTATGGGGAGGAAATTTTAGTTTTCTGGAGCAGCAGCTTTTATTTAATGGGCAGCTAATTGTCACATACTATCCCCTGCTGGACCTACACGGTACTGCATATGGCTAAGCCATGTGCTTTTATTTATTTTATGGCTCCGCCCACTCTCCTCCCATTCCACACACCTGCGACCAGGATTCTTTAGGACTTCTCTTTGTACCCCAAATGTCATTTGAGTTCTGAGTTGGTTTCTTTTAGTTTGTCTTGCCTGTTTGTAACCATTGCTTAGTCTTCTGGTTTTTCTGATATGGGTCTGCCTTTGATGTTGTCTGCCCCTGCTTGTCAGACCCGAGTAGCCCTAGGGTTAGGGTTAGGGTTAGGGTTAGAACAACCTGCCTCAGCCCCTCTGTTACACTAACAAAGGAAATGCTGGGAGTAAGTAAGAGTAAACAGAATGATGTCCATGTCTAGATGATGACCATATGGAAAGACTAAAAGTGGAACATAGGCTTGCAGACTCATAAAGGCTTGTATAAGTAACAATTTCGACTGTACTACATTAACAACAGATACGATTCTGTGGTTTAAATCACTGCATGGTTTCAGGAAAGCTTTAGAGAACCATCATCTGTCAACACAGAAAGTTACATTGTTCATTCAAACTCTCTAATTGTACTTAGCTTTTAAAATCATTGAAATGTATTTAGCTGTACTTTAAAAATCCTATTGTTTGCTCCTTAAAGCTCTGCACCAGAGAGATGGAACATGGTTTTAATTTTTCATCGTCACAAATAAAATTGGAAAACAAATAATTAACCAAAAATGACACAGAATCCTATAAAAATAAATAGAATTTCACATTTTTCAGTATGTAATGTTTCTGCACTTCCAAAGTTCAGTCTTAGATGCTGGTTGGATTTTCTGCTTCTTATGATTCATCCCATACATGTTAAGTGACGTTGAGGTCATTACTCTGGGGTGGTCAGTCCATTGTTCTGAGAACACCAGCAGCTTCTTTGTTTTCTTCTTTAGTGTCTATCATCAAACAGTAAAATGTAAAGTCTCTTTGTATGTTTGTCTTTTACAGAAAATAGGAGCTAATGACAAGGACTTAACAGCTGTCTTTCAATAAGACTAAATGAAAAAGTCTAAAAAAGTATTTTTTAGTAAAGTATGTAAATGACATATATATATATAAATATATATAAATATGTATATATACATATTTATAGCATGGGATAATGGAAATATAAGCTGAATGAGCAAAAAAAAATAGTATTAGTATAGTAATAGTATTAAGGGCGGCACTGTGGTGTAGTGGTTAGCACTGTCACCTCACAGCAAGACGATCCGGGTTGGATTCCCGGTCCACGTTCTGTGTGGAGTGTGTATGTTCTCCCCGTGCTTGAGTGGGTTTCCTCGGGGTACTCCGGTTTCCTCCCACGTGTCCAAAGACATGCATGATAGGTTGACTGGACACTCTAAATTGCCTGTAGGTGTGAGTGAGTGTTGGCCATGCAATGGACGGGCGAACTGCCCATGGTGTACCCCGCCTTCCCCCCCCCGTGACCCCAACTAGCGGGATTAAGTGGCAGATAACGGATGGATATATATATATATATATCCATCAAAAGCAATAAGTCAAGATCAGTCAAAAGCAGTAAGTATATTTTCACCAGTAAGAACACCAAAGTATAACATACAAAGTAGCATCATTATCTTATTTTAAAAGAAGTAAGTAATATCCTGTAAGTCAATTTGAAGAACAAAGTTTAGTTCCAGATTTCTCCTGGACATGCCAGACAGTGTGTATGTATTAATGTATTAAACTCCTCCATCAGCAATCCTGATTTAGCTTAATGAAGTACTGAGTAGTGAAAGCAGGTATTTAAATATTTTTCGAAGCAAATAAAAGCTATAAAATTAATTCAAAATATACAATATATACAACATGGAAACATTGAAAAACCAAGGTGTTTGAAGTAATAGGTTTTGGATCTGTGTTGACATCAGCGGACGGCCTCATTTCAGTAACATATTCAGTTCTTCAGTTGATGGTGTGGTTTTTGGTGGATGACCTTTCACTGTGCAGTGCAGTTCACAGCCCACATGAATGCATACGCTAACTCACAGAGGTGAGCGTAGGATAGCCAGGCTAGCCGCCTCCATTTATGTTAAACGAGCTGCTATCATGTTGTGAGGGAGCTTTGATTTTTTTTAATCAAAGGCCTTTTTATTTGTATGAAGTGAATTATGAACACATTCCATTGAGGAGGTGGTCTGGCTGCCCCTCCTCTCTGCCCCCTCCCCCTGTCGTTTTGGTTGAGAAAAGCAAAAACAGAGCGATTTCTTTTTCTTTTACAGTGAGTGGCTTTCTGCCAAGCAGCCTGAGTCCACTGGAGCACTGTAGGCCGACTGTTTGTCTGTACAGGCCCGTGGGCAGCCTCTTTTGTTCCTTGGAATTTGAAATAAGAAAGTCAGTAGTGTGGGAGTCGTCTGCCTCCATCCAGACGGGGCAGGGTGGGTGTTTTTGGAGGACGGAACCTGCAGAGAAGTGAATGCATGCAGACGCACACAAGGGCACGTGAGCACACACATACTGTACCATTAAAAAGTCTGGAATCACTCAGTTATATGGATGAATATTTTTTTCATATATATTTTATATAGAGTGGTGTGAATTATCACTAGACATAATAGTTACATTTGAAGTAGATTTGGGAAAATTATTTTTATATTTATGATCATTTTTCTCACTGCACTGCTTTTTAAATACGAGATATTCTGAATGTTAATCTTATAATAACTTAATTCTTTATGCTACACAGCTTTCTCAGTCATTATGGACTCATTATGAATGTTTCTTTGATATATCTTCTTAGCTTCCTATTGACCTCAAAGACACTTTACAGAAATCTCTCTTTAGATAGAAACGTAAATTATGTGTAATGGAAATTAAGAGATTTGTCTCTAAACACATAATTAATGTTAATTATTAATTAAATTAATATAATTGCTGATAATTGTGGAGTTGGAGCATTAAACTTTCCTGTTTTGTATTCAGGTTATTTTAGGCAGGTCTAAAATCATGTCTCTATGGTTCACTGGACACCACCCAACCGCCCCCCCCCCAAATAATGTTCTAAAAACTAGCATTAACATCAGCTAGGTCACTGCCCAGTGGCTACATTTACCCATTAAGGGTAGCCGGCCCTCCCCAGACAGCGCCTGCATTGCTAACTTGAGCTAGGCTAACGTTGCTATCAGCTATGTGCTGCTTTGAACAGCCCAGGCACTTTTTCTGCACAACAACACGTTTCTAATGTTTTGTATGTGCGTTGTTTCCCATGGAAATTAACTATGGGAAACCCACGACTGTTCCAAAGCTTTGCGAGTGACAAGGCTGTTTCAACAAATTATTCAAATATTCCCTCTAAGCCTCCCCTGAAATAGCATATTAGCATGCCAGCACTGCTGTGGTGATTTTGGACGCCCATCACAAGAAACGGTTCCAAAATGACTGCCAAGCGGACTGGGGCGAGCTCCTGAGCAGGAAGCGCTCAGACAGGAAGTCCTGCTGCTGGACGGGGCAGCATGCATCCTCCTCTCTGACCCCCCTGGATAGACATTAACCCGTCCTTCCACACCTCTCTCTTATCTGCGCACAGACATATGAGTGCGGAGGCCGAGATCAAGGCCGCGTTCGCTTTTTCGAGTATAAAGTTAAACAAAGCCTTGACATGGGAGTTATAACAGCCTGCACGAAAACACCATAATCATCATAAATCTTTATGGGGACAATGTGCTTTTCTTTTTTTGTATAAAGATAAGCAGAAATTTATAAAGACAGGTCTTCCCTCTATATATGATGCGACCTCCGAGTAGGTGGTTTGTGTTTTCAGTCAAACACACTGAAGAAGAAGAAGGTGAATTCAGTTCACTTGTTTTAGAACAGTACATAATTTCCACATAAATAATATTTACAGATGGTTAGATAGTTGTTGGGTCACCACGAGCCCCTAGAATACCTTCAGTGCACCTTGACATAGGTTCTATAAGTCTCTGAAACTGTTCTGGAGGGATGGAGCACCATTCTTCCAAAAGATATTGATGGTTAACTCACTACACTTACTCACAGCTCAACACATGCAAAACCCATGAATGAATTCAGTGACCCCCTCATACCCTGTGGATGGAATCATTGCCGTCCTGGAAGTGATTCCCAACAATTTAGTTTACCAGAAATATAAAGTTTCACTATATGCTAAAGTAAGCAAGTCTGAATAACTTTGCAGTGAGTTGCGGTGACCCTTCCCCCATATAGGACCCAAACCATGCCAACAAAATGTCCCTCACAGTATAACAGAGTCACTGGACCGCCTCACTGTAGGGGCATTCAGGCCTGTACTGTTTTCTTGGAATATGCTACACATGCACGTTCCCACTTGTGGGCAATTCGATGACTCATCTGATTATATCACTTTTTTTCACAGTTCTGTTGACCAGTGCTGGTTGTTGTTGCACCACTGAGCTCTCAAATGTGTTTTTGTCTTTGTAATGTGAAGTTCATGCCCTTCAACCCTGCTATAATAAGTGCTCATCATCCGATCACATCCTCCTGCTACTCTGTTTTTCCTACATATTGCATCGTACTCAGTTAATGTGCACTTCCCCCCATATTTTCAGGTCCTGTGTACTGATGTCTTTCCCACAGGTCTCAGTACAGATGTCACTGTAGTCACTCTATGTATTGAAACACCAGCCAGCTGCCATCTGCTCCCCAATTATGAACCCTCATTCAAAGTCACTCAAATCATCTCCTCTTGCCTTTTTGATCCAAAATCAAGGTCACCTGTCTGTGTTTTAATACATGCAGCACAGCACGGTGGCGTGTTTATTACTGAAACATTTTTATGATAGGTTTTAAGAAGGTTTTTGAAATCTATTTATGGCTGAGGGGTGTAAGTAGGTTGTTGTGAGGCAAAGTAGTTCACAAAGAAAACAGCTCAGTTCACAACTCAGAAAGCATATTTAGAGTAGCTAGTGGTTTGCAAATTAATGGCCATATCACTGTTGTGGACATTGCGACTCCTGTAAAGAAACCTAAGCTTCACTACAATGAACCAGCTGACATCAGCCTATTTAAACCACAGTAATAGGTTTTAACCCCAAGGCGAGATGAACTGTGGTGAAAAGCTGGTGGAGCTGCCTATATGCTGCCTATAAGTACATGTGATTGAGTGATGTGCTCAAAGTGAAGCAGTCGTTAATCTTTATTTAAGATTGGCAAATATTTAACATATAGTAAATGTTAATGTGTAATAGTCCAAGGAACGGCTAGAAATCCAGTCCGAATGACTAATCCGAGGTGAACTTTCCACAGTTTACGGGCTTCCGGCTTTATACACACATGGCAAATCCGGTTTCTTAGTTCAGAATTAAACTCATTAATCAGAACTGGAGCAAGGAAACATTGCTGCTCAACTTTATCAGGAGTTGGAGCAGTCCCATACCGCCAGACGTCTGACAAATGTTCACATTTGTAGTTTAGCGGACTTTGCTTGCCAATGTTTGATAGCTCATTACTCATTAGGAGTAGATTTCTTGACTGAAAGAGCGAAGAGGCTCTTGCTTTTCAGCGTTATCTCAGCCCTCCCCCAAGTGCCTGTGTTTCTGCCAGCCTTTCCTTTTTCTTCCACTTTGTTAATTCAGTTGGAGACACGGTGGGGTTCAAGTTAATGGAATTACTGAGGATTTGGCTGAACCCAACTGCTCCACTTGGCGAGCAAATCAAGGGAGAGATTCTTATTTTCTTTTGTGCACCGCGCTCCCACCAGAGCCCCCACCGCCCCCTCCTCATTCGACCTGCTCACCTGGGCCCTTGTTGCCTTTTCAAGGGCTTGACTGATTGAGTCAGGCCTTAATTGATGAGCCGTGGTTCTTTTGTGCGCAATTGTGAGGGTCTAACTCTGCTTGTTTGTGGGCTTGTTAACACGGACTTGTTAAAAAACATGCGTGACAGTGTGTGTTTTATGGAATTTGACAGACATTCACCCTCTGATTTTATAGCATTGCTGGCATTTTTAGCTGCCCTTTGCATCAAGTCCTGTAGAAACTACCTCAGCACTGGGGGTGGGGACTGTGTGCCTTACAAATGGGCTGTGAAACTGGAATATCTGGAATAGTTTTTTTTGTTCTGAAAGTGCTCAGCCCAATCAAAATGCAAAACATGATCTGTTTGGGTTTTTTTTTTGGCCTGGTGTAGCATCAAATCCGGTTGTGCAGGTACAGAATTTTAAATCAAGAGCAACATTAAAGGTACACTATGTGCATACAGGACATTAATACCAGAAGATATATGACATGGCCCCAAAAACTAAATACTATTTAAATACTATTTACATTATTTACATATTACATATCTCGATTTAAAAATGGGTAAAAAAAAAATCTTACATAGTGCAGCTTTGAGAACATCCAAACCATAAAGTGGAAAAGTGGCTAATGTTTACAGGGTCCTGGTGGAACTTTATTTGGAGTAAAACCTTTACATTACGTGTAAGATCTTTAAACTTTAAAAAGGTTCTCCACACTACCACAACTCATTTACAAAATCACCTCTTTAAAGGACCAATATGTAGGACTATATAATAAATATTCAAGATTTTTAGTTTAAAACATCAGAATTAAAAGTAATTAACAACAAAACATTAAGAAATAATAGATTTGTTGGTATGTTGAAGTGTATTGTGTTGCAGAAACATCTACTCAAGTCGGCATGCAAACTAGCTAGCCCGTCCTGTCCTGTAATACCACTTTGCACTTGAGGAGGCGATAGTGAGTCACTGCAGCATCGAGTCTGCCCACATAAGCAAATTAAGAAGGAGAAACATGTTGGAGATGCTCTTGGTAAGTAAAGGGATGAGGTTTGATGCTGAACTGAAAAGATTCTTTGTGCTGGTAGGTAATTGGGGGTGTGAAGTGAAGAGAGAGAAGGAGGAGGAGGGACTCAGTGTGCAGTGTGAATTCAACAAGTTGTGTCATGTTACATATTGCTCCTTTAAAGAACCATCTACTGAGTAGTTGTAGTAGTATGGCACGGATGCCCAACGTGTGAGGACGTTTGATTTAGCCCCCCCCCCAACATTATTACTGGTTATTATTTTTTATTATTAACATTTATTATTTACTTTTGAAATTGTATTTTTAGTGTTAAGTGACAAACTATAACCCTATAAAGTTAACTATAATATTCAAAAATACATAAAAAAAATTACCCATCATAATTTGCATATTACATAATTTGCATACCACAAAAATTGCACTTTGGCTCCAAGGCAAATATTTTAGGCAATGTTTTCTAAAGAATCACTGTAAAGAACCCTTTTTGACACATTTTTTTATATGTAGACCACAGAAAGTGCACAAGGCAGATCAGTACAGCACTAGATTACAGAACAATAACACACTGTGATGTTTTGAATTCTAGCAGCTTTGGGTCATACCTCCAGCACAATTTCATTTGTCATAAGACGATGACTGATGCATAATCGAAAACCTGCTTTTTTCATTGCCCAGAATAAGAGGCTGATTGTGGACTTATTTTGTAACACGTCCGGGCAGCAGAGGGTAAATGGCCTGCAAATAACGGCCGTGCTCCATTAGGCCTTCTGCAGAACATCTTTGTGGGGCCACCATGGTAAATGGTCTGTCTGTCCTCAACGCTTGTATAGAACTACATTGACTGCACCAGTCCCCAATTTTCAAAACCAGCACCCTCTCGCAATTTTAAGAGCCATTATCTCCCCGAACACAGCCGTAGCCCGGTTCTTCTTGGCCATTCTCTGCCAGGACAAAGAAGAAATTGATGTACGCTTGTTTTACATGACCTGACCTGAAACTGACAATTTTTTTGTGATTTGTGGGCCGGAGCAGAGCAGAAGAAAAAAAAAGAGGAGGTTGGTGGTGGTAGTGGGGGGGGGGCGGGGGGACTGTGGGCTGGGCGTGGAAGAGAAAGAAAGAGAAATACAAAAGGGGGCTTTGAAAAGGGGCCCTTTTCTCCCGGCAGTAAACTTGGTTGGCCACGAGATGATTTACAGTCATCAGAGAGGCCAGACAAAGGCCATGCAGAGGAGAACAGAGCGCTGCAATAGAGGGCATCTCAGCGTCCAGCGGAAGAGGAGGGGGCCCGTGTTACAGTCAGCCAACACGGCTTTACATGTGATGAGATACAGAGATGCAGAGGTCCGGTATCATAATGCTGGAGTCTGAAAATATAGAGGACAGAAGTATTTAAAGTGGCTTTCCTGAATGAAAGTGATTCTTTATAGAGATATCTATTGTAGACCTATTGTAGTTCTTAATGGCATAATGCCAACTACAGAATGACGACACCGCTTCAGAAGTCTGTTCAGCTTATTAATAGAATTGAAATCCACACTGATTAGTGTGCTTCAATAACTCCAACTGTGTTGAGCTGTCAAGTAGACTCCAACAGACTATATGTTATAAACCAGGGGTCACTAATAGGCGGACTGCGGTCCGGATCTGGACCCAGACATTGTCCAATGCGGACCAAAACTGATAAACTATTGAGAATTATTTAATTTTGACAGTGTTTATTTTAAGTGGCGGAGCTTTTCTTGTCTTTACGGTATATAGGCTTTGCGGCGCAGTGAACTCAGAGGCCAATCACGTTCGCTGTAAGATCACCGAAGGCGCTTCTCAGCCACTCAGATCTGTTCTGATTGGGACGTGCGGAGCGCGCACACAGGCGAGTTACGAAGTGAGGAGCAGCAGCCTGAAACTAAAGCGAGTCAGAAAGAATAACATAAAAACAGAAAAGTCCACACTGAAAACTGACTGTTTAACCAGGAACGGTTATGGAAGGGACTCACTCTTCTACTCTGTAAAACCAACATGTCTGTTTGTGAAGCTGAGTTAACAAGAAAACACACGTTTTATTTATTTTCTCCATAAATAAACACTTTAAGATGCACTTGAAAGAAAAGCATTCTGGAAATCTCCTCTGGTCCTCACTGAATTCTAATTAAATACCCCTGGTATAAACCATACAAAAGTATCAGAGCATACAGTATCAGAAACCACAAGAGTAAGTCAGTATTAATTAGAGTACCTGCTTTAATTTAAAGAAAGAAAAACCATACATGGTGCAGCTTTAAGAACTTTAAGAGCTCCAGCTGCAGTAGGTTATGAAGCCAGTGTCAGTTCAGTGTACTCAATACCAGCGCTGGTGGATTACCACTGGTATTTGTTCCCATGTAAACACCATTCATGCGGAGAGGTTTGATGTGAACTGTTTAGCTTTAGAGAAAAACTCCCCAGTTACGGTTGTTCATGTTGGTGTTGAAAGTAACCCAATGTCTGAAGCATTTAATATCCCTTAAAGCTGCATCACAGAACATTATTACATGAAATATGTACAAATCCTGATTTTGTAAACCCACACTGAACGGGTTTACATGCACTTCATTTCTGAAGCTATCTGATTATTCAAGTAGTGATGGAAACAGCTTTACCCAATTTCTAAGATTGAAATAAAGCCCGGAAATCCAACAAAGAGAGCTGAATTTAGCTCAGTAATTAGGTTTTTAACACATGTACATGATTATCCTGATTTCTTTCTGTTTTCTCAGACTGAGCAGACAACATTTAACACACTAACCGTGAGATGACAACAAAACACGTTTGGAGCAGCATGGAAACCAACTCGAAATTAAGGATTTAAATATTCCTCATCTTCTAGATGATATCTGTTCATATTTTCTGTTGAGTGACTCATTGTGTTTTATTTTTTATAACGTCTTATTGTGTAAGTTTTTATTGGCTGGTTGTAAAGCTGAAATCCAATTAATGTATATTATTCATTTATTAATTTCTGGTGAGGAGACACTTATAAGGCATAGTGAGTACCCAAAGAAAACCAGAGCTGTTATCACTGCGGAGACCAGTCATTGGTTGAAATATAAATAAGAAAGCTCATAACATTCAAAATTGCAAATTTGAACATTGCTGTGTGAACAGACTTCTTTAAACCTTTAGATTTACTTGAGATTTCACATTTACTTTTATACTTTTTTATCATAATAAATATTATGTATGTGTAGGTGCACTAGTGGTTTTGGATTGTAAATAAAATGCCTGCATTTGTGTTGTAGACTTTGTGTCCTCTGGTTCACCAACACTGCATAGATATCTGTAAGAGCCTGTAGGTTCATCTACACTGTACCATTAGATATTAGATCAAAGCACCTAATATGGTTTTGCTCACATCTTAATAACTGGTAGAATAAAAATTTATAATAAGAATTAATAAAATAAGTCTAACAAATCAGTGCTTACATGAATTTGTGATGGTTTTGCTCTTCGTATCCTGTGGCCATACAGGTAAACGTCAAGCAGCATCACTCTGAGTGTGGGAACAAAAACAGTTTGCGTATTTAATTTAGCAGAACGAAAAGCCTCCAGGTTGCGTACAGAAAGGAAATACCATTAGTGACAAAGGAAGAGGGAGGGGGGCAGCTTAAGTTTACCGTTTGTGCTTACAAGCGCTGCAGTGGCTTACATGATCACAACATTCGTTTCAATAGCAGCTCCTTTGGGCTCTGGCATTGTTTAGATGCTTGACTCTTGGTGTTAACCTGGGAAACATTTTGACCCTGTTTTGCACTGCATGCCTCAAATATCATCAACCGGTGCCCCTTATGTCCTTCACTGGATTAGCTCTGGAGCATATCCTATAACAATGTGGTGTAGCGTGGTGTTGGGTCAGTAGTAGAGAGTGCAGTGATGTCATTCCCAAACGAACACCATGCTAATAGCGCTAGCGTGGATCGCTTTATTATTTATTATTTCGCTGGGCTGACTAGGCCCTTCAAAGAAGCATGCTTAATGGGTTTTGAAATGGGGTTTTTGTGGTTCTGCATGCATCCATATTAACACATAAACATGTTTTTGACTTCTGGATTGCTCCTCAGGGTTCTCTGTGGTCTGAAAAAAAAACAATTAGGCTGCAGTACGAGTTTGGCCAGGGGTGAATTGGCTTACATTGCTTGTTTTAATGTTCCGGGGTTAATAGAACATAACAATCAGTGCGTTATCGCAAATTTTATCTCACACAACATCAAGTATCCTAAGGCTTTTATACCACACAAAAGTCTCTGGGGCCCCTACGGGCTCCAGGTACAGATGTACATTTGGGCGCTCCGGTCAGATTACATGTTTTGTTGAATTTCTAAGTCAAAATACGTCACACATCCTCCACAGAGAACACGGCTCTGCGTTCTGAATGGCTTTTACTACTATGCATTGATAGAATTATGCAATCAATGCATAGTATTGCAATGCAATGCAATTTCTGAAAGAATGAAAGAAATGTCAACAGAAAGACATGCCCTGTTATTGGATTAAACAACACCAACCACCAACAAGGCAGACTGACTTATTGGTACTAACTGCTGTTTAAATTGGGATACCATATAAAACAGAGCAGTTATTGGAGGTCTGCAGTTTAGGTGGAGTAATTAAATATGCATTCTTTACTTCCCTTTCACAATGTGCTCCATTTCACAGAAAACAGCAATAATCACTGATTGGTTTCAGTTTTTTTACTCATTAAAATGAATGAAGTATGTCATACAGCTAAAGGCAGTAGGTAAAGTCTGTGCAGTCCAAAGAAAAACATGCATCTCCTTTTTTGTAGATTTTTATTTTCCACATCATTTGAACCTGATAGCTGTTCTTTATATCTTGTAGAAATTTCATGAGAAATGGACCAATAGAAATTCTCCAAAATAGCTTGAAAGAAATTCTGGTTCCGTTAACTTACATTAAAAGTAAACAATGTTTTTGTCGTCTCCTGTAAAGTTGCCTTTTGGGAGATTGGACAGTAATGACATTATTATAAACAGTATTATATCCTCAAGAAAAGAAAAGAAAAGGAGACGACTGTGTACATCAGATGTTTTGTCAAGGTATCACTTTAAAGGAGTGATCTAATATAAAAACCTTGTTTTTTATAATAAGCATAAAAACATCCAAGTTTTATGTCATTCCCTCTGTGTCCCATACGGCTCATATGCGGAGCCATATGTCCATTTAGAATTTTGTGACATCACAACAACCAAAGTAGGAACATATAGCAGTCTGTTAATCAAGCTACAGCAGTTTAGCTTTGTCCACGTAATTCACATTCATTTTGCACAATAAAAGAGAGGCCAATCAGAACAGAGGTCATTTACATATTTATGTTTTGACAGTCTGCTTAATTCAATCCACACATCACAACAGGACCATGGTGAAAAAGTGACCAAAAAAAACAAACCATAAAATGTAGGACGCAGACCCTTTAAAAGCATAGAAGGAGTGCTGAGTGATAGTGTTTCCACTTTAAACTTGTTTTATCACTCCTGCCTAAAAGGTTTTACTCTCTTTCCCGCAGCTTTCTATCCTCCTCTGCACGGACTAATGCTCGAATTTAATTATCAAGCATTCCAAGATTTTGACCTTTCGCTTGGAGTTTCTCTCTTAACCTACTTTTACTATGAAACCAGAGGCCAAAAATATGAAACTTTTTCTCTTTTTTTTCCCCTCCCACCGCCGCCTTCTCCACAGGTTCTTGTCTTTTTTCCTCCCCACAATATCCCTCTGTAGTGGAGACTTGTTTCACAGCTGGACAAATAAAAGAGGTTTTGTGTGTCGGTGGGAACCCCGCGTTTTCCAGCTATTCATCAACATCCCATAAAAGCGGCGCAGGTGTTGGGTTTCAGGCTGAAGGGCAACGGCAGGGCTCGCGTTCCGCCGTAAAAGCCTAGCTTGAGCAAACACGTCAATCTGGCTCAGCCAATGCAGCCGCTTATTACATATGGGCCCGGGCCCTCGACTTGATAACAGAATGAATAGGTGATAACAGCCTTTAAGAGTCATGCTCATTACGACGGGGCCATAGGATTCTTAGGGATTACTGTTAGTGCACGACAACATAACTGGAAGAGAAGCACACAAAAAAAACAGGTTATGGAGGAGCTCAAAGATTTTCTTTTACTCTTAAAGGACCTATTGCTGCTGTGAAGACCCACTTGTGCCATTGTGTGGTGCTACGTACCAGAAATAGTTTATTGTAGTAATCTGTAGTAATGGCCATTTATCTAACCTCCATCTTTTAGAGTGAAGTCAAATCTTTTTTTTACTGTGGCTAACATATCCTTTAAACAAAACCCTGAATAAATCATGATGAACAGACCAAAAGAAATGCCCCAGAATTGTAAAATTGACTGTAATGTTAACACTGTTATCACTTTACAGTAAATACCATGTGTTCTCCCGACAGCAGCGATATGTGAATTAATCTGGTTCCGATTGGCTAGTCTGTATTTAAAATGTAGTATGGACTGAAAAAAACAAACCTTTAAGCTGCAGTACAAGTTTGGCCAGAGGTAAATTAGCTTACATCCCTTGTTTTAATGTTCTGGGGTTAATAGAACATAACAATGAGTGCGTTATCGCAAATTCTATCACACCTGCACACAACATTAAGTGTCCTAAGGCTTTTGTACCACACAAAACAAAACCTCCAAAAAAGTCCCTGGGGTCCCTACGGGCTCCAGGTACAGATGTATGTTTGACACTCCGGTCAAATTACATGTTTTGTTGAATTTCTAAGTCAAAATACGTCACACATCCTCCACAGAGAACACGGTTCTGCACATCTGAATGTACAGTCACTGTACTGAATTTAACATGTTAAAAATAAAACAAGACATTAAACGTACCTGCAGGACATTGTAAAACCAAATAGTTGATTTTGTCCCCCAAAAACCTGTTTTAGAGTCTCCACTTTCTTATCATCATCAAAGGGTAACCTCTCACTGGTGTTTTTAGAAAATAAATCAAAGTGTTTTATTACGTGACTATGGGTTGTTATTGCTCCGCTAAAGAATTCTGTACATTTTACATCAAACCACTCTGAAATACTTTGTTTACTATGAATTCATGGAATTATGCACAATTTCTGAAAGAATGAAAGAAACGTCAACAGAAAGACATGTCCTGCTATCAGATTAAAAAGAAAATTGCTTGGAAAAGCATCTGGTTACATTGGCTTATGTTTCCTTCGACTGTAAAGTTATCACTGTTATAACTTTACAGTAGATACCATGTGTTGTTTTGACAGCAGCGATTAATCTGGTTCTGATTGGCTAGTCTGTATTCAAAATGTAGTATGGACTGAAACACTTTTTATAACTTCAATGTGAATGGACATAATATTTGTTCATGTTAAAAAAAAAACAAAAACATGAAGTGTACATGCAGGGCAGTGAACAAAATACTTGATTTTGTCCCCCAAAACCTATTATATGTTAATCTATAATAAATAAAATGGTTTATTTTGTGTTGTAGACATGGCAACCACTGGTCATCATCGGCACTGTATAGGAATGAGCCTGCACATCACTGTATAGGAATGAGCCTGCACATTTCTCTACAACCAATGTTTTCCATCAAACCACTCTGAATCACTTTCTTTACATTGGAAGAATTATGCAAAAATTTGGATAAACAACACCGACCATCAACCAGTCAGGTTGACTTTTTGGTTTAAATTGTGGCCCCAAATAAGGTAGAATAATTATTAGAGGCCTGCAGGTTAGAAAGAGTAATTAAGATACAAATGATTTTGGTTTGATTGACTAGTTTGCATTCAATAAGTACTATTTCGTAAAAACTGCTTACAACTTCTGTGTGAATAGACGAGGCTAAACTGTTGTCCGCTGCAAAGGTAGATATGATAACATTTTAAAGCCCCCGTTTGAGCAATTCGATTGAAGAACTTTGTAAAGTTTATAAAAGCTCCATGTATCCTTATGACCAAGCAAAGATCCTCTAAAGAACCTGAACTTAAAAAGCTGTAGTCTGGATGTCCAGCATGCGGAGATAACACGCACTCTGGGCATGTGAAAGTGACCTTGACCAGGTTAATGTAGCCGAGCTTATCAGTGGTCTCTGCATGTCTGCGTTTATTGTAGCTGTGTGCACATGGTGCTGATGGACTGCTCCAATGTATGATAGTGATACATAATTCAAGGTTATGATTATGATTATGATGAACTGATGACAATGTGCCCCATGGCCAAATATACCGGTGATTAAACGTATGTTAGCATGTGTAGTTAATGTCGGGACTTTCCTGGCCTGGGTTACTGCTATGAAGGGCAACTCGTCCTTTTGTGGAAACATGGCACTCTGATGTTTTGGCAGTTGATCATTTCCTTTGAAAGCTCAGCATGTGGCTGACTTTTTCTGTGACACACACACACACACACACACACATACACACACACACAGTCTTGTTTTTGTGAACTGTGGGGCCATTATACAGACTTCCATTAATTTCCTGGAGACTTACCCAAACCATAATCAGAGCTACTACTATCCTAACCTAACCCAAGACCCAACCCTTAACCTTACCGTAAATTTAAAATATAAT
Organism: Megaleporinus macrocephalus; assembly: GCA_021613375.1. Classification (NCBI taxonomy): domain Eukaryota; kingdom Metazoa; phylum Chordata; class Actinopteri; order Characiformes; family Anostomidae; genus Megaleporinus; species Megaleporinus macrocephalus. The sequence continues at coordinate 28,620,384 of CM038720.1, read as the reverse complement.
GATTTACATAGCGGGGAGCTTTTGGGGGACGGGGCTTACCTTAATCTGGACTACTTTTACCCTCATTATATTCTTATTCTTATTCTTATTAGTTTATTTGTCATTTGCACATCATATCAGGACATATATGCATTGAAATATTTGGGGTGAGGCTCAGATAATAACTCTACAGCTGGACAGCATTACATATTGTAGTAAAATCAGTGTAAACATAACAATAAATAGACAATAATAAATTAAAATAAGCAAGACTACATACATATAGTAATAACTGAAATATATAAAGGATAATACAAAAATATACAAAATATGTACATAAGATATACAGGAGGACATATGTAGAAACTATGTAAAAACCTTTGCATAAACAGGTTATCTTACAAGATAAATATATATTAAGTGACTGAGCAGCAATATGAGAATAAATAATATAGCAGTGGCCTAGTGAACGATATTAGAGTCTTTCAGCTTCACAGTTCACTATTATTATTATAAGAAGCCTCAAATGCCTCAAAATGTTCATGTTCCCCACAAACAGCAATATACGAATACTCACACACTTAATTATATATTATATTATATATTAAATTTTTTCTTCTACCCACCGCAGAGCAATGTCATGGCTGTGACAGAATTCTGTGTCTCAGTCATGAATATCAAAGGCCATCCTGGAATGTGTTTTCACAAAGAAATGATCTGACGTTGCTCCTGTTTGTGTACACTAATATGGGGGGAGTGTAATTATATAGGCAGTCATTGGCACGCTATGACACCTAAGACCTAAAATATCACTGACTTTCTCACATGTTTTCAATGCGTGCTGTGTATCACGTTCTACAGCGCACACAGTTCTCCGTGCCGTCAGGGTGGGTGTGTAACAAACATCTGACAATAACAAGCTCTATTCCTCTGAGTCTTTAAGAAAATATCCTCCAAAAGAAAGTTTTTGCTCCACTGTAAAGCATCAAAAACAACAAAGCAAGTCATGTATCTTCCATCATTATAGAAGCCTAGCAAAATCTTGAACATGTAGCTGCCTCCTCCTGACAGTGAACATGTTAGAGCCATTTTAATCTTAGAAAGCAGAAAACCACAGTGATGTATTGCAGATGATTTAATGGCCAAACACGTTTTAAGTGTAATAAGAGACTCAACAGCAAACCCGGCTGTTTTCAGTTCATATTTTCTATCCTGCCAGGTCGAGGCATTCCTTCTCTCTGATGTCATTTGCAGTCAACATGAAATTGAGGGATTGAGGAATTCTGTAGCGCTTTTGTAAACATTACATACTACAGACCAGCATCTTAAAAAGACCTCAGGGCTTTCAAACTTACCAATTTCATATCTGTGCTGAGTCATACAGCTGCCTCAGTCAACAACACCTGCTTTTCTGCTGCTTGAAACCATAGCAGTACTTATTAAAATCTTTTTTTGGTATTAAAAATGACAGATGATAGACAGACATGTGTGTAAGTATTATCTAGTCAGGAATGGGAGGGTAGCTTTTTCAGCTCAGTTATGCTGATGGCATATTTTCTCTGTCGTATTGTGTATTGTACTGTAGGGGTGGGTGATACTTATGATTTTATTTTCAAATAGATATCCAATAATACCAAAGCTAATTATTCAATGCTGCCACTTTTAAAAGGCTATTGTTCATAAAAAGGGAATTTATTGTAGATTTCTGCTGTAAAAACAAGTAAATGTGGACAAAAGTGGACGTCTGCATGTTAGTATTATATAATTAAAATAGAGGAAGAATAAGAAAAGCAAACGCACCTATTCTGCACTTTCATTTGCTTTATATTTATACAGGCTGTGCATTATTCTTCCTTCGATGCCAGAGATAAAATGTGTTTTAGACTTTAAACTGACTCAGACTTTAAATTCAAATATCTTTAGGTGACTCTAAACCTTAATCATGTTTGTTTTATTTATTTAGATGACATTCCACTGGATCACTACCAGTACTGCTGGAGTTTTTAAACACTGTGTCCAGTCACTCTAAACTCTGTTCGACACTCCTACGTTGTTGGTCCACCTTGCAGATGTAAAGTCAGAGATGATAGCTCATCTGTTGCCCCACAGTTCATGCTGGTCATCCTCTAGTCCTTCATCAGTGGTCAGAAGACGCAATTGGATGGATATTTTTGGTTAATGGATAATTCTCAGTCCATCAGTAACACTGAGGTAAAGACTCAAACTCAAACACCAAGACCTCAAACTCCTCACTTGTGTCATTGTTGCCAACATGAGCTAACATGTGTAATCAGCCAGTAATATAACGTAGAAAACTTTATTATTTAGCATTTAGTTTAGAAACTGTAATGTTTGGCTTACGTTGAATTATGAAACAAAAATAGAAATCTCCAGAAACAAGGGTGTCTGCTGTGGCTGCAGGCTGTGGCCCTGTGGCTCTACTGGGGTGTTTTAAATGGTTGACTCTGCTGGTTCTTCCTGTCTGCCTGATTATGTTCACTTCTATTAGAAAACTTTTGAAGTCTCAGAGTGATTCATATCTGTTCTGCAAACAGAGTGACTGGAACGGATTTTCAGATCTGGCTTTGTCATGTGATATCAGAGCAAGAGCTTTAGCAAAAGCATTAGCTATTAGCTATTAGCTGGGCGGGCAGTGTGGTGGATTAGACTTCAGAGCTGCACAGCACATATCTATACACTACCACTCAAATGTTGTGTTCTTGTTTTCAATGGAGTATCTGATGCTTCAGATACTAAACTAATGGAGTGTCTGATGCTTCAGATACTAAACTAACCTAGAATGTTGTTCTCCCTTTTATACTCACTTATTAGTAGAATGTTCTTCATCTGTGCAACACAATTGAGCAAGAGTGTCCTAACAACCAATTAGCCCAATAACATCCTTAACTGGGAATTGGCGGTTGTACCAGGAGATTTAGACAGAGAACTGAGAATTGCTGATTATAGGACTATATGCAAAATAAGCCTCTATACAAAAATAGGCTTTAATACAAAGATTTTTATTCTTTAAAAATCATCTGATACACTTACATTAATTGTGAAATGAACAATATTGTTTGTGAATTGCATGAAAATTGCATGTAATGAAATTCTAAAGTGATCCTAAACTTTTGAGCGGTAGTGTATATAGTGTATATATATATATATATATATATATATATATATATATATATATATTGTGTATATAATATATATATTGGTAGCGAGCAATCAGTTTAACACTACTTTTAGGTTCTCCATTACAGGTACTAAGGTTACACAGGGAGACTGTGGTTCAGCTCCAGACTGTGTGTCATGCTTTCTGCATCTGCGCTCTGATTACCAAACAGAATGTTTCCCGACTATCTGACAGCTGCCAAAACTCTCAGCATACTACTGAACACCACATTGAAAACCCATCGGGGTGTTAATTCAGTTACTCCACAAGGTTTCATTTCCCTCACCCTCTTCCAAAGTGTGATGCTACAGCTGTTACTATCTGATCATCGATTTAGACTCATGGAAGATGAGAGTATACTGTTCCCTCAGCGTCCCTCTGTTCACATGTAAAGCTGAAGGCCGTAGCCAAATTAAATCCGATCAGTTCACTGTGCATCCTCAGAGACGCTGGCTAATGGAAGTAGAATGGAACCATGGAACTAATTGCTGTCCCTTCCTCTATATGCAGGAAGAGCAATGCATCACTGATTTCCTCCCCCGGGAGAAGAACTGGGCCTTTGCTGTTGCTGCCAGACATGTACAGTGAGCACACGCCTCGCACAGCTTTAGATAAGACTTTAAACATCCGCCCATACGAAGAGGGGCCTGATCAAGCAGGGGGAAACCTGAGACCATCTTGAAGCGTGTTGCATCTCAGTTCCTGTTTTGTCTCGCTGGTTGTGACACAAAGATCATGTGCTTTAAGTGTAAGGCCTTCATGCCTTGCTGATCATATGATCATGGTATTAATACATCTATAGTAATCTCTTAGTGATCAAATTTATGTAAGTAAACAGTGATGTTTACCATCTGGTTGCGTTTAATATACACATACTTCAATGCTTAAAATACGGGCCTGAGTTATTAGGAGTCAATATCGGCTATACTGCTCACCAAACAGTAGTCTCATGAAAAATAAGGTGAATACGGAGTTAAAGTAAGGAAATTCCATGTGAGTAGAAAGGGATGGGATGTGAATGGACTCAAATGTGAATGACCACCCCGGCCAAAGGAAAAAAACTAAAAAATTTTAGAAAGTAAAGTAAAAATACATTAAAAGTAAAGTGTGTTTTTACTTTCTTCTGGAAAATTATAATTTTAAAGTAAAAAACAGATGAGGCCATGTTTAATAATACCATAAGCACTCATGGTCGAGCTCACAGTCACCACAGTATGACACAGTGTCAGAAACTAAGCGTAGCTAACGCAGCAACTTATGATATGATCAACTTAATATATGATCTGAGTCAAATGTGAGCTGGGTTAGGAATGCAGGTTGCGCAATGCTGAAAAATTCCCAGTAAAATTACAGTAAATTACTGGCTACTAATCGCAGGTCCCTGAGACCCAAAGGCTAGAGAAATTCAGGGACTCTGATTGGCTGCTTTTTAAAATTAGATTTCTTTTTTCCTCTCCACCCATCCACACACATACACCACTGATTACGGTGGCTGGATGTGAACTGGCGGCTGTATCAGATGCATTTATTCGACTTGAAAGTTAGAACCAGGAACATATGTTGAGCAGGACAGATCTCTGTTACCCTCACAGTCATTTACTGTTATGTTACATGAATTGATTCTATAATACAATGCTGAACACAGTATTTTACTGTAAAACACTATTAAATAATTTGAGGTCCTGCAACAGTTTACAGCATACAAAGGAAAACGTCCTAAACTGAACGCACCTTGTCTGAGAGGGGAGGGAAAAAAAACTGAAAAAGAGATTTGTGACTGAACAATCACTTTAAACGTCGGGGTTAATTCATAGCAATGAAGTCATATCGTGCTTGGCCGCTTCCCAGAGATGATCGTATTCTCTTCCGTGCGTGGTGTTGCTTCATGTGGTATCGAATAACAGTACAGTTGGACAGAAACACACATGCAAACCTTTAGCTGTAAACAATCAGATCAATGTTTGCTCTCCTTTTTAGGAAATGATGTGACTTTGCTCTGGACTCTGCAGGAAATGAGGGTCTTCCGCAGTCGGGAGCACATTTGTGAAGACACATGTTGCACATGCACCATATGTCGCATTTCGGAGTCTTTCAGGGATGGATCATCTTCTCTTGAGTGCAGAGGATCCTCCAAGACGCCCAGTATTCATCAAACACTCATCGCCACGGTCTGGTGTCCCCTGCGTGTCCTTTCTGTCTGTATAGAAGTAAAGAGAGCTGTTGTGACTGGAGGGGGTTTTGGCGGAGAGGAATGGCTTAAGGCGAATGTGGGCATCCTGAGATCACTCTGGTGGCACCCGACAAAAGCAACAACACTCAGTCACGCACATGTTTTATCTCCGAATGCGCTGACATGTACGCATGCCTGGACAGAAAGCAAACACGGCATCTGTGGCGGAAAAACATTCGGCGTGGAAGACGATGAGGCAAAGATGCGTTCTTGCTTGTCAAGGAAGAAAAGAGCTGGGCAAAAGAAGTTCCACCAGAAAAGCAGCGCATGGATTAATGTGTCATCGCCAGCGAGCAATAATAAGATTAATGGCCAGCTGACATTCTGTGGCTTGACAGGTATTCTAACCCTGAGAGTCGGCCTGAAGGCGTATTGTTCCTAAATGTTTAAATAGGCAGAAAGGGCTGCTTTTGACTCCTAGAGTATGGGATGGACTTGATGTATGGCCTCATAAAACACTAAATACTTGGCTAGAAAACACTGACATTGTAGAAAAGAAAGAAGGACTTTTGAGCTCTGAGAGAGAGAGAGAGAGAGAGAGATAGAGAGAGAGAGAAAGAGAGAATGGTCCGTTCTCCTATAAAGTTATTAATTTGTATTTTAGTATGACAACAATGACACGGTCATTTGCAAATGCATGCCTGGTCCTATCATGAACTCAAGTCATTTTATTTCAAACTTTCTACATTATTAAATGTTTAGTATGTAAACAAAGTTGTTCAGAATGTTTTGGTTTGAAATGTTTTGTTCTAGAGAATCGGAATTGATTGCAGTGTTGGTGATGGGAACCAAACCTGTGTTTAAGGCCCCTAGAACCTCCATCACTGCAAGTTATTACATATAATGATAACAAATATAATGAGACATTGCTTCGTGATGAAGGTTTGGCCTAAAACACATTTCAATCAATTTCTGTATATATTCAATAATATATTATATAATATATTCACCGTGGACGAATACATGAATGTTGCTGGGAGGCAAAGTAGCCCCCCCACCAATTTTTTACCATATATCTTCCATTATCTGCCGCTTTATCCCGCTAGTCAGGGTCATGGGGGGGGGGGGCTGGAGCTAATCCCAGCATCATCGGGCGAAGGCCACAGACAGTTTGCCAGTCCATCGCATGGCCAACATTCACTCACGCACTAACACCTACGGGCAATTTAGAGTGACTTATCAACCTAACATGCATGTGTTTGGACTGTGGGAGGAAACCGGAGTACCCAGAGGAAACCCACTCGAGCACGGGGAGAACATACACACTCCACACAGAACGGCTCCGATCGGGAATCCAACCCAGATCATCCACCGTGTCACCTATTTATTTATTTATTTATTTATTTATTTATTGCACATCATATATTTTATATTGTTTTGTTTCCCCAATATGTTCAATTTGGCAAATGAACAGTAATCATCTATTAAAATGTGCAGAAGTGTGATTTCTGTAGAGGATTTGAAAACTTACACTCACTTAGAACATCAACAAAGCATGTCATTTAACTGGTGATGCACAAGCTTTTGCACACCACTGTATGCATCAGTATTTACACCAACACATAAACTAATGACAAATGGCATTAAAAAATAAAGTATAATTATTAATTTGTTGTAATGTCTTGTCATAAAATGATTATAAATAGCAGGATGTTTAATAAGATTTGAATTATTTATGAATTATATATAAATTATTCTGGATGCTCATTTTACTGTTAGTTAGGTAGTTCTCTATGCTGTACAGTATTCTCTATTACTCTGGAATCATACACAGCTCTGTTCATCAACAGCTTAAACTGGTTGAAACCTATAGAACATAAGCATCACGTTCCAATCCTTTTATATGTGCATCTGCAACAAATACGGTTTATGTTATTAAAGCTTTTAAGCGGCAGTGTGAATTAAAATAATGGTCATTCCCCAGATGCCATTGTTACAAGTGTTTCTGAAAGTATGCAAAGTATGATAAACCAGCAGTAGAGACTTTCTCAAAAATCTGGAAAATTCAGTATAATGTCCTCTATTATCAAAAACATAGTCAAGGCTTTGCAGGCTGCAGATATTCTGAGTTCCTACATTTACTGCTGTAGGAAAGGAATATTCCAGCAAGGCGAGGTTTTTCTTACATGACATGATTCTGGTCAGACACACGGTAAGGTCAGCTGAGATGATCCTGGCAGAGGTTCTCCATTCTTGCTTACTATTAGATTTCAGCAGTTCAGGGTCTCCTCATTTTTTTTATTTTATGTTCCAAATGTTTTTGGTGGGTGACCGGTCTGAACTGCAGGCAGGCCAGTTCACCACCTGAACACTTTTACTACAGAGCCATGCTGAATACCTGCAGAATGGAGTTCAAGAACTTCTCCTGAAAAAGACGTCATCTGGATGGCAGCATATGCTGCTCCAAATCCCATATATATCACTCAGCATTAGTAAAGCCTTTTAAGATGTACGAGTCACCCATACCATACGCACTAAAGCCCCTCCATATCATCTGGTTGTTGGCCTTCAAACTGTGCGCTGAGACCAAAACGGATGGTCCCATTCCTCGCACTGTTATTTCCACTACAGAGTCATGTTGGGGTTTTTTAAGCAGTGCTGAATCTGAAAACCTGAAAATCACAGCCATCCAAAATTGTTTTTTGGCCAAGGATTCTCTAAAGAAAACAATTCCTGTGCAATTTTCCACTCAATATTTAAAGATTTTAACCCTTTCCTTTTCATCCAGACCTTAACAATGAATGAGTTGTACTACAATACCTGAAAAGTTTAAATACAACATGATTGTATTGAATTAAAATGAGCTCTGCATTCTGGACCTGACCAGGCCAACTGATCCAGGCATGTCATAACAGCTTATTCACAATAGCAGTATTTGCTGCAGTATTTCCAAAATTTTCTTAGCTGCAGTCTGAGCACCTTTCACTTGGCAAACAATGATGTCATGGCCAAGACGGCAGCAGATCTGAAATCCTACTAATGTCTGGCCATTGTTGGTGGGAGAAAAAAAAGCTTTATGCACCAGTAGGATAAGATTAGTTGGTAGACTAATCAGTCAGACCAGAAGAACACAGTTTCTGTCTGGGAGCATGTGTCTGAGGCTTTAGCCTCTACCCTACTGCTGTGATTAAATCCTATTAATTGTCCAACCAAGAATTGCCGTTTGTTCTGGCTGCACCCCTGAAAAACCTTCAGTACGATGAAAACCCTACATTCTGCTGAGCAAACCCAACCGGCCCTTGACGAAATGAATCCGTTTCTATCTAATCCTATTTTTATGTTACCGCTTAAAGTTTAGCTACTTTTCTGCATGAAACCATTTGATTAGCTCAACGGACCTATCAGGCAGTCGCCTAACGTCAAGACCCATCACATAACTGTGCACTGAGCAGCTTCCTGGCCAATGAAATATAACAGCTTGTCTAATGAATATTGATAACCTCAGTAAATCATGACTTTCTAAGTGGGACCACTTACTCCTTGACCTCTCTTTACTATCACACTATAGAGTGGAACGGAGTAATGAGGCTTTCTACTGTATGCACCAATCAGAATACACACTCACACACATGTATTCCTGCTCTGGCTGTTTTGGCAACAGGGCCCTCCTAGGAGGCAATGTGTGTCGGGCCGTCTCGTGGGGGTGCAGATTAGTCATTGTTTTGAAGGATGAAGGCACTATGCTGTACCAGGCACAGTGTTTCAGCCTGACCCAGGTGGGAGGGGATGTGAACCAGCACTCTTTTATTAACCCTTTCCCCTTTAACTCTCAAAGATCACTTCTTTACTTCACATTTGGGAACCTGAAGAGAGACGAAGAGATTTACGTGTCCTTTTACGTCAACAAGCACTGTGTGTTCTTTAAAAGTCAAATAAGAAAAAAACAAGGTGCCATAGAGGGTCCTTTGGAGTGATGCCAGAGAAGGTTCCCTCAAGAACATTTCAGTGGATGGTTCTTCAAACAGCTCACCAAATGTAGTTCACGCTGAAGAAGCCCTGTACTTTTAAGATAGTATGAGTTCTGATGCCATGCTAATGTCTATGGTTGGTTTAGTGTAGTGGGTTACATTGCTGTTCTCTATGCTGTAGCCTGGGGTTCAATACCCCACCTAGTTAACCCCCTTCACTCTAGCAATAAGAGCCCTTGGGCAAGACTCCCCACACTACCTTTGCTGTGTAAATGGAACCAGTAGGAGTGTCTGGCCAATGCCATAAGCATAAATTGGCCAAGTGGTTTAATTGAAAGTTTTGTTGTGTTACATTTTTAATTTATAGCAGCCAACGATTTAATTATACAGTGGAAGTTATTCAAATTATTGGTGGAAGTCCCCTTTAAACTGAACCTAGATCAACCTGACCAGTATGAGATTTTTTTATATATTGACCCTAGAAATAGTATGTTACCTTTAGGCCTGCAATAGCCAACAGTTGGCCGCCAATTAGCAGTAAGCTCAATCGGTGGTTGGAATGTGCAATAATAAAGCAGGACTCAATGCAACACCAATCAATGACAATGCTTATCATTGACGGCCCAAATATACATGCACCAACCTGATTATTGTCCTGCTAATTGCATTTTACTCTTTCCAGTTATTGTCCTTGGAAGGGCATCAAAGAGGAAGATCGTTTTTCATCTCTTGGCACCCGCGCACGCTAGCAGGGATGAGGCATGAGGAGCCAAGGAACCGACACACGCACACGCTCACACACAAACAAGGCTGATCCTTTGAGACGACCCTGCGCCTCTCTCATCTTTCAGCATGGCCTTATTTCAAAGCCCATGCACCTTGCTGAAAGCCAAGATAAAATACAATCCTTTGTCTTCATTCACAGCACCTAATAAGAAAAAACGTTTCTTGAGTTTTCTTAAAACTTAAGTCATTGCATGCAACAGGGAGAATATTACATCATAGTTTAAAGCTTCACTAAATAGTAACATTTGGATAAAAACAGTCAGTTTGCTTATTTTTGATAATATGTTGACCCACATTATATAAGGACAGCAGTACAAATTGATTATTATTATTAAGCTACTGCCACTGAATGATTGAATAGTTTATAGTTTTTGTGATTTTATGTTTGGAAACGTTAAATCATAACATGTTGCAAAATAGGGATTTTTTAAAAACCAGCCGTGTGCAGAGCTTGATGGGATGCACAGTAAGAGAGACGTTAAGTAAGTAAATAAATAAGCTATTGTTTTTTGCTGACTCAGTAAAAGTTGTGTGGTTAGAAGTGACCTACCTGCTTCCCAGTCAGTGATAGAGGCGGTTCTGTCCTGTTGCTGTGTTCTAATAGAAGAGAATTCACTTAAACATCCAATGTTACATTGGTGTCAGAAGTGGGATGACCGTCAAGGTGAAGACAGGCAATGAGGACTGATGATGAGGCTTGCTAGCAGAGCTCGGCTGGAGTAGTTGGTGAAGCAGCATGGTGGCAACAGTGTACTTGTGCAGCATTCTAGTTAGCCACGATAAGCCTCTTGTTAGAGGGTTGATGCCATGATTAGTGAGGAGTTCCGCCACACTCTGGGAATGGTTGAGGGTATGTATATTTACGTGGATGGACATTTCAAAACCCTAGACTGCGGAGAGGCTGCAAGTAGGGTAGGGGGGCTCTGTAGCTTCCTGTCTATTCAATGCCCAAAGGCATTGAATCACCGGAACATCATACCCGCAATAAGAGAGGCTTTAATCCGTAAATGAAAGGTTATTGTTATGGGTGATATTAGTGTCACTGTGTTTTTGTGTCATTCTGTGCTGGGCTGTGGGGTCTCTGTACTGGAGTCTGTATCTACTGTCAGATAATAGAGTTGTGCGGTTAGAAGTGACACCAGTTATCTACAATAACTTCTTCTTATTAAAAAAATTATCATAAAAAATATATGTGCTCAAAAAATAAATGTGTGCAAAAGTTTAAACTAAGATTTATATTGGTGTCCAAATACAAAGAAAGCTTATAAACATTTTCAGCTGTACATAGAAATAGTAGATAATACATATACATGTAATAAGCAGTTGGACCACATACATATAAAGCACTATAACAACTGTTAATCAAATATAAACACATTGAGTGGGTGCTTGCAGATAAACAAAAATAAATATCATTTGTATTTTGTTGTATTTACATCATTTTGAGAGCTGTTCAAAGTCAGTTTTCAGTGTTACCTTTTTAATTCATAGCACCCAGCAATTGAATTATACAGAAATTATTGGTGGAAGTCCGCTTTAAACTGAACCTAGATCAATCTGAACAGTATGAGATTATTTATATATTGGCCTTAGAAGTAGTCTGTTACTTTTAGGCCTGCAATAGCCAATAGTTGGCTGCCGATTGAGCTTACTTAGTGCAATAATAAAGCATGACTCAATGCAACACCAATCAATGACAATGCTTATCATTGACGGCCCAAATATACATGCACCAACCTGATTATTGTCCTGCTAATTGCATATTATTCTTTCTAGTTATTGTCCTTGGAACATCAAAGAGGAAGATCGTTTTTCATCTCTTGGCACCGTAACTTCTTATGATAAAAAAATAAAAAAATGAATGTGTGCATGAAATAAATGTGTGCAAAAGTTTAAACAAAGGGTAATATTGGTGTCCAAAGATAAAGACAAGCTTATAAACATTTTCAGCTGTAGATAATACATATACATTTAATGAGCAGTTGCACCACATAAATATACAGCATTATAAAACCTGTTAACCAAATATAAACACATTGAGTGGGGTCTTGCAGATAAACAAAACAGAACATCATATCATTTGACTTTTGTTGTATTTGCATCATTTTGAGAGCTGTTGAAATAAATAAATAAATAACAGGTTAAAAGTTTGGAGAAGTTGCAGCAGATAATGTGGTTTTTACATTTTACAGTGAATTCAATACGCAAACAATCCTGAAACATTTTAGCCTGGCTTTTAATGGTCTGAATGTGAATTCTCCGTCCTTTATCTGCTTTCACAGTCCAGTAACATGCGTGTTTAACACATTAGTGTTTGATGAAGGGTGTAAATGCACTGCTGAGTGCAGCTGTGCTGTGGTTTTTTTAGCATCTTGATAAGCGGGGCTGGATTTGTTTTGAGATGCATGCCTTTTAAACTTCATTTAGCATGTAGGTGTGCTGGAAAATTTCAGACAAGCCACAACTTGAAGCCCAGGGTCAAGGAGAGAGAGGGATTTAAATAGGACTGCGCTGTAGCCGTGCTGAGAACGGGACGTTTGCTTATTTGACTCTTCTGCGTGCCCTCATGTAGGAGCAAAATGTTTTATCTGTCAGCTGAAGCTTCAGCATCTTCTACGCAAATAAAATTGAATTCAGTATCTGATTTTTTGCTGATGCAAATCTCAGACAAATTCAGTGACATTCAGGGCGGTCAGTCCACTGTTCTGAAAACCTCAGCAGCTGTTTTGTTTGATTTGTGTGATTTTCTCTTTTTCTTCCTTTTCACATCGTTTGAGACTCATAATATTGAAGTGTCTTCTTACAGTTGAGGATGGACAGATACTACTGTAGATGTTTTCAGATCTGAAGTAAGCGTGGAGTGATTTTCTCCACTATAGGACTGTTTATCTGCTTGGGACAGTTTTGGTGGTCTACCAGGTTAGGCATGGTCTTTGTAGGTTTAAATCATTTTTAGACCACTGGTGTGGGACACTCTTGTTTTGTCACTTATTTTCCTTTGACTCACTGTCTTCTTACGCAAGCAGATTATCTTCTGTCTAATCTCCTCAGAAAGCTCTCCTGAAAAATGCCTGACTTTTACTGAAAGGGTGCTTTCTGTCTTTGGCACACGGCTGTGTGTGAGTACGCTGGGGAAATGTTGAAAAAGCTGAAAGCTCTTCTGTCATTATAGTTCGAGCGTTGTGTTCAAAGGACAGTTTTTCCGTGTTTTGACATGATGTTCCATGTGTGTCACATCAGCGCACACTCTTTTTTTCCATGTTTGCTTTTGTGCTGATTTGACATTTCTTTGGCCCATTGTTATGTTTAACCAGGCTGAGGAGGATATTGTCTGTCCAGAGTGAGATAAATAGATAGATACTTAGACAGAGAGAGAGGGGTTCTATATCTTTTTACATCAACAAACTCTTGCATCCTCTCTCCTTGAGAGTTTTCTAGATGCAGCATAAGAATCCATATTTATTATTCAGTGTCTTGTTATGAGCTTATTAACTTGTTGAAGAACAAATCAAGTAGCTTTAGAGTCTGTAGTGACATTACATGGGCTGTCATCTACTGTTCAAGCTTTTTTCCAGTAAATGCTATAACAGTATTGTCCTTTGAACTCACTGTTGCATTAGAAGAGCCTCCACGGTCAGTAGCTGTAGAGGATGTACTTTTACCTATCTGCCTCTGCTAGAACGATGAAACATGGTAGATCTTTAGGAAAGATAATGACCCCAAACACCTTTTAAAATCCTTGCTGAAATGGTTGCAGATCAAACAAAAAATCCCGTAGTCTCCAGATTTTAGTCACTAAAAACCTTTGGTTTGTATTAAAGAGGGAAATCCAACGAGCTAAGAAGATCTAGGAACTAGACCCATGTTCTGCGGTAAATTGAAGAGTGGTAAATTGTTCGCCAGCCTTCTTAAGCATTGCAGAAAATGGCTCAGTACTATTAATATGGGTGGGTGGGTGGGTGGGTTGGGGGGGGGGGGGGGTTGTGTTTTCAAATATCCCCTAGAGAACACTTGCTTTATTCAGATTAATTACTATGTGTCACTATCAATTCACAACATTATATATTATTTAATTCATGTTATGTATTTCATTATTCCTATGGAAATCGTTTTTCTTGCATTAGGTATCTTTCATGGATTTTACATTTGCATTACTCTCTGACATGCGCTGTAGGTGTGCTTGTGTCAACAGGAATTATTCAAAGAAACATATTCTTCATCAATATGGAGGTCTATTATTGTTTAAGGAAAATAATAAAGTCCTTCCATGTGTGTTGGGAGAGAAAGGGCCAGTTTTCCATGTTTGGACAGAGACAGGAAACAGCTTTGTGGAGAGATTTTATTGTTCCCAATCAATGAAAGGAAAAGTGTGACGTGAGGGCGTGTGATTGAATCTGTGTGTGGAAGAAATAGGTGGTGTCGTGCTTCTGAAGGTCTGCAGAACGGCTGGAGTCTGTGCAAACAACGATGCATTTCACACCAGACTTCACGCAACCCTCAGCTTTCTTCAAGGATTCAAGGATTCAAGGAGACTTTATTGTCATTCGCATCACATGTGGTACATGGGGTGGAACGAAATTGTGGTACAACTTATAGGACACATCAGGAATCTTACCACAATGTAAATGTAAACTAAAAGTACATCAGAGTCAACGCTACACACATTTCATACATTTCAGACGTATCATCTCAGATGCTACAGAAGGTCAGCTCTAGAAATAAGCAGGTTTTTTTCATTAACTCTCTCATAAGTTTCAAAAAAGTTTCTAAAAAACTTTTTCTTTATTAAAAGCTTAGCAACAGAAAAAGCCGGGGCAGTTTGTTTTCCTGAAGGAAATGTGATAAAGCTCTTTGGGTAAATAACGCTGAGGCTGTGTGTTTGACTATGAGTCGTTTTCCCCGATTCAGCATAAAATCTCTCATGACAAAGGCCTGGCCGTGAATTGCCTTCCACAGCAGAGTTACAGTTTGTTTTGATATAAATATTTGACTTTATGAATGTTATAGAAAATGAAAACCTGCAGTCTGCGATTACGACAAAGCCATTTCAGAGAAACCTACTGTTCTTTGACTTTTATCTGCTTGCCAAGGGCTGCGACTAGACAATACAGAGTCTACATTAAAGAGAAGCACGTCTCCAGAGGCAGGCTGCTGGAGAC
Organism: Megaleporinus macrocephalus; assembly: GCA_021613375.1. Lineage (NCBI taxonomy): Eukaryota > Metazoa > Chordata > Actinopteri > Characiformes > Anostomidae > Megaleporinus > Megaleporinus macrocephalus. The sequence continues at coordinate 28,605,144 of CM038720.1, read as the reverse complement.
TTAGGCTATGTCTCGATTCACTCACTAGTACAGTGTATGAGGTGATTAGGAATTCAGGCACTGGCTAGGTCCCTGTATGGAGGAACACTGGGACGCTGATGATTCAAATATATGCTACATGGATCCTGAGATGATACGCAATGATGTACAACCAACAACGCTGACTGGGAAAATGATAAATGTGAAGTCTTTATTGGGAAGTCATGTGTCGGTCACACATAGCAATGTTTGGCATAATTAAATCTTTCCTCGTTCTGTTAACAGCAGCAAAGCATGCTAAGTTAACCATGGCTCACTCACACAGTTCATGGCAGCTAAACACAGTCACTGAGCAGACATTCAGTAACCATTTCTATAACATTTGTGACACTTTCAGTAAAGATTTAAACTTTAAAAGCCTGTTACTCATCTAGAAGGGCATAATTAGCCAGCGTGCCATGAAATATATAAATAAAAATTAATACTTTTGATATATAGAGTGTTATAGATTAGGGGTATGCCATATCGCATCGTACACAATAATATGCCAACATTTTTGAATATCATGAACGATAGTATACCCTGAAATATCGTGACATATCACCCATCCCTAATTATCACATTGGGGTACTACTTTTTACTGTTTTCAGCAAAAGAAAAATTCACACTTTTCTCATTTCCCATTATATATCTACTAGAGACAGATTTATCTGTCCAGTATCATTCATTTTACTAGTCCTGGATATATGGAGATACTTGGTATGCATTATTTAGTATTGTGACATTCTGGATCATTGACTTCTGTTACAATCTGATGAAAGATAGGGGTGTGCCATATCATATTATATACAATAATAAAATTAAATTTTCATTTTGTTGCAGTAGTGTATTCTTTAAATATATTTTTTACATTTAGTGTTTTGTCATATCGCCAAGAGAATCGTTATTGCAAAAATACCATGAAATATCGTGATATTACTTCAATATCAAAGCATATAAGTAAGGTTAAATAAGAGACTAGTTACTTGGGTACAGGATGCTATGAACATTTCTCTTAGTAGATGCATGTTGTGCTAGTAGTTGTTGGTAGTTGTTGATAGTTTTTTATTCACAAATATAAAAAGAAAGGTTTGATACTCTTTTCCAAGCGGAGAGGCAAGTGAGATAACACTCATCTTCCATTTTATACCTGTCAGAAGGCCGAGCTGGAGACGTGAGGATTATCAGGGAGCATGAACTCTGCAGTGCATTATGTATATATTATGTAGGTTAAGATGTATTATACCTTCACTGTACATGCATACTTGTAGTGTTCATTTTAATGGGGATCACCCCCTTTCTTTTTGGGGCTTTAATTTCCCTGCTGTTGTGTTGTTTTGTTGAGTTCTTTGCTATTACTCCAGCCACACTGAGCTTCACCAATTTATTTTAGACCAAAACTATTTAAAAAAAAGGAAAACAGGGATCAAACTTCAGTTCCTATGCTGATAGATGCCGGCTGTTCCACTGCAGACCTGTACTTGAGGGGTTTTTGAGCCTGTATATATTAACTTCTACTCAAGTTGTTGTTTGCTAGACTACATTCATTTGTACTTGAGTCATTATTTCAATGCAGAGAAAAAATGTTTACTTGTTTTTTGGCTAACACTAGCCATCTATGGTGCTTGTAAAAAGAAGCTTTGTTGTTTGGAATAGCTCCATGCCTGAAGGCCAAGATTTAGATTGGTTCTCTTTATCTCCACAGTCTAGGCTGTTTAGGTCTCTGGATCAGGGCAGAGTGGCATTTTATCAATTAAAGGCTGGATCGTGATTGATTGCCTTGACAGTGTATGACATTCGGCTATATCTATGATAATGAACAAAGCCACACTGCATGGTTAAAAGCACTACTAGCAGCTAGGGGTAAACATTTAGAGAGCATATGTAATTGTTATTTTTCTGACAAATATTGCTACAGGGGGTTGGCATGCTGGCGCAGTGGGTAGCGCTGTCATCTCACAGCAAGAGGGACCTGCATTCAAATTCCCCTGGACAACCAGGTTCCTTTCTGCATGGAGATATGACTGCAACATGACACATAGACATGTTTAACATGCTATTGTTACTTTAGTTAAACTAAACATCTTACATATTGTTCTTTTAATAATGTGCTAGATGCAATTTGAACAGGTTGAAATTTCTGGATTTGAGTGAATGTTACTCCTAGTGTTTTTATTAACATTAACCTCATACCTTCAGCACTACAAGACTACAATTTTGACACCAAACATGTCTCTTACTTACTGAATTTGAATGTAAGCGTAAAACTATGTGTAAATGTGTAAATTAGATTTTTCATCTAACCATTCCTTTAACTTTCTTTGGTTATCTGTCTCCTTAGAGTCTCACGTTGCTCTTGTTAGATTTAATTAAGACCTATTTTGATGCTGAACCTTCTAAATTCCCCGGTTTCTCACATGCTGAGACCTGTTTTGCTGTGATTACATGAAAAACAATGCAAAGTGGCTGAGCTATTCTTAGGTTTTGGGTCTGAGGATTTAAAGCCTGGACCCCCTGCTTGGTCCTGGGCATTTAAGAGGTTAAAGGTAAATCAGGTTTTAGGGTTAAATAAGATCCTCAGCATGCTGTAAATTTTAACTCTTCCCCATTCACGCTGTCTGTCGCCGTCCACTCGAATACAAACACTCTTACAATGGTACATTCTGAATCGCGTTGGTGGGAAAGGCTAGACCTTTCAACTCTACATAACCATTAAATGTGTGTATATGTCATGATTTTACAGCGTGTGTTTACGGGGGTTAGATACAGTGGACCAAAAATCAGGATACACAATATCAAGCCAAGTCACTCTATAGGAATGGCATTTTTGTGGAGGCTTTTTATGCTTCATTCCTGCTAGTGATGGCTGCAGATCCTTGCTGTTGCTTGTCAGTCACCTGTGCTTATTGTATTCTTACATGCAAAACATATTTTATTATATATATAATATTTTTTAAACCATTTTAACAGTGATTTTGACAAAACGGTTGTCATATTGTTCTATTGTTTCTCATCCCTGGTCTTAAACGTCCACTGTCTGGTACAGTTTAGTGATTTTCTGCTTTAACACAGCTACTTTAACTCAATGATGTCCTTTGAATGAGCCGATTTTTTAGATCAGGTGTTTTGGGAGCAGGGAAGACAGTTAAAGGTGCAGGGCAGTGGGTTTCCAGGACCAGGGTTAAGGAACAATGAAATAGGTCAAAATCTATCAATGTCTATTGTCAATGACTCATGATTACCTCGACATATTATCAGCCAGTCATAGGCTGATCAATTCCCCTGTAAATTTGTTCTTTTGTAGAAACATTGGTGAGACTAGACCACCTATGCTTTTTTGTGAAGCAAGTTTCATGAAACAGCCGATCCAAACGACGATAACACATCATGTGATTACAAGAAAATATAAAACAGATGGTTTATTAGGCGGTTGAAGAGGAGAGTCATCCCAGTTTTTTTTATTTTTCAGTTTTCTGAGTCTTGATGTTTCTGTAGTCAGCAGCATGATGGACCACTGTACAGGTGGGTTTGTTGAAAAGCTGAAAGACTTACAAGTAATATTCTTGTCTGGTCTCTTTCTCAGCTTCTTCTTAAACAGAAACTCCAGAGTTGTTGGTATGTGACAGTGTTTTATAATGCATTATACAGTTTTCAGGAGGTCTCGTACCCACCCTTCCACAGTTACATAGCGCTATAGCAAAACTTCCAGATCCAGATTGACAATAACAAACACCATTCTTCCTATTATAAGTCAGAGTACTATTGAAAAGATTTTGAAATTGTTAATTTAAGGTAAAGTTGTTACATGGTGTTGTATAATGTTTTATGTAACAGTGCTTTAAATATGAACTTTCAGTTTGTACCATAAAAATCTACTAAAGAACCCAAGATAGACAGACAAAAGACAGATATGCCGATAGAGAAATAAAGAACAGTGACAGATACCAAGACAACAAAAATGCAGCAAATATGTACAAATCCAAAAAAATGTTGGTACGTCCATCCATCCATCATTTAATCCCGCTAGTCAGGGGGCTGGAGCCAATCCCAGCGCCATCGGGTGAGGTACACATCGCCAGCCCATCGCATGGCCAACACTCACTCACACCTACAGGCAATTTAGAGTGACCAATCAACCTACCATGCATGTCTTTGGGAAGAAACCCACCCAAGCACAGGGAGAACATGCACACTCCAAACAGAACGACCCGGACCGGACCCAGAACGTCTTGCTGTGAGGCGACAGTGCTAACCACTACACCACTGTGCCACCTAATGTTGGTACAAAGCGATTTGCAAACTGTCCTTAACCTGAATTTTAATGGGAACAGTATAGAGACAAACTATGTAATGTTTAATATGAGCTGCAAATTTGCTGTTAATAACATCCAGTGCAGTAATCAAATGTGCTGCATGCAAGATTTACTGTTTTTGAATAAGCTGTGTGTAACTGCCAGGTTGCACAGAAAGGAAGAGACTGTCAAATAAATGAAAGGCAGCTTTTTGACTTTTTGCACCACACTTTTCTCCACATGATGTTAGGTGAGAGGTTCTGCACCAAAAACAGCCATCGTTCAATTTTACACAACCATTTTTCAACCTCTCTGTATCCCTTAGAATAAACAGACTCTTTTTTATTGCACCTTTACATAAACAATCTCTCTTCTGATTGGCTGCTCTGTATTAGGTCTTGTTCAAAAGTCAGTCTAGGCTGAAACACTCTTTAAAGCCTCACTGCGAATGGGTGGAGCTGTAGGTTGACCAGGTGGATTTATGTCAGCATACTTGTTTTCATGATATCCCAAAAGCTGCTCTAAATGAACTGTTAATAAAGCTTAAATGTCTCATGTTGATGATCTGAAACTTTAAGGATATATTTATGATTAATATATTTCATTTAAAAAAGATGTGGGCCCTTTAAATCTACTGAGGGATTTTGATAGATAGACCTATTAAAGGGCCTGTGGCAGGACTAAGACGCCAGCAGAGTCAGTGCTTTGGCCGTCTGCAGATCTGTAAACGTTTAGCATGACCAAAGTTCCTGGAGAGAACTCCCCCCCCCCACTCCACTTCAATCTGACACCCGACGCGGATCAGAGGTGTCCCAGCACCATTAACTATATTTAATTATCCTCCCTCTTTACTAATACAGTGAGCACAGCACTGGATTTTTTTTTAATACGAGGGCACTAAAAATAGTAGATGAAACTTGATAATCTGCTCTCACTGCCATGTCTCCACAGGGCTTCGGCCCAGACCTATATAGGGGAGTGGGGCAGTAAAACCACACAGTAAAAACACAGCAGTGTTAAATGAACTGCCACAGTGCAGAGCACACTTGAGCCCTGAGGTAACAGCCAAGAACTTTGTGCTCAGCTAAACTGTTTTGCTCCTCTATAACTCAGAAAAAAACCTCTAATGCAATTTACATGATTTGATGCTTTTTTTTTCAAAACCAACATACCAGTGCACTGTGGAATGATAAGTTTGGCATCATGGTTTTTGGTTTCTCCTCATCAGCAGCTTTCAAAGTGAAAACAAGTGCCCACAAAAGAAAACGCTGGGCATGAAATGCAGCGGTTGAGAGACTAATCTGACACAATGTGCAACACTGACAGCTAAATGATGGCTGTGACCACAGGCTTCATGAAGAGAGTCCTGAAGTAAGGGTGTGTGATACTGTAAAAACATTACAATATTTAAAGCTATTTTAATGCCACAAAATATGTGACACACTATTAATTTTAACGTGAATTGCACAGCAGTGCCAGTTCTATCAATGCCAGCACAGTAAATATACAGTGTTTAATCAACATTTGCAAGACCACAGAAAAAAACTTAATAAAATAAGATCTGCTACTTGTTACTATGTAGATTATACAGTTAATATACTATACTCTACAGTTAATACACTGTTTTGTGCCATTTTCCTGAAGTCTCTGCTTTATTGTAGTTGTGTCCATTTCTCCTCAATCATACAAAACTACCAGTGCTAGGAGGGTAAGGGCTAGCACATGCTTCCTCTGAGTCATGTATAACCAGCCACCGCATCTTTCTGATCTGCTGCTAACACAATGTCTTTGGACAGCTGGAAAAGAAATCTGTCTGCCATTTCTGTTACATCAGCTAACAGACTGCTGATTGGCTAGTATCAGGCTGTATTATGGGGGTGGGGGGAGAAGCATTTGTGCTGTGTAATTGTGCTCTCTTGGAACTTCCAGCCACAGATGGCTGTAGCATCACTAAGAAACACACTCACCTCATGCACTTAGTCTGTAAGTGATTATGTATTTGCTCCCCCACTCACATTTAGCAACCTGTAGATTTTCCACAAGGGGGCACAATGGTCAAGCTGTCAAATGGGCTACTTTTCTCAACTTTAACAGTAACAGTATCTGGCAACCTGTGTGTTGACCAATTGTTTTGTTTTTGGGTGCTTTTTAATAGTGGTGCTTTGCCTCAATAACATTTGGTGGATTTGTTCAGAATGAATGCAGTTGTTATGTGTTGTAGAAGAGCTGGGTGCAACAATATACATAGTTATATATAAAGTCATCACAAGATATTGTATTTTATTGTGGTTTTTGTATCATGATTTGATACACTTTTACCAAAGTAATAAAATGCTATTTCCAAAGCTGGAGAAAACATATTTGACACAAACTGGTCATTTTCTTAGAAGATAAAAAATTTAATAGAATAGGTGTAATCGGTTTTATTACAATTAATACCAAAATAGTACAATGCTGATGTATAACTCAAGTGTTCAATGTTATATGTTATACTAAACAACATCAGTGAAGTTGTAATACCACTGTCAGTAACACCGCTGACAAAATTACTATATAATATTAACTAAACTAATATAATCTTTACTAAAATAAAGTCTATTGCCACTTTAATATCAGTCACATAGTATGTAGAAGACTACAAATACTGTTTTCATTTAAGTGTATTTAAATGTTAAATATGTTCATGTTTCATGAGTAATACTACTGACATAATCTTTTTGTGACACCTTTAAGTTGGTGTTGGTGGTAGAGTGAGCCACGTCTACCTACCTGTACTCAGTTCACAACAAGTCTATGCATATCAGAAAATCTGCTAATTTAAATCCATCTAAATGTCAAGACTCTGTTAACAGGCTTTCTAACTGTGTGTCAGACACTCCTTACCCAAAAATATCTATCTGACAGGACTAATACAAATAAGGAACAGGTGAGAGAGGCGGGGCTAGGACGGAGACAAAGAGCACATGACGAACAAACAGATCCACATGGCTAACACGAGGGAATGACAGGACGTAAACAAAACCTTAAGCAGGCAAGACAGGAGAGCGTGACATTATCAAAACTATTTTTAATTTTTGTATGTTATTATATTTGTTAATTATATGTAGTTTTAACAAAGGCTACAAATATATTTACCTACATTTGTTTTTGTATAGTACATTAAATTGTGTAATATATATATTTATGTACATACATAAAGCTCTATGTGACCTTAAAGCACCTGATAATATCACAGAATGGCAGTCTATTTATGTTCAAGTATGTTTTTTTAGAGCAGCAGATACTGACCTTCTGCAAATACCCCCCATAAAAAATAGAAAACATAGAGAGACTCACTTGACTATACTGTAAAACTCAAGTCCCCCTTTAATCAGACAGTCATGCTCAGTGCACACTTTTAAGAAACATACATACATTACATACAGAATTTTACCGGGGTGCCCAAACTTTTGCACATGACTGTATGCAAGCATGAGAAGCTGGGGCTAGTTGTGTGGATGTGAAATCTTGTCAGCACAAACCCTTGAGCTTTGGAATGCCACTTCTGAAGGTATGCACCTAGTGGTCTCCTTAGGGGGGTGGTAGTGGTGTTGGGGAGGTTCCCGGAACAAAAGCTGCCCCCTCCTCCTACACGTGACACATTCTGGGCCGCAGGCCCAGCTTCAGCAGCCCTGTGGACGGATGCTGGGGCTGCATGCAAACGATTAATCAGCCCAGCATGGAGCTGGAAGTCTTGAGGGAATCAGGGCAGAGCGGAGCTCCGTTGTAGAGAAATCATCAAGAGCTCATGATGCAAATGAAGCGTGTGACGCGCAGGGGTTAAAGCATTCGTGAGCCCGCCAGACGCTTCGCCAGTGTGAAATCAATGTCAAATCAAATGGAATGAGTGGCGTGATCCGCTGGAGCTCTATGCAAAAGTTCAACAACAGTTGAGGGACGGATTTAGAAAGCTGACAGGAGCTTCATATCACTGACAGAAGGAGACAAAAGAGTTGGAGGCTTGTAAGAAAGAGAGGAAGACCATAGAAGATGTGTGTAATGAAACATAAATAGCTTTTTAAATGATTTGTGTTACAACATCATGCTTCATAAGAATGTGTACAAAATAATTTCTATTACTTTTATAAAAAATCTGTGTATACAAATGTTTGTTCAGTTGTAGTACAACGCAGTGCTGCATGTAACTTGAATTTTGCCAGTATATGCCCAACATGTTATATCAGAATACAGCTTGATCACTATCACGAGTTGTAAAATACTCTTAAAGGCCCCATTTCATGGTGAACTGAATTTACTTCACGCTGATGTAGTATGTAAACATTGTTAATATTTTAAAATCATACCATTCCTTGTCTATAGCTGTCTATATGGTCCATATATGGCACAATACAGGGCAGCCAATCAGAACAGAGGTCATTTACATATGTTAGTCTTAAAGATGCAGTACACAATTTGAATCCAATATACTTTTTGTCAAATTCATCAAATGTCTCTTCATGCTCCACTAACTGACTGTCCATGTGCACAGCCTGTGTCGAGCCACACAACACTTACAACACACAACACTCAACACACAAACACTAACAAGGGGCGTTTGTACGCATGCATAGGACGGGGGGAAGGGAGGGGCTACTCCATGCATTGTCAGGAAGGTGAAAAGGCTGAGAAACAGCCCAAGAGAAGTAGACGTAAGGAAGAATATTTTAATTTTTCCAATTCACCTCAAACACTGCAGCATCTGCTTTCTGGCGCCCGAGGCACCTGAATGTAACTGCTGCACCATTTACGTTGGAAGGGAAAAAGTAGAACCAGACGAAAAACAGGCTTCAGCTTCAAGGAGATTAAAAGCCGTGAAAAGAGACAAGTAGGTTGCTCTAAAATTTTAAAATTAAAATTTTTATTTTATTTACTACTAGTTTTTTGCTGTTTCCCAGAACCAATAGGTCAGTATTACTGATGGTAGCAGAAATTGTACTGAAACTTTGCTTACCCACAACTTTCACAAAAAACCTTGTATTTATCTAATACAGCTTAAATACAATGTACTTTTATAGGATAGACTTTTCTCCTTTTCCATAGGAGTTCGTGAATTAAAGAGAGATAATAATCTTGATAAAGCTATAATCTACATCAGAGGGACCCATTCAACCCTTGGATACAAGGATACAAGGCTGGACGATACAGTTATATGTGGATTTAGATCATAAGAGTTGTCGTATGTAAGCCATGTTGATTATAGGCCTTTACTTCCACAGAGACTGTGATCCAGACTTCAGTGCTTGTTCTTTGAAGCTCTTGACCTCACCAGAACTAACTAGATCATCTCCTAACATGTCAGACGTGAGTGCTAGTGTTACTGTAAGACGACACCCTTTGAACGTCTTGTACACAAAGAAAAGAGACGGAGGGGAACATAAGCTGCTTTGGTACCTGCAGCTCTTCGGGGGGCGCTTTTCTATATTAAGAGTGATCAACACTAAAGGTCACTGTGGCAGCCAAGCGTAGACCTTTGTCTGAGGCCCAGTCATTTAGAAAACGTGCTGTTACATTTTAGTATGGACTAAAATGACTTCAACAAACTAATTTAAAGGAGGATTTAATCAATTTCATCACAATTATACTTTTATATACTTGGTATAACATGGTCCTTCAGAGTGGTTTGATGTGAAATGCTTTATTGTTCAAAGTGGTGGTGATAGGATGTCCAAAGAACTAAGTTACTTTACAGAAAGTTATAACCCAAAAAGGTTATGAATAATTGTTAAAATATTTTTTTACAACAGTCCTAAGATTTCGGCCTAAAATGTTTTTGGACATTTCTTAGAAGTTTTTCAAAGTGTTGTTCCACTCCTTGTCATGGGAGGGTTCTTACCCACTTCTGATACCAAATATAGCAGCATAGCTACTAGAAGAAGTGCTCTTTTAGTGTATTTTGACACTAGCAAACTCTGCACATCCATAAAGGAAAACCAAAGTGGGAGGTCACCATCCGCCATATGCTCTATGGTGACCAACCCCCAATACAAAACAGCCAACAGCCCAACACAAAATAAAAGAAATAACACATACATACATCCTGAACTAACAGAACAACAAGATTAACAACACAAAAAAACAACAAATGTCCTTTTAAATGAGGGGGCGGGGCCATCGGTGCTGTTTCGCATGGTGTACTCCCAAAGCTGTTGCCACAACATATTCATAGTGAAGGCAAGTAGGCAAAAAAGTCAAAATAAACAATGTGTTTTTAAAAATGCCACTATCTTACTATTATTAAAACCTCGAAAGACATGTGTAGCTTCGCTGGTGGTTTTAAATAGTAAAATAAAATGTCTATATTTATATTGTGTATATACAGTGAACTCTGGTACCACTATAAAATACTGAGTAACTGAGAGTTGAACAGTCTTAGTACATCCAGTCTTAGTACATCCATTATCTATCAGCATAGTTTATCTGCTGTTCTTCTCATTTTAGAATGTCTTTGGTCCAAAATAAAAGGTAAAGCTTCAAAGTGACAGGTCAGCAGAGTGTCCCTAACCTGGTCACCTTTGAATGAATGAAATTAGGAACTAAATATAAGTGATAAAATAAGAACTAAGCTAAAAAAAGAAACATGGGCCCACTTGAGCGTAAGTAAAGGCATCACTCAGAAAAGCACAAAGGCGTCTAAAATAGTATTTAAGTATATGCGGCTGAGTAAATGGATCCAGTTACTGCCCACCTCTGCTATGGACAGTTCAAGAAGTCTTCAGTCCTACTTCCAACAGAAACCAGAAGAAACCGAGAAAAGTATTTGTACTAATAAGTGATGAAAACACAAAGTACAGTACAAATCAAAGATGAATGACGGCAGTACTGACACATACATTCCACAGCAAAGCATTCAAGCATCTGCAGATCTGCAGTGAATACGGTAGATTAGGTTTTAAGGCCTAATCTGAAAGTAATCACCCACAAAACACATCACAAAATGTGCTGAGTATTGTCTCTGAACGCACTACACTGCTCAAACTAGAGTTTGCTCGACTCTGATCTCTTGACGTGAAGTGCGCTGAGCAGAGCCGAGCTGACAGAAGAGAGAGAGCACAAATAGTTTGTGGAGCGTTCCACGTGAGCAGGAAATGCAGGAGCTGCAGAGGAAGCCCTACTGGCTAAGAATAGCCCTCAGTGATAGAATGGATCCACGTTGACAGGAAATTGTTTTGCTGGCCACCCTCTACCTAAAGCTTCGACGCAGCTCTCGCATGAGCAGGGAAAACGAACCCGCGCTGAAAATGTCTGATTAGAAGAGGCACACTGACTTGAGGGATTCACAATCCTGTATGAATGTGATACAGTACAACACATAAACCACTGCTTCAAAAGTTGGATCAAGTGGCTCTCTGTGATTTAAAGTTCCTTACAGGGAAAGGCCACCATTTTTTCAGAATCTCCACATAATTTAATGATTAGGATGTAAACCGTGTCATGCTGAGTGGTTTGGTGTGAAATGATTAATAGGAGAGAAGCTAGGAACCAGGTGGTTTAAGTTTAGAATTATTCTGTCACTTGTGTTTGCACACAGTTTAACCTCCACATTGAACCCATCCGTCCAGTGAAACACCCACATACACACACACTAGTGAACATACACACTAGGGGGCAGTGAGCACACGTACCCGGAGTGGTGGGCAGCCCTACCCACGGCACCCGGGGAGCAGTTGGGGGTTAGGTGCCTTGCTCAAGGGCACTTCAGTCGTGTCTTGCTGGTCCCAGGACTGTCTAGAACATAAAAATAAAATTTTATTTACTATCCAAAATTATTATTTTATGTCTGTGTTTTTTCTAGAATGAGAATAGTAAAATAGTGGTAAATCTTTAAAAAAGGTTTTGGGGTGATTTGCTGATTTTGCCTTACCTGCATGGACCACTTTAACGTGATTTTTTTTTTTTAATGAATTTAGAGGTGTTCAACCCATGACGTCTGGTTCCCATCAAAACCACTGTAAACAATTCTGACTCAGTAAGTTTAATAATAATAATAATAATAATAATAATAATAATAATAATAATAATAATAATAATAATACAGGACATTTATATTGTGCTTTTTTATAGGACCCAATGACGATTACAGATTGCAAAGAATTAGTACATCAGCACAACAAAGTGATAACACAACAGTGACAGACATACAAAATTACAACACAGATGATGGAATGACATCTGGGAAGATGTGTGCAAGACAAAAGATGTGTTTTAAGGTTGGCTTTTAATGATGACAGAGAGTTCGACTGCTGATTATGAGATAGGAGAGAGTTCCAGGGACGCAGAGCAGGTCTGGAAAATGCTCCATCACCAAAGCTATAAGGGTTAGAGGAGGGAATTGTAAACAGCAGCTGTAGAAGAATGAACAGTGTGCATAGGCTTTTATGGTTGAAGAAGGTCAGACAGATAAGAAAGAGCGAGATTGTTAAGAGCTCTGTATGTGAGGAGGAGGATCTTAAACTAAATGTGATATTTGATGGGAAGCTGGTGGAGATCTTGGACAACAAGTGTGATGTGATGGTGAATCCAGATGCAAGTGAAGAGAAGAGCAGCAGAATTCTGAACCATCTAAAGGTTGTGCAGTTATGAAGAGCTAACGCCTGCAAGAGGAGAACTGCAATAGGCTAAGTTTCACATCAAACCACTCTCAGTGCCTTTGATCATATCTTAACATTATAATTGTGAAGAATGTTTGAAAAAATCTAGAGAATTAGTTTTCAAGAACATGTAATTTATCAAAAGTGATATTAAGATATTATCTTTGATAACAGTCGAGACTGTTGACCTGAAAATGTCCCTCTGTTTTTCTTTCTTTTTTATCATGTTTTACTTTCATACATCACGAAGAAGACCATGTTCTCATTTGTTTATGGGACATTAGAGGTCATTGCATAACGTGGAAGACAGATAACGGCAGATTTATTCAGAAGAACATGTAATTTGCAGGCTCACAAAGCTGACACTCTGCCCAGGCCAACGGCTGGCCCAGAAAAACGGGTACACGCTGAACTGCTCATTGACACACGGTCAGTAATGGCTCACACATTATTAGGAGAAAAGGATTTCAATTCTGATGTTGTTATTTTGATACATAACTGTTGTGTTGTTCTTCTGTAAGTTTTCAAAACATGCCTACGCGGCATTTACTCAAAAGAATGAACTGAACTGATATATCCAAACAAACCAAAGGTGACAGAAAAACCTCTACATTACTGTATAATTTAACAGTTAAGATGTAAGTCTTTTAGAGGGGTCTGATGTGAAAAGTGTCATTCTAGAGAAATTTATGGAGCAAGAATTGATCATACTGTCCAACATGGTAATCAGACATCTAAAGGATTTAATGTCGCTAAAGCTCCCTGACAGTCAATTAAGTTTAGAATTATTCTGTCACTTGTGTTTGCACACAGCGACATTCCGCATTTAACCCATGTCTGCAGTGAAACACCCACATATACACACACACTAGGGGGCAGTGAGCACACGTGCCCGCAGCAGCGGGCAGCCCTATCCACGGCACCTGGGATTTAGTTGCCTTGCTCAAGGGCACTTCAGTTGTGCCCTGGTGGTCCCGGGGATCGAACCAGCAACCTTCCAGTCACAAGACCAGATCACCAGCCTACAGAGCCATGACTGCCCCCTACAGAAGGTCATGTATAAATTACCTTAAAGACAAAACCAAGTTTTGGCCCTTTATTTAAAAATTACTAATTCATCCTTTTCTCTGGTGTAGCTTTCAGATGCTGAACAATTCTGACTCAATAGTTTCTCTAGAATGGACTATTCTACATCAAACCACTCTAAATGATATACCCTACTAGAAAAAAACAGCACAGACCAAGAATGCTTGTGACCAGCAAAACAGCACATCGCTGCAGTCAGAACTTTATTTTTATCTACTTCTATAAATGTTCAGTTCTTGGAATCACCTATTGCATTCCTTAACATTTTGTGCATGAACCATGATGAATGGACCAAAAGAAAAAGCCCAGACGACTTGAAGATACAAGGTTTTGTTCCAACAGCATCGACCACCTCCAAACCAGTATGAACCAGCAAAGTTGTTTCTTTTCAGTAGGGTTGTTACTCAACTATTGAAAATTTGATTAATTGGTGGCATTTTTCTTTAAATGACATTAAACAGTGATTTATGTCACTGATTAATAAGTTAGTTTTACTTTCATCTCTTCTTTTAAACAATGTTCCTTCATTTCTGCCAACTGGCCAAAGGTTAGAAACATTTCTGCTTCAGACATTTTAGATTTGATTTCAGTATTACAGGCACTCTGAAAGCTGGGGATTCTCATAAAAGTGCCTTAAGAGAATTACTACACAGCAACAACCTGGTATTTGTCTCTAGAGAAACCTAAAACCACAGAAAAGTGAAATACCTCAGGGGTTTTAGGCAGTACTGCTAACCACTCAGTAACACCAGGTTAGCATTGGTTTGAACGCTCCACGTGTTCGCGCGTCGATGTCCCACTGTGAACGAATCATTTTTAATCGATTCTTTTCACCAAATCAGTCCAACCGATTCAAACTGCCCTGGCAAACTTGTTGTAACGTTTGTATTCGCTTTTTGTATTTATGCGCTTTTAATAATGTCACTCTGTTATTCTGAATGCTTCTAAGAAGAAACCATAATCTGAGAAATTCAATGTACAGCGAAACTCTTATGAATCGGTTAATCCAAATATTTAACTAATTTAAAAAATATCGGCTCTATTAATCTAATTGATCGAAACCATGAAAAAACAGTTTAAGTTAACTTCCTTTAATTAGAACCACGTTTGATTCAGTGACTCGGTTCGGGAAACTGAATCGAACTTCCTAAAAACTTCAACGAAGTGCGATTCACTGAATCGGTTCGGCGGACTGATTCGAACTTCCCATATGTAAACAGAGCGGGGTACCTTCGCTCCGCCCCTCTTCCCTTCCTGCCCCCCTCCCTCCACTCCCTCTTCCACACAAACCTATTAAGTGGCAAAATTCAGCACAGAAAATGGCGACGGCGGGGAGCCGGACCTCGTCGTCAGGACCGTTGGACTCAAACGGCGGCGGCGCAGACGTGGGAAACGCACCGCGGGGAAGCTCCAGCGTGCCTGGTCTCCCGAGCGGCCCCGGCAAGGCGAAGCGAAACGTGGCGGAGAGTTCGCAATGGAGACGTAAAGAGCTGCGGAAAGTGAGGAGCGTGGATCTGGACGCAGCCGAGACGCTGCTGCTGGCTCCGGACACCGGGGCAGCCCCCGCGGCGGCGCAGCTCCACTTCTTATCCGTCTCCTCTCCCGGCGCGGTTCAGGCTACTTTACTGCAGCAGCAGAGTCACCGCGTTCAGCAGAGCAACTCACTAACTGAACACCCTCTCCTCGACAAGCCGGGCAGTAGTTTAGCCGCTGCTGCTCAGGAATTGTTGAAAAGTTCGTTTAAAAACTGCAGCGAGCAGCTCAGCGCTGATAATGGTGCTACCGGAACTTCAATGGAAGTGAATGCTAGCCAACATAGGTGAGACTCACTTTTCATTAATCTGTGTCTTTTACCTTCAAAGTCTGGTTTCTGGTCGCTCG